>JAZGTH010000062.1:4917500-5605000 GCA_036877525.1 Chromobotia macracanthus | reverse complement strand
TGTTAGGGTGGTGTCAAAGCTGCTGTTTTCCATACAATGAAACAAAGTTTAAAGAGCCCTAAAACAATATAACAGTAAACAATAATTATATAAATAAAATATTACGTGTTTAGCAGTACATCAAACTCCTGGGAGATGCCCAGCAGGTACAGTATGTACCATGGGGTTTTTGCAGAAAACTTTAACCTCTAATGAGCATTTTACAAAGAAGTGTTTGTTTCTGCTGAAATGTCATGAAAGTAGATCTCACAATGAACAGTAATCCAACACAGCCACAATAATGATCCCACATTGGTTCAGTATGTTGTATCCCCGGCCAAATCCAGAACTACTTTTTTGTCATAATTCAAGTATGTCCTTTTAAATGTTTCTTTTGTGAAAACACAAAGGCAGTGTGGGCACCTCTGGTTTATCTCCCCTTACACGTGTGCTAAATGTGACAGCAGGGCCCGCTGGGTGCATAAAAGGCAAGAGGAAGAGATTTATGACAGTGTATGTGTGGCTGTGTGTGTTTATCTGATAGATACTGTAACAATGGACACACTGTATGTGTGGCTGCAGTTGGGAACCTTATTTTCATGTCCACACCTTTCTTTCTTTCTATATATATATATATATAATGAAAAAAGAACATTATCACACACTCACTGTAATAATTGCACCATATACAAATTAATATTGTTATTATGAATTACAACAGACTGAAGATTGTATCGCATGTATAGACTGAAGTAAAGTACAGACTTTAATTTTTTTAAAGTGAAGTGTTTTGACAAAAAAGGTTTATGCACTTTATTTGATTTATGAAAAATGAACACCCTCTAAAAGGATATTTTATGTCTCAGATGACCTCTAAATGATGGCTAGAGGCCAACTAACCCACATGATGTGCCAAAATTCTTTGCTCCTAAATCGTCACGCAAATGAAATCATCAGCCCTATACAATATATATGGATGCAAGCAAAATGATTTCTCTATGAATTTAATGCCAAGAAAACCAGTAATGCTTCTCTTGAACTCCCTAGAATGAGACTATACATACAATTTTATGCATATTCATAATTTCTGCTGCAATACTGCCTCGAGAGCCACTTTACCACCCATTTCTCTCTCTGTTTCAACCCCTTACAGGAGGTCCATGACATTCTACGTGAGTACGAGCTCAAGTACTGTTTTGTGGACCGGAACAAAGGAACAGGTAATTGGCCTCCTTCAGTCATTCTACCGCTCTCATGTTTCTAATGGTTCTGTTCCATCCGAGCCATCAGAATCCAGACCTCTTTCAAAAATGGCACACGTTTGCCTACTTAATGCACCTGAGATATTCATTTCCTGCAGTTGTGAATGAGCACTTAGTGAGAATTGTTCTATCCTGCCGAAAGGCCTAACCCCTTTAACTGCAGAAATGTTGCCTATATTTTTGAGGTAAAGTAAAGCATGGAGATTTTTGTGTGTGTTTGTATATTTCTGTACTAATTAGCATGCACATTACTTTATAATAATAACATTTTAACTTTTAGACTAGTTTTATATCCTAAACCATAGTTAAATATGCCATCGTTTACATTATTAGTCTTACATCCAAAGGAGCTTGTATTTCTAACAGGTATTTCTAACAAGTAAAGAAAACATTCAACAAAAGCCTATTCCATTTGTTCAGTTTCAGAAATTTGGAAAAAATTACTGGCAAATGGAGGGGATGTTGTTTTGTTTACTTGGAACTAATGGTGTTACCACAAGGGTTTGATTTAATTTTATTTTTGCATCTGTTGTAAAGAATGCTTCACTTGAAGCTATATTATTAGCTGAGTAAATTAATTTGTATAAATATTTAATTGTAATCATTCATTTAATTGGATTTGCCAGATTCAGTGGTCTACAGTCATTTTCCATTACCCTCATCGACCAACATTCCTTGTTGCTCCAGACCTTTAAAATATTAACCAACATTCCTTTTCCTTAACGGGATAGAGACATAAAGTGCAGACTGTCTCAGTTTGGCACAAACATAACCTTGTCAATATTTAGTTCAGTGAACATGAGTATAAAATGTTTAGTCCCATTCATTGGTGGGACCAAGATACTGTTTTATTTTGGCCAAAATTCATTAAAAAGCATTTTGTTAAATATTTCAGCTTTATTTAGTTAATTTTTTGATGCCTCACTCAAACCATGAAAAGTGTGTACGCTGAACCTGAAACAAGGGGATTCTGTTATATTGCTTTGTCACTGCTGGTGGCCAGGCTATCCATGGCCATACACAGCCACTATTAGATTAAGCCTCAGCAACAAATACAGGTACAGATTTCACACATAGGTATTTTGCATAGTCTAGTGCTAACCCTATGGCTGATTATCAACCTGTATCTTATAGTAATGCTGATATCCCAGCCTGCTAAATGTCGTCTGGGCCTAAAACCCCAGGCCACATGGCAAGCATTCTCTAATTAGCAGTATCTAGGGATAAAGGTGAAACACACTGATGATCTCATCATCCAGCCGTTCTGGGCTTGTCACCTCCTGCCAGCACCCCAGCAGAATCTCTGGTGTCAAGGGTGCCTGCATGAGGTTCACTGGAACAACAAATCTGTACCTCCGCTCTTCAGTACATGCCCAAAGCTCATTTTACCGCTTGCATTGAAGTGTTTAACAGTTTACAGAGCTATTCGCACTGCTAACAGACCTGCTGTTTATGGGAAGATACAGTATAAGTTCTCTTACTTGGGACTGAGTTTAACTAAATCCCCATCCATGGAGTGTGAAAAAGGATAATGAAGTACCAAGAGAGGAAATGAGGAAAGGTGAAGAAATATTCATAGAGTCTGTAGAGGAAAAGAATGACAGCTTATATCATAGTGAAAAAAACTACAGAAAAAGAATTCTTGAATTTGAAATACTCTCTTGATATTCCCAATGCCGGAAGCCTACAATAAGGGACTTGCACACTTCCCTCATGTTATAGTTGCATTGTACTGCATTATGAATGTTCCTATGGCGTATAAATGATCTGCACATATGCTTTTATGGCCTGCCAGGGAAGAGCTGCCTTCCAAAACAAAAATAGTGACAGCAGTGGCAAGCTCTCATTTCAAATGTCTGTATAAGAAGCATAAATCTGATCTGATCATCAATTCATTGGTTAAGATGTTAGCCAGTCATACACGTTGACGATAACACCAGAAAGTTCTTAAAGGGGAACATTCAAATCCGAAAATAGTTTGGGGAATAAGGAGGTTGTCCACCATTCTGACAAAGTCTGTGAGAAAGATAAACATACTGTAGCATTAGATAAACACACAACTAATTATTTATATTTAGCTAAAATGGTCAAAATTGGAATGACAGATTGCTTTATTATAATCCTGGGCCAGATATTAAAATAATATTCTATTGCTTGGTCTTTTCTGATTATTGCCATTACATAAGAAGAATGCAGAGGTTCTCCACTCTCCTGCATGTCACATAAACGCACAGGCTTCGGCCTGTCAAGCTAAATTTAATAAAATCAGCTCTGTTTCATAAATCCTACAGCATTTTATTGCTGAAGCCTCTTTAGAATGGATGAAAGTCAGTTGTGTGTGCATATAAATGGGTCCCATGTCTTTAAATGCCAAACAAGGCTGGTGGACAGCTATTCCCTTTTAGCAGTTGAAGTTCCTCCAGCTTCATAAATGTTTGGATTGGAAGGCAGCTCTTCAGGGCTGCACCAGTTGTATGTTCAGTCTGTGGGATGTTGCTGATGTAAATAAAGAGCCATGTTGCCTGAACCATAGTGTACTTTTCCTTTGGGGTAGAAAAAAGCGATGGGTGATGGTATAGGTTTTTTTACAGGTCTGGAATTTATGTACAGTAGCGAATGTTGAAACATTAATTAAACATCAGATTAATATATTATTTATGTTTATACCTCGTTTCATCTTAAAGATCAAGTCTGTGATTTCTGCAACACTAGTGGTACCAAACAGAGGTGCACAAATAATGTTACCAATTCTTGCTGCACCTTTTGGCGCAAAAAATAGTGCCATCCCAAACTCACGTCATTGGTCACCCATTGCATGGGGTGGAGCAACTGCCATTGAGATAAATGTCAACATAAACCGGTCTTCAGTTATATCTGTGCATATTACAGTTATCTGTAGTTCAGTGAGATGCGGACCTGGTGCTCCTCTGAACTCTCAGGCATGGTCTTGAGGAACTCATGAAGAAACATGATTACACAGTGTCAAATACAGGAGAAGATATATAAAGACAGAAGTCTTATATTTATAAAACTTATATTTATACTTATATTATATTTATTAAACTTATATTTATAAAGACTTATATTTATAAAATGATTAAGATCTTATTTCCATATTTTACTTAAGAGTTTAGCAGAGCTGTGATGAGTTTTGTTTCTTCACAATAAAACACATTTTGTGAGGAAAATTAAAAAGCATAAGGCTGCATCGAAAGAGACATGTTTAGCAGATTAATCCAGAGTAATACCTGCACAAACATACATGTTTATTTTTATTTTTCTGTAGTCTGTTTTATTACAGTATACACAGATAAGTGCGGTAAAAAGCCTGCATACTATAGAACTAGGTGTATGGTTTTAGGGGATTCTACATTCAGGATCTGTTGTCTTTAATGCAGGAATTTATGTGCAGGGCAGTTACACAGGATGCTGTTCAACTCACAACACTGAGAGAAGAGTGTATGCAAGAGAAAGTACTGCAAGAGAACGTCCTCCACAGCAGCCTCTTTAATTGAATTGTCAGTGTCTAGAAAGGCCATTAGGGATAAGACTTTCCCTTCTTCCTCCTCCCTCTCATTTATGCGACTGCATGGATTTTCCAGTAACGTTTATGCACACAAAATCCACTTTGTATGCACTTATTTCTGTGCTCCTAATGGTGGTTTTAAGAGTAATTTGCGAAGAAGTTCTTTCCCCACAATTACAGAACAGAGTGTGTGGGTGTGTGTTTGCATGTGTGAGCAGACATGCACTCTTACAGAGGGATTTCGCTCTGGGCTGTTGTTTCGCCTCTTTAGGTAATGAGGAATATTTATCTTCTATCCCCTTTGCAAAGTTTACTCACAATTCGACTTAGTAAGCCCAACAAATTGTCTCAGTGCATTAAGAGCAGCTGTTAATGGTGTTAGTAAACAAAGCATGTTAATTTAACACTTACAACCCATCAACATCCCAGATTTTCCATTCCAGTATGGTTATTTATTTTAAAAAAGCTTACATTTCGATAGGGGCATCCATTCTGTGATGGAATTCTGAAGGAATGTGTGGTGTTCCGGACAGGCAGGGGAATGACAATGGATGCGGTGGGCATGGGAATTAATGTAAACAATGGGACGTTTGTTTAAACGGCACTGTCCAATAATGAAGACACATGTATCCAAAAAGCTTACGTGGTTCAGTTTTAACTAGGCTGACTCAATACGCCAAGTCAACAAAGATGGAAACCTATATTGTTGTTACATTTTGGAAGTTGCATATAATGTAGGCACATGACTATGAAACTAGTGATGTGTTTGATTAGTACACTTTGACTATGTAAATTTATTTTAACATTGTTGTCACTATTAGTCGAAATAGTAGTAGCTTTAGCATAACAGTGCAAAGTCTAGTAGTGCACTAGATGCTTAGCATTAGAGTTTACGCTGTGCACTTGGTTTGCAAGTTTGCTAGAGGTTGATTGGTCAGGTGGTGCTACCAAACATAGGTAATATCATCCCATTCTGTGTGGCATCATTCACTTTTTGGGTTGGGGGAGGCAGGACCGAGTAACTTACTAAATCCAGTCCATATTTGGGACAGAATGGATATATACAGGGCTGATACAAATGAAAATGTGTAATCATGCAAGAAATAAAACCTTCTGGAAAAACCTACTGGAACCTTGAGATGTGGGATTTATTAAAGGAAAAACCTTTCACAACTGCCTTTATAATTTAATTATAAAAATAGGACAAATTTGGGGTTACAGCACCATATACCAGTATGATTATTACTGTGTGTCAAACACATTACAAAATGTTTCTTTAATGAACAAGAAATGGCTTAATGCAATTAGTTCTTGGCATTTGGGTGCTGTGGAAAATGTTGGTTATGCCTCTAAGTGTTTTTATTATTAACAGCATCTGTAGTTCTGTTGCAAGGTTTCTCTGTTTAGTAATTAAGACCTCACCTATTAACTGTCAATTAATGCTTTTCTAAAATTTTCTCTCTGCTTAGCTTAATTCAGGCTCATAATATACTGTATATGGCTTAACATATACCCTGCTCATTGTGCCCAATTATTTTTAATAGACCATCAAAGTTCTGTTCTGTTATGAGCTACCCCAGCTAACAATTCTGGGTTGTAAGAACATTTCACTAATGTTTCCATGAAGTAACAAAAATGTTAAAAATGTTATTCTGAAAGTTCTAGGAACGTTCAAAACGTCCAGTTTTTTGGACATTGTATTAACATTATTGGTTATAAGAATGTTATTTAGACCTTTTTATAATCTGTAACATTTTTAAAACCTTCCACTAACAACTTAAGAAAAATACTTTTGATATATGATGTGTAAAAAAAAAGTTCTACTGATGTTACTGCAAGAACGTTTTTTTTTTTTTTGATAACTTTGAAAGAACCTTTAGAGAACATTAGCCAGTGTTTTGAGAACAGTGCCTGTCAGCTGTGACTGCAGTAGTTCTGATCAAGAGGGTCTCATATCAACCCTTTAATAAAGCTTTTGTGAAGCTTTCTAGCATGTCTTTAAAAGCAGCCGTTAGAGATGGTTTTGTCAAGGTATCTAATTAAGTGATTAGACCCAGTTGCTCTTTGTGTTGGTGGTTTATGTGGTTGGCTGGTCATGACTGATATTTGACTTGATAATTATGAGGTCACAGAATGAGCTAATATATGGATGATCTACTTAACAGGAAGCAAAGCTGCTCTGACAACAGCAGGAAAAGCCTAATGGCACGAAATGACTGGGCACATTAGCAGCATTTCTGCTAAAAAGTTTTCTGTAATGTCCTCCGAATAAATGCTATCAAAGGCTATGTGATATCACACCATAGGTGCTGATTACAGTATCTCTCTCTGCTAGTGTTTGGAAGTAAAAATAGTTTTTTTTGTGTTTTTTAATCAATGTTGAAATAAATTATGTATGACATGCTGGTAAATGAAGCATCAACGGCTACAGGCTTCCTGAGAGAACTGACAAGCCATGCAGTCAAAGTTGGGCTTTCAATAATTGTCCATTAAAGGGTTAATAGTGAACAGCTTTTGAAATTAATATCCTGCATGGCATTAATAACTGAGTCACTCAAATATCTGCCTTTATCATAGCACAGAAATAATCACCATGGATAATGTAAAGGCATTTGCTTGTAGGTTGACATACAGTATATTACATTCCAAGCAAACAATAACATGTCCTCACAGATGAAACTTATGCCACAGTTTCATACCAATAGGTTTGCAATACTTGGCATTCATTACATACAATTAACACACATCTACAGTAGCAGAAAAAAACTGTTGTTTACTTTTATTTATTTTTTTACTAGGACTGCATGATATTGAAAAAAAAATACAATATGCGAAAACTTCCTAAATGCGATACAATATTGCTTTCCCTTTAAAAATCAATTTAAATTTTATTAAAATATATTTAAAGACTGAAATAATATATAACCAACATATAGTGCATGTTTTACAGTCTCTGTATCTTGCTATCTGCATTAACCTAGAACTAAAGTATTAAAATCATTTAGTTATTGCAAGCCAGTGCAATAAATAACCATTGTTATCCAAATAAACCATTGCAATAACTTCAAAAGAAGTCACAAGAAGTGTGATATTTCAGTAATTTTAATAAATTGTATAAAGCCCTGCTTTATATCAAATTGAAACCAGCCCAGGGCTCGGCCAGAATGCTCTTAGAAGACAGAGTGGGTAACTGCATGTTTATACCCCTTTGAACACCTGTGTTCCTCTGAAAATGATGTTTTTCTACTTTGTCAGTCCTGGAAGTAGTAACACACTTAGATTCCACTATGTCCTACTGTACAGATCCTTTAAACACTGATGCAGACAATAGCCTAACACTCAGTATCAATGCAACATCTCAAGATTCTTCTCATGTCTTGACAGCACTGATCTTTCTCAACAGTGGCTTATCACGCAGAGAGACAGCACAGATAACAGCTGAATTCAAGTCCCAAAGGGAGGAGAAGAACACCATTAGAAGCCCACATGCTGTCATTTCACGCCTCGACTCTTGTTATGTGCACCATTGTTTGCTATGCCCAGTTTCCAAATGACTGATTTACAGAGCTGAAATTAATTGCCGTGTGAGCTTTCGCACGTACTTCCAATGGACGGTTCATCAGCGCATATAGCGACAAGTCATTCCCGTTAAAAACTACCAGCATCTGACACATATGATCACACCGGCCGCTCGCGTCATGTCACTGTTGTCCATTGAGAATCGTAAAACAGGAGAGGAGCGTTACGCTTTTTCATGATGACACTTGTAAACATGATGACTGTTAAAGCATTTAATGGATTTTATAAAGGTTTTGACCCAAGAAAAATGAAATTAAATTTGCATAAAGAAATTGAAGCCTGTTTTTCAGGACCATGGAGATTTGCATCGTGACTTTATTTCTATGACAATTAAGCATATTTCTGCTGCAATATCTCAGCACCATAATTTAAAGGTGTTTAAATTTTGAGGTTTTTCGTAAAATTACTTTCAGTTGTGTTTCTCGTTACATACTCAATGTAGGATAATGCAATTGTCATTTACAGTATTTCAATAAAAGTACTGTAATACAGTATTTTTATATTATTTAAATCAACATGAGTACAATATAACAAAAATAAATATTGAGATAAATGTAAAGATAAATATGGTGTATAAATATTTCAATTATTGTTTGTAATAGAGATATTACAGTGTGTATTGTAAGTAAATAGTATGTATATATTTTGCAATACGGTCATTGAAACAAATCTACGAATCCCCCATCTAATCCTGCATTATGAAGAAATAGGTGGAGGTGGTGGATAAAGATGTCACAAGACAAAAATCATAGTGGTTTCATTTTCATCTAGCAAACTGCAATTTCTTTTGAGGTGAAACATGACCTGGACATGTTCCTGACAGGTTTCATGAGAGTCACCTGTTTATTGATAAATGGAATGTGCATGTAATTGATGATTAAACGTACGTGATTCAAACAGTGACAATCATGAACACTCCATCATGACAATTACCCAGCATGCATCTCAGTCTCCTCTGATGACGATCGAGAGAGGGGGCTGCAAATGGATCCAATAGTTGCGCGGGCGTCTCATTGTCCACTTAAAGCTTTAGAGGGGCTTTTTACGGGAGAGCATGGGAGTTACTGCTCAGCCCGACAGCCACTTCAGCCAGATTACTGATGCTAGTAAAGCAGAAAGAGATCATCACTAATTGATGTGGTGGCAAATGTAGGCGGTTTTAAAGAAGGAACACGCGTACTCTCGCCCTCAAACATGCACTTGAAGCAGGACAAAGGACAGAGGTCAAAGTCGTGTCTGCTGTAGAGCACAACACTTGAATATTAAGGCTGGGTAATGCTAGCATTTAACTGCTGTGTTGTGATGTAGTTCACATTTCCGTGTTTTGACTCAGGATTGCGTACACAGGTTTTTCGGATTCCGTTTGGAATGGTTGGATGTGCAAGAAAATTATTTCCGACGCTCCATGACAATGAGCAATGGCTGTGGGTCCGCTTATCGTTTCGTGTATCTTATACTCAATTCTGATTAGTTAATTGGGGCATTCTGATCTCAAATACTCTTGTATAATGATTGCTAAATTGTATGTTTTTCCTTGACAACCAATAACTGTAGGTGTCAGACAACCTTCATTCCTTCATGTCTCTCACAGCAGTATGTTGTCTCTTTCTTTTTACATAATCAAATAATTTCCAACTCAAATTTTAATTACATGTCTAATTGCATGTCCATGCATTTATTTTGTTAGTTTTAAGTATTACAGTGATGCAAGTTCACAGACTCAATTTAAAGTGCCACCCGTCTTTAATTTTAACCCCCAAAAATCTGCCCACAGACACCCAATTCAGCCCAATTCTCTGTCTCCTCTGTCTTGTGCAGTCCATTCCAGTGAAATCGCAATATAAAATGCAACTAGACCACCATTACTGATATACATCTACTGACAAAATTGCAATTTTCATTATTTTTCAGGGCAACAAGATTCAAACTTACAACCCCTTTCCTCTCAGAGCAAAATGTTTTCAAGGGCAAAATTAGGTCATTTATATATCTTCCAAAAGTCCCTTAAAAATGAAATTCTAGAAGGGGACCCTGTCAGGGTTTGAGACAATGACTGCTGACTGTCCCTTATCCCTCACGTCAGGCTCTACATGTTTGCAGAATCCCGAGAGCCTTTTTCACACCGAAAATGAAAGACCGCATCTATTTGTTCTTTTGCATGTTCGTCTGTACACATATTCCAGATCTATAGCAGCTGTCAGCTTGCTTGCTGTTTTCAGAGCTAATTGACATGCTGAGAGATAGCAGGTGGAGACCACAGTGTGTGTGTCTGTGTGTCTGTGTGGCTCTTTCTCGTGATAGGTCACATGACCTTAGAATTGATATAGTTGCAGCCAGGAACTGCAGGTATGAACGTGTGTTTGTATAGTTCTGATGCGCCATTTGACACCATAAAGCAGTAGCTGGATCACAGTGTCTGTCTGCGTGTTTGTGATAGATATGTATATGTGTGTCTGTCTGTCTGCTTGATAACTGACATGCTGTATAGTGGCAGGGTAAAGCTTGTTTGTGTTCTGCCACTGAAGGCAGCCAGTGGGGATTGGACACTCTGTCAAGGCACAGCCTGAAGGACCCAAACTTGGCCTGTTGCTGATGGCCTTGGTGTCTGCTAAGATATTACAGCCATCTGGTAATGACACCCAGCCCGATCGGAGCCTAACAAGCCATAACGAGCACAGTATTAGAGCAGATCTGTGTCATCTACTATTTTCTACAGACCCAGTTGTAAACGAAAACCACAGCAATTGCATGTATTTGTGTCACAACTGCTGAATCTCATTTTGCATACTGGACCGTACAGCAGTGTTTCTCAACCGCTTTTTCTTCAGAATCTAGATTTTACATTGGATGTCAAATCCAATTCTTAAAATGAAATACTGAAATTGATTTGACTTAAACTTGTATTTGTTTAGACTGTTTTACACAGTATTCACTGTATTTGTGCAGCATATACTACACAGTTTATACACTGTAGTTTTGCAGTATACATTGCATTTACGTAGATCACATTGTCGTTGGTACAAACTTCATCCTTACTGCAAATGAACTCAAGAAAATATGGGTCAAATTTTACTTTACCTTATGTAGTTGTGCTCATAGTTTTTGAGCATGTGGGCATGTCAAGTAACCATCTGTCTCTTTTGGCAAACACCTACCAAGCAAATTTGTGCCAAGTACAATAAAGTTTCATTAATTTTGGTTAGATGCATATGTTGTGTGTATTTTTTTATATTACTATTGTTTTTCCCCCTTTCTAAGTTTGTTGTAGACCTGTGAATGATTTTTGAATCATGATCGACCAGTTGAAAACCGTTGTTGTGTATGTGCCAGATTAGGATTTTCATCTGTTTATCTGTGCGTCTTTTTGGATTAATATTGCCCACTGTCACTTGCATTATAAAGTGGGCTTTCTATTGTCTTCTGCACTTGTCGATAAATGACAGATAAATATGAGATGAGCTGCCACAGTCATGTTTAAATATATAAATCTGAAAGTTTAGGGTTAAATAGTAATTAATTTAATTAGACACCATCTTTCACTATGAGGTGAATATACTAGTCACAGCATAACCTGCATCTTATACGTTAACTAACCACAAACCAGTTTACAAAGGCACTAAATGCACTGAAATAGTGAATACAAGCTGCCTTTATAATAGCTTGTACCTTATTTGCAAAACTCAGCCCTAATTTTCTGTTGCAATCAGTATTGCGCTGTTACAGCTCATGGAAAGCAGGCAGTAATTAGAGCATGCTAATTGCACAGCAACATTTTTGCGCATGTTTGCGCCATAATTTCTTTAGTGCATCGGGTGCTAAAACAACGCAGACAGCCCATACAAATAAACATGCTAAATAAAACCAAGGCAATCTTTTTGTGAATTTCCCCCATGCATTCTACAAATCATTCTGTGCTACCAAGATGCAATTTTATGATGTAATAGTATCTACATTTTGCATCACCAGAGGTGTACTAATCTCTGTCTGGTAGACATATGCAAGTTGAGATGTAGCCAGGAATGATGGGAAGCATTAACCTGTACAGACAATACTGTATCAATCCTCTTTGTGCCATAAGATGCAAACCCATGAAGTTTTAAATGCTATAATCTTTCTTTGGCTTAAAGAGCCTCATTGAGCTCACAGTGTCAGTAGGGCTCATGTCACACACTGCGGTAACTGAGCGAGTGTTACTCCTCCCCAGCATATTATCATTTCAGTGCTAACCAAAAGTCTAATGAGTGTAATAAGAAAGGGGAAACACAGCACAGACAATGCTCAAGGGATGAAGACAGTCAAAGCTATGATTTTAACTTTATAATTGCTGTAATCGTTGTTACTTTGTCTTGTGATGTCACCAGAAGCCAACACTGAATGCTTCAGTCTGAACTCACACTGACCACAGACCTAAAAAAGCCACACAGACGTCAGTGGCAAAAGACAGCTAAACAACATCATGCTAGTCATTTTAACGTCAGTTCCTATGGAGAACTTATTAAAGACTACACTGTACATTAATGAGTAATTTTAGATGTCTCATGGCAGAAGAATTATAGGCTTTATGCTGTTACAATAAAGCCCCCGACTACACCCCCCCCACTCGACTTAGCAAAGGAAAAAACGAATAACTGTCACAGATTAGACAAAGGCTATAATCAGGTTCCTGTGTTTTAAATTGGCCATCTATGGACTGTCACCAGTAATGTGGCTGTGATTTCTAAGATTATTGTGTTAGCTATTCTTTGTTCAGGCTGTATTTTTTATTTAAATTGTTCTGTCACATGGAAAAAAATCCAAGCTAATTTGTACTCAGATTACTTTAATTAAGGAGAGGATGAAGGAAATGGGGTATCGAAACACAAAAATTAAGAAGGTATAAATGGTATTAACCTAAAGGTTAAGAACCTCTGACATTATATACTGTACGTATTTACATCTATTTAAAGATTACTGTAGTTACTAATGTGCATTTTAAATGACATAGGACATTTGACATAGGAGTTAGATCTCCTATTATTCTCCTGTAAATCATACAAAATCCTTTTATGTTTGTTATTAAATGGGCAGACTTCTTGCAGTTCTTCAGTTCTCAGTTCTTCATACTGAGTTAACAAAATGTTGTAATTGAAGTTAATGATAATTAAGTGCTTTATGATAACACATTTATTGGCACAGAGTTGCGTTTATAAACTGGGCTAATCTGTACTAAAAAAAATGTACAATACAGTGAGAAAATGACTGACTGTATTTAGAAAGCCCTATCATACCCAGCTACCTGTGATTGACATATGCACATGTATAAAGCTTTATTGTTTAATACTGGAACAGTTTTGTTTGTTTCTGGTATTCTGTTTGTTTGTTTCTGGAATTTCTGATAAAAACTGGTTTAGTTAACTCGTTTTAACATCAAATGAAAGGCTTCTAAAAACATGGTTATGAATTGCAATGTTTAAACCATGGACTTTTGGCTAAAAATTAGACATGAATTATTGAATAAAGCTTTTTCCCAAAACAGTAGCTCTGTGAAAGCTGTGTCAGAAGCATCAGAATTTTGATAGAGAGCTCTTACATGGCTCTTGTTTCATAATATGTGGCAGCCAGATTTCTTTAAAGAATCTAAGAGGATGCTGGCAAAGAAAATGTTTAGAGGATTTTCACCCTGACGGTGTGTAGTAAAGTGTCTGTCACAACCTCACTCAGTAAACAAAAAGGAAGGGAAGCAATATTTTATGTTTTCCTGCAACCTTGATGGTTGTATGTTTTTAAAAGTGAAAAATGGTTTTTATTACATTAAAATATGGAAATATGAATACATAAAAGGTACTAGAGAAACAGCTTGATGGAAATATTAGCATTCCCATTTGGATAACATATCTCAACATTGTCCAGATGTTTTTTCTGGTCAATATGTTATGCTTGATGATTTATTCCATTCATGTTTGTTACACTCAGTGTGACTCATCAAAAATAAGTAATTACCCATGTTCAGTGTGTTTTACACTCAAGACTCATTTTGATTTCCCTTTGAGTGTTTTATTAATGTTTTGTCTGTGTGTGCGTGTGTGTGTGTCTCACTAGCTTTCGTAACTCTTCTAAATGGTGACCAGGCACAGGATGCCATCCGAAACCTGCACCAGACAGGAGTCCGTGGCCGTGACATCACCGTCCAGCTACAGCCAACGGACTCTCTCCTGTGTGTCACCAACCTGCCCTACACAGTGACCGCGGCCCAATTTCAGGAGCTAGTGCGTACCTACGGCAACATTGAGCGCTGTTTCCTGGTGTACAGTGACCTTACAGGACACTCCAAAGGCTACGGCTTTGTAGAGTACATGAAGAAGGACTCTGCCTCCAGGGCACGATCAGAACTCCTGGGGAAACCGTTGAGCGACCGGGCGCTTATGGTGCAATGGGCCGATGTCAACCAGCTGACCTCTAGTGATCACCTCCACTCCAAGTGCCTGTGCGTGGACCGCCTGCCGCTAGACTTCGAAGACTCAGAGGAGCTGGCGCACATTTTCTCAGAGCAGTACAAACCTGTCTTCTGCCAGGTGAGATATAGACAGGAGTAGGGTGTTTTGTAATTCGGCATCTTACCTTCACTAACATGGCTAGACAAGTTTTGGTTTAACCAAATCTGCTATAGTAAGGGAGAGCAAAATGAAAACATTAAATGAAAGTTACATAAAAATGTATAAATGTTTACATTTAATTTGAAATGATGATGGATGTGTTGTAAAAGTGACTTAAAGAAACATTGTGCTAGCATGATGGTGAGTGTATTGCTCATTAAATTATTACTGATGTTCCATTTATGAACAATTATTATTGAAGGAATGAAGTACTCTTTTGCAATGTTGTTGCTACCACTTGCATTTTTTAGCACAGCTTGCATCTTGTTGTTTTTGAATGTTTTTGTGTGCGTCCATGTGTGCGCATGTACGTGTGAACTACACTATACAACGTCCAGTCATTAGAGAAGTGCTGATGGTCTGATTATGGCTTCAGAGGTCGAGTTTTGTTGCCAGACATGGAAGTGATGACTCGTGCTAAAGTCATACGCAGCCCTCGCTTCTCTCACCATTGTGTTAATAGGAGAAAGCTTTTTGCCATGCAGACTTCTCCAGAAATCAATACCACCCAGGAAAAATGCCTTTAAGTGCTAATGCAGAGTATGGTTTCCTCAACCTCCATCCTAATCAAAACCATTAAAGTTAAAGGGCAACACTGACTTCAGATCTGCAGTTCAGGCCAACACCAGCTGACACAGAAATCAGTACTCTACAGTACACCCACTTAATCCCATGATGCTTTGCAGCAGCACTAAACCAACACCATCTGGTGGAGGGTTGGAGATGCGTCAGGCTCTCAGGACTTTGACCTCAAATTGCATCACTGTGCTTTCAGACCTTTTAAATACTCAAGCTTTGCTTCAAGAATCAATATTGGCGCTCTATATTGCCGCCTCCAGTACTGTACAGAAATGAGACAAGTCTAGCGGCTGCGCAAATGATTCAGCTCATTTGTGTGCAGAAGATGCCGGAAGATAAGATGCAAAATGAGGTCTGCATTGACAGAAAGCGTCTTATTAATATTTAGGATGTTTTTAATGATCTGAAAGCTTCTTTCATAACTGGAGAGTGATTGGAAAGAGTGACTGTATAGCAATGTTCTCATAATTGAGGTTTGTCTAGAATGATGCCTTTGAGAAATTGCTGCAGGGTTTATATAGCCATTCTGCTGAAATACCGAGACCAAATCTAAAGTTTTCAATCAAAGGATTACAACATACTGTGAAGTAGGAAGTATTCAAGGGATAGTTCTTCCAAAAATCTAAATGCTATCATCATGTAGTCATACATCATGTAGTATAGTTCTGATCTCATTGAACGTGTTGATCAAGTTCGACAACATGTTGATCAAGTTCTCAAAGCCATTCTGGTGTGACATAAAATGGCAAAACTCTTGAGTTTATGGCAGCAATGTCAGCTGTTAAGCATGTTAAAGAAATGTCAGCTTCATTAGATGTCTTCCAAAATGCATTTCTCTTATTTAATTCTCTCATATCTTACCTCCCACATCATTTATCTCCCAGCCCCCCAGCCCTTCTGTCTTTTCTCTCTCTTGTGCCTTTGAGACGCTCTTGAGAATGACAGCAGTTATGTTATTAGATGACTCAGCGTGGTCATGAATGGCATGTTCTGACCCAGGGCTTCTGTGGCACATTTGAGGGGTTCACATTAAAAAGCAAAGACTGACAGTCAGGCGCACACAGTTTGGAAGCTTCCACATATAAATATATGAACATACAGAAATACGTGAACCGTGGAAAAGTGGAGATATTAACCCAGCCTGGGGAAGGAGGTCCTGTTTTTTAAAAGGGATTTATTAAGGAAATTTCTTTAGGTAGTTTTCATGTAGTAATCAGACATGGTTGATCTTGCACAACCAAAATAATTCTACTATCCTACTACATGGGTTATTTTATTTTTAAATATAATGTATTTTGTCAAAATAAAGTTGGTGGACATCTTAATGGAGCGTGCTTAAAAAGTGTACAGTTGCTATGGTTACTCCTCCTCAGCGAAAATGGCTTTGCCTCTCAGTTTACCGGCAGGAGAAAATGCATGCATGACTAACTTGTAATTTCACCTCTGTGGTTACCGAAATGTTATTTGAAAACACTTTTGAAATGTGTTGTACGTATGTGACAAAATGTGTGCTTTTATGACAACAAAAAGTATCTGCTTTGACATCATTTGAGGGATGTTTGAGTGTTTGAGAGTGTTTCATTATACAGTTTTTAAAGGGGTCATGCATTGCGTTATTAATGTAATATTTTACCTGAGGTTCATTTATAAAATTTGTAAAATGTTTTTGCACGAAAATACTTACATAGAAAAATCTATGTTTCCACCTTCATTCTAACCCTCTGTCACAAACGCTAGGATTTGGTGTCTTCTTTGTTTCTTGTCAGTAATGACATATATTGACAGTCTACATCTTTTAAAAGAGAAGACTGCTCTGACAAATGTATAATGCATGTAGACATAAAAGCAATTATGGATTCCTGAAAAAAACAATACTTTTCCTGTAGCTCAACTGGTGGAGCATTGTGTTAGTAGCACAAAAGGTTGTGGGTTTGATTCCCAGGGAACACGCATACTGATCAAGTGTATAGCGTGAAGGCACTGTAAGTAGCTTTGAATAAAAGCGTCTGCCAAATGCATAAATGTAAATTAAGCTGAACAATCAGATACACCAATATTTATGCAAATCACACACACCTGAAAGTAACAGATATGCTTCATCAAAAAAAAAAAATTAAAAGAAAGTTTTTAAACTAATTAAACTAATGTTCGATAAACTTTACTTCCTGTGACATTCCTCAGTCTGACATCAAAATGGGGAACTTATAAGAGTAGCTCCTGTTTGCAGATTGGTTTCAACAAAGGATTTTTTGCAGTGTGGATGAATTTTGAAGTATGAAACAGTATTGTTTAACAATTCAAAGATCTGTATGTCAGAAGATCGAGGAAAATGTGATTCCCTACTGCATGACCTGCTGTATGATCTGCTGTCTGTTTGTCTCTGTGTTGTTTTGTCTGATATAAAGGTCAGCTCATCTGCTGACTTTTGACCTGAGACTCTCTGTAGATTTTGACTGCTGTCACAATACACAAACAAACACGCCACTTTTACTGGACTTGATGTCACATATCTACTTAATGTAGAAAATATCAGTATAGATTTCTTTCAGTTTTTGCCAGAACATTCTTTGCCACTGATTGTAATAATTGAGATTTTTTTATGAACATCATTTTTTCTACAACAGCCAGTATGGCTGTTCAGTTCTTAGGTTTGTGTACTTATTCTTATGTTGGAGAATTCTCCCTAGGTACTTAAAGGTGAAGTGTATACAACTTACAATTTTGAAATACATTCTCCTGTCCCAGTTTAGTGTTTAAACTCCAGAGACAACTCTAAATAAGTGATTATTGTATAAGTGATAAGACATATGTAGAAACCTCAGTCATGTCTAGGAACCAGAATGTCATATAGACTTAAGAGCTGTGTACAAAAGTCTCTTGTGGGACGCAAGTTATATCAAGGCACCAGAACTTTAAAGATAGATGAAAGTGGGCCTTATGAGGTCACAAAGGCCCCTGGGGAACCCAACCATAGGCACCAGTTTTGTATGGGCAAGAATCACTCATTAGTTTTTTCTTTTGAATGTGAAAATATTTTTTTTCTTCATGTGCTGTTGCTAGTGATGCAATAAACACTCCCTTCACCTTTAAGAACCAATCAGCACATATCTGCATGTATTTGTGCTTTGTTTTGCTACTGTATGAGGAGGCATACAGTACTGTATTATCTTATACTACTCTCCCTAAAAATACTCCAGTATTTTTATACAGAAGATCTTAGGCCAGGTTACATAAGATTGAATTATTTGTACTTCTACACTGCCTTGACACTTTCATTGATTCTGTTAACCCCCCCACACTTTCCCAGAATGCCACTGGGGTCTCTGTATCACTCTCAAAGGTTAGCCATTTACTATAGGAAATAGAACATGCCTGAGCCAGAGAGAACACACCTTTTGATGAACGCTTTTGATGAAGTAGTTTATGGTCTGGTATGCTGTTTGTGTGTTTAAAAGGAGGTGGTAGCTATATTGATTTCCCTGTCCTGAGGTCAGTAACAGCTGCTGTTTGCTGCAGAGTCTGGCTGAACTCGAACACAGTGGTGCCATATAGCCTGACCGACCTCTCCTGACTGTCTAGAAAGCCCTCATACATTAAAAGAAGAGTGTCATTGTTGTATTAGATTTGTGTCAAATGCCCTGCAGGATACACAGTTGTGACAGCAGTGATCAGTTTTGGCAGAGAGCAGTGCACATACAGACATGCAGACAGAGAGAGAGTGTGTGTGTTTGGGATTCTGGTCCCCAGTATGGAACACTGGTGTGTTGGTGTCCCTATTGGGATTCTTAACTAGCTTAATCAGCTAGCTCCCATGTCAGCCAGGTTTATCAGAAAGACTGCAGGTTGACCAGCTACACCAGAACAGACTGGCACTAACCAGCACTAATTAGCTTGGGCTTGCATGGAAATTCCGGTTTAGGAATGTGACAGTTTCTTTCTCATCTGGGAATGTTTTTGTGTTTCTGAGAGTGTGTCAGAACAAGATTAATTGAAGAGTTTTGCTTAAGTCTCCCACTTCGCACATATTTCTCCTGAGAAAAGACTTTAGTAATCTGACGTTTCTCCTCGAGTTTCAGTAAGATCTTAACAATGTCCCAAAATGCGCTCAGATTTGCTAAGATGCCAATATTGAGATCTCTAAATTAAAATTTAGTGCTCTCATTATGAACTCAAAAGTTTTTCTGAGACCAAATTGTCTGTACTATGTGATACATGACTATACATAACTCTTCATATCAAGAATTGTCTCATTTCTTTATTCATTGTTTTTTAAGCTTAATTTTAGGAGAAACACCAAGACAATGTTGATACTTAAAAGTACAGATCATGAACTATGAAGAAGCATCTCCTGAGCAATTTTTTGTGGTTGAGTAGACTTTGACAATGGTGTGCATTTGCTGTTAGCTTTCAAACACACCACACACACAACAGCTTGACACTTATCCAAATGACAAATGCTTTTCCTTCTCTATATTTAGACTTTTACATACACTGTCCTGACTGCAAGATAACTGGCACAGATAAGCCTGGGTTCCTCCGAGACATACCGCACCACTTATTGCTGCCAAGGGCGTATGCTGCGTATGCGTGTGTCTGACAGTGTGGGAGAAATATCCAGGCCACTGTAGCACATTTCACAGTTTCACAGTTTCACAGTTTCCTACAACCTCACCCTGTGTGCGTATATACAGTAGGGTTCAAAAGTGTAAGATTCTTTCTGTCTTGTCTTTTAATCAGCATGTCTTCATCTCTTCCACTTACAGTAGATTATTTCAGCATCTTCTACTCTTCATTTTGTATCTTCTTCTCTCTCACCAGTACATTATCCATTCATTCACTTACTCACTGACTCACCTCTTTTGTTCCTTCTTCCCTCTATATTCCCTGAGGGGTCTCATTTCATCACACTAACTGCTAATAGCTGATCAGTTTCTTCCACCCCCTCATTTCTTCGAAACCCTTGACTCAACCTTTACCTGTTCTCTTTCTCTCCCTCTTTTCCATTTGAGTCGGTGGCACCATGGCATATATTTTACCTGAGCTGTAAATTTGTGAATTGTATGCAACGAGCAACATAAATAATATACCTACTTTAAATAGTCAACACAAGTTTCTATTGCGTTGTCCTCATTATCTCAGTGTTTAAAAATCGCTGGATTGGTTCACAATCATTACTTTGTGTAAAGCACAGTCATTGGAACCGCTTGGTGAATCAGTGTAAATAGACACACGAATCATTGATCTGAATCATAGATCAAATCAATCAGAAAACTCCCTCAACTTAATAGCCTTTTAACCGACTAATCCATGTTCTACCAGTTTTACCATAGGAACACCCAGAGCCAAAATGAGTTGAGATCAGTTACGATTCATTTATTTTCTGTCATGTATTTTTTTTATTTTAAAGACCAGCCTCTACTGGTGCTACTAAAGGTGGCACTGTTGCCACCGTCTGTAGAGCTTCTCATATGTTGTTCAGGAGCCCTGCCTTAAAAACCAAACCAAAAACATGATCCATCATTAGTGAGGTATTAAAGCCTCTAACGTCCAGAGGACATAACGTGAGGAGAGTTAGGTACATGAATTTTTTCCACTGATCAGTCTCTGACAGTTGGTGAAGATGTTTTGATGAAGCACCGCTGGTCTCCCTAGGGGCCATTTTACAGAAATGACGCACATAGATGAAAGACACCACCACACAACACATCCGTGTGTGTGTGTGTGCTTACTGGGGCTCATGTCCTCGATGAGTCTGTGTGATTTCTTGTAGTGATTCAAACACAATGGCTGGTAATTGTAATGGGAATTTGAGAATTTGTAGCCTATTTGCAAGTAAGGTTGCATGCATGTTAATTTTTAATGGGAATCACTTTTAAATATTTAAAGGTACAGTAATTTTTGGCTAATTATAAACGTTTTACATAAGGTGTTTAAGAAAATCAGTGAAGTTATCTCCACTCACGAGATACAGACTCAGATTCATTTTAGGCTATAGGAATATAGATTATAGATTCATTTAATAGAAAATAGTTTTTCTTTATTCTGCATGTGAAAGGGGGCAGCAGGTTGCCTCCTCAATGGCGTATTGGCATAATATATGAAGTAAACATATTATTATTGCTTTCAGACAGTGCTCCAGACACTATATAAAGCAAAAAATTCAAAGCTCAACAAAACAAGCAAACCAAGCAATATAATAACCTAGGCAATATACACAACATAACAATGGAGCCCAAGTCATACCTGCGTGATCCTTCAGTAATAATACAATGAGTATAAGTGGAAATATAAAATATCTAGACACGCTGTTTCTGCAATGACTTACAGTTTTAATATACTGATCGAAGATAAACACCACAGAATATATAGATATTCAGTTTTGAGGTCTAAAGTAATTTGTAATGTTTAAAGTTTCGCCAACCAAAATGTGTATAAATACTGTATTTCTTTTGAATTTTGCATAGCATATCTGTTGTTTTATCATTTAAAACCTACAAACTTATTTATGAAATGTTTAGCTCCGCCACAACAAGAGTAATGGAAAGAATTATAAACAAGGAATTGACTTGCCTCCTTGAAACACTGCACATTCTCTGAGAGTTAGAGTCTACTTTTAGATCTGGACATGACTTGATTGATGAAAGTATGAAACTATGTCATCTGTGTTTGTGGCTAATACAAACACTAGCAATGCACGGCTGTTTTCAATGTCTTAGCAATGATGTTACATTATCCAGTGATGTCAAAGGTTACAATAGCTATTCTATTATAATTATAGCAATTATAGTGTTTTATAGTAGCTATAGTGTTTTACAGTAGCTATAGTTTCTATAAAACAAACTTTGTATTTACCTGGCATCAGTGTTTAACTGTCTTCAGCATGATGCAACTGTTAATTTTTATAGAAATAATTTCAAAATATGATGTTATGATGCAAAATGAATAATAAATGTTGATAATAAATGTTGAATTTGGCCATGTGGCACACTTGGATGGCATGCTGACACAAGCCCACGAGATGCCCATGTTCACATCCCATGTTGAGCACCCTCTCGTGTGTTAAGTGTAAAATACTGTTAGTAAGGCTGTATGTTTGGGCAATGGTAGGAGTGTGTGGTGGGTAGCACCTTCAATATAGAAGGTCCTCAACTCTCCCTATGACTTGGTCAGAGGACAACGATCAAGTGGCCAGTACCATTATCTTCTAGCTCCTCAGTCCTCGTGGCTGAGTGTGTCTCGGGGCTGAGTGTGTCTCGGGGCTGAGTGTGTCTCGGGGCTGAGTGTGTCTCGGGGTTGAGTGTGTCTCGGGGCTGAGTGTGTCTCGGGGCTGAGTGTGTCTCGGGGTTGAGTGTGTCTCGGGGTTGAGTGTGTCTCGGGGTTGAGTGTGTCTCGGGGTTGAGTGTGTCTATTGTGTTCCCTATAGCCAGTGTTAAGACACAGTGTTGAGTTCCCACCAAACGGAACACATCTTGGTTATGTATGCAACCTTGGTTGATGACATGCTCTACAAGTACCCTAAATATACTCGCAGGTGCACCTGATGGTCATCAAACACTGTTGTGGGTCAACAGGATTGGCATAATTGGATATGAGATTCAGACACCAGTAACACCGAAAGCGTTCCCATAGCGTTAAACCAAATGCATTCATTTTCTCAGGAAGGTTACATATGTAACCAAGACACATTTTATTAGTCATATCATAGAACATTAAAAAAACTACACTCTAAGGTTGCAGACAGCTCACAAATCAAAGCTAAGAGACACAAATACATGTGTTCCTTAGAGCTTTGCACAGCCCAGTGGAGCTGATATTTGACAGACTGTGTGTAGCTGAAATCTCATATCTGTAGATATTTTTTGCTTCCAAAAAACAAGATATATCGATTTGATTATTATAATGAAAATGAAAGAAGTTGTTCATTTTCTTGCTTCATTAAATAATTAAAAATGATATCAGAAATTTTGATTATAGTAATGTATCAACTTGGGTCATATTGCATATCAAGATATACTGAGCTTTTAACACTATGTATGTTCGTGTGTGTTTACGCTGTAGCTGGCGCAGGATGAGGGGAGTCCGGTACTGGGCTTCGCAGTCGTGGAGTACGAGACAGCGGAGCAGGCTGAAGCTGTTCTGCTGGAGATGGACAGACAGCTGATCCAGGGTCAGGAGATAAGATTGTGTCTCTGTCCTCCAGGAACCTCTGGGCGTAGCACGCTTGCTGCCCTCATCGCTGCTCAGGGAATGGTGAGTAACACATATGCAGGGGGCACGTGGCATGTCTTTATCATGAAACAGTAAGCGGTGAGGGTGTCTTGCACATTAACATACCCTCATCACCGCACACACACGTACATGTGTAAAACAACTCTAGTGGCAGTTTAAATACAGTATTCATAGGAACCCTGCTGTTTCATCTCCAGATCTCCATCGCATTTCCAGTTTTACTTTCTGTTATAGTAAGGCACCACTGAATACAGCCCAACCCGCACCCAGTGTTCTTTTATATCTAGAAAGTGGTTCTCACCGATGTTTGTTAGGACATATATTTATTATTTATATCCCCACATTAATTAATCTCTTTATTAATGTGAGGCATCATTTTGTAGATAGATACAGTATATTGTTCAGAGAAGGATGCTATATTTATTAATTTATTCATTCATTTTAGTGGAAAAACTTTATAAAAGGATTTTGTAAATACATCCTTTTTCCTGTGTTGACATACCTTTTGATACAGGAATTTAGATTAGGACACATCAAAGGACCTATTTTTAAATAGCCAAATGCACTAGATTTACATCGTACGCTTTTGCTAGTCAGAGTTGGCAGTAAGGGGACATTTTCAATCTATCAATGTTGTTGGATGGAAATTCGTGTAAGCCCCTACATACATGACGATTCATCAATATTTTTGGCCTGTCAAATTAAAATTGCTGTTGTTTTTTTTCCACAGGGACACTGTACGCTCCTTTCCTTTTTTCTGTCTTCCTCTTTTTTCCTCAAAAAAATATCTGCCCAGATAAAGCAAATGCAAGCTGACATTTGTCAGGAAGTTTACCTCACTGAGCCACAGCATCACTTTATTCTCTACGACTGCACCGCTCACACACAGACTGGGGCCACAAGACATCCCTTCAGTCTGACGGGGGTTTGCTTTCTTGTGTGAGCGATATAAATTTAGTGCTGCTTGGGGACTAGCAGGTGCCTGTACTGGCTCTTCTCACAAGCCAGCGCTCTGGGAGCTCAAATGCGAAATCGTTAAGGATAGATCAGGTTATATCAGTCATTTTTAATAAGATGCAAGGCAGTCTGGCTTTGCTTTGACTCTGCTGCATCTCATGTTTTGTCGTACAAATGAATGTTGACATCATTTTTCAGTGTGTTTATTCGAGCAGTAAGGCACCTAACAACGTCTTTCAGTCATATACATGTGACATAGTCACAGTATAGCGCAGCCTTGAGTGGCTTATTGTTTTTGTTAAACCGTTACCACATCATAAAAATATTAGGGATGCAAATGTTTAATAAAATGTTATTTTTGAGGTAAAATCATGAAATGCATCCTTCTGTTAGAATATTTAAATAGCAACAGAAAAGGGCTGTACATTACAAATAACAGCTGGCTACAGATGCCACACAGTCGTAAAGATATCAGCCGACCAATCAGAATCCAGGATCTAAATATCCTTTTAATAATCTTGGTTAGAGTTATAGAACTGTAACACATTAAGCCACCAGATGTTGTTTCTATGTATGTAGATAAATCAATGTAGATTTGGCTTTAAAATAAGCAATTATTCAGATACATTCTAGACTCATATCGGCTTTTCAATTATTACGCTTGATTCCGCCAGTCCTGAATAGGTGGTTGCATTCTCAGCTTCACCCATTACGGTATGAGCACTACAACGTGCATGCGTGCACAAGCGTACTTGTCTGTGTGGGTGGGGGAATAGTACTCAGCAGATGGAGTTGGAGTGGTCGGGATGCATCCACACTTCTAGCAGACATCAGAGATCCAATCAGGAGTTCAGCCTGTCTGCGAGCATCTTCTCCATGCCAGCAGATACACACACATGCTCACTCACAGCCGGGGCATAAACATCTCAGATAAACATTTAACAAGACATAATCTGTGAAGAGCAAACTGCAGGGGTGTTGATAACTGTAATTGGTGGGATATATGTATGTAGGCCAAGAAACTGGACCTGAAACACTTTAGAAAATGAAATAATTCATATTTCTATTCATTTTGTTTGAAGTTCATTTGTTTAGCATTCATGTTATTAAAATTTGGTACATTGCTGAATGTTGCAATAAACATCAAAATGAAATAAAAAAGTGTGTGTGTGTTCGTGTCTATGGAAAGTACCAGGAATACTGTAGTGCCTCTTCTGAGAACCTTTAATACACGTTGCCATAATTCAGTAACTGCTGTTTTCTCCTTTGTGTGTATGTGGCTCTTGTAGATGTTAAGCAATAGAAAAGGTTTGCTGCCTGAACCCAATCTGGCCCAGTTCCTCAACAGCATGACCAACCCTGCTGCTCTCCAAGCCCTTATGGGACCCTACCCTACTGGCAAACGAGGAGGTATCTCTCACTCTCTCTCTCTCTCTCTCTCTCTCTCTCTCTCTCTCTCTCTCTCTTACACACATGCACACGTTTACTTATCTATTTAAATGGGGACATTCCATAGACTTTTATTATTTTTATATTCAGGTAATAATAAACAATATAACCTAACCCACACTCTAACCCTAACAGAAAACTTTCTGCATTTTCACAATTAAAAAACATATTACATTTTATAGCGTTTTTACATATGACGACGTCCCCAAAAGGAGGTTTTGCTCAGATTTGTCAGGTTTTGTTACTAATTTGTCCCCAATATTTGATTACGTAAACCCAAACACACACACGCACATACACACACTATATTGAATATTCATGAACACTCCTGTTCAAAAAGCAGTTCTTTAAACAGAACCAATCTGATCAAAAATATGTCCTGCAGAGATTTAGTCGTTGAAATGAAATATGTCTTTGCATATGTGTGTGTTCGCTGAGTGATCACCAGTGCTGTGGATTCTGAGCAGATTATTCTCTTGACGAAGACCTAATCATATATTAAAATGAACTTTTCATTGGGTGGAAGAATAAATGAGGTGAGGAAGAAGTGGAGGCCGGAGCTTAAAAAGAACACACAATTACAAAACTAAATATAGCGCATGATTAAATGTTAAACTTTCTACCTATTCCGGAGAAACTTGCCATTAGCCAAAGCTGGAATTTTGGTATGAGGAAATTGTGGGCTGCCAGCATCGACCATGGTGTCCTCCTCTCCTCTTCTAAAGAATTGTTTTGGGTTGTTTCCTCTCACATTAGTTCATTATGTTCTCCCTTTGTGTGTCTGCCTGGTTTTCCACCAGGAAAGTTCGGTCGACCTCACAGTCTCCCGTTCCTGCGGCCACCTCTGACTGCGGCTCTACTGCACTTAGGAAAAGCACAACAGGTACTTTCTCAAGATGGACATCATGTAGATATTTCTTCACTACAGGAAATTTTATGTTCCGGGGTTGATTTGCATGGGGCTGAAAGTGTCCATAATTGAAGAAACACTCTCAGAATGAAGAAACAAACAGTAAACAATAAGAAATGAACAAAACAGATAAACAAAAATAAAATAACAAATAACACAGCAATAGTGTAAGAAGGACAGTCGCAACATGATGCTGAGATGAAGATTTAGCTGCTTCTTAGAGTAGGAAGAGTAAAGAAGGATTAAGGAAGCAATAGCTTAAAAAAGAAAAATCCATTAAGTATTGCATTAACCACCTCTCTCTCTCTCTCTCTCTCTCTCTCTCTCTCTCTCTCTCTCTCGCTCTCTC
Organism: Chromobotia macracanthus; assembly: GCA_036877525.1. NCBI lineage: Eukaryota > Metazoa > Chordata > Actinopteri > Cypriniformes > Botiidae > Chromobotia > Chromobotia macracanthus. The sequence goes on along the minus strand of JAZGTH010000062.1, from coordinate 5,577,549 downwards.
TCCCTCTCTTTCTCTCAGAGTGCCATTCTAGGTAATGGTCTTGTTCTGCAGAATCTTCTCCACATGCAGATGGCCCAACAGCAGCTGTTACAGATCAAAGACAAGCATGTTACTAATGTGAGGGTGTGTGTGTGTGTTCATGCGTCTCAATCATGTGTGAGCACAACCAAAACACCACCCAGTATTTCAGTAATGTGCATGCTAATACGAATTACCTGCAAGACTAACAACGCATGTTATGCAGCAGTGGCCCTGAAATTGTATTCAATTTTTCTGCGAGGTGTTTATTTTATTATCGGTTTTAGAACCGTAGATCTCAACTGCATTTTTAATGTATATCTGAGGCTCTGGTGAGGGAAAAATGACACTGCTCACAAACATAATTTACAGAAGACAGAATGTGTGCAATAAAAACACTCACCCTATGTGCTTTACAAACGGCTTTACAAACCCGTCAAAAATACTTTTCTGTATGTGTGAGTCTACAGCATTGTTTTTGTTGAATGTGTACTAGTGACAGGGTCAAAAAATTAGCTCCTGCCAAGCATCGACTGAGTAAAAATGAGTTTTGCCTAGTAAATAAAACTCTTTGTTGGTTGGATATTTTATCTGGAAGTTCAGTATAATCAATGGTTTTAATCAAATTTTATGAATAATAGCTTGACTCTTGCTGATGTAAGTAGCATGCGGAATTTAACCATACAAACCACCTACTCAAAAAATGAGTAACACATTTTCTAACAACTTTTACCTTTTTCCTAACTACTTTGGTGGCAATTTTATTAAGTTTTTCTTGGATGCCAAAAGCTTTATTCCCTCCAGAACTCAATGTGGTGACACATATGTGGAATATTTCTTCACATTAAGCCACCAAGTAGAAAATTCAGGAAACAAATTCACAATGTGAATGTTTTGGCATTATTTGACAAGTGCAGTTTTAATGAGAGTTGGAGACTGGCTCATCCGCAGAGAAATAATTTATTATGTTAAAAAATGTTATATATGTAATATAAAAATATATTTTTTACTTTTTTTTAAATTATATATAATATTTGATATAATATTTGTATGTTAAATAAACATAGGAACCCATTGTTGTAGGATAAATTTATTGGCAAATGTATTGTTTCATGGCCAATATGAAATATTTATGACAGGTACATTTTCCCAATTCTTCCACTATCGGCAGGTGTGGCACTGTTTTTTAGCTGTAATTCATTTAGCTAGCACAGAAAAGCAGTTTGCATATTCTATCTTTAGAATATGTTTATTTTCATGATAAATCCTGTTCTCATTTTGACCCTGTTTTGGCATGTCTTCTTTCTCATTTCCTCTCAGGTTCCAGGTCTGCTGGGCGACCCCTCCCGGCTGCTGCTGCAGAAGGTTCTGGGTCTTCGAGCTCCTGCCCCAGTTCCTCTTGGGAAGGGGTTGCTGGGAGATTCCCCTACAGGTGAGTTTCCTGTTGAGTGGTCAGGCTCACTGCAGCCCCAGTGTCTGTGTCGCTGATGTAGGGAAAGACATTTGCATTGCAAATCATTCAACTCTTTGAAATCCCTGTTATAAGCAGTGAGAGGCAGCTGCTTTAATCAGTATTTATTTCCTTTTGTGTTATTACAGAAGGTGTGTGTGTGTGATATAGGCATTAATCAAAGCAGTAATACCTTTGAAGAGTATGTTCGTGCAGGGTCATTTCTGTTTGAATTTTAATGTTATGCGGGTGGGCAGTAATAATTATACTAAGCCAGTGGTTCTCAACTTTTTGGAACTAAGGCCCTCCCAGACCTCTCCTATTATGTGCCTTGTCCCCCATGGTGGATGGATGGATAGATGTCATTAGAGAGGCTAAACATGTAATGTTTACATGCTCACGATGTTATCATTTTCTCAAATTCGCATTTCTGTAGTTTACACCAAGATAACAGTATAGTTTTCAAAACGGTGCTCTTAGAAACCTGTTTTCAAAAGCTTGCATTTTCAGGCTCCCATAACGCTGTTGTGTTGTAAATGAACAACCAAAACACATTAAAGGGTTTTCTGTTTTAGGTTCAAAACTAAAAGAACTGTACTGTAACTATGTACTATTTTGAAGTATTTGTCTCATTTTTATTAAAATGATGACTAAAATGATGTACTCACCACGCATCGTCAGTCTCAATACTTCATATAGAGTAAAATTTATATTAAACTTAAAGAATGCTACTGTTCATAGTTACTGCTTAGAAAATCTTTGTTCAAACTTGCTGTACCTGTTTACAACAGTTAGAAAACTAGGCAATATCAATGCTGAAGGGCTTCATGCTGAAGGAATAATCCACGGATGAATCTGAAATAATTCCGCTTCAAAAGAGAACTCCAGAGAATTCTTATTGTTGCCTGTTTTTCCCAGTAGTCAAGAATCAATGTGGAATAAAAGCTTATTTATCACCATAATGTTCAGGCTAGTCTAAGACCTTGAACTAACCAGGCGTGACACAACAAGAGACATGAGCGGTTTGTCCCTCCATACAGAATGTAAAAGAGCTGCAGGATGCTATGAAATTACATCCAATCAAAACTAAAAATGGATTGTGTGCAGTTTTCTTTGTTTGTTTGTCCTTCTCACACTTGACACATTGCGGAATATACATACATATAAAAGCAGGGCTACTATTAACTCTGGAAACTCTTGACCGTCACTTAGCATCTGCTGATTTTCTGTGTCATAGAGTTGGGCCAGGACTCTTCCGCAGTCACATCCCAGGGGGGAAGCTCGGGGGCTGGAATGTCACAGGGAAGCTCCACCAATGAGCAGAATGGGGACACGGCACCATCCATGGCTCTGGAGAAACAGCCCACACCTCCAGGAACAACGGCGGGATCTGTAAGCACTCAAACCCAGCTGCAAAACTTCCTCCCTGGAATTAACACACCAAGTTTGGGCCCTTTGCTGGGGAACACAACGCACAAACCTCTAGCCAACCACAACAGCACAAGTCCACAGACTAGTACTTCTGTTACAGTAAGCCTGGTTCAGTGTTCTCAACTGATATTGTTCCTTTTATGCTTTTTCTATTCCTCACCTGAAGACAGGAACAAGAAAACATGAGATTTAAAGGGACAGTGCACCCAAAAATCTTAATTTTCTTTTGTCTGTGGTTAACAAAATAAAATGTCAAACTGCTGGCAAGTTTCAAAAGGACCAACAAACAGAAGTAGCCCATATGACCATCACCTACCATATTCCAAGTCTTCTAATATAAATGTTAGGCTGTCCTTTCAGAAAACACTGTTAATTGCATTTGTATGTTTTTCTGTGGTATTTATTTGTCCATTTGTTTCCTTGTTCTAATTTTTGTACTGGTAACTTTTCTTTAATAATAGCCTGAAATCTTAAAATAATGTTAATGTTAATGTAACTTTACAGAGAGATTAGTTAAAATAATAGGCTATTTGTTTAATTGTTAATTCTGCAGTATCAAAATTGGTTTTGAGTACTGAGTAAAATTTCACTTGGATTGACTACAAAAATGATATCACAACAACATATTTTCTGGCAAAAACAGTTATATTGAGATATATACGGTTATCACAATATTAAACTACTCATATTTTTTAAATAAGATTTTGATCATATTGCCAACCCCTATAAAGGATCCATTAGCATTTACAGTCAATGACGACAAACTTGCCAACTTGACCTGCACAGTTTTGGGTTAGCTCAGTGTATGTGTATGTACATCTTTGAGTCCATTGATGGCTGCTTTCATATCATGGTCACCTATTTAAGGCTTCCATCCCCCGTTAAACACGTACACAGACATATAAACTCACACACACACACATGCTAATGTTTTTGTCTGATTTCCCTCAGTTGTTCTCCAGGAACTGCTATTCATGAAATCATGAATCATATTGTTTTGTGTGGAGCCGGTGGCAAGCGGCACATTAAAGCCATTGTAGACTCTGTAGGAGTGTGTATTCAGAGACAGCACTCAATACAGAGTCTGGACCCTAATGACAGACTGCTAGAGCCTGCAGGCTCTGATTACTCACTGCATTACCCTACGCAGGCTAATGTAGAGCTGTCTTCTTTTCACTTGTATTAGAAATGAACAGCAGATTCGGTGCCAGTTCTTTTCCATGTCATTCCTGAAATTCCATTTGAAACCTGTGAATGAAGGTTCAAATACTGATTCAATACAGATTAAGCCCTATTAACAGCATGTTCACTGACGATTACAATGTAATATAACTTTCACTAATTCCTCGGTTTGCACAAACATGTAAAAACCACGTACAGAAATTCACTTGTAGTGGGTGTCTGTGGGCGATGCATTAATCAGAATAACATTTAAAATAAAGATTAGCAGCCAAAATGCCACATTATAATGTTAATAAGTCTTCTAAATCTATGTCTGTAATTTTCTATAATCTAACAATCTTTACCTTTCTCATCATAGACTCAATCCACCTGTCAGACGTCTCTTTTGGGAGACCCTCCTAAAGAAGTCAAATTGCCTTCCAACCCATATCTAAACCTGGCCAGTGTGCTTCCTGGAGTGGTACTACAAGGTAAAAGCACCAATCAGAATGGCACAAACAGATGACACGCCCCTCAGACCTTGGCCTGTGTATGTTCTATGTGAGCTCTCTATTTGCAACCATAATGTTTACAGTGTACAACTGTCTCTCAGTGTTCCTGTTCAAGAGCCCAGCTAGACTGCAAGACTGTGGCCCACCCCAGCAGAGAAGTGTGTGTGAGATATGGATGGTCCTGTCTGATTTACATCACTTTGTCTTTGTGTTGTGTGTGTGTGTCTCCTGCAGCCCCCTGCAACAGTAAACCTCAGACTGTGCAGGCTCCCAGTGGGACATACAGTGCAGTCCTGCCCCCTGGCGCTCACCCACCTGGTCAATATAGTGCGGAGACCGCATCTGCTGAATACACTCAGCAATACACACAGGTAAATACTACACCTGCTCAAATCACACATCAACAAAACAATACACATAGGGTTGTATGACACACTCAGCAATACACAGTAGAGGGCTGCACAGATATCAGCTCTGGACTGGCTTACGGCAGTCCATTTACTAACTGTCTGATGCATTATTGCACAGAACCCAGACTTTGTCAATCTGGCAAGCTGTAATCTAATTGGCTCACTTTATGCAGTTGTATAGCTCACTGGTTTGCCAGGTTATTGAGTTAATAAAGATATTCAGTTTAATTTAAACAGTAAAGTAGACATCAACAAGCAGAACTATATGTTGTACATTTTTTTATGTCTGTGAAATACTTGCATGAGAAGAAATTGGATGAGCAGATGGTCTCTTCCCGTCTAGGTAGCTGGAACTTGTACCAGACCTCTTGCCATTTAGTCAAAGGTCTGGCTTTGTGAAGCTGGCAATAGCCACGGTCTTATTCATTTGAAGCCAGGCTCTTTCTAGGTCATTCTTTTCTCACCCTTCTATCCCACCTGACTCAAACGATACTGTCAGGTTTTAGGAACAAACCCAAATGATGAAAGTATTTGGTCACTGTGGAACAGACACTGACAGTAAGTCACACAGATGCTCTGCATTTACTGCAACAATCAGTCAGTCTTCCCCTTAGCTCCGCCTCCACATCTTTTTCTCTCTTTAGTTTTCTCTCCCCCTTCAATCTCCCACAGTTCCTCCAGCAAATTCAGGATTCCACTGAGTCTCAAACATGGCAGCGAAAGACAGAAAGAAAAGCGAAAAACAAAAAAATTTCACAGTTTGCACAATGGAGATCGCTGGGTCTGTATATTAACAGTCAAATATGCTCTGAGTAGCTGTGATTGAGTCATTTAGAGAAGCACTTACATTCAGTTTGTCACTGGAAACTTGTCATGTCGTGCCTGTATGGGACCAAGGAGGTCTATAATAACTGAATCTTAATTCACTTTCATCTCAATGGCATTTGGAATGAACATTTGTCAGCCAATCATCTGAGCTGAAAATGCCATGTGACTAATCACCCTGGAACAACTTAAAAACTGTATGCTGATTGGCTGAAAGCACCAAAGGACGTGAATAGCCCTTCACTAGCAACTACCCTATGCTGTGACATGAAACACAATAGTGAAAAATATCTATTTCACTTATTTGAAAGTCCTCAAAAAGCAAAACATAAACTGCTACACTATTTAATAAGGCTAAAAAACAAAAGAAATAGGAATGTAAGGATTAAAGCAGGCGCAAACAAACTCAAGAGGGAATGAATAGGAGTTGCAGTCCACCCACGGTCTCTCACATCACTGCCAGTGTCTTAAGGGTGATCCCCTACTCATGCCTTGGCAGGGAGCTTGGAGGGGAAGGAAATTTAGCAAGATTAAATGGCTTAAATGTGGGTCTTCCTCATTACTGCCGGCATTCCTATGACAATACAAGAAGTGGGTGAGAACTGGGTGAGAGAGGAATGGAAGAGGAGCGAAAAATGCAGGGGGGAACAGGAGGGATGGAAAGATTGGCAGCGGGTTGCCTGTCCCATCTGGTCGCACACACCCACACACTCCACCAGCTTTAGTGAAATGAGACAGCAAGCTTTCACGCTGTAGGCGTCCAGAGAGAGAGAGAGAGTGAGTGCAGGGAATGATGAAAGCACTGATGGGAAGAAGATGAAAAGGAAGGGGATATTTTAAAGGAATGGTAGAAGAGAAAGCTGTACAAACAGATTAGGCCATGAGGTTAGCCAGATAGAGGAAAAGAGGAAGCTAGGAGCAGCAGCTGTTTTGAAGGAACATATGGACAGGGTTCGAATGCAGAGTAAAGACTGAGCATCTGAGGCAGCTGGATGCAAAGAGATATAACGGGAGAGAGGAGTGTTAAGAGAGTCAGAAACAGTGAGGTGAGTCAGTTTGTCTGAGAGAAAGTAAGAGTCAGTGAGATAAGGTAGGGATGGGTGTTCCATTCTGAGTCACTGCAGACAGACTTTTAAGCATCGGTATAAAGTCTGGTCAACTTTGCAGCGCATTTTATCTACAATCCACCCTCTTTGCCATATGACCATTTTTAAGCATGAAATTAACATAGTGCCTATGAGCAAATATCAAATCCTGTAGTCCCGAGGCATCCTAATACTTTATAGGATTAGGATTAATGGAAATGCCCAAGAGTTAAACTGTAACCCTGAGAGGAAAGCGGAATCAGCCACTTTTATATGCAGCGTACATCAAACGGACAGGTAATGTATGTGGGTTTGATATTAGAGGCTGGAGTCTGTGAGGCAGAAGAGTCAGACATGCTTCATCTTTATGTGGTCTTCATGTATAATCTTCATATTGTTTCTTTGGTTCTGATCTGTGTCTCTGTGTGATAGGAGGCCATGCAGCAGTGGTACCAACACTATCAAGCACAAACCTATGGCAACACTAACCAAGAGACCACTGCAGTTACCGAGTGCACAAAGGAGCAACCTCAGGTAAGCAAGCAGGTACCGTACAATACCATGTACATCTCAGTCATGTTTCTTTCTACCAAATCAGATTCACAATCATTTAATTTCATTATTGCAGATGATATTAAAAAGTTACATTATATGAGGCCATAGTCCTTCATATTTTGTGTGTGTATGTTTGACTATATTGTATAACAGTCTTATGCTAAATAATGTTCTGTTGAAAATGTACAAATGGAAAAATGTTTGTGTAAGGTTTTGTGGGTATAAAAAATAGCTGACACTATTTTTTTTATCCCACTGAAAGTGAGAGTGTAAGTTAGTGAGTCAGTCAATAAAATGTGACAGAAAAACAAACGTGTGTGTTGTAGGTGGTGGTCACCTCCTCATACGGAGACTACAGTTCGTACATGCATGCTGTCAGTCAGTACTATTCTCAGACGCAGATGAGCCAGGCAGCTGCTCTAGTCTACCAGCACAGAGATGTCAGCAAGGTACACACAGAATCACATCATGATGAATCATATTCACACTACAGTCTACAATAACTATCTCCGACCATCTCGGAAACTATCACACATCAAATTAACATGCTGCCCGTAAATCTCATATTACACACATACCTGAAGGTTAAAACATTTCCCAGTCGTCATGCTTATGCAGACAGATGTCGGAAAAGTCAGGCCAGGCTTTCCACTCCAAGTGTCTCCCAGCAGACACCCCATCTGTACGGCTAGATGTAGACATCCATTTCTCCAAAGGCATATACAGAATGTACATTATATATGCTAGTGTGTTTCCATTAACTCCAGCATCCAAAAGAATGTCACATAAAACAATCACGAGAAGCTAAGATGTGTTACCATGGTTGTTAGACACCATGTTAAGTTTTTAGTTTTTTATTTGTGGCAACATATAAACATGTATGCTGTACTGTATATGTGTACTGTATTATTCTATATACATTATTATACTATATACATACAGTGTTGTAAAGAAATAATAATGTAAAAAACATAAATGTTTAAGATTCTGCATTTCTAGATGACTAATCAATCAAACAAGCCAATTTGCAACATTGATCATGTTAACCCTGTACAAAAGATCAGATTTCCTTGCCAGCATTAAAACAACTATGTTGTTTGGAATATTATCAAATGATGCTGAAATGATAAATAACAAGGATCATCAGATTCTGTGGAGTAAACTCTCCATTACTTCCAGTACACCAGCTGTGTGTGTGTGTGTGTGTGAGACCTTCCCAATCCGAACAGCAGGGCTGAAAAGCATGTGTGTGTGGGGAAATATAGTATGTTTATGTATAGATGTTTGAATATATCACTATAGGAGGTGGAGTTGAAGACACCCTTGAGTGCTCCTCTGCATGCTTCTACGAATGGCAGCACTCAGCCTCTTATGCCTGCTTACAATGCCCTTCCCATCATGCCTGGCTTCATCACAGCAACACACACACCCAGTGCCGCCACACAAGCTACGCCCACAGCCACAGACTGGAACCAGTACTATTTGGTGAGTATATGTTTCTACATAATGTATGTATGCACTTATTTTCCCAAAAAATGTTACGTTGCTTCTGCAACTTTTAAGAAATCATACTTTCCCTTTTTTTAATATTTTCCCATGTTGTACTAAACTTTAGAGCCTTCTCTGGAGCTGGTGTAGCCTTTTTTGTGCCTAAACTATATTTTTTTGTAGTACACAGTTGATGAGTATACACGTAAAATACAGACTGAATGAAAAACATTCCTTTTCTAATTTTAGAAAAACAGAATGATTCAGAAAAACTATAAATATATAACACCTATACCTATACTAAAGGGAAATACCAGCAGGATGATTGGAGGAAAATGAACAATGTACAAACCTTTATCCCAGTCCTAAACCCTAAAATATAATTGGCTGTGAGGGACAATGTTTCAGAACCAATAAGCATGCCAGCAGGCAAGTATATTAAAATTTAATAAAGACGTAATAATGTAAAAATGTAATGAATTTAGCACTAATTCTATATACCACATTTAAATGTTATTGTAATTAGTTTAATACAATTTAATGCAAGTTGTCTTCAAAGTATCCCGGTAATCAGCACACAAATGGAACTGTACTGAGAATAATTTTGTTGGAAATTTTGTCGCCTGTTTGTTGGAAAGGCAAAGCAGCTGAAGTCCAGCAGTGGAACTCTATTCTTTAGATGGAAGCAGAAGACAGACACATTGAGAGATAAACACCTCTAACTGCTGTTCATTGATTTAACAATGGATGCTTCATTATAGTTGAAGTCAGAGAAAATTCCCCCGACGTGTGCGTGGGCTGAGCAAAATGTTGTCAGTCATTTACTGTATATCATGCAAAAAACCTGTCAATTATTTTGTCACACAAATGTAGGAAAAACTCTGAAGCAGTGAATAGAGGTAATTTTGCTTTCAAGAACAAAAAGTCAGTGGTGAACTACTGTTCTAAATGTCTTTTTCTCTGTTAGAGTCAAGCTCGAGGGCAAAAGAGAGAATACCCCACACTGCCAACACAGGAAGTGACATCAGAGGGGCCATATGTAGGCCAACACTCACAAGGTCTTGGGGGCCAGTATGCTGATTACTTCAAAAAGAAGAGGATTTAATGCATGCTCACACATCTGTGTACTATTTTACTGTTGTCATGTCCAGGCCTTAACACTTAGTCACCTATAACTGATATTTATGAGAAGATTATACATTTTATTGTGATTTGAGGTCTCCTCTCTGAGCTTTAATATGTGGTCAGGGTACTGTTTTTATCGCTGTAAAAAAACAGGCAGGACCTCTAAAGATAGACTCTGTCCTGTATGATATAACGGTATGATGCTTTACAGTAATTGATATTTCTCTTTTTCTGTTCTGCCTCTTCTATTCTGTACCCCTCTCCCAGGCGGGGCATACCATTCTACTCCAAAGGGGGGGAGGGGGGATTCAAGTGTCCAGGTTTGACTGTAAATGGTTAAGGGCTGTTAAAAATAGAACCACACTCAGAGAATAACATTTTCAAACATTGTTTTCTGGACAGGTTAGGGCACAGATGATGTATATTGTATATTCTGCAAAATGTGTGTATTTTCTACCATGTACAGACATTATGGAATTATTATTAATATTATGTCTTGCTTTATGTGTCATACATGTAATACCTTAATTATCTATGCTAAAGAGCAGCTTTCCTAATCGTACAGGAAGCACACGTCCTTGCATATACACGGCACACAGCTTTAGACATTGTTCGTATCTTCGATGATTAATCTTTCATGTGTCGTGGAGCGTGAAAATACTGCTGTATCTGTACATACTGCTGTATCTGTAGGAAAGATCAGCCATTCTGAATACTGCAGGAGCCTTAAAATACTCACTACTAAGGCAATAACCTCAATCTTTTCTGGAGAAAGTTCAATACACTTCAAGGTCGCTTCCTGCCCATTGAGGACGGAATGACCTCCCCATAACTTACAGCGCTACAATGCTGCCAATTTTTATTCTATTAACTGTAAGAGTAACAATACATAGGTACAATAGTAATAATCAACTGTTGGAGGAAAGGGGGACCAAGTGGAATGCATGTGTTATACACAAAGCCCTAATCACAATGCCAGTGCTCTGTAGTTCTGTGGTTTAATCGCTGTAAATCTGTTTGCAGTGCCGTTACACTACAATTTGTTAATGTTTTAATATGTATCTGTTGTTTTTCAGTTAAATTATCTAAACATCATTTCAACAAGCTAAATATACATGAGTAAAACATTAAGACGTGTTTTCAGGAAATGTCTTGTGGATTATCTTGTTTTGTGGACAGATTTTTTTTCAAACTTCTATTTTCTAAATTTAGAGGTTTGTGCTTTAAATAGGTGACACAAATCTGCCAATAAAACAAGATAAATTCAAGCCACAATCTCTGAAAACAAATATATTTTTTACTGGAAAACAAGATACTTATTAAGCATTGTGTGGGCTTGTGTGCTCCATTGGTTGCTGGTTGGATGCAGTCTGTCAGTATATGGTCTTAAAAGGAGTTGTTTTTTGGCTTTGGTTTTTTGGCCACTGCAAAGCACACCCAGGCCTGGCGTGTTCATCTGTTTGATTAAGGCTACGTGCCTTCTTTTTTTTACTCTTCTGAAGTTATTGTCTTAGCTCTGCTTTCTCTAAAAGCCATTCTCTCACTTCCACAACAGAGTGGCAATAGATTTGAGAAGCCTCTGTTATTGTCGCCTAGTTATTCTGCTTTATGTAACTACTATAAAGACAATCCTGAATTTGTATCTGTATCATATATCAGTACCCCAGGCTTCTGAGGCTCACTGTCAGCACCTAAATGAGGCATTTTCTGAGTTAATACTAGGAGTTATAAGAATAAATGTTAAAGGTTACCTTATGGTTTATATACCGTTGTGTTCAGCTTGGTCTGTCCCACGATGGCTGTTTTTAGATAATCAGAAACGGGATTTGTTCAAAAATGAGAACAATACAGGGAATATTAAAGTACATGTACTTCTGTCAGACCTCTCAGTGTCTTCCCTCTACTGTAATAATCACAAATGTTCTTCAAACATACCACTGCTCCAAATGAAGACGTTTTTCCTGTTATGTTCTTAATGAAGGTAAAGCTCTTAAAATTGTTTCTGTGGAAAGGCAAAGGGTGAAAAATTGTGCCTACTTGCTTTTGTTATGACCTTAGTATTTCTTGATAGTCAACAACATACCTATACTCCCTTGTATTTATAAATCAAGACTGTGTATCATTCTGATTCAGCACTGCAATATTAGAACATCCCATCATTGAATGTCGTGTGTGTGTGTTGCTTGTATCTCAAAGCTTTGCAATACTGTTTCGACGTAGAAGGTACAGTCACCCGTTTAAACATGCAGGGGTATTAACACAATTGTGCTTTGTACACATATTGCAGCCTGTTTTTAGTTTACAAGGTTGTACTTTCTTTTTATCCACCTTGAATTAAGATTTTGCAATATTTTATATCCAAACTCTTGATATTGCTTTACTGTGAATAAGCTATTTTTAGGAAGTAGAATTTAAGCATGCAAATACTTCTGCAATACATGAAAAAAACATTTTCTTTTTTCAGTAGACGTGTCAGCGCGCAATGCTTTTAAGTATTTAAGAACAACAAAAAAGATTATTAATTGTATTTATTTTGTGTATTTATGTACATTTGCCCTGTTGCATACTATTTTGTTGTTATTCCTTTTGAGGAAAATAGGTTTGGGTTTAAATTAAGCAGGCAGATTGGTTTTGCATTCCACATTAAAGGACAGGAGAATTAAGCCTGTTAAGTTTCCTTCTTTGTTTCTATTTTAGAGGTGGATTCGAAAGCATCGTAGTACATTTTGCAATACATCTTCAGTGCTAAACCGTCACCTAGATGAATCATTTTCTCCTTTCATAAGCAGTGTATGAGGATTTACCATCATCTGATAGGAATTAGTGTGTCTTTGAACAGAGCCTCCCTTCAGCTAAACAAATACCAGCTAATGCTTTTAAATGTAAAATGATAAACTAATTTTAATGTACTTACTAATCTTTCTTTTAATGTAAGAAGCTTACAACTTCCCTGACAGAAGCATGGTGCACTTTTGTTAAATCACTTTTAGTTTGCATTTAATTCCAATTTGATAAAAAAAAACAGAACAGACAAAATACTAAGGTATTTTATAGAAGTAAATGGTTAATTCAATTTATGAAAGTTAGCGGAGCCCACAGTATGACTTGCTCAACCTATCTGAATGTTTTTTGGGAGATATTTCATAAGCTCTACTGTCCCCTAGTGCCTATTATAGGCATTTCATTAAAGCTATGTCCCCCATAACGCACATCAATATAATATTCTTCCACATGCAGCTCTGACAATCACTCATTTCAGCTTTTCCTGGTGAATATGATGCTCAGAAAGCAGCTCTTAGAATGCAGCTGTATAGTGCACCTCAACACCTCCAGTAATCCGGCACGTCTGGAATTTTCCAACATTCCAACCCAGCTTCATGAAGGAGGACAGCTGTCGAGACAGAGTCAATGAAGACATATTCTCTCTCTCACACATAAACACGTGTACTCAAAACAGTCTTTGAACGTCCAACATACTCTGCACATCAATAGTCTCACAAGGGGCATGATCCTCTCAGCACTCTCCCATCAAAGCTTTAAACCACCGACCTCACATGCAAATCAACATTCTGACACGTCCCTCATTCTCCACGGGAAAAGTCTTCTTTTCAACTCAACATGTTTCAGTTCTCAGAGATGGGCTCTGTCATTGCACATGCCTTATTGGGTGGCTTCCATACAGCACATGCTGCAATGCATTGTGGGAAATAACAGGTCACTCATACATGCAACACTGTGGCAGCTCTTGGAGGCACAATAAGAAGCAGAAGAGGTGAGAGTGTCACTCGGGTCGGTAGGAAAAGATGCAAAAACAAGTTACACGTTTTGCATATTCAGAGAAAGGCTGGATAGCATCTTTCTATCAGCTTCAGTGGTTCTAGCAGGGTTTTTCCTGTCCTTTGTAATTCAAATGGTCTGCAGTCTGTCTATGAGGTCATAATGTGTGGGACAGAGTAAAACTATATTTGAAAGAGTGCTACAATGCACAGTTATACACGTTTTTGTTTTGCAGGGTGAGGGTTTTGTCTCTGGGACTGTCTCTTGCAAAAGAGGAGGAGTCTGTGTCCCATTTTATTTTCATAGTTGCTGATTGTCAATCATCTGCTGAAAAGCGGCTATAAGGCTTTTGAAGTCAATCCTTTTTTCAGGTGTCGCCTCCCAGCATCTCCTCATCAGATTGTACAACTGTCAAAACACAAAGCAGAATCATACATGAGTGTTAAAGAACAGCATATAATTGCTTTTTAATTATCTAACCATTTAGCTTCATTAAAAAGTGTTTTTAACAATGTGAAAGCAATGAAAATACTCTTTAAAACTGAAGGGTTTGTAAAAAGACAAGTTAGACAAGCAAATGTTTCTCTGACATGCATTTTTGGGGGGTTTCGGGTTCGAAGAAGGAGCATGTTTTAATACTTTTCAGCTTGAACACCTACAACATATAGTATATTACTATAATCTGTAAAATATTTTGTTTACATTGCAACATTAAATCAAATGTTACCCTTTCAGAGCAGCCCTCTGGCTTTGGAAGCCTCTTTCCCTCCTCCAGGACTTTGACCAATCGGGTGACAGTCATTTGGCCATGTGTTGGACCAATCATCTTCAGGAATACCTATTTGGGGGTGGAGGTAAAATCACTTGAATGGGGCATCAACATTCATCCATATCTGTTCTACCAAGTCAGCATTAAATCTTTTAACTTAAATCCCTCGAACCCACATTCAAGAACAAATGTTTCCTCCAAACATGGCAAGAAAGAGAAAAAGCTGGATTTGTGTACAGACGTCTGCCACAGCCTTTGGGTTATACATCTGCCACTTTGGGCACAGACTGGCACCATCTGCCATGCTTTTAAAGAGAGAGAGCTACCAGTCAATAGCATGCCCTACACAATGGCTTCTTTCAGACCACAGAAATGAACATGGGCTTTCTCTAAAATGAACCACAACAGGTCTTTTCAGTTTGTGTGCATTAACCTCCCACTGCTTATAATCAAACGCCGAATTACAAATGCAATCAATAGGAAAATAATTACATAAAGAAACAGGAAAATAACTGCATACATCAGTCTGCTCTGGAAATATATTTTGTAGTGTTACTGGATTTAAGATATTAGGAGGCTTTCTTTGGTTGAGGGTGATATTGCCACGTATGTTAAAGGAATATTGAGGAAAAAGAAATGATAAGGTTATCTAATGGCATCTGATTGGCTACACACCGACATAGGGCTGCATGAGGTATCGCAGTACGTCAGAAGCTCATACATGGTCACTCCAAAAGACCAAACATCAGATGCCCTGTAGAACTTGCAGTGGATCAGGCACTCTGGAGCATACCTGGGGAATGTAGGGAGAGAGTTCTTACAGAACAGATTTCCCAACATTTAGTAATTCTATGTAACTTTCAATCCAATTCAGTAACTTATGATGGTACATCATATCACTGGTCCACACAATTGGTCCAGTTTAATGTACTTAATCACTGATGGTGCTGATGCTTACCAGAACACAGGACTGTCCAGATCGTCTTTTACTGTGTAGTAACCCTCATTATCCTTAATGCTTTTGGTCAGGCCGAAGTCTCCAATCTTCACAGTGCTTTCATTCTCCACCAGAACATTCCGTGCTGCCAAGTCTCTGTGGATGTAGTTCCGAGAGCCCAGGTAGTCCATGCCCTGGAGAAGAGGTCAGAAAACAGCAGCGCTGAGTGTAGTGTCACACTGTTTCCAGTTATCAGGACAACATTCTGAATTACAAGCAAAATACATGGGCTCAAAAATACAGATCATGAGAACTCAACTAAGAATCACTAATCGTATTTTTACATTTTCAAGAAACCTGTTGTGCTTATCCATAAAAAAAAAAACTCACCACCATGAGGTTGCCAGGGTGTTGATATGTTGTTACCGAAAGTTTCAGAGTCAATTTTAGCATGTTGCTACCTGCGGTTGATAACTTGCCCAGTTCAGAAAAACCCAACTAGTCTCTGAGATATTTGGGTTCTTTAATGTGAGTCTAAGAGATTTTTTGTCTATGTCATGTTCTACCAAGCATTTTGACTATTTGAGCTCATATTCATAGTGCCGAAAAAACTATATGCTAAAGTTTAATATTTATGGTTAGGAATTTGAACAAACTTCCTAACCTGAAGTAGAAGCAACAGTAAGAGCCAACAACAACACCAAAATCTCCACTGAAACCAACAGAATCCCAATACAACGGTTTGCTTTATGAACAGATACAAATGAACAGTCAAATATTGGGCAGATATTCAAATAAGCTGTTACCTGGCAGATCTGTACAGCATAGCTGAGGAGGGTTTTCTGGTCAATGTGTGCCTTGTTTCTGGGGAGGTATTCCTTCAGACTGCCTGCCGGCAAAAACTCCATGATGAGCTTAATAGATCTGCCACCTTAAAAAAAAAGGGAAAGATTTAAAACTACAGAGTTTACAATCTAGACATGTGGCATCAAAGTTGTACTTTACTCATGAGGTTAAGAACTGTGGTTGACCTTCTTCATAGCAAATGCCCTTGTATTTGACAATGTTCTCATGGTAAAGTTCCCTCAGGATGTGAATCTCACACCACAGGTTGCTGCTCTGCTCTTCTCGGTTTTCTGGCTTTAGGGACTTCACAGCCACTAGTTCTCCGGTCCGATCGCCTCGAGGATCATACCGGCACAGCTCCACCTTACCGAAATGACCCTGAAAACACATAAGGATGATTATCAGACCAACCTGGAGATTCCAGTGAATTGATCAACCACATCAGCCTCGATGATTTCTGACTCATGGGGTAAATACCTCTCCAAGGTCTCTGATCTTCTTAAGGAATCTCTTTTCAAACACAGTAGGATCCACCTCTAGTGTGGGAACCGGCTGAATGGAGGGGTCTGGAAAAAGCATACTTTTAGGATGAAGCATATCCAACAATAATGTTTGCTTTGTATACAGACAGAATGAAACTCCTAATAACTTTAAGTAGAGATGACTCCACACCTTTGTATTAACCACAGGGGAGCAGCAGTGAGAGCACTAAACATAATCCAATTGGGGAAACAGACTATTTAGGCATAAACATCTACCTTCTTCAGAGTGATATTAAACATAATACATTGCATATCAAGTGGTAATATTATACATAACTGTAATTCACTGTATATCTCAATGGACTTTGGCCTTGTGTCTGAATGTCTTACTCTGTTTTTCCACCATGTCGATGTCTCTGACGATGGCTCTGAAGAAGGGTCTCTGACGGGGGTCATAGGTCATACAGTGGGTCATGAGCTTGGCCAGTTCCTCACAGTCAGGTGTGGCCAGCTGACACTGGGCTGTGTAAAATCTCTCCTTCTGCTCAGTGAGAAGGAAAAATACATCTCCTTATTTATAGGATCAAAGTAGATATTATAAAGTCTCAAGTGATACACACATGTATAACAGTGTGTGTGTGTTGTCACCTCTGTGAGTTTCTTGTCTTTTAGGGGCATCTCTCCATTATAACAGATCTCCCACAGAGTTGTGCCAAAACCCCACTTATCCGCTGCCACACTCAGATTTGCTGTGTCCTGTACACACTCGGGAGCAATCCAAGGAATTCTGTCCACACACTCTGTTGACACACACAGCACACTGTCATGCAATTTTTCCTTGAAATGCCCTTAAAGAAAGCAGTGTTTCTCAATCAGGGGGCCGAAACAAACGAACTTCCAACAGGGCCTAAAGATGACTTAACATTATTTAAAATGATGACAAATAGCAAGTTCAAAAAGTAAGCTAAAACAACTAAAAATCAAGATATTCCTTAACGTTCAGTACGATGAGGCGCCTTGAAATAAAAAGGGTTGAGATCCACAGCCTTAAAAGATTAGTTAACCCATAAAATGGAAATTAATTCGTCATATAGCCTCATAATGTTTAAAATCTGTCTTTGTTGAAACACAAAATGAAAACTTGAAGAATGCTGAAACTGATTTTTTTCCAGACAATGAAAGTAAATGGGGACAGAAGCTGTCAGTCAGTAACATTCTGCTTAACATCTTTCACGTTCCACAAAATGAATTTTGTCACCCTGTTGTTCTAGATTGTTCCTTTAGTAGAACACAAAAGTAGGAATTCTGAGGTATGCTGACTCTGCTCTTTTTCCCCATATAAAGAAAGTGAATGGTGACTGAGCCAAACATTCTTCCAAACATGCCCACAGAAGAATTTATAGATGTTTGTAACAACAGGGTTAGGAACGAATCACAGACTTGTTTTTTTTTTTGTTGAACTGTACCTTTAACATGACACAATGTTCTGTGCTGAAACGTCAGCCTAGAATGCTTTATTGATTAACCTGAAACTAATACCAGAGCAACCCAGCTGAGCTTTATTTGGCGAATAATCCTAATTTTAAGGGATCACTCCATCTTTATTCACACACAACAGAGCCGTTTCAATAACAATCAATGCTGTTCACTAGCAATTATGTCCTTTACAGGGCATGCAATTTAACACGATCCTTTAAAAACCGTTAACACGTTTTTGTACTTCAGGTCTCAATCCCTCTCATGGGCCCTTTTCATTCCAGTCTCTCTTTCTCCCCCCCTATAAAAACACACAACCAGTATTTCCTGTAACAGTTCCTACTGCACAGCAAACAAAGAGCTTTTCTGGTCTCAGAGGTGCTTCTGGGACTTGAGCTGAATCTCTGCCAACAAAATTCCTGTCAGTTATGGTATCTCTTCCGAGCAGTGAATTTCACAGCCCACTAAATCCCCCTGCTATCAGATACACAGCACTGCTACACAGCTACACATAAATGAACCCTGGACAACCACAACACTGCTGTTTTACTTTAAACTGTGACAGCTTAGCTGGGTCACTCTTTCTCTATGTTGAGATGATTGTATGTCATCTCAAAATCTCTCATACACACGGGAAGAAGCAGTGATCAACATACAGACTGTTAATAAAACGCACCAAAATGCCTGTATGAAAGTTTAAAATGTGTTAATAATGTTGCATGTTTATAAAGTGGTCATAATGTCTATATAAAGGGTTCATAGCATGTAAATAAGGTGGCTTTAATGCCTGTTATTTCAGATTGTAGCATTTAGAAGGTGGTCTTAACACCCATATGAAGATTTAGAACTTGTTAATAAGGTGATTATAATGAATCTCTCACCCTCTCTGCTCAGTACAGTAATGGGTATGCCGGGGTCGCTCAGTTTAATGAACGGGCCTCCCTCTCCGTCCAGACCATCTCGAGCCACAAGAATGTTCTTACTGCATACATACCCATGAACCAACTTCTTATCTTCCTACAGAACACACACAGTCATCAAACAAGAATGTTATTCAGATACACGCTTCATTATTTAATGCTCTAGATCAAAACTGCATTATCCATGCATCACAGCTTATTCTGTCTGCATGTTATGTCTTGCACATTGGTTTTGTTTGTCATTACCAGATAGCTGAGGGCACTGGCCAACTGTTTGGCAACCTGGAACTTCCATGCGGTGGTGAGGGGCGTGGTCTGTATGCGCATGAACAGATCCAGTGGACCGTGTTGAACAAACTCCTCCACCATGATATCTCCAGAGAGAAACGGAGAGAAAGTCTCATGTAAATAAGCACGTTATCAAATTTACTGTCTCTCTGTCAAACACAGTTCCTCTTCAATTATGCAAATTCTTTTGTGCAAACATGTAGACACACCCATCGCATGCACACTGATCACTGTCCCTGGACTGTTTACATTTTTGTGTGGTGCAGAAGCAGTAGTTTGCGATTCCTTAAGTCCTTATAACTGCAGGTTTTGCTCAATAAAATGTAGCCCTGCATTTGTTGATGGTTAAACCCTCTCACAGACATTTAAGTGCATTACATAACCAGAGCAAAACTTCTTGCAGTTCAGCTCTGTTCTTATTGAATGTTTTCTCATTGATCAGTAAATATAGAATTTAGAATTCTGTTTAAGTTCTATGTTTAAATTCTAAGCTAAAATTTAAGCACTGTAGCTAGCTAGTATGGTATAATTTCTGATCTGCATGATATGTATGGTATATTTTCACACATACACTACAATTTTGATAGTTTTGATACTTTGCACATGTTGTATAATTACTCTACATGGAAATCTTTTAGTACTTTGAATAAATTAATTACTTTCATAAGTCTTTTATTTTAAATCATCCTGCCTTATTTTCGTCAGTTAGAATGGATTGGAAGAAATTAACAAAATGAGGTCATCTGATAATGAAGATACGTGTTATTGAATGTGTATGAAAGGGAGTCAGATTCAAGGTTGGAAATAATTGAACTTTCTGTGAGCTTTGTTTTCTCGAGCAATAAAGACCTTCACTTTTTGACACTTGAAGTCTATTGAGAGAAGCGTTTTCCACAACACTAGCTACCGGAAACATAAAACACAGTAGGAAATTCCTATTTGGCCAATGTTCCAGGTCTACACGGTCAACTGGAGAATTACATTGTCTCAAATTTCCTTGTAAAGAAATCAATTAATTTTGCGGCATTGCCAATGACTGCAGGTCGAAAACGAATGACCTACTGCTCATGCAAAAGTAGAACAAGACAAAGGAGAACAGATTGGAATCAGAGTTGGTTAAGTCCTCTACACAAAGACAGAAGCTTACAGAAAGATAAGCGCGTAAGCTACTTACTCTCTTGGTGGCGAACACACACTCCATAAAGCAGGACGATGTGTTTGTGAGAGATCTGTCGCATCATACTGGCCGTCTCAAAGAAGGCCTGAGAAAATAGAATAGAAGTATAGGAGACTTAATAGAAGACTTTGAACGTCAGAATGACATGAATTACACATGAATGACAGAGTACAAAGAGAAGACACAGTGGACAAAAAATGTACACATTTGTTCATTACAGTTAAAATTAAGCCAAATTTGTATTTACTTTTATCCTGGGTAAGCTGCAAATAATAATAATATTTAATAGCTTTGTTTGGCCATGAGTAGGCACAAAATCTGCATGCACAGAATTCAACAGAAAACTGAGATTTCCACAATGCCAATAGCTGTCCTTTTCAGAACTGAACACATCTGCCACCCCTTGCAAGTTTACTGAATTGTATTAATTTTAGCATGCTTTTTATTCTGCAGACATAAAAACAGACAGCACAAAAAATGTGGAGAAAATGATAAGTGATAAGTATCTTACTAAGGAGATGTCTCTGTGTCCTGAGCCCAGAACTTTCAACACCACCTTCATCTCCGGTACGTATCCTCCCATCTCATCATCATCCTCACTTATAAGCTTCAGAACACCTGCATAGATGTTGGTCCTTGTGCCCCGACCCAAATGCTCACCCTGAACAAGACCACAACGACATATAAAGCTTAACATAAACAGATTAACTGCACAGAGCAAGCTTATAACTCAACTATGCAAAAAGGCGCAGCTGATCGATTATAGCAAGATTGTTAATGAAAATGTTCTAAAAAGAATAAATGAAAGATCACCTGTACAATCTCCTCTTTAAGGATGCGATGGAAACTCAGCTGGCTGACTTGAGGTTGTCTCTGGGGGGCAGGCTCTCGGTCTGTGGTCATCACTAACAGGTTGGAAATTTCTGAAAAACAAAATCCGCATTTCTGATTGGTGGGCAACACACAAACAGGTTGAGCTACATGATCCACACGTATAAATTTCTGTTTTGATCTCACAGCACAATTTATATAAAATTTAACATAATGGGTTAGCATAAAAGCAATTGCGTTAATGTCTAACCAATCAGGTAATCGGGAGTGGAAAAACAAAACATGTTTGTGTGTGCGTATATGTGCACGACAACTTCCCCCACCTAAACAAAGAGAGGAGAAGAGGAAGTTGTGCGAGACAGTGCAAAACACACTACATAATACATCAAAACAATGAGCATATGCAAGTTCATGTGCAAGTATGTGCAGTGTATTTATGAGGCGTTTGTATTTATATATGCCGTGTGTTGCCATGTTGGTTCTGCAGCGTCACTGGGTCTTCTGTCTACTCACTGACATCATATTGATACAGGCCTTCATACGTCTGTTTTTATGAGCTGAAGTAGATTAAAGAGATTAAAAGATGTGAACAACGGAAACCCACATTTACTACATTTCCTGCCTGTCACTCATGCCTCAGCATGTACTGACAGCAATGTAAACAGCAGATACCTTATCCAGCGAGCAAGAGTTTTTCACAGCCAAATTGTTCCTACCATTTGACTTAGCACAAGTAAAGACCTGTTACACAACAGTTACAGATTATAGAGGCTACACATATTTTCTCAAAGAAAAGCTCAAAATAACTATGCAGCTTTTATAACTTTTGTCATTTATTGCAACCTCCAGAAAACAAAGCTATGATGTAAAAAATAATAATGCAAAAATATTACATAACACTAAATGCAATAATGCAAAATATAATTTCATTGTATTTTTATGATCTATATATTTATTATACAAGTTAACTCTGGATCCTGGTTTCACTACAGTATGTAGATCTCTCTTAGGTTGTTTAACCAGGTCAACAGATGGTTTGCTAGATAACACTTCTTATCCTGGATCACTTGACCGAAATGTAAGACTACTCCACTATTTAGCTGCCAGTTTAAACAGCTGCCTGAGGTCATGCAAGGACCTACACACACACTGTGCATGTGTGTGTGTGTGTGTGTGTGTATTCTTATATCCAACTTCTCTAAAGAGCAATTTGATATTTGCGGAGTATTTTAAAAGCTGGTCACTAAAATGCAAATTTCTCTTTAAGCTCAAACAAGTCAAAACACCCATTTCAATGGGCTGTTCCAGGATGCATATATTTGCCACATATCCTATTAGCTCTTATTTACGTCTCACAGGGAGACAAAAAAAATTAAGGGTTGTAGGAAATGAAAGAGCTGCAATTTTTAGCAATCTGGTTTGTGCGACTCAAAACGGCCCTCAAACCGAGAGCAAAGCTCCCCATTGTGCTACAGCAAACGTGGCAGAGGGTTTTACACAACATCTTAAAGACGTCAGCTTACTGGAATGTTTGTGTGTTCAGAGTTGATTTGGACGCTCACTGAGCAAAAGCAAGACTCTATGTCAAGTACAGTATTTCTGTATTCATGGAAAGTAATGACTACAAATAACTTATTTCAGAAGTGTTAACATCTTATTCATAGCAATGTACATTTAAAGGAAATTCTCTAGCATATTTAAAAACAATTAAACCATATAATAAAGAGGCTAAACGTGTATGGCAAAAAAAAAAAAAAATAAAAAAATAAAATAAAAAACAGAAAAGAGACCATAAAACACTTCATATTGCTGCATATTTCTAAACCCTTTAAAGCTATACAAAAATATATATGATATAAATCATCTGGGAACAGACACTATTTAAACATTTAAAAAACAGCACAGTTTATATGTAATTATCAGTCAACAAACAAGACAACCAAATTACTGACTTCATTAGGCCATGCCATTTACTGTTCCAGCAACAGAATCACAATATCCCTTCACTTCTGTACGACAGTTTTTAAAGTTTATGATAATCTAGCTAAACAAAGTATCTGTATCTGTTAAACAAATTTGTGGTTTATGGTGTTGCCAGGGATTTGTTTAACAGATGCTACATGTATCATTTACAGGTGATCAAACATCTAAATACTTAACATGCCACACGCAAAAGTTCAGAGTTTAATTCGGCAAATCTCTCAAGGATTTAATGAGGAAACAGACAATCCGTGCTGCAGAAATGAGCACTGGAAAATCCTGACATTTCAGCTAGCTGCTTTCAGTGCAGCTGAACAAAGCAATACCCTTTAGAGCTACTGGTTTCAGTTCAAGAGAGGCCATACAAATGGACATTTTGCTAGGACTGTGTGTAATCTCACAATGGCTCTACAGAGAGATGACTTGAAGGGTTTTTTTTCAAAAGAAAATCCCATCCTCGCCAACACAGCCCATTTACATCAAAGTAAAAGCCAGGATTTCTAGTTTGGATGGATGGATGGATGGAGATAAATGCAATCATGGATGGAGAGATGAATGCATGGATGAATGCATGGATACTTTAAGTGTTTCTGTTTCACTCAATGAATGGGAAGCATCATGAGGGATGCACAGAAGCTCTTTTATCACGTGACTGATGATGAAGAAGAATGAATGTGAGCTAAGAAGTGTGATGGTACCTCTGGGCTGCGGTGGGCAGCAGCGACGCAGCTGGAAGCGCAGGTTCTCTGTGCGCAGGCTCTGGCCCTGCAGGTGCTCCAGGAGTTCCTTCAGAGTGGGCCTGAACGTCTCTGTCCCAAACAGTCTGTAGCCCTGAGGACTGGCTTCAATCTGGAAGTTCTTATACTGGGGAACAGGTCTTGACTCACACAGGTCCATCTGAAAGACAGAGGAAAGAATTATGTAAAAGAATGAAAAAGAGAGAGAGCATGAAAGAACAATATGAAGCACAGCAGAACTAAAGAGAAGGGAAGCAAAAGATGCATGGAAACAGAAGAGGCTTTGTCAGATGAGAAGCGCATGCTGGGAGGTTCTGCACTTATCTACATTAATAGATATATAACATTGCTGATGACATAAGTAATGTGAAATCTAGCATGTGGCCGTGTGTTCAGGGCCTAAAAATCCTACAAGCCATGCAACTGTAATTTGCATTTTTTAAATTACCAAAACATACTTTTGGTCTTTTGACAATTTTTTCACCCATTTTATCCACTGACAGCATCATACTATGAACCGGTAACATAAATGTAATAGCACTTTATGATTTTGTTTCTCATATTTTTTTTGGTGGCTTCACGTGAGTATTCTAAATATCAGATGAAATTCCCATTAAACTTTGATGACATTTTTCTCTGAGGAAGATGTTAATAGTTTACAATAAGGTTCCATTTGTTAACATTAGTTAACCACATTAGTTAACATGAACTAGCAATACTTCTACAGCATTTAATGAAATTTAAATCATTAAACACTATACTGTGTATAACGTATAACTGCTTTTTCAGATTGTTAAAACATTCAGTCTCACAGATCAATAAATCATTATCAAGCTGATAGTTTTGTTTAGGGCTGTTATAAGTATTTTGGTACCAAGCTAAAACAACAACAAAAATAACAACAAAAACGTCCAAGTATGGACTCAATTCAGTATGAATGCACTGTTTGCAACACACTAACATAAATCCTGAAAGAACAAAGAGAATACACATCACACACATTCGCCCGGCAAAGTCGCTCTATGAAGTGCATATTAACGTAGTCTATCATAATTGTTTACATTTGTGTGGCGTTTGTGTTAATGATTATGGCAAATACATTCACAATGATTCACTGTCAACATGGGGGAAATGAATGTGCATCAAATGAACACAAAAACATGTTTCAAGATTTGGGAAAACTACAAACAAGATCTTTTCAATTTCCCATAGAGAACACTGCAAGAGAATCTTGAAATTTGAGCTTAGCCCAGTCCAAGCAAAACAGGACTATATAGCCAATTCCATTAATTGTTTGCAGGACAGAATTACAGACAAGAGGGACAGAGGAGCCCCAATATCAATCACTCTACAACAACACAAGGGCCCCAATACTAATGCCCTAGCACATCTCAAAGGGATATCAAAACTTCCACTGTTATTTCATTATCACATGTAAGTCAGGAGGGTCTTCCTGGCCAAAAACGATACACAACAGACGACTATCTTTTCCTCGCTATCTCCAACCATTCCATGTAGGACCTCATCTGCCAGCATACCCTATTCAATATATACACACTGTTTTGCCCCAGGGCCTGAAGGCTCATTGTTTCGGGCCGGACTGTCTTCTGTGCATGTGTGGGTGTGTTTATGTACCTCCATGCAGATTACAGTCATAATGATGTAGTTGTAGTCAGTGCAACTCCAGCGCAGGATGTAGGTTCCTTCTTCGTTTCCCTCCTGACGAAGTTTATGAATGGTATACTCTGTGCTGTGGAGCAAATACACAGAACGACTCTCAAAACATCTCAACTGCAGACAGCTGTTAGGATAAGAACTAAACAATTAAAAGTTTTTTTTTTACTTAAGTAACATGAAGGTACATGAAGTTCATCTATATTATATAGTATTTGATTTTGCAATAACACTGGAGCATAAACCCTAAAGTATGAGTGAAAAAATATTTGACTCTGTCTAGGGTAAGATAAACACTTATAGTAATAGATATTAATAATTCAACATTTATTATTATAAAAATACATGTTTTGTTTGTGGTCCGTATTTGAACAAAATAAACCTGGCAATTTTCAAATACGGTCGTACCTAACGGGGCCATGACAGCCGTTTTCTAAATTTTGGACCACTGATGAAGGTGCAACTTCTGTGCACAGGTAATGATGGGCATCAACAGTCAGTCTGAAGTAACCGTCCACCAGCGCAACAAATGACAGAGCAGCAGCGCGGTAAATCAGATCCATTTCCTGCAGAGAAACAGACAGAAATACATTTTAAAAATCTTACAGTTTTACTGTAAACCTAAAACTAATTCACATGATTCATGAATCTTATGATGAGTATGATTTATTAGCTTTTTATAAGGTGTCTGGAGCAATTTCATAAGTTCTCCCTCATTAAAACTGGCTTAAGATGACAACAGTACCATGGTTTTATTGTCTTGTCGGTAAATGGTGACGCAGGATTCCTTAACAACAATGTGGGTGATTTCGTAAAAGTCGGAGAACAGTAGCCATCCGTTGCTGTCGTCTTTCTTTTTGTCATTCTTCTGCTTGCTGTCATTCTTGTTCTTCTTAGATTTGTTTTTGTCTTTCACAATTAAAACATTCTGTTCAGGAAGAAGTCAAGACAAAAAGATGAGGTTTGAAAAATTACTCTTGAAACAAATGGTGACAAACCTGTTCCAAAAGCTAACCTCTCTGTCAACTTCTTTTTAAAGAAAGTGTTTTAAGAGGGAACCCAAATGACTGATTTGGACTGCTCTACAGAAGAAGCAACTCACAAAATAACAGACACACAGAATTCCAACAAAACTCAACAGGCACGCAGCCAAACTAGCAGCACAATATTGTAGTAAGCATAATAAACAGACATTACAAACAAATATTACACTTCACATCAAGAGCACACCTATGAAGCCTTAAAATTCAGCTCACAGAGGCAGCTTAGGATTTGGAAAAGAGTTACAGAAAATCCACAAAGCCAGAACTTTTGCTAAACTAAATACATTACAGATGTTGGTCTCCAACTCTTCAGACTTACTGGTGGGGGCTTTCTCCTCCAAGAGATCCCAGTGGTTCCAGATACTTGTACCTCATAGCCCACTCCTTCATCCCCCATGGGAAGCGAGTGGGCCAGTGAGCCCTCGCTCTCCACTGAAACTTTGAGGCTTTTGGGCTCTACGGTTTCCCGACCCAGACCTTGAGTGAGCGTCTCAAGAGTGGACAGGTACTTCACCTTCAGGTCGTACGGGGTAATGTTGCTGTCCTGAATGGTCTTGCTGTTAAACTCATTTAGGAAGGTCTTGAACACATTGTTGATGCGCATGCGTGTCAGGAAGTTGCGCTGCTTGATGGTGCGGTTCAGACTGTCTGGAATGAAGCGTTTGTAGCTGTTGAAAAAGAGAGGGAGCTATTTAAAAGAATACATGTATTGTTGCTGGTAGGGATTCACTGATACCATGCGTTATAAGAAATTGGTGTTTGTGTTGTATCACAAATGTTGTGCAGCAACATTTAGGCAACAGATGCTGTATGTTTGTTGATCATACATGTTACCATTGCATGATTTTTTGGTAAGTATCAGTCTCAGTATATGTGCAAAGTATTTGAAACATCACTGGTTATTACATTAAACACAAAAAGACTTAAATGGCTAATAGTTAAAAGTTATACTACCATTATTTCTGATATTATTTCTATAAATCGTTTTCCAGGAACGTGCTATAAAGCATAAAATCTACAGATTGTGTAGATTGGACACTTAAGCATATTTTGAGGAAAACTTTATACCCAAAAGTCAGCAAAACTGTGCAAAACCTCCATTTGGGAACATCCTCATTTGCAAAAATGCTATAAGAATACACTAAAAAGTTTTCTTTAATTGCAAAAATGCAACAAATTTTCTGTTTGGCTTAGGGTTAGAGTTAAGGTTATATTGTTTATATAAACAAGCAGTGTATAAAAACAATAGAAGACTATGGAAAGTGCCCAAATGGGCACTGCTTGTAAAGTAAACGTGTGTGGGTATGGGTAGGTGGGTCACCTGGTCTCAGCTCCAGCTCCTGACACCGGCAGATCATTCCCCTTAGCATGATGGGTAATAGCCAAAACAGCCATTCCCAAACACTCGTTCTCTATCTCATGCAGCTCTGCCTCGTTCTGATGGTCACGCACAGGTGCCAGTCCCCTCAGGAAATCATACTGACCCTAAAACAGACCAAAACACCTTCTGAAGCAGACTTTCAAAACACAGTGTATACAAAGCAAACAGATAATATTGACACAGTGCTAAATGACACAAAGCTAAATGACATTTGTTGTCACAGCTCACCAGTAATGTTTAAATAAGTAGCACTGCTTCAATAAAGACATTCAAATACATTATCAGTCTACAAAAGGAACAACAAATATGATGACAACAGATCCCATTATACCACAAGAGAGATGTTCTGAATAGGCAACAAGCCATTTAGCCATTAACAAGCCATTGTTTACCTCAAAGATGTTAAAACAACAACAACCTGCACTCACCTGCGCAAACAGGTAGTCAAGAGATGCTGCATCCAGCAGAGGCGTCCCCTCTGGGCCCTTCTGAGGGACTAAGCCCCCTTTCTGTTTGCTAAGATTGTGTCTCCAAACCGGAGACTCTGTTTCACTGGTGCCATGCCAGTTTGTGAAATAAAACCTTGGTAAACAAGAAAAGTGAGTTGAAAGAGAAATTTAATATGACAAATATGTTTAAACGCGTGTGTTTGTGGAATTGTGCCAAGGCGTTTAGACAACTGTAAATGCATACGAAAAGCCATGATGACAAGAGCTAATATTATACATAAACATGCCGAAAATGACATACAGGACATACATGACATTCAGCCCAGGGGCTTAAATGAATAATAATGAATAAATAATGAATAAATACTCTAAGATATGGAACACAGAGTACATGCATTACAATACCATGTGTGAGAAACATACAGGGAAGCAAAACTGCAAGAACTTGCTGCCACACGAGCGAAAGCTCATTGCAAACAGGAAGTAAAGTGAGTGAGAAAAGAGTGCTCTATGCCACAGAGGAAGAGAGAGCGTACAAAGGTTGACCTGTAACCTGTTTGTGTGCACAACAGGTAGAGCTTTACACAGGCAGATGGTGGTTGTTTACCGCCGCTGGTTTTGAATACAGTAATAGACTCTTATCTTAGTTTCATTTTCAAAAAGGGGAAGTTAAGGGGATCTGAACTGAATTTTGCAAAGATTTGAAACATTTTGAGATGAAATACTCCTGTTTTGTTTTTTTGTTTACGTCTTGGCTTCGTGCTATAGGGCAAACGTAAGCTGCTGTTTTACTTCAAAAACAAAATAAGAAATTACGCTTTCTAAAAATTATAAAATAATGGTACTACAATGTACAACCATTTCAGCTTAGCATGCAAAGACAATAAGTAACCCATTTGTAGCTTGAGTCCCCTGAAAAGTGTAACACTCTGGCTCTGTAACGCTATCAAAACATTGTTTGTTTAAAATTGCTGACAAGCCCACTAACCTAACCAATGGCATGATTTTGGGGGTGAGGCTATCTCTTTGTCCAGCCAATGGAAGATGGGAGAGTATTTGGGAAATGGACAATATTTCTGTTATTCTGCATGGTGGCGCAGAAATTACATCACCATTCTGGAATACGATTCGCATTTTTATAAAACACGACCTGCAGATGTGTTAGTTAGATTCACTCAGAACGCGATAAATTACTGTTAAACAGATTTCAGCAGGTCTCTCACCTCATTCGGTAGTGAAGTTTGATGCTGGTCTCCTCTGTGATCTTAAACACATGGTTGGGAGCATACCAGAGATCCTGGCTCTCTTCATACAGCGCAAACAGGTTGTGGCACAGAGGCGAGATATCTGTGGATACAGTTTCAGAATGAGATTCAAACAGCTTTCTCTTTTGCTTTACTTTTGATTCATTTCTCAAAGTTTCAAAACCCATCATGAGAGGAAGTGCTTATTAAATTCACCTGACATATGCATGAGCTTTCCGTTTTCAACAGTTCTGTTGTTAATGTTGCAGAACAAAAAACAAACTTTCTTCACGTAACATTAAATACAGGCCTTATTTTACTCATAAATATGAAAATGGCATTCTAAAAATTATTTAAATTCCCAATGGATCCTTAAAACAATTCTCAGAGTTTGATAGCTTGATACACATGAGGAATAATACAGTTAAATACAGATGCAGGTACAGACCGTTTAAGAGATCTCATAGACTTTCAGAGGACGACTATGGAGGACAGTGTACATACTTGATACTTACAGCTAAACACAGTAAATGTGTAAGTATTTACATAGTAAATACTTGTTTTATGTCAAGGAACTTTATACATCAGGTTTAAACAAGCTACAAAGCTTAAGCATTTGTGCATTACAGCTAACCGTGAGGGAATTGTGTGACTATGCTACAGAGTGTGTACAGTAAACACTCCAACAAGTGTTACATTTATGCATTTGGCAACTTATGGTGCATTTAATCACTATGTGTGTTTCCTAGCAATCAAACCCATGACATTGGAGCTGCAAACGCAACGCTCTACCAACTGAGCAACAGGAACATCTGATACTTTAGTCGAACCCTCAATTTTATTCAGTTACTCGAAGAGTGGAGAAAGACTGACTTCTTAACCTCTAAAGTAAAACCAGTGGCAAACTGCAGGGTGTGAAACCCTCAAAGTTCCTCTCCAGCTGCCTTCTTGTCTAATAAACTTCCTTTTCCTCTCTCACTGTCCAAGCTGTCTCACTGTTTATGGCCGTGACTTTGAAGAAATTCCAGCCATGACTTTTTCAACCAGCAGCCATTTTGTGTGTATTGATCAAGAGCCAAGCAGAAAGATATGCTGCTCCACAGCGATATGGGAGGGGCGCAGGGGCCTCCCAACATCCCCACATTCGCTTTACATGCAACACCCATGTCACATGATGATTACGACTGTAAAAACCCTTTAAGTTCCTCTTTTGGATTCTATGTAATGCTGATGGCACAAATCACCCAATGAAAATGTACCACTGTCTTACAACTTACTGTCCTATCAGCGTCTATAGATTATGAAATAGGTAACTTTTTTCTTAAATTAAAATTTTCAGGGGCAATTTGGACTTTTATGAGGACACATTTTCATCACATTAAAAATCAAATCAATATTGTATCCCCAAAGACAATAGTCCCACAAAAGCCAAGAATAAAACAAACAAACAAAAAAAATCACTATGAAAGCAGGGGTATATTTCTGTCCCTGGTAATTTCCAACACTGCCTTAATCACACCCATTCACTGCATGATGAAATGCTAGTCACACACTGTGTCCAGAGGGATTCATTAGACAGTTGAACATGTCAGGGCTCTAAATAGGCGGCCATCCAAACACTTACGGCATCTCTTGGCAGCCTCCACACAGAGGTCCTCCGCAGTGTGACGGTCTTTGAAGTACTCGAGCTGGTGTGTGTCAGGCAGGTAGAAGTGGATCTCCAATCCTTTCATAACAGCTGGGACAATCATCTCCACCTTCCTCTGTTTTTTCATCTTCCCGCACAATTGCCTGCCCAGCTCCATGACTTCTAGATTTGGCATCAAGACACTACAGGGCAAACAGAGTGAACAGAGAGCTTTAGTAATGCCGTTGGTCCCTGCCATTGATTTTGCTCAATAACGTAGAAACATCTACTGAGGCTTCATTCATCATACCCTCATTCCCGTCTTAACCTTTAAATGGTGAAATCATTTCATACTGAGAATTGAGAAACATCAGATGACTCAAAGATGTTTAAGTGGCCTGGTGGTTAGGTACACATCTATATTTAATATTCAAGACAAAAAAAACACTTTCAGTTACAGGTCTACGAAACTGTGGCCCACATAAAGTTAAAAGCATTCAACCTATCAGAGCTCGGCACTGCCCCTTGTGATAATGTAAATAAACCAATAACAGCGGCCACTGATGAAAAGATAAGAGCCAAAACATTTGTTTGCAATTTGTTCATTTTTTTATGAACGCATAAAACAAATCAAATAGGAATGTGCATTTTGACAACCTGTCATATCACCAAGCACCATTCATTATATTGTACATTTGTTTATTAAGCATGTTGCTGAATCAGCACTGCATTAAGATGGTGTGCCAATTTAAAAGGACTTTTTGCAGCCTATTGTACTAAGTGCTGTTCTGTCTGCCTGTTTTTAATGACATATGTATGCCCTCTAATCGCCATACAGATAAACAGACTGCAAGTGGGACCACTCCCTACCCTTACACCCCAAAATACCACAGAAACAAATAACTACATTCAAAATATGGCACCATTTGTACAGTGCATTGTTGATACAAAAATTGAATTAGAAATCGAAAAAAAATACAGATCTTTGCAGAGAACTTGGTACATTTTCATATAGGAAGTTCATTGTGATCAAAAAAGTATATATGACACGAAACTTGTATGACATCACTGTCACATCATATTACATTTTAATATTCTGTAATGGCTTTCAATGACGTCTATGATAAACTATTACATAAAACTCCCCTAATTGACAAGCATTAATTCAATCCAGGCTAGATTTTAATAGATGACAATTTGAATAT
This sequence comes from Chromobotia macracanthus, assembly GCA_036877525.1. Lineage (NCBI taxonomy): Eukaryota > Metazoa > Chordata > Actinopteri > Cypriniformes > Botiidae > Chromobotia > Chromobotia macracanthus. Next base: position 5,544,646 of record JAZGTH010000062.1, on the reverse strand, counting down.
TCTGAGCACAACTCTACTGTCCACCGTGGCAAGCCGAGCACTGACCCAAGCTAAAGTCTCCATTATTAAAACAATGAGAATCAATGCAAGATGTTCTCTCAACATGTGCCCTCACATAAAGCAATTTAAGTCAGTCCATCCCAGGAAAAACAAGGAGGAGGATAAGATAAAGTTTTTCACATCAGAATCAGATGGTTTTTACTCAGTGGATCTTTTCATGTAACTCTGATCATGGTAGGAAAGTGTGTCGAGATGCTAAGAGCCCTGCTGGTATGTGAAGTGAAATTTACTACATACAGTGGAAACATTTTGGCTTCATTAGTCATGGCTTGTTTTCCAAGATAATGTAGCTCTTTAACTATGAACACTCATCAGCGACTAATGGTCTTCTCTCTGATCACAATATTCAAAACTGTGTGGGAAGAACAAAATAAAAACATGGTTCCATTCCAAATGAACTATGAACATCATTAGGATTCAAGGAGCCAAGCCAGCCATTTCATGACTCCCCTGCCAGTGGTCCTAAAAGAGCTTTTGTTTTTGTTGGAATCTACAACAAAGGCTTGAGGATTTTGTGTCCTTATTTAGAACCTTGTTTGGGCTGCTATCTGGACTACCATACCACAACAAACCATAAACATTAGTGACCTCCCTGACCATTTAAAGTCTGTGAAACTGCTGAACGTGGTAAGCAATCCTGATGCTGGTGACTGTGGTGATGTTGGTTTAAAAGTAATATGAAAATAATTAATTTCCTCTGTTTTTGATAATGTTTTGAGCCTGTGTTTTACATAGGTATGAAGGATAAGCAGACATCCCCACAGACTTGCACCAGAAACTTGCATCCAATCCTTATGGGCCCTTACAAAACCCTATGAATAACCACCTTTTCTCACATCTAAGATGCAGTCCTAAACCATCATGGAAACTCTGAAAAGCAAATGAAGTTTAAGGGAAAGTTTGACATTCTCCCGCAAGCTGTCAATGCGTTTCTCCACCTGTAGGACTCGTGATGTCGTTCTTCTGTTTATTTGCCGACGACCTCACTTCCTGAAGTGTTGACGTGAAGATCGCTGATAAAGCCATGGTTAACAGTGTTTCTCTGCTGTTCTGACAACAGATTGCTTGTGCCTGTCAAGTGCATGTAGGTGAGGTAACCTGCCTTAACTGTTTTAGCATGTTTGCAAGCTCTTTATAACTAGGTGAAATTTTTTTCCAATGAATCTATATTAGAGGTAAGTTTACTGATTACTCTTTATAGATGATAATCTCTGTCATGGAAAGCTTTCTGTCATTGTGGTTCTTGATGCATAGACATATAATGCAATAGTATACATGTACATACAAGAGTTATTATCATTATATAGTATAGGTTATTTATATTTTTAGCACTTAAAGAATTTACACAACAATTGTGATTTTTAAGTCAATTAAAGCTTTTAAATTCTGCTGAACACAAATCAGACCAGATGGAGGGTGAAAACATATCAACAGCAAAAATGTACACAGCTCAAAAGGATTAATATTATAATTATAATGATATTTGACCGCATATATGTACCTTTGTCTTTACACAATTATTCAACTTGATGCTGTAACAATTTTAATGTAGGATAGCTAAAATATTAATACAATGCACCTTAAGCCTTCATTAGGGAATAAAATATAATACTTTGAGTTCATTATACTAGACAACTCTGTGCAAGCCACCAACTGGGATAAAACATGAGCAAGGTTTTAAGCTTAACCTTTGCTTAGTGTTTCTAAATACATCACCCATTATAATGCCTAACATTTAATGAAACACCTCTGACTATATTTGAATTCAATTCAGAAGGTATGTAGAACAACTGTTAATAAACCATCTAAATAATTTATATGGTTTATTCCTACAAATCCTACAAATTTCCTTCAGACAACTGCATTGCATTAAAAAACCCACAAACATTTTACTCTGGAATTTGCTTTAATAATTGCGACCCTTACGTTACATTCTGATGCACATACAGCCTCGGGTTTAAACATGTGAAGTTTTAAACCATTCAGGAGTTTTTCTTTCTTGTCGTGAAAGCTTGGTAGTTCATATCGACACCAACCAATTCAGAATACCAGCAACACCACAAGTTTTATTTTAAAGGGAAATTCCACTTGCAATGTTTAGTGATGGCCACGTAATGAACCCAGTAAGATCTCTCAATTTCTCACGGCAGCCTATGAAATAATATTACTAATCACACCTAATGGTCTGTTTATGTTTTAGATTATTATTATTATTTTTGCAGATTTGCACAGAAACCAGTTACAGCCGAAGGACCAACATCAGAGTGAGCGCTACAGATGGCACCTTTGTTACCTTTAAACATGTTTTATCAATATGAAAATATCATTAAAAAAAATCTTCACAGGATGTAAGAGTTGAAATAACAATTCTTTTTTGATGGTCAGTACAGTAATTTAAAGTGGAATCCCCACTAAAAAAAGCCTTACGGGAAACTGAATTTTGCATTTGTGGCCATACCTGATCAATGTCTGGTATAGGGGATGACATAAACAATATTGTAGAAGTAAAATGCACTATTGTCATGTTTCTCAGGCTGTCTCCTGGAAATGTTAGCTGTTGTCGAGAAATGGGGGAATTTTGCACATTTTGTTTAGAAATAATGTAATAAGGGATGTAATCATTTTGCTTTCCTTCTACATACTGTGACTGCCATTAGGAAGGACATCCGACTGGCCCACATCAAACTTTACAGAGTACATGCACTATGCATATCTGAAACAAACTTTGTATTGTATATACCTACATATAAACGCATATTTATATCGCAAGAAGTCATAACATGTTGCACGACGGCACAGCAAATATTTATTCATCGGCGGGCGGTTATCACAAGTGGTCACATTTCTATTGACAAAACTGCAGTAACAGCAGCAGCAGCAACAAGTTTAACCATTTAACTTCTGTACAGTCCACGACGAAGGCGTCGTATGAATGCCATTAAAAAAGCAAAAGGGAAAAACAACAAAGACTTATTAGCAGTACATCGCAATGAAACGAGTACCTAGTGTGCATTGTTAAAGAAAAAATAACTGTGGATCGCGATCGACATACAAGCAAAGCACATTAATAAGCATAATCGGTCGGTTTGCAAATGTAAACCCATTTATTGCTTTGAAAACTACAGATTATGCCGAACGATGTTTTATTCCGCCGTATACAAAGACTCACACAAGTTACCCACTCCTTGATTTGATCAACATGTTTGTCACCAGTCACACAAAACTTACAGTAAAACGTCTAACAACACGATAGATTACTAATATAATACATCAATGTATGTAATCATCAATACATATGTAATCATCCCCCCAAAAAGATCACACACATCCAGCATATGAAGAGATTACGGCCCTCGCCCTTACCTCGCCAGGCAAAGCTACTTCCGTTTAATTTCGATCATTACAGATGTTTGAATACTTCCTCTCGGTGTTTTGTTGATTTTAAGCGCGTTTGTTTAACTCCAAAGGATCTCTGATAGTATAAAGCATATCCAGCTTGGTTAAATTACCAAACATACTTCACATCGACGCTACGCTGACCGTAGACGAGTGTTGGTGATCAACTAACCTTTCCTGTCAAGCGTCGACCACATTCCCGAAAATAGGGTTAAGATGAGCTGTCACACGCCGCCGATTGGCTCATCCAACTGTCAATCAAATGCGGTACCAATGGCATTAACCCTTAGCGGAGAGTAGGCTAACGGGTTTGTTATGGTTACAACACAGGCATATTATTTATTTATATATTTGTATATATTTATATAATTTGTATATATTATACTATATATATATATATATATATATATATATATATAGTAACTGGTGATTGGTGGCAAACATGTTGATCAAATCGTATAAGGAGTGGGTAACTTGTGTGAGTCTTTGTATACGGCGGAATAAAACATCGTTCGGCATAATCTGTAGTTTGCAAAGCAATAAATGGGTTTACATTTGCAAACCGACCGATTATGCTTATTAATGTGCTTTGCTTGTATGTCGATCGCGATCCACAGTTATTTTTTCTTTAACAATGCACACTAGGTACTACATACATTGATATATATATAATAGACCATAACTGATTAGTTTTATATAACCTCTTTTTTTTAAAGTTTCATTGTAAACGTTGTCCGAGTTAAATCATATTTATTATGCACATTTTGTCAGATCAACAGCTCATAAGAAGAGCCTTTTGAGTTATAAACAGTATGTCAGATAACGTATTCATAAACATATTCAATACTTTCATTTACATGAATAAAATATTATTACTAGCCCGTTTTACATTTTACTAGCAAATACTCAACATACAAAAAACTCACATACTTGTTATCTGAACTTTTATCATCTTGTATAAAAGTTTATACAATTGGCTATATTTGTCTATATAATCTTAATCCCAAATATCAAACATGTTCCAGAGAACAAGAACGACAAATCACAAAAGCCCTCTCAGATTACAATATTTCTTGGTCTTTAAGACCAAGAGGCACAAACCTGCCATAGAAGGGAGGGACTTCCCGTCCTCATCATAAGATCAGTTGCCAGAAACTGTGGGCTGCAAGCACACTAAGAGAATGTGGCAAATCAATAATATCAATGTAATAAAGGTTCAGATAATCCTATAAGAAAAATATCAGCAAAAAGATTATATTGAAAAATTTGATAACATTTAAAAATAAATGTACTTGCAAATGCAATTGTTAAATATGTATTTTATCTATACATATACATATTATCTACATCTATAGGTATATCTAAATTTTAGTCACTATTTTCAGATAAAAATCATTTAACAGCTGATTTTTAACATTGCATTTATGTGGTTTAGTTAGCCCTGTTGTTGGATGAGTCAGAGGCTATAATTGGGATGCGAAGTCTACGTGCCACAGTATCAAAGACACACGAATGAGTTTTCAAATAAAGGGTTTCCTAAAACACACACATTACAGACAATAATGTCATTAAAGAGATGTCAGAACACCTTTTCAGTGATGTCAGAAGGTTTTTTTATATAAACAAGGGTATCACTGTCATTTCGTCACTGTTTATGGCACTAAACATTACAAAGACCCCTTCTTCCAAATCACTGAAATGTACAGATGACTCAACTTAGACAGGTGATTTATTGGTGGTAAATACTGTATCATATGGTTACTAATTCAGTAACAGTATGGGGGAATTTCTGTGTACATATGTGATTAAATATAAGCCATGTTCAAACAATTTATTTTAACACCTTCATGGTCTACACTTTTTTATGCTTTTTGTTTAATTATTATTTATTTTGGTATTTTGAAATTTCTTTATAAACATATAAACATTAACATAATATAGAATGTTAAATATGTATATATGTGTGTGTACACATATTTGTAATATATAAATATTTGTAATATATAAATATTTGTATATATATATATATATATATATATATATATATATATATATATATATATATATATACGTGCACATACACACACACACATATATAAACACACACACACACACACACACACACACACACACACACATATATACACATCAACATACAATCAAAAAAGTTTGAAAATGTTGATTTAAGAAATTACAGAATTTACAAAAAAATACAGAGCATTCAGAATAGTGAGAATAAACTAAAACTAAACAAGCAATGAATAATTAGGAAATTATGTTGTTTGTTTGTCTTCTTTGCAGCCTCTTCCTCACCTGTAAAAATGAGTCAATTTAATTTATGTAGCTGGATGTCAAGATGGCAGCCATCCTTCAGTTATCACAGTACTGTACCTTTAAGATGTACAGCATCAGCACTGTGATAACTGAACCAGGGCAGCCTGTCACATCAAGCAGAGCCAGACTAGTCGTGCTTCATCCATCCTCTCGTCCATGTTCATAACAACATCAACTTTAAACATTAATACAAATATCAGGTTGGTGCTTCACCGAGTAATAAAGTCTGAGGTTGGTCAAATGTGTTTGTTCCAGGTGTTTTGAAATGTTTCAATGTTTCAAAAAGTATCAAAGACTAAATACACATTTGCATCAACAGCTATTATTAAACTTATTAGACAAAATAAATAAAACTTTATTTAACAAACTTAGCTTACATTAAAGCCTACTCCTGATTCTATGCATTTTGTAATAATAATAATAATAATAATAAATAATAATAATAATAATGACTGGACTTCATGCCAAACGTGTACTGGATAACCACACCTTCGCTTTGCGCTTTAATTATTCATACACACCACCCCTCTGACGTCAGACTTGTTATGGTAAATCTGACCACGCCTTCTATGCTCCGCTCTCGGCCTTTGGCAGTCCAGCGCTCCCACAGGCTCCTCCCACAGGCTCCTCCCACATCTGCTCCGCCCTCCGTGAGAAGCTCTTCTTGTAAACAACTCCATCAGCTCGTCGTGTTTGCCATCATAGGACAGCGGAAACGCCTGCCAAATAATCTGACAAACATCTGCCTAACATTGCAAAAGCAACTGTGTCGGTAAAAAAGAAAGAAGCCATTCCAACGCGTTAAAACTAGAATATATTCGCTGTGACGATGTATTGCGACAAGGTGTTGCGACTCATGGCACAATGTACTAGATGTTTGATTAAACTACAGGCTTAAATAAAGTCATGGAGAAGATCTGCCGAGCAATTTAGCATATAAACAATATAGCATTTCATCTCCCAGAAAGACGTTTTTGAGCTTAAAGTACATTAAACGTCACGATGTCAGTGGTCTACAATACATAAGTTACCACATAAAACACATTACATCATCATCATCATCATTACTATCGGTGATATATTATCACAAGCAAAGCTTAATAATAATATAATCTGCAAAGCTTTTAAAGCAACTGTTGCACTTGCGATCTGGATTAGTTAGGTTGTCTCGTATCTCATAAGTCATCTATTGTAAGTCACTGTATTGATATGCGCTAACGCCCAACAACGCGGGCGCACACCCCTCTCATTGCAAAAACAAACAGCACGTTTTACGGTAAAAACATCGAAATAATATCGCGATCGCCGTTTGACGTACGCATTATTCGACCGACCGCAAAAGTACTTACGTGCGTTTTCAACCCCGAACTCCAATGTTTACGTGAATATTTTTAATGACGCAGCAAGCCTACTGCGAACAACGTGATTGTCGCCATTTTTTGTTGTTATTGAAATCGTCGAGCCATGTGACAATAAAAACAACACGCTTCCGGGTGCTGACGCTCAAAGTTCACAACTTTGTGTGGCGCAGAATTACTCATCTCGAGTAAATGGCTTGAAAAGTCGACCGATTTTGACATTGCATATCCATATGTTTATCACTATATATATATATATATATATATATATATATATATATATATATATATATATATATATATATATATATATACGCCAGCGTAAGGCACCTCGGAAATCATTATTAGACGTGATTATAGCTAACTCTACGGCAGACTTTTGTGTCGTTGCATGCTTATAAACGTATAAACATAAACGCAGCAGTGGCATCATTTTTGCATCCCAGTCAACAAGTGTATCCCGACCAAAACCAGACGGGGCAATATTACATTATAGTCGTGCCAATACAGGTCATTGTCTGAGAAGAGAATAACACTATTTTATTTCTTTTCGAAAGGTAGCTTTCGTTATGCACATCTATACGCAAAGTCTGTTTAAATGAATGCAGAAAATATTAAAGGAAAGGGTAATAATAATAAAACGTATGTACATTTTATTGGTCAAGTAATTTATTTACATGTTTGTTTTCCTGTTATTACGTTTACGTATTTTAATCTCTGCAGGTTTGGTCCTCCGTACACATTGCGCTGCAATGGGTTTGACCAAATACTACAACTACCATAATCCAATGCGGGGTAGCTTGCAGAGCGAATATTTTCAGTCGTTTTAAAACGGGGCGTTTATGTTTCTCCTCCATTCATTTGCAGGGAGGGAGAAGCTTACGTCTACGTGAAGAGCAGTAGGCGGTGCGTTTGCTAAGGGCTTCCTAATTTTTAATGCACTGGGGCAAACGACTCTTTTCACCGGGGTAATAACGGTTTAACAGTTTAGGTGACTCTTGGGTGGGTAAGTTTGTTCGTCGTTTTGACTTTGAACTTTTCTGGTAGGGGTTTGTCGTGTGCATTGGTGCTTCTGTGCCACAAATCCTCACCCCCCGATTCTGCCCCGGAGATCCGCTTTAACAGACCTGCATAATCTCTTGAGTTGCAATGCAAATGCATTGCAAACTACTTAAAATGTGTGCATGCTTAGTATGCTTTCAGTTTTAATGGCAGACCCGTTTTTACTGTAAACAGGTCAACTCGGTAAAGAAATGTCCAAATTATTCCGGGCTGTTATCATGGGTCCACCAGGCTCGGGAAAGGGGACCATCTCAGAGAGGATCGCGTATAGTTTCGGCCTCAAACATCTGTCCAGTGGAGACTTTCTTCGAGAAAACATCACTGCCAATACTGGTGCGTGGATCTGCAACTATTTACCAACTTTAAACAGCTTTTCTTTAAAAAAAAAAGTGTCCACACTATGTTGGTAGGCATCACTATAACGGTACGAGGGATCCTGTGATCACATTAAATGATTGCAATTAATCCAAACTCATTTTCAAACTAGTTGGTTGAGCAATATTGGTTTTCAACACTTCAACATTTGCCCCTCCCAACATTTGGGCTTCGTGGTTTAGAGTTCATGTGAGGTATTTAAAAGCTGCGCTGCTGGCGAGACGCCACTCGAGTCTGTCTGTTGCTGAACAGTTGGCTTGTAAACATCAAATTTGGACCATTAATAAGATCATATTTGAGGAACGTATGCTGTAACACATGCATTTACTTTATTATGCATTATATATCATCTTTATTATGCATATATATACGAGACACTAGAAATCACTGGTCATTATTGAAGGTTCGAACTGAAGCCTTAGATTTCATATGTGATGCTCTTCATTAACAGTTTTTAGATATCACTGCAATGTTTTATGATTATTTTTTCTTTTGTTATCTTTTCTGTGTTTGCAGAAGCTGGTGTTTTGGCTAAGACTTATATAAATAAAGGATTGCTGGTGCCAGACCATGTCATAACTCGCCTTCTGCTGCCTAGATTAGAAGAGATGACCAAATACAGTTGGTTGATGGATGGTATGGTGGCAAATCCCATATTTTATGTTGTTTCATGTTTTATCTATTGTAAAACATTAGCCTTATTTTAGAGTTATTATTATAATCTACTGAGTTATCTACTATACTGTAATTTAAAGTGTTAAAAGAACCCAAAGCCCTGCCCTTAGTCCTTAATAGTTCAGTTTCTTATGAGCCTTACCTTTTCAGTAATTGTTTCCTGATGGCTAGAATTTCTGTTAGACAGGTTTGTTGGATCACAAATAATTTACAAGGTGCGTATGTTTATTTAAGCTTGATTGGTCGCTTTGAGTCACACTAGTCGATTACAGTTTCGAAACCTATACTAACAAGTAAGTTTAAAACTTTAGCAGAAATCCAAGGAATTCTGTATTAGGTGTGGAGTTAGGGAACATAAGGAAGTAAACCAGAGACATTTATAATAGATTTGTTGTTACCCAAGAAAACTGAAATTGAAAAAAGCTTGTAAAGTTTTATGACACTGTTAAAGTATGTAATGCAAAAACACAACATAATACTTTGTGTATTTTAACACTCTTTGACTATTAAATGACATTGTAAAATGTAATAATCAAATAAGAAAGTATAATCTTTTGTGAATAGATTGGTGTAATATATTAGCACTCAGATGCACATTTACATGGCTTTGTTTTAGAAGTGGCATTTTTGTACATTTATACCTCCTACCAGGTTTCCCTCGAACTGTAGCTCAAGCTCATGCCTTGAACAGTGCCTGTGATCTTGATGTAGTCATAAACCTCAACATCCCCTTGGAAACACTTAAAGAAAGGCTGCGACATCGCTGGATTCACCCACCCAGTGGGAGAGTGTACAACATGTGCTTCAATCCACCCCGAATCCAGGTGAACTTCCTGTTTTATTCTTTGCTGGATATCCAACATAAAATCAGATAGTAGAAGAGTTGGTGAGTCTTAGGAATAAGGAAAATTAATGATAAGTTTTGTTGCCCTTAATGAAACCATAATCAAACTATAATGATCCGACTGTCTAGTACTAGAACAGGCTATAATCGCTAATGTTGTCATGGATGTTTGCTGTAGCTGTCCATTTATCATTATTGTTTATCAAGTAAAATTGATAATGTACATAATGAGTTCCTGTAGTTCAATTGGTAGAGCGTTGCATTAGCAGTGCAAAGGTTGTGGGTTTGATTCCCAGGGAACATGTGCTGATAAGTTGTATACCTTGAATGTACTGTACGTCGCTTTGAATAAAAGCGTCTGCAAAATTAAATGTAAACACAATGGCATTTGGACATTAAAATGCTTATATTGGGTAAGTATTACCAACCCCAGTACAAAACTGCAGAACAGAAAACAAATAACAACAACTAAATAAAAATAAATCAAACAATAAACCTTGGATTGTGTCTTTTTACATTTGATGACTTGAGAGACTTGAAGAATGACATGATTTTTGTAAGAGAATATAGTAAGCAGCTGGTGCACACTTGTTTTTGTGGTGCATTCTGGGAATTTCAAGCTAGCAAACATTTCGGTGAATTTGAATGATTTTGATTATGGTGTCTTTTAGTGCAGACTCCCTGCACAATTCTCTTTCTACTGAACTACAGTAGCTAGCGGAATCAGACACATTTCTGATCCACCTTCCTGCTCAGCTCAAACACACCCTCTGCTGTGCCAGATTATTTTGCATATTTGTAAATAATTTGCTGTACATATTTTCACCATACAATTAGCATGTCATGAGCAGCAATCTTTTATCTAGGTGTGTTCCTCAACAGTCCTGTCATTTCTCTGTTGTCCATTCAGGGGATAGATGACATCACCGGAGAGCCTTTGATTCAACAAGAGGATGACAGACCAGAAGCTCTGGTGGCCAGACTGAGACATTACAAAGATATTGCCAAACCTGTCATAGACTTATATAAGTAAGACTTAAATCACATTCACAGGAATGGCCTCGTCTTTTGGATGCAAACAAAACTTACCCATTGTGTTGTTTTTGTCCTCTGCACACAACAATTTTTGCTTTTTGTTGTACTTATCTAGACAGAAAATGTTCCTCTGCTGTTGTACTAACAGCATTTGTATTGTATGTTTCGTTGAAGGGCTAAAGGCATCCTGTACACATTCTCGGACACAGAGACAGATCGGATCTGGCCGAATATTAGCACACTCCTCAGCACAAAGATCCCCATCGTCCAATCAGATGCTCGATGTGCTTCAACTCACTGAGTAAATTCTCTGACAGTCTCTTATCCAAGAGAACAATTTGACCTCATCTAAAATGGATTACCAGTCAATTTCCAAAGACCAGTTACTAGTCATTTTTATGATTTCAGATTTTTCAGTATTATTTTTTAGTACAAACTTTGATTACTTCATTCAGGTCCTAAACAGAGTTCATCCATTTACAATTCTTAACTGGTCTTTGCTTTTAGCATTTTAAAACTGAATTCTGTCAGAATAAAATGCAGTTAATATGGTTATAAATTTATTAGGTGTTTTTGGCACCAAAAATTGTTATTTTTATGCATCCCTTTGAAATGAGCCAAATTGCATACAGTCATGACTAAATCATGCAGACGTAAATAATATGTGATGGGTGGATACACATGGATTAGTATGTATGAGACACTGAACTGTTCAAGCATTCCAAAACAATTCTTGCAAGCTTTAATTATATGTCTGTAGGGAGCATTATGTATATGTTCTTTGTCTGTGGCGTTTAACTAGCACACATTTCTTGATGGTGTTTCAATGCCCTTAAACACAATTTTAATTAGAATGTTACCTTTGTTTGTATTTTACAAGCTCTATATGCCATATATGTCTTAGGAAAGTCATTTCTTTATCTCGTAGGAATAATGTTGGGTGTCGTGGACCCCAGGACTCATGACTGATTGATTGCTTGACTGTGTTTTAAACCAAACCAAAGTTAATTTTACACCATAACACTGTAGCAAATGCCTCTGTTATTTGTTAAATATCCTATATCATAGCAAATGCCTTTCCTAAGTTAGTAACTGTTTGACATAAACTTTGAGGTTTTTAAAGAGATATTTTAGAGAACCTTTGACAAAAGAAAAACTGAAGATGAAGATGTGATAACAGTAACTGTGTTCTGCCAGAAAATCAGTAATATAATTTACTTTTTGAAGATGAATTTATTATAAATCACAGATTAAATTACAGAACCAGGCCTAGTTGAAATTTGTCCAAAAAACAAAGGTCAAGGATGAAAAAATTTTAAGTATACTGAACTACTTTTAAGTATACTTTACACGTATCTCTCTATCTTTCATTGTTTGTCAGCCTTGTATACTAGTCAGTATGAGTTAAAGAAAAGTCACCATCTTCTTATAACACATAGAGGAATGTAGAAGCTTGAGCTTTCTTTTATTCTAAAGAAAATAAACTTATTTTCTCAAATATCTTCTGTGCAGTTCTTTTACATCAGCATCTACAGTCATATTTGACAGGGAGGTAGAACTGTGTTAAAGGGAGCTACATATGTTAGGTCTTTGAAAACATTTTGTAATGCTAGCCTGTTCCGTCTGGCCAAAAGCCAACTGTACCATGTAAAACAAATTACATAACATAATATTATCATATTAGATATTGTCATTTTTGGACCTGAACCAAAAATTTGGACTTTTTTAACCACAATGAAAGCCATCAAAGACATTGCAGGTTTTAAAAACAGAAACCCCAGGAAATTATCCCATTAATGAACACAAAAATGTGTACTATGCAAGAAATGATAGGTTCTGTATTACACAACCTTTGCCGCATCCTCTTTTTATATATCCTTTAGTTACTATAGATTATGTCATTTTTCAAATGTTTGTTGCAATTGTTTAAGAAATCAATACTTAATCTTTTAAGTAAGAGAAAATAATGTCATCACACACCCCGCATTAGAGTTAAAACATGTCCTATTCTGCATTTCTGCAGTCTTATTCTGCACTTTACTGCTATTGTCGTTAACCAGGTTTAAAGTTTAAAATAAGTTTAAAATAAATAAAATAAATGACACCTGTGTTCTGACCAGCCGGGGACAACCAAATTTAACACCCCATCCTTCCACAAAAAGGCTTTGCTCATGAATATTAATTACGTTACATGTCACTCACGTACGCTTCAGGAATGTTATCGAGCAACGTCACCACGAACTACTTAATATTCAAAAGGCAATCCTTAGCCATAGTAGCGGTCCGTGTGCTTTTCAGTCATTGTACGCACACACAGTTTCTATGATCACACGTTACAAAGGGCCACAAAATATGAGCTGTGAGTCCATTTTCGTATTCCGTTTTGTGATTTCCTGTATAATTAACCGTCCGTTAATATCTGGTATATTTAGTACATGAAAAGATAAAAAATCATATTTTTCTGTTTGCTGATCCAGGTCAATGAAACATCATCGGTGTGGGTTTGGCTTGTGTGATCATGGCCCTGATTCGAGGATGATGTAGCTGTACTACATCCATGCTTTACTTCGGTTTCCTTCCTGTGCTTATTCGAACCGGAGCACGATTCGCTGTACGACCAACGCCGGTCCGACCTTTGACGGTCGGCGACAAAAGAAAGGTCGGCGATCCTGAGATCATCTGGGGCATCGGAGAATGAGAGACGGTGCATCGACAGGTAGGAAGGAAGACGTATTAATAAATAACTGGATTGTATTCTAGCTCTTGTGATGGTAGCTGATGTCATACGCTACATCATTGAATGAGACGCGGTGAAATTGTATTATTACATAAAGCGTGATGTCATCTGAATCGAGAGCCTGGATTTTCGTCCAGGTCTGCATTGCAAGATTAGCATTACGTTGTTTACGGGGACGTGAGCGGTTTATTGTGATGGGATGCTGGTCGTGACAGCAGCATCTCTTTTGGGCATGACGACAGCTCTGTTTTTAGGCACAAACAAGCAAGGCAGATCAGCCGATGCATATGGGATGCTGTCGTTAGACCGAATAAAACCCATTTTGCTGCTTTTATTTGTCGGATCAGCTGATGTTCCCACAGAAGATGCAAAGAAAGGTCAAAGAGAAACGATGCTCTGATTGTTAACCTTGTTCGTTTTGGTGAACTAGTGAACGTGGTATATGGTGCGTGGAAATGAATAAAATGATTTGATGATCATCTGATCCATGTTTTATATGAATGCTATTATTTGAAGGGTTTACAAATGCTGAACTCCATTAAAGAGGGAAAGAGGGTTGTGGTGTGGGTTTATTGCTTGTAATGGGTTATCTGTGTTAAGCACAAGGTCAGTTTATGACGGTACAAAAGGTTAAGGGAAATCCCTCGCATCATCAGGATGCTGAGCGGAAGGGCAAGCGCCCTGCTTCCGTTTCCATGGAAACATCATTCTCACAGTATCAGAAAATGACGTGTCATTGATGTCATTATGTTGTTTTTTTATTCGTCCTAAATGATCAAGAAACTAACATCTGTATAATATATTAGGTACTCTTATTCATGTTATTAACTTTTAACTCCACGATGCCCACAAAAAGAGTTAACATAAGTAATTTATATGGCACAACATGTAATCTCATCCAAGTTTAGGCATGGTATTAAAACTACAGTTTTTGTTATCTTAACAATTAAACCGAAGCCAGACCTGAATCTGAGTCCACTACATTCAGTCACCTTATTAGTCAAGATACATTGTTGTCATTGTCATTAAAACTAAATCACAGGCATACAATATGCTCATTGTAGTTGTAAAAAGACTTTAACGTCTAAATATAAAAAAATTATATCTGTGTCTCTTTTTTTGTTTCCTAGTCAAAGTCTTGCCATCTCATTCCCACACCAAAAATATGCATAACTGTAAACTAGATGTGGTTACAGAATCGTCAACTATTGTAATGTGAAACGTATGCAATCTCTGTATGTCAGTGAGAGATTATAGGACATTTAGACGTTACAAGACCATTAACATGATCCCAAGATGTGTTAAAAACCAACATTGTGTGAGTGTAACATTAACTCCTGGGCAAGCCTTAAGCTTTTTATTAAAAGAAAAGTAGTTTTACTAGTCTTTTTAAATCGCCTGAGGTGGAATGATGCTTTATATTGCTGGTGCTGTTGAGGGTGTTTGCTTCCAAAAATGTTGTGCATATGTTCATTCTCTCTTTTAGGTGCTGCTTTTCATTGTATTTACTGTAATAAAAAAAATTAGCATTCATTCTCTTGACTTTCCCGCATTCAAAAGGTAATATTGAATTCAGGCAATGTCATCCTTCAGCTGACCCCGGGTGAGTGAAGATAAAGGAATGTGAAGATAAAGGAATGAATTAGTGTTAGCGTTAAATTGGTAATTAATGGCAGACAGAAATCAGAGCCTTTTTCTCTGTGCCACTTCCTACATGCTGTGTTCTCAGTCTCACTCTTCTCAAAGGGTTGCCCTGAGTGCAGTTCTCATATGAAAAAGCATGCAGCCCTATTGGCTGGCAAGCTATGGGGCCAGTAAGGGAAGCACCAAGTAGCTCAATTAAAGATAAATCATTCTTCCAAAGAGGAAGTCTTGGGCTGCCTGGACTTGCGCTGGCAATGCAATGAGCACTATATCAGGGATACCCATAGACTGTAAGACCAACAGATGATTATTTTTCTGTATGTACTGGACAAAGAAAACAATGCAACCATCCAACAACAGCAATCAAGGGCGGTACCACCATGATGAAGACATACTTGATGAACTTAATACATTTAAAAGTTGGAGTGAGTATATATACATCAAGATGTATACTGTGTATATACAGTATACATAGCACTATGCATCTTTAATAATTATTGAAATAGTTAAAAACTTTTGTAAAAGACACAGATGCAGATTCTGGGTGCAGAATCGGACCTGAACCAGTTGCATTGATGGGCTGCATGGCTCTGTGTGTGTAGTGTAGTAAATGCGGTGCTTCCTGACACACCAGCCTCTCCTCTCCAGCAGCTAGCGGGCGTGTGTAAGCGGGCAGCCGGCTGGAATCAACCTAATTCCCGCCCCCCGAGCTGTCTCACGGAACACGTACCTTTTTCCAGCCTCTCGTATTGTTGTCGTACGTCTATGTGATTTCAGCTGTGCTCATGAGCCTGCTAGGTGGCTACAAGAAAAAGAGCAGTTACGATGGCTACGAATCTTTGCAGTTGGTCGATAGCGGCGGAGACTTCTGCACCGGGGGCCGAAGCGGCGGCGGCGGCGGCGGCGGCTTGACGGCAGTAACCCCCGGCAGCGCTAAGACGGGCCCGGCGCGACAGGACGACTACAGCACCATGGACAGCTCAGGTATGTCGGCGGTGCGATGGCTCCTGCAGGCCGGTCGCTTCTTCAAGCGACCTCAGACCTGTGTTTTGTGTCCGTTTTGTGGTTGTAAGCATCCTGGATGACGAATGAAACAATTGCAGTCTTTCATGTCATCTGTCGATGTGCTGTGTCATGACAATGTGTCGAAGTGGTGGCGTATTAGACAGCCAGAGCAACTATTTCTGAGTTGACTATTGAGCTTTTAAATATTGCAAAATGCACGTAAATGTGAACTCATATATGCAGGGCTATCAGAGGATTGCCCTGCATATAAATTGCAATAGTCTTGCATCTCTTATATGCGGCTTCACTGGGAATAAGACTGCAACTGCAGAGAGCTGGCCTTCAGGATTGAGAAATGAGGATGAGCCAGTGTCAGGTGTTTCAGTCCCAGCTGTTGTCTGCTTCAGTCTATTCAATGTTTGTAGTTGTGTGTGTTTAAGAAAGAGAGAGAATTTCAAATAGTCTTCAGTCTGGATTTGTAATGCAGGGTTGTAAAATTGTTTTAAAGCAGCAGTGTTACCCCGTTATACTCCATCCTATAAATGAACTATAGTAATATTAGCTTTTACAATAATAACTTCAATCACGAGGCGAGTCTGGATTGCATTCGTTTTTGTGTATTGTATTGTATTGTATTGGTAATTGTGCTGTTGCTTCAGTTAGTTCAGTTCAGTGGGATTATTTATTAAATAATTGACTTAATTAATGGTCACTATTCATTTAGCTACATTAATTGTTCATGCTGAATTGGGAAAAAAAATAAGAACAATTTGTGTTTTAAATTGTTGGTTGAAAAAACATTATAAACATTAACATGTATAATTGAAAAGCCAGTTGGGGTCTTGTAACAAGACACACAAACACACACAGAGGGGCTGCATGTCACAGGACAGCTGTGTGTATGAACAAAACGTAAGAAAGGGAGAACTGAGAATAAAACACAATTAGGAAAAATGTGTTAGGAATGTGTTGGGTGAATGCCTTTTAATTACAAATCTATTGATCTAATCTAATCTTTGTCAGGCCAGGATCGCCCTCTCTCACTCACCCACTCTCTCTCTCTCTCTCTATCACTCTCAGAGTTGGATGGTTTATTGACATAATTGTCAGCAATTAAAATGTTTGCCAACGTTTTTCTGTACTAATAATACAAAACTGTGCAAAACAATAAAATACGCAATATACAATAAAATAGGGGAATACAAGGAATGAAAAAGATGATAAAAGATGAGGTTAAAATCTAAAGTAAAATAAATAAAGTTTGGTTAAACAAGGAACAAAATAACATATAATGTCTCTCTGACACACATATGCACACACAAAATGTACTTGCATTCATCGTGTGAATAAAGGGACATATGTAGGAGTTCAGAGTCTCTGTGCTCTGTCAGTCTTAGACTTTGAAGTCAGCTATTGCACTGTGTATTTGCTCCCTTAGAATAGAGCTCCTCTGTACCTTAATGGCAAATCTGACAGGAAGCCCACTCTCTGGCCCTTTATTAACGCAATGCCAGGCCACACAGCCCCAATCTGTTCTAGATACAACAACAAGTGGGAGGCAGAAAAGTTCGGACAGCTTGTATTTTGGGGGTTCTTCACTGTTATGTAGTTTTATCTGTGTTTTGCAAGAGAGATTATTAAAACTATTTTAAATGATTATTAAATGACTGACAGAATGTGCCAGATTGACATGAACAACTTTTCCACAGGAGAAAGTCGTGCTACTCATGTAAATGAGGAAAACATCTCAACAAGGCTCTTGTGTCAAATCAGCCGATGTTTTACATTTCCATAGTTTATGTTTAATGTTAGTCTACAAATTTAGCTTTCTCTGTCTTAAAATCTGTCTCTATATCACATAATTTATGTTATATCCAACATACACAGGATATTTAAGACACACATACTGTACAGATGAAGAAGCACACGAGTACATGCGTTTGGCAGGTTTTGTTTTCCCTTAGAAGCCTTCAGATCTTTCCGCCACAGGATGTATCATCTAAACATGTAAAAAATGCTGAACACTCAATACTCACTAACAGCCTTCACTAATGGCTGCAGCTCTTCAGAATGAAACATTTAATCTGGGTGTAAGTGTGTAAGTGTTCCACTGCAAGAGTGTAATCTTCATTGAACATATATAGTGACTAACATATCTGTTCAGTGTATTTTTATGGGTATTGTCATATTCACAAATTAAATTCAGTTTTATGAGTTAATTGATAATTAAAGTATTAATATAATTATGATAATACATCATTCACAAAACTGGCTTCTGACTGTTTTAGATGATGTTAAATCAGGTTTTTCTTATATGACAAAAGCTTTCATAGGTTGTAAAATGATATTAGGTCTGTATCTCAGCTGGTATAGCAGGATTAACTTGTGGGTTCGGTTGAATGCACTGAAAGTTGCATTGGTCTATAAACTGACAAGCTATGCATTGGTTGATTTTCTCTGTAACGTCTCTCACTGATACAGGATATGTGCAGTATTAGAGTGTTGATGCAGGACAACGTTTGACCAACCAGTACTGTATTCTGTCTGCTTACTGATGAGATTAACATGGTTGTATAGAGAAGGTGAAACCTGCAGCTGAGTGGTGCGAGTTTGATTTTTAAACTGGGTTTGGTCTAGTGTGTAAACACTCTCATAAACACTCCAGATATGTAATATTTTCTTCCTTTATTTTGTCAGTGTTTCATTGTCTCTTTTCTCTCTTACATGCACTTTGAACTACCATTTATTTACACATTTGGGTTGTACAGCATTAGTGTAGCATTTATGATTAATGAGCGAATTTATGTTTTATTAGAATGTATTAAAGCATTCTGGTTTAGATTGTGGACCAGCTTTGCCTTTGCGTTTATATTTACTGATGGAGGTATCTACAAGAAGAAACCTTGAAAACACCCCTTGCATGCTGAAATCTGTTTACCACTACTGCAGAATTTGACACCTACATTTTTGATGTCTTATGTTTGACAAATGCATGTTATTTGATTTTTGCAGTGTGGCATTAGCATGCTAACCAAGTCATTGTATAAGCATGTTTCATTTGTCTTGACTAGTGGTTGACCAACAGTTTTTGTATGATATAACGCTGATATATACAGAATTAAAATGTAATGACAGTAATTGAGGTGTAGACAGAATTACAGAAACTAAAATGATTATAGTTTACTCTAAATAAAGAAAAGTGTTAATAAGACAATCAGTAGATTTCAGAACTGAAGCAGGACAAGGGACAGGTTGTATTCAATAGATATCAAAATGGCCAAATAGTAACTGATTATTTGGGGTGGCCAATATTCAGTACACCACTAGTCTTGACATGTGAAATGTGTGTGTGTTTGTGGTGTCCCGTGTGCATGTGTGTTGTAAGATATGAAATTCTGATCATTTTAAGGCCCTCCATCTCCAGATATGGACGGAAACTTTGGAGGGGGCCTGCTGGATATGGTGAAAGGAGGTGCCGGAAAGTTCTTCAGCAACATCAAGGACAACCTAAAAGACACTATCAAAGACACCTCCACCAAGGTTATGAATCAAGTGGCCACGTAAGTCCTGATGGTTTGTGCATGTGTGGGATTTATGTGTAATTTGTATTTGTGTACATGTGTAAAACTGCTCTTCAAAACAAACACAGACAAGAGCTTTCAACCACGTTCTGGGTGACCTAGTTTTGGGTAACAAATGTAACATCTATTAATACATCAGGTATGTGTGTGTGGTTCTGTTGGTAAGATTTTTGTAGTTAAAATTAAAATGTTTTGTTTTAGGGGCAACGTTTTGTCCAAAATATGTTTAACGTAAAGTGTAATAATGTCAGCAGATTTGTGAGGGTTAGGGGTCATTAGCCTGGAAAGGAACCAGTCAATGTCTATAAAATGTTTTAGTAATAATGAAACATCTATGTGCCGTGTTGACCTTTTACACTGCAAGTCTTAATGCTCCACATATGCTTATGTCCATATCCGATTTTTTGTCCCGCCTGTTTACACTTACGCCTCGTATCTGATGTGCACGTTCACATTAATCTCACAGCCAAAAAGATTTCAGTCATTCACTAATATGAGCTGTGACAGGGCAGCTTCATATATCCTTATAGCCTCCTTATATGTGGCTTTAATTCTCGTTATTTTGTGCTGCCATTGCAGGTACATGTGTGATATTGTGTGACGTGTGACATTCGGTACATGTGTGATATGATGACGTTCAATGCAATCCGTTATAGTCGGATTACAAAAAAATGGGATCTCGTCTGGATTTTTGTGTTTACACATGTGCAACAAATTCCGATCTATGTCAGATGTGAGTAAAAAAAATCGGATTTTTTATGCCAGTGTAAGGGCAGCAAACAAATTAACTCACAATGTAGGAAAACCTGACATTTGTGTGTCTGACATTCAGACACCCACGAGTAGACACAGCATGAAGCACTTATGTAATGTAGCATTTTACCTCAGATTGACCCATCAGGCCAACCAGGATACTAACACACCATGTTTCTCTTAAATTAGAGGGCTTTAAGTCATTCATTCTGGCAAAGACAAGAACGTTGTATTAGGTAACCTGGCACTAAATTAGCAAAATGTTGAGCCTGGACTTAAAAAGTTGTTCCTTTTTACCCGTTCATCTCTTTTCCACAAACACATATATTCATGCACAGATGCATATTGTAATTAAACAAGCTGTAATTTTCAGCCTGTGGCACAGAGAGAACAACAAAAACACACACACACAGCACAAATGCTACTGAGGGTGTGTTTTTTAACCTGTTGCACAGAGGCTTAGAATAGTAGCTTGTTTACATACAATCTCATTAGAAGGATTTCTCGCTTTAGGAGATTAGTCACATGATTTGGGTGTTATGTGGTCCACTATGTCTAAGAGTTAGATAACCTGACCAGCTTACAGTATCACAAAGACATTACTATACTAATGTGTACTGTACAGTATTCATACAGATAAATATATTTGTAATGCCCACAATCATGCTTTTAAGGTTAAATTTTTTCTACATGTTAGTATTAGACATCTCATGATTATCATGAGATTATTATAATAGTCAGGATAATTTAATAATGAAATAAAGTACACTACTTGCATTTACTGTCTGAAAAGGTATATGTTCAATATACATATGTGTGTGTGTGTGTGTGTGTATTTAGGTATACAAAAGGAGAGCTGGACATTGCCTACATCACATCACGCATCATTGGTGAGTACACATACTCATCACAGATATTACATACTGTGCAGCCATTCGGTCAAACATTCATTCTTTAGTGGAATACAGTTACAGAGTCGCGAAGTTCCAACAATTGTTAGAGAAATATTCAGTACTCAATAAATCTAGTATTTTTGCTTATTTCTCACTCTCACAACTGTGTTTGTATGGTGGAGTTTTATTATTAGCCCATTTCAATAGTTAGAAATAGCTAAACAGACAGTTATATAATTGTAAAATGCTTGTGTTTTAGCCACAAACTTAGTGGAAATAGTTATCAAGATCCCTTCCTCATTGTCAATTTCCACTTTCCTCATTCTGCTAGTGATGTCATATCCTGCTGAGGCAGTAGAGATGGGCTACAGGAATCACACAGAGGATATCCGCTCTTTCCTGGACTCACGACATGCTGACCATTACACTGTTTTCAACCTGTCACAGAGGAACTATCGGGGGGCCAAGTTCTCCAACAGGGTGAGAATTGCTCTCGGGATTTCCTGACTCAACTTTCATTTTTATGTTCCTTGTGACCTTGGAAAAAGTAGGTTAACTGTAAAACTGTAGTAAAATAATATGTTCAGCAGTACGACCTAGCATTCATAAAACATTTAAAGTCGAAAGGAGTCCAAAATTATTCCCCAACATCTGTGTAGCATACTTTATTACCAGAAATTATGGGCTGGTAATCACTACGGCGACTAATATGGCCTTTTTTTATTAAATATTAAACAGTCCTTTTCCTGTCTAATTAAATACCTTCCAAGATTAATTGCATTGAAATATTTCCAGCTCATGGCTTATTTGCTGCTCCTTGGCATTATATATTATATTCATTTTTTATTATTGAACAGCAACATTTATATATTATTGAAGGTTTGGCTTTGATATAAATTTGATATATAAATGTGTATGAAATGTTTTATATATAAATGAGTATGCCTGGAGATGTGTTTTCCAAACATTTTAAATGTATATGCGTCTCCATTCAGGAATCAAAATGAACCTTTCACACCACCTGTGTTTGAATTAAAAGAAAACAATACCAGCCATTATTATTATTTGCTGTCTATGGAACAGTTTTATTTTTTTATTACAATTAAAGTTGCAATCCATAACTGTAGTTATTGAGTAAGTACATGACAGATCAGTGTTCAAAACTGTCTCCTTACCTTACCTCAGACAGTAAATTTATAATAATAATTTAATTGCAATAATTTCTGTAAACAGACAGAAGATCCGATATTGCATGTCCGGGTACTGTAGATGTTGCAGCATTTGTAGTTTGTTCTTACAGCAGTTGTTTAGAATTTAAACTTGTCATTCACTCACTCTGTATTTTTCTTCTCATTTGTTTATAGGTCTCAGAATGCAACTGGCCTTCCAGACAGGCCCCAAGTCTTCACAATCTGTTTGCTGTGTGTAAGAACATGTACAACTGGCTCAAGCAAAACCCGAAGAATGTTTGTGTGATCACCTGCTCGGTAAGAAGAAATTGGGCGATCCATAACTTGTAGAGCTGCCCAATTAATAGAAATGGTTAAATTTACTATTTATGCTGCTGTGATTAAAGCCGGGCACACTATACAACTGTCAGGCCGATTATGAAATGTGACATGGTCATGGCGATTGATTGTGCCTAGTCAGATCACGGCTGCTGAAGTTGTGTAATGTGTGACATCTACAGTCTTAGATTTTAAGAACCAGTTGCTGTCACAAAGATTTTTTTAAACATAATGTTTGCAGCTGATGCCAGAAATGTTGAGTGTGTTGTGTAGTGGGCTGACTCAGTCATTAGGTTTGTGCTTCTCTGTCATATCATGAAGTTCCATGGGGTTTCAGGATCATGATCTTCTATAGCATTACATTTACTGAAATTTCCATTGTGTCAAAAGTTTCTAATGGCATAAAACAATAACTGATACTCTTGACAGTCTACAGGCCTTAGACAGTCACATGAAACTGTAAATTGTAACTTAATGAGACAGCTTTGTTTATTATAAACGGTGGAAGTGATCTAGTGTTGTTGTGATGCTAAAGTAGCAGTTCAGAGTTATGTCAAGAATAAAAAAATTATGATTTTAATGTCATAACTAGTTTAAACCAAATAACAAAAGAGGTTGTTAAGAAACAACATAGTGTCTGAATAACTTCTTATTTTGCAACTTCTCAGTATTAAACAGTCTTGACTGTTAATCAGATTCATTGTTTGCATTAACATCAGGCTCATTTTACATTGCGTGAAATGTTCTTTTTCCTAAAAACTAAGTATGATATAAATTCTATAACTTAACAAATACCAGACAGTTTTGTTACACTCCATTCATCATTGTCAAGCTACCTGTAAACTGGACCAGTATGTCAAGGTCTTTTTTTGCAGGTGAGATTTGCAATGATAAATTATGTTCCGCCGATAGTACTGTGAATTTGCAAATGCTGTCTGTGTTGGTTTAGCGGGTATTATGGAAATCAGTTGATGTTGTAAACACGCCCGCATTAAACACTATGTAAACGCTATGTTGAAACCATATCTGATTAAAAAGCTCTTCTCCATCATTTGATAAATTACTGCTGCCATGATCAATATGTCAATCAATACTGTGTTTTGTGAGTGATAATATAATGTGACTATTTGGATCAAGCACATAGTGCTGTTTAAAGCACATTCAGAATCTGGTTAAAGTGGATTCAAAGTGGTTCATAAATAGGACAGGTTTTTGCTCTAAAATATGTGAATTTGTAAATTTAGTATATTTTCTATATATTTAGTTATATTTAGTTTTATCTAAGCCCATCTTCAAATCTGTTGCTTTGCTTGTCTTTAAGGATGGCAGAGCACCGTCAGGCGTGCTGGTCTGTGCCATGTTCTGTTTCTGCCACCTTTTTGCCAACCCAGTGCCAGCCATGCAGCTTCTCAGCGCCAAGAGGCCTGGATCTGGCCTGTGGCCCTCCCACAGGAGGTACGTCCAATCAGCTTGCAGCTCTGAAAAACTGCACCTTCAAATAAAATAAATAATAATACTACTGTGAAACAATAGTCATTGCTCAGTACATAACGTACATAATGCCTACAGCATACATTTTGATTATATATAACAAACTGTGAAGGAACACATGCTTTTAATACAATGTTTTTTATCAAAATATATATCCTTCTGTTATCCTAATATGGTATTTTTCCATTTGGCCAGACAGGCTAATATGCAGGTGTTTGTGTGCGTATGTGTTTATTCAGGTACATTGGTTACGTATGCAGTTTAGTCTCAGAGAAGCCCACGGTACCTCACTCTAAACCGCTAATCATTAAAGCTGTCACGATGAGTCCCGTTCCTTGCTTCAACAAACAGCGCAACGGTTGTCGGCCATTTTGCGACGTGCTTATCGGCGAGACCAAGATATTTTCTACAGCTCAGGAGTATGAGAGAATGAGGTAGGCCAAGTAGTGATCTAGCATCTGGCATGTACTACATAAACACTGCTAACTTTTACAGGAACAGTTTAACTAATAATAATTCATAGTTTAAATAATAATACACCTTCACTTACCCTCATGTCGTATCCAGTATGACTGGAGCGAGCTCTCGAGTATCTCTTCATGTGTGTTGTATGACCTCAGAGAACACAGAATTCAGGAGGGCAAAGTGGTCTTTTCTGTAGGAGTGAGTGTCCAGGGAGATGTGGTGATTTCTGTCTATCACATGCGCTCTCATGCACTACAGGCCAAGGTAGGATACCAACAACTAACAGTTCGACTTTTTATATTTACTTTATATTCATTATTGTTTTGTAATGGATAATGAATCATTTTTGGTTTGAAAAAAGAATGAAGTTGTTAATGTTTTTGCTGTTAAAGTTGTACATTTAGTGAAGTTAAAGAGGAAAGCACAAAGGTGAGATCACAGTAATAGTGGATCTTCAACATTTTGTTTAAATGCCTGCAGGTAACAAACACTCAGATATTCCAGATTCAGTTCCATACTGGTTTCATTGCCCCCGGCACCACAGTTCTGAAGTTTATGAAGTAAGTGTTTTTTCTAAATTTATTTTGCATGTAATATGGTGTGATGTCTGGAGCATGTTGACATAAAGTGTTTAACGCTGCTTCCTAAACAGGTGTGATGGGACTTGTCTTTCAGTACTGAATGCAAACCGCGTGACATAACACAGCCAATCCAAACATAGTTGATTGTTATAATAACTTGTGTAGCTGGAATTTGTATCAATGATATTTCACAATGGGGCTACGCAGCATGCCACAGCAGAAATAAAAACCAAGCTATTGACCACATATCCTGTTACTGCTTGTTTTGGTTACAGCGGGTTATGATTCAGGAATGTTGATGGTAGAGAGAGTTTCAATCTTGCACTTGTTGCTTTACCGTGTCACACCTGATTAGCGCTCTGTAAAACTATTGTAAACAATAGCTTTTTTATTTATTTTTAATTATAATTATCATTTAACGATTATATGATCAATTATTTGAACTAAAATGATAAAAAATACAATATTTATACTTTAAAAATTAATTTGTCACAGATTCGTATATATTTGATGTTGAAAAACATAGTTTATGGACATGTTATTTGTCAGCTACACTGCGCTGAAGTGTGTGTGTTTGTGTGTGTCCAGAACAGAGCTAGATGCCTGTGATTCTCCAGAGAAATACCCTCAGCTGTTTCATGTGCTGCTAGACATCGAGGTGGAGAGCACAGAGAAACAGAAAGATCTCACCCCTCCATGGGAGCAGTTCCCCACAAAAGACCTGAACCCTGGTGTGCTTTTCTCCTGTCATCAAGAGCATCAGGACGCACTTGCTACTGCAGGTAATGCACATTAATCCTAAACAATTAGGATTCACAATGTTTGATTCATCAATTATGAAATGTGTTAATTTAAGATTAAAATTAATACTTTGAATGAAAAATGTTCCTCTTTTACACAAGATACATAAATATGAAAACATATTAAGAGTCATCAATAGGCTGAGGTTATCTGGAGTTTACTCACCATCAGCAGCTCAGTAGTTTGGCTCGAGTGAGCTTTTTAAAAAGTCAACAGTCATCAGTCACTTCCTGAAGTTTCTGTGCTCCATTAAACTAAACACCATCTGTTTAATGTACTTCTCATTCTTTGCTAAAAAGATGAAATGGAGGGCTTGGACTTGGAAGGTAAGATGTAGTGTAGGAGGCCTGTGAGAGTGCACACTAAATAGTGGATTAATAGATTTAGATTAGTGGGATAGATGTTTTCATAATTAAATAAATATTAACTGTAGTCAGTAGTCCATAAGAAGGTTAAATATTGTAAAAATTATTTCATGTGTTTTGATTTCAAATTGAACCAACCAAAGATTGGAAAATTAATGTTTTGTTTAACTTTGAAATAAAGTCATTCATTCGTTCTATCTGGAAAAATGTAATAAATTAGACTAGACTAGAATAGATACTTCCAGTGCTAGAGCTTTTTTCGTGGTAATCGATAGCATGACACAGAAGCTGTTGACAGAGATTTTATTTTTATGAACTATTCCACAAAACAAATTTATCCTAAACCCACCATCTCAGTTCCCCATTTCTCCTCTTTCAGATCCCGCCCAGGCCTATGGAGGTTCTGGAGGCAGAGTGGGCCCAAATGAGGAAAGCGAACCCTCAGATGATGAGATGCTCTCCCTGTTCAGAGAGCAGAGCAACACCAGCAATGATAAAACCAAAGCAGCCAAGAAAGCAGAACCCCAGCCTACAGTTGCCCCTCCTCCAGCGGCTGCAGAAGTAGATCTTTTGGGGCTGGATGGGGACGCAGCTCAACCTCCTCCATCCTCCCCACAACATCCCACTACCAGCACTGCCACAGATCTGCTAGGAGATCTGTTCGGAGCTCCGCCCACACCGCAGCCAGCCAGTGGCCCCACTTCCGCTCAGTCAACTCCTCGGAGATCTGCACCCTCTTCCTCACCCAGCCCATCACCTCGATCTGGAGACAGTAAGCAGCCGTAATAACAAGCTTTCTTGTAGCATAGGCAGATCCTTTGCAGTGAATGTGCTTTGTAATAAATGAAACTGAATCCTTTGTTTAATTGTTCAGCATTTGACCCTTTTGGGTCTGGGACCACTCCCACCCCTAAGCCACAGGACTTCATGGGGGCATTCCTCGGTCCAGGTAATATGGGGCAGCCAGACCCCTTCCTGCATGCTGCACGATCTCCATCTCCTACAATGCAGAACATGGGCATGGGTAAGCCATGTGCCTCTGCCACTCAGTCCTGCCAGTGTGTGGGCAACATCACCATAACAACCAGCAAGTTCTTTTGTGTTCAATTCTCTGGAAATGACCTCTTGTAGTAGACATGGTTAAAAAGCTGATGGTCTTTGTTTTGGAGAATGTCCAATCGTCATTGGCCTTACTGAGCCTGAGTGTTTGTGCACAGCTTGTGCTCTGTGAAGTAGAACTGAAACCCAGTATTATGTATCTGGGAATACGTGAGGCAGATTAATGTCAATAATAAATGCAATGATACACAAAATTTCATACTGAATCACAACTTTGGAAGTCTTGGAAACAGCATGTGATTTTGTTTTTTAATTTAAACAGTTACCATTATGTAGAAAATGCCATATGGTTTTGAAACATCCCTCTAGCATTTAGAAATTGAGTAATCAAACGGTTTTAATGGCATGACAGACTGATATTTGTCATTTTTTGGGCGTTCTTGTATTCAGGTATGGAACTAAAAACTTATCTCTTTGTTGGAATTTGTTAAATTTATAGTACATTCCAAACATATTGAAATATGTAACCACTAGAAGTACTAAACAAAATGGCAAAAGAAGCTGATACACCAGACCAGCAAACACTATTTTAAAAATAGCTTGCGCTCTCAACCTAAAAGGCTTATTTATATTTTCCTGTGAAGATTTTGCTGAAATAGAAGACAGCTACAACACAGACAATAACACACATCACTTTAATGTTCTTAGATGATAGGATGTATATGGGTCTGATAAAAGTAGTATCGGTTAGTCTATTTTTTTGACACAAACTTAAATAATACAGTGAGGCCCGGCAAGCAAAATGCATTTCTTTCACAGGTCGCAGTTCACCTGTGCCCCCCACTACCCCATCTGTCAACATCCAACAGCAGAACTCCACAGGAGCATGGGAGTGGAACAAACAAGCCCCCACAGGTAAGTGCAGTTAAAAACATAAGATGCCCTATAGCGCCACCTGGTGGTCTCATATGCAATTGCATTTAAAAATAGAAAGTGACTCACTCTGCCATCTGGACTGAGGGTGGTGAGCTCACATAACTCATAATGCCTTTGAAACATTATACAGCTGGCAATGTGCTTTTAAAATCAACCGAGTTTGATCATTTTTAAGTTATTCTCAAAACTTATCATTAAAAGAAATGATCTGTGCCCAATGAAAAATATTAAGTTGCAGATAATGATTCATCTTATTAGGTGGAGGTTTTAGAATGGGGAGTAAGTCTGCTAGCACCAGTCCAACTAGCTCAGCTCATGGTACACCCACCCACCAGCCCAAACCCAACACTCTGGACCCTTTTGCGGATCTGGGTAACCTAGGATCCACTCTGGGAGGTAAAGGAACAGTTTGTATAGATACTTTGTGCTAATTCAATGGTAATGCCTGCATGCTCATTCATATTTGTGGTTGTTTACAGGTGGATCAGGATTCTCCAGCAAACCAACCACACCTACTGGTACAGGAGGAGCATTCCCACCTATGGGCTCTCCCCAGCGACCTGCGCCCTCTCCCCAGCACACTGCCTCTGGAGGCTGGCATCCCAACACTGGCTTCCCTTCATGGCAGCCTGGAGGTGCAGGTCAATGGCAACCTCAGGCCCAGGGAGTACCTCACCAGACCCCACCTAAAGCACCTGGACCCATGCCTCACACCTCACCACAGAACAGACCCAACTACAATGTCAGCTTCTCCAGCATGGGTGGTGCATCACCCGGGGGCACTGGAGCAAAAGCACAGCCTAACATGGGTCAGTAACTGACAACAAACCCTGTTTGCTGTTACATGAATGCATTTGGCAAATGCTTTTAAAAAGCATCTTACAGTGTTTTCAAGTATTTTATTGGTTGTGTGTTCCCTGGGGTTCCCTGGGTCTGTCTTTATCCACCAAACGGGGACCTTGGTCAGAAAAAGGACAATAATGATAACTAGAAAGTTTTAAAAATCATTCTTAATGTAACAGAACACATCACAACTGTAGCAATAATGATACAGGCTACAATATTGTTAAAATTACCTTCAGGGCTTTTTTTCAGTTGATGAGCGTTAAAACATGGACAGCCAATCAAAATTCATTCAAACTTAAAGGACGGACATATTTAAAATGACTCCTCTTGTCTTTGAAGGATTTCATGTATTAAAAAGTGTTATTTTTCCTTTGATTTCTGTGTGAAACAATTCATGAATGTGAAACTGCAACACAAAAGCTTAGAATAAACACAACATTGTCCGTCGGTGTGGCCGGTAATATACTGTAGTTATTGTTATAGATATCTTTACAGTTAGCATATAGTTATCTTTAAAGTTACCTTCAGAGTGATATCGTGTAATATAAAGTAATCTGTATAATTTTAACCTTGTAATTTTGAAACAATAGCACTCTGTTCAGTGTAGACAACATTTGTGCATGTGAGTGTGTTTCTTCACTGATTAAAGCCGATTGTTCTGATTGTTCACGGATCAAAGCAACTTCCTGTTTCCTGTTTATTCCAGGAACCAGGCCGAAGGTCTCAGATGCAAACTTTGATGACCTGCTCTCCGGCCAGGGGTTTGCTGGTAGCAAGGAAAAGAAAGGGCCAAAAACTATAGCAGAAATGAGAAAAGAAGAGATGGCAAAAGAGATGGACCCAGAGAAACTTAAGGTGAAAAAGAAAAGATAAACACAGACACAAATACAAGGACACAAGCTGACACATATATTAATCGCATGGTTGTCTGGAATCCTTATTTCTGATTGGCATGGCATTCTGATCAAAACACTTCTGTAGCTCCTGTCAGGGTTTATCCCCCTTATTTATTCTGCAGACTACGATATCATGTTTTAAGATGACGTTCCTTGTTTGTGACAGATCCTTGACTGGATTGAAGGAAAGGAGAGGAACATCAGAGCATTGCTGTCCACCATGCACACAGTGCTTTGGGAGGGGGAGACACGCTGGAAACCTGTGGGCATGGCTGACCTCGTCACACCAGAGCAGGTGAAGAAGGTCTACCGCAAAGCTGTGTTGGTGGTACACCCTGACAAGGTGAGAGCTATTTCAGATTAATTTATCAGTATGTGTGTTCCTTTTCAATCAAACCAATAACTTACCAATAACTTTTTTTGATGCTAGCACAATGCTAAGAGTAAACTTCAAGAATTATCCTGAGTGGAAAACTGATAAAAATTAAATTATGACCACTCTTGGCTAACATTTTAAGTGACCCTCAAGAGAAAAAAATCAATTTATGGTATGACCCCTTTAAAAATATCTGGTTGAAGCTTTAATAAGAAACACGCTTTTGTTTTCTCTTCCCATTTACAGGCCACTGGACAGCCGTATGAACAATACGCCAAGATGATTTTTATGGAACTAAATGATGCCTGGTCGGAATTTGAAAGCCAAGGACAGAAAGCGCTATACTAAGACTTAAAATCCAGAAAAAAATCTAAATATGATGATCACCAGTCAACAGTTCATCCTGCACCCTACCACAGCCCATGAAACACCTTTGTCTTCTCTCCCACCTCCAGATGGCAGAACTTACATCTACAATATAGTTGTGTGTCTCTGTATTGATCTATTTATCAGGTCAGATCATGCACTAGGCCAGCCTACAGATACTGCTGTTCTGAGAAGACTGCTATTGAAATTCAGCTCTAATAGCATTTTGTGTAAGCAACTCTTTGCCATCCGGCCCAGGATTGCTGCATAACAAAGGTCATGCCTATACACAGCTGGGATATATATCTGTAAAGAATCATAGTGATCAAAATCATTATGGAATAGCAAAATTTGACAGTCTGATAGAAATACTGAGGAATCTTGGATGAGGGGAAAACCAGATGTCCAAGTACTCCAGAATCGATTTAGCAAAACAGCTGTGTTAAATATTTAAAAAAATAAAGTGGGTCTCAGGTTTCATGGTCAGTCATGGGTTAAGAGGTTTAGACAAATATACACAAAGAATAGAGAAGCCTTGTTTTAAAATCTTGTTTTCTGTAACACGTAACAAGCTAAGCATTTAGAGGTAAATGTGGTGCGCATTAGATTACATGCAGTTTTTGGGGCCAAAAGCACAATAAGTATGAAAAACTAAAAAAAAACAGGTGATGTACAGCTAATATGTTGTTTTATCAGAACCTGTCTTTTTGGTTTGTCAGACTACATTTGGCAAAACATTGAACTTTATCTGTGAAATGTACTCATCTGTCTGTATGTGTTGACTTGGATACAGTGACAGCATTGCATATGGATTGTTTCTGTTTATCTCTAAATTTTCTTCTGATGAGACTCTTATGAGGAGGAATGTAATGAAAAGTATAGTAAAAAAAATCACATTGTTTTATTACCATAGGAGTCTTTCAAACCCATTGAACATATCATGTGGATCATAACGTTAATATTTTCAGCAGCTGATTTTTTAATATGAACTCATTATGAACATTAAGCTGTTTTTATATCTTGGTATCCATGTAATGTACTGCATGTTTGACTGCAAGCAGCACATAGCCAGAAGTCCAGAAGTTTCTAGAGTGTACAGCCACTAATCTGCCCTTTCTCTTCTCAGTATATTTGCACTTGAATGGCATTTGGTACATACAGCACAAACTTGTGTTGAAACTTGCAGTATCTGCTGTACATCTCGTTCATGCTTCGCCTTCCTGTTTTTGCACTTTAGATCATGCAGTGATATGACGCTTTAAGTGTTATCAAAGCAGTCTTCTCTATCTCTTATGTTTTGCAGCCAATTACCCTTCCCAGTGCTATCCAGTGCTAAAGACTTGAAGGTATGTGATGTATAAAGACAACTATCTTCATTCTTTAAGATTAGCAAGAAATAATAAAAGAAGGTGCCGTCTATCCACAATGGAAATACTCCATCCCCCTTTTGTGGACTGAGCTGTTTATCTTTAAACTTAGGATATCACATTTAAAAGCTGACCTCTGTACACAGTAGTAAATGTGTGGTGTTCTCAATAATTCTGTTTTCTGTAAGGAAGTGATAAATTTGGATACAGCTCTGTGTTTGACTGCTGTATCAGTATTATTGTGAAATGAATTTGTTTTTTTGTCTTTTTTTTGTTTCTGTTCTCCATCTGGAGCTGTACATATGACAATGTGCATTGCACAAATAAATGGGAAGCAAAATGTGGTCAGTGAAACGTCTTTATAAAGTGTCATTCGAAAGCTAAAGCAAGCATTGTTGACTTAGAAATTACAAGGAACTAAACACAATGACACGGGTGATCATCTGAAATCTTTTCACTTAAATACATGCTTTTCATAAAAAGGTAACAAATGACCTTTGAAAGCAAAATGAAAATGAAATTAGTATCATCTTACCAACTTACCATCACTCTTGGCTTGTGAGACATGATTCATATTACAGAATGCCTTAAAGTTTATAGTGCATATAAGCAATAAAGAATGTGATTAAACAACTGACTAACCTTTAAGGAGTCATCAAATTTTTATAGTTAATGGAGTTGGTCCAATCACTGTGGCATATATGCTGGTTTTTAACATTATCACGAAATTTCTTCCACCAACCACCAATTCGTTTACAAAATTGTGGAATATCATAGGCCAGAAAGGAATCATTTATATTATCCCCACAAAGTAGGAATCAGGATTAGGTGTGGGGGTGGGCTTTAATGATAAGGACAAATTAGGTGGCAAATCAGAAGCAGGGGAGTATCACAAGGATAATTTCCCATATGTTTAACCTATGACATAAAAACAGCAAATAATTTACCCAGGTGTTGTTAAACAAGTACAATTTAATGACATGGGGGAAAAATATAGTTCCAGCTGTACCTATAACAGCTGGAACTTGTTGGAACACTTGGCAAAAAATCCCCGCCGGGCTCGCAGTTGTTCAGTATTTTTTACTTTTTGAATTTGGTGGCTTCTCAGCTCCCTGGCCCCATAGGACAGAATGGAGAAGAATCACGGAGGAAGCAGTAACACATCCAGATATTATTTTGCCTACTAAATAGGCATATTAGGACACAGGGCTCGATTAGCATGGGTTTAATAAGGAAGTTAAATTCAGCAGAAAAGTGGACCTCTAGTACCACGACTTCAATAGCCCTAAACTAAGTACATAAGCTCTGGAATATTTAGTGATACTAAATAAACATAGCTGTAACCAAAATGTTTCATTGATTTTCTTCTTGTATCTAATCCAGATTTCAGATTTGCACTTTCATGCCAAACATAGTGTAGGGCTAGGCCTTGCCTCTCCAGGTTTGATTCTTATAAGGTTTTTTTTTAAATATACACTGGGATTCAAAGAAAGACTGGAAATAGGACAACACCTGCTATTCTAGTGCATGTCCACAAGATGACAGCGTCCATCCCGCCAACATCCCAATTTCACCTAACATTTAAACTAAGCAACTTAGTACTGAAGCACTAAATATGTTAGTGTTACAAATATATGTGCCATAAAAGTACTACATATAGTTGCCTTTTGAAGGAAGTATGCATACTGCAATGCACTCCTGGGTGCTACAGTTCAGGTGTTCACATTATAACAATTTAGCATAATGAAATGCATTAACATGCATGCATTAACACCCTTGTAAGTGATTGTAATGGGGTGAAATTCCACTCCATTCAAGATCTGCAGCTGAGGAGAAATTTATGTCTCTACCTTGTTAATCTTATAGTTCACACGTGTCCTTTAGTCTCCTTGGTGCAGTGTGTCGTCAGTGTTTGCCCTTTGTAAGTATCTGTTTCTGCCTTCTGTGTGTCAGTATATTTCCATTTTTTTACAGGTTTTGATTTTCAGTGTCTTCTTTGGCCCTTTCTCTACAAAATTGGTCTGTACTTGAGTTACACTTGAGGTTAATACAATATCTTAGTGAGGGAATACCAATCCTCGGTAGTACAATGATATTTTTTCTGTATTTTTTAAACAATTTTCCAGATAGTTTCACAATTTTATAGGTCAAATATTTTCCCAGACTCTTAGGAATGTTTCACACGTCATACAGGGAAAAAACTTTCTCTTGCCCATGCACCATCGTGAATTTCCATTGCTCTCAGTTTTTTTAACTAGGAAAAAGTATACAGGACTGCATATATTTACTGAAGATATTTACTGTATCTTGTAAAACAATGTTAAAATAGATAAAAGGTTTACACACGGTAAACCTGTTGAGGTTATATATGATCACTACGCTCCCGTCTATTAGTAATAACAGTCCTGTCCTCTTTGTAATTTTGAAGGCTTTATTAGATTTTGAGATCAATACAACCCCATCAGTGCCTAATAATACATTTCTTTTAATAAAAGATAGTCCTAATAATGGCACAATTGATTTTTATGCCCAATTTCTGGCTTTCAAAAGATAGTAAGTCACTTTTTTAACACTTTTATCACCATGCACCACCATACCTGCAGGATGATGTACTTGATTCTTCAGCACAGACAAAAACAGCATGCATGTATCTGTGTTCTTGTAAAGAAATGCAGATGTGTTGTTATTGTAAAGGTCAATTCATAGTTTCACCATAGATGCAGAATATGTGTATATAACAGCGGTTCATATTCTGTCCTATCAGCTGGCATTGCAGTGTCATTTACATCAATAAAGTGTGTGGATGAAGTTGTAACAAGGCCAGAGATGAGTCAGGCCAGTTTACTTTATGAGCCACAATAAAATAAAATGTGCTTAGTACAAAGTGGAAAAAGATTTTGTGTTCCAAAAAGGAAAAACACAAATGAATACAGAACAAAAGCCATGTGTTGTCTGATTGACCAACAGAGACCTTTGTTGTAATAGTAGCTAAAATGAATATTGGGAAAGTTTTGCCCCTTGAGCAGATTTACACACATGCTGGGTTCCCCCCCCTCCCCCCCCCCTTGTCTCCCTCTGTCTCTCTCTATCTCTTTCTCTCTCTCTCACACACACACACAGAACACACTCTACCTCTCTCTCCCTTTCTCACCATTTCTTCTTTTTCTGCTGCCTCCTGGAAAACGTAAAGATAAAGTCCTAATTCTGAGCCAGGCCCTGAGGTTCGATTATAGTAGTTACAACCCCTGTGGAGGCAGAAAAGTCAGTTCAGATTAATAGATTATGTTTAGTTTATATTGATGATGAAGTTTTAGATGGGTGGAATACACAAACAATACATCTGCATTTGGTTTAGTCAGACTGGTTGTGTTTTTTGTGTAATGGTTGTGTATTAATAGGAGACTTGTGCCACCATTCTTGTTTTGTCTTCAGTCAGACTGCTCACGCACATACTGTCCTCTGTCTGCTTTTAGTAAAAAGATCTGATCTTTTATCATGAATTGCGAGTATTATGAATTAGTATTATGAATAAATGGGAGAAATAGTGCCACAGCCTACTCAGAAAACAAGAAGATAAAACCACCAACTCATATGTGCTTAACATTAATTAGATTTAATGCACACAGGACATCATAACCTTGTAAAGCTAATGTCATTGAATATTTTTCCTGGATAAGTTCCCTTGTGAATGGACATGTAGATTAGTCAAAGAGAATTATTTATGAGCCAGAGTTTTGGTTTTGAATCATAACTAGCAGCAACAATGAAATATCGGTTTATTATGTGCAAATCAGATGATGATTTTTGCCCAATAACACTGAGTCAAACAGCACATATGGGAGCTATCTTTACGTTAATGCATGATTTTAGTTCTTGATCGTTCCAGTTTTCTTGTGAAGTCAGAGCTCATAATGACTATTCGATCACAAAGCGCAAAAAGCTATTCGATCACAAGCGCTAGTTTCTGGAAATCAATATAACTGGCTCTGTCATATTTCCTGTAGCTTTGTAGTGTCTTTGAATTCATCTTACAGGTTGAGTAAGAACAATTTCTCTGATCTTTCTCAAGGACAAGGATACAGCAGAGAATTATTATTAGTAATATTATTAATCTCAGTTCTTCTCCAGGAAATCATTAGGACAATCTTTTGATGACACATTCAGCCCAGAATTATACACACAGCATGGCAAACACTGAAAGTATCAGTCTGAAAGGAAGATGTCATGGCAACACAGAACCTAGAAATAAACAACTCTGTTTTGGAGTTTATATTAGGGGCAATTCTCTACCCCTAAAATCAAGATTCAGATTTTACAGATCCTATAATTTATAAGGGAATGTATATATTTTTAGACCATGCATCTGATTTCAGTTGAAGTTTTTCACCATTATTTTTCATTTTTTTTTATTAAGTTTTTCTGGGGTTCACCTAAATAATTAATTAATATGAGCTTTAAAAACTGCACACATAAAAATTAATGCACAAGAATGAGAAAAAAATGTTGTTTAACAGCAGTTATATTGCATGTCACATCGTCACCTGATATGTCACGTCAACTATATGCATCTGCAGATAATTTCCATACAGTTTATGAAGCTGATATTCAACACTCACATGGGAATTTGTGCCATGAAACTAAAAATAGGTAGCTCTTAAAGCCTCCCTTACCGATATTCAGTATCCATATTGCAGCTGCTGCTGTGGAAACTAGTTATAATAGCAGATATAATAAATAGTTTGGGTGAAACTTTTGGGAAATGCCTCATCAGAGCCAGAATAACAGGTGTAGGGATTTTACACAGTAGCTTTGGTTGGGCCTTTTTCTGCACATCAGAATTAGAAATCATTGATATTTAAAGAACATCAGATAGCGGTTGACAGTGTTAGTATTAAGAAAGATGACCAGCTGTTATCAGCCATAATCTTTTATTAAACATTTTCCAACAGGGAAAATCTATTGTGCTCCTTAGGTGAAATGAGACCGTGTTGTACAGTATGATGCAGAGTCATTCAGCGGAAGCAATTCTGTGTTCAGCTACAGTATCAGGTTGACCTAAGTAAACATTCTAAACCTACACGCTCACACACACGCACATTTGTTTTTGTTATCATGGTCTATTACCTTTATAGATCCCTGTGGGCACTTTTTTACAAACACACACACACACACACACACACACACACACACACACACACAAGATCACTTACCTAGTGTTTGTTTTCTGGCAAACTTAACAAGGACTCTTTGCTTAAAGCAGACACACACATGCACACTCACACCAATAGTTGATTGGTGTGTATTTCTGGCACTCCCTTTTAGAATAGCAACATGTTTGCCTGGAGACCCACTGGGAAGGTCTGCAAATTTACTGCAAGAACACAGAGCCCTCTGACTTTCTCACAAACACTCACTGACTGCTTTTTGCTTCTTGACTGCACAGACCACATCAAAACGTGCCAGGTGAGTTACTCAACTTTTCAGACAAATAAGTCACTTTTTGCATCTTAATTCAGGCCCGTTACAAAATATTGTTAGTAAATTATGTAGCTAGTGCTACAAATGCAAATGTTTTTAGGTTAAACTCTAGCATTCAACGATATTAGGACTGAGATGGAAAAAATAAACAGGGATTCACCAAATAAAAGTAGGGTTTAGATAAAATAATATTATGCAGTGTAAAAAGCCACAGCTGTTGAATTTTATGTATGTTTATATGATGGGTGAAACCAGATGTAAAATTCATTGCCGTATTCTATTAAGTTTAGTTATGACTAACAGATTCTACATGTGAGGATATGATTGCTCTATTTACTGTATCTATTCCATGGGGCTTTGTCTGAGTCAGTAAAAAAGATTTATTGAGCCAAACTGAAAGTTAGAGGGCAGGTTATGTCATATGTTTGCTCAGTTGGTCCCTGATCTATAAATCATAGTGTTTCTCTTCAACACCACCACAGCCCCATCAGAAAGGCCCCAACTGATACTAGATATTACTTTAATATTATCATTAATATTAAAATGGAACTTACAGTTATTCACTTTGGTATAAAAACATTTTGTTACATGAGAAGTCTGTGAATTGTGTGGATGTTATTGTATTGCAGAGACAATTTGATATGCAGAACACACATTGTTTTACATTTGCATTACATTTATGCATTTGGAAGACACTTGAAAGCGACTTACAGTATACAGCTTACAGTATACACAATGCTCTATCCATTGAGCTATAGAAACACTATTTGTTATAAGGAACCTTTTGTTATAAGGATCTGAATACATCCAACAAAGAATAATCTGCACTCACTTATATTGTTGATTTATAGCGTATACTGTTATAACAGTATAGTTGAGTGGAGTCAGTGGTGTAGTGGAGCGTCACTTATGTGAGCTGAGGCTTGTTTTGTTGTTCCAGCAGAGAAAGAAGGACAGAGAAAAAGATGCACCTTTTAAAACTGCTGGTCTAGTTCTTGAGATCTTCAGAGCACACTGTTCTGAGTGCTCTGAAGTGCTGAGAATGACCTGGGGTGTCATTTAGTCATTGTGTAAGGTTGTTGCTCACTTTCTGTTTGGTGGTATGGTGCATGGTTTCAGCTTACTAACTGTTGAAACTCATCTTTCTGGTGATGGACCAAGAAGGGTGGTTAGGATTGTTAAACAACAGGGTGTCCCAATGCATTTTAGTTCATTAAAAATGAGGATAATTTGGATATTGCTTTTACACATTAGTAAATGTATAGTTAAGTTTAGCATACTTTACCATGTTTAAATCCACAGAATTCCACGCAGATTTTCATTCAAAATTAGCACGACAAATATGAAAACACCTGCAGATTTCAGCAGTTTAACAGCATTATCTAATTCATTGTAAGGATAAAAGACAAAATATGTGTGCAGCTGCTAAAACTATAGAGTTTACATTTGTAAATGTGTACAAACAGCACAAAATGTGTTTCTATTGTGAATCAGACTTTTTGGACATAAATGGGTTTCTCCAGCTTGTAACAGACGAGAACGGTTTGTATGATTATCTGGTGATCTTGGTGCATTTACACTAATGACTTCAGGACAAAGCGAGTGTTAGTCCTGGATACAGAGATGTATTGGTCATCAGTGACTATTCAACAGTTCCAGGAATGTACGTGCTGCCTATTCTAATGACCAATTAGCATAAATAAATCAGTGCAATGTACTCTCCTTCCATTCAAATGACAGTTAAATCCAGTATGTGGCTATGTTATAATGCACCATTAGGGCCAAGCTGTTAGGCCAGGTGGGGGGCAGAGCCTTTGTCAGGGTGCCTTCTAAGATTCATTACTTTTCAA
Source organism: Chromobotia macracanthus (assembly GCA_036877525.1). Classification (NCBI taxonomy): domain Eukaryota; kingdom Metazoa; phylum Chordata; class Actinopteri; order Cypriniformes; family Botiidae; genus Chromobotia; species Chromobotia macracanthus. The sequence goes on along the minus strand of JAZGTH010000062.1, from coordinate 5,504,509 downwards.
GATTCATTCTGTTGTCATTGTCATACTGATTAATTAATTTGTCAATTATATGTATTTCTACATCAATATGTTATGGTGTATGTAGCTATGGAATTTATTTTTTCATGGCCAGTCAGTGGTGCCCTATAAATAACTGATTTTGATTGGTTTCTATATGCAGTATTTTTCCATCACTGTTTCCACAGGCAAATCTGTTGCTAACTCGTGATGTCACTCATCATATAGTTTTGCTTTATACATTTACAGATGCACTATTAACTTTAATAACCGAGATTGCTGAGAATGGAGGTTTGATAGATTGATTGATTGATTGATTGATTGATTGCCACATTCACAACCATTTTTTTGCCTAAAGATCCATCACTTTAAAACAAAGTGATGGTTCTTCAGTTCTTCTTCCAGTATAGGCCTTCACTCATATGCACAGTTCCAAGATATATGAGGTCCTGTCAAACTCAATCTGTGAATTCATTCATGAAAATTGCGAGCTGTACATGAATGGCTCAGACATGTCATGTATTTCCCTGCCTGCAAGATAAGTGGTGCTCATTTAGGACTTTAAATGTAAATGACATTGAACGCTGCTTACATAAATTCCCCTGTCACGCATAATGTAAGATTATGTGAGTGAATCTAAAAGCATAATGAAGCTTGTATGGTTGTCAAGCATGTAATGCATAACATGCAAGATTTTTCGTTTGTAAGTGAGGACACTTTCAGTGCATTCCCCGAAAAAAAAGAAATTTAATGGAGGTTTTTTTCAGAATACAGTCTAATGACCAAAACTACTGTCATGAAAACATTTTGTCTCTGTACAATAAGGCCAACCAGACAAAACCAGTCTTTGTGCTCCAACAACTAATTCTGAACACAAAAACCATTAGTCCTTTACTGACCGGATCATTTAGCTCCATATAAAGGTCAATGTTTGCTTATTCTTCTTGTAATGTGAAAACTCTTTATCTATTTACTTTTTATCTAAACTCTTTATTATAATGTGTTTAACTTTTATGTGTGAACAGGGCTGTAGCAATTATGGTGAAGGGTAGAGATATTTTACAGGATGAGGTCCAGGGGGCCTCGTTTTTTAGCTATTTGTTATTCTTGCATTAATTATTATTAATTATTATTAAATTACCACTCATGTGGGGGGGGTAAATAAAAAATGTACACATTACATATTCTGCATTTACTATTTGTCATTTGTCAACTTCTAGACTAAAATTCTTAAAATGATTAGCCAATGAATGCTTGACGTGGAAACGTGACATATTTTTTTCACACCCTATACATGTGTGTTTGCTGCAATCCACAGTCTAATAAGCCACAACACACTGGTTATGTAATGTAATACATATTAAATTACAATTTAATAGGCTTTTTAATGTTATATCATGTGAGTGCCTTGGATCAACAGCCAATATTGTTAAAAAAATTTTATTTTCTGCCATTATTTTTTTGACTGCTAACCATCATTTTGCTGTTGTTTGGATGTGAGTGAAAAAGGCTGTGGTTGATTCAGGCCTGTTTGTTAGTACACCTGAATGCCTGAAAGAAGTCACAATAATGCAGACTGATGCAGTATGTGTGCTATTGTGGGTGCGGATTGTGAGGATTTGGAAATTGGAGGGCTAGTTGGTTTATGCTCAGGTCAAAAGGGAACATTACTATCAATGGTGAAGCAGCTGATTTAGCATTTGTATTTCCTCTCTCTCTCTCTCTCTCTCTCTCTCTCTCTCACACACACACATATAGACGTTGTTTTTTATACTGTACCTAACCATCGCAGAAGATGTTTTACCATTTTACATTGCCGTATGATTTTTAAGTTGTTTCCTCATGGGGACCTGAAAAATGTCCTCACAAGGTCAAAGTGGTATTACTATACTTGTGGGGACATTTGGTCACCATAACGTAGTGAATACCAGGACCACACAAACACACAGTTAAATGTGCTTGCTCCTCTTCTAACATTTGAACTGCCTATCCAGACAAATATTCACTAGTACAAAAGTACAAAGTGTGACCAGTAGAACTGATTTCCTCTACCCAAATCCTATGTAATATCTATGAACATACTGTATACTAAAACATGCTGGCTGTAAAAACTGAAGTAAACAGGTTCAAATGAACCTGTGGCCTGTGAGATGGTTTGGTTTGTTTTTGTAAGAGGCTCTTTGGTGGGAAACACAGATGGAAATGTCATTTGCCTCATGTTCTTTGTTTTGTTTTAACAGTGTGACAAGAAGTCACCACATCAGTGCTTTCAGGTTTCATCACAACTTTAAATGGTTTTCAATATTTTTCTTAGTTTTTGGCATGTATCACTCTTAAATTTGCTCACTTCTGGGAAATAAATGTTGTGACTGAAGTCCAGCTGGCCTACAATTATCAGGAAACCAGCATGTTCAAACCCTGTGTCATGAGTTTACAAGCCAGACTGTGTGATTTTATGCAGACTAAAGTTAAACCTTTTAATGCTCTGCAGATTTGATCTGTTTCTGCTCTCATGTAAGAAATATGAAACACATGTAAGATTAACTGGAAGTCCTAGAAATGGCTAATTGCAATATAAACATACTCTCTAGGAGTGGGTCTGCTTTTTCTTTGTATTGGTCAGGTCCATTTACAGAATGGAAACGTATTCACATTAAACCTTAGAAACCATTTAGCAATGATGTAAACAGTGTGATTAACCTTTAGGCTAGAGGTAATTTCCTTTTTTTCAGAAGACAGGATTAATTATTTTGTCTCCCACGGTCCCTAAACCAAATCATATATTGATCTATGGACATGCATTTTGTTTTCCTTAATGTTGAGGGAGGTACGTATGCAGTACTAGTAATAAAGGACATAATAGAGTGGGATAAAATGGTGATGAGCAAGCCTCTGAATATTTCATCCGTGCCGCCTGCATAAGTTCTCCTGAGACCATGACATAGTAAGTGTGTGATGTCATAACTAAATCCTCCAGAATGACATCATCCACATTTTAGAATATTGGAAGTAAAGGAATGTAAGTGAGTTTCTTATGTCATGCCTTTTCATTTAACCTCACTCTTTCATCCAAAGAACTGCTTTCAGGCCTTTGATATCACAGAATCAGTGTGTATGAGCTGTCAGGCGTGCAGGTCTAGTGACTAACACTGACCAATGGCTCTTCAGCATTGGCATTTTAAAGAAAGTGGGAAAATAAATGTTTTTCAGATATTATGGTTCTTTCAATGGTTCCATTGTTGATGATGGTTCTAATTTGTAATAATCATTGTAGATCATTGTAATGGAAGCTGTGCAGTAATAATGCATCATTACTCTGCCGTGACTCATTTGAAATATCTCCTGATTGCCGTCTGCTCTGTGACGCTCTCGCCATTCAGATTTTGTATAGGGCCTTCCAGGCGTCAGTAATTTAACTACAGCTCATGTTATGCATGACTAGACTCATTCTTAAGATTAGACCCAGGACAGCGTCAGCCCTCTTCTGTCAATAAACACCCACACTGCACTGAGAATCATGCAAGCTTATACAGTACCTACACAAACAGATCAGTTGTGCAGTCACTGCATTGTATACTGCAGATCAGCATCTGTAAACCTGGACAGCCTGTGCAGCAACAAAATTAATGGGTTTAATGTTTTTAACCACCAAACATTTATTTCACGCATGCATAAATGGAAATGTAATATTCCTTATATTACAAGGCTCTGGATTACGGCATGAGAAGGGCATCATAGCTTGTTATGCATTTAAATGGCGGTTGTGAACAGACAGTAGCAACGTGTTTATGTGGCTGGAAATGGTTGATAAATGTTTGGGCCCTTGAGCATCAGTGTTGTTGAAATCTGGATTCACACATTGTGCTTCACATGGAAACTTTGTGAGTAGCCTACATAATGCAGCAACAATAACTTCGAGGCAGACCAGAGAGAAAAAATGAAGCATGTCTTAATATTGTCATAATATTTAAGGTTTAATAGGTGCCAGTTTGTATTCATAAAATCATTTATACTTAAAAAGGCTTTAATAAGTGAGGCATATGTCCAAGCAGTGTTGTTCAAACCTTTTCATAATGGATCACAACCATCTGCAGCGAAGATAAAGACATGGATAGTATATTGCATTTTATCTCAGTAATTATTACTTTCATCGTATGTAACCATAACGTTGAGAGAACCGTGTGACGTATGAGGCATCCTCGCACTCCCTTAGAATAGAGGATGACAACATGATGTCATCATGATGACGTAATGTTACGAAAGCTGAAAGTGAAGTCATAGCTTTTAAGATTACGTTTACCATAATGACTAATGAATGACTTGTTATTCACTATTAAACCATTTTCATCGCTTAAACAAATAATAAGAAAATTAGGACTTTATTAGATCACAACAGTGATCAGACGAAAAGTGTATGAGCATGAATGTTCAGTCAGACGGATTTCAAATCCAGTTAGATAAGTGTTGCTATCTGGGAAAGATTTACGGTCGGAAATAAATAGATCTATTACAGATTATAGATTAACATTTAAACAGAACGGGCATGTTTCATGAAAACATTGAATAGAATGGGACAAATAAGAAGGATTTTGCTTGCATTTCAAAAGCAAAAGCTGCAGACTTCCTTGCCAAAAAACGCAACAATAAAGATTATGTTGGTGTGACGCAATAAGCTCAGTAGATGATGCCACGCCCACCGCCGGGAATAGCGGAGTCGAGGATCCCGATTCCGCATAACAGCCCTGGAAACCTTCAGGAAGTCACACGCTTCTCGTCTTTCCATAAGCGACCTTCTCCATCACAGCAGGAAGAGGTTAACTGTCTTCTGGATCTGGAGCTCTGGTCTGGTTTCTGACTGGAAGATTAGACAAGACTTTGTCAAACATCAGGAAAGTCGGAAGCGTTTTATCACAGGTGTGACATTTCACACTGAATGCGAATTGAAGCGGATCTCAAGCGGAAGTCTTCTTCTCCAAAGAAGTTTGTTTCTTCTTTATATTAACTCGTTTTCCAAACGAGAACAATTTCTCTGCTTTATAAAATGTGGTTTGTATCGTGTGCCCGGATAATGCTCTTTAAACGTTTCCCTTCATACGTTTGTTTACACGCTTTATTTCATGGCTTGACTTTGCTTAAAAGTTCAATCAAAATGCAACATCATTCACCTTTTCGATGGCTTGCTAATGTATAATAAAATAAAATGAAAGTTTGGGCGTCATTTAGGATTCTTTAATGCTTTAATTCGTTTTCAATTATGACATTAAAAACACTTATCTGCAGACCTGGTATTGAACTGAAAACTGATTTGATGTGTATTACACTATTGGATATATAGTGTAAGTATTGGTACAACACTATTGGTCAAACCGATTATGTCTATTCTGCACCAGTTAATGATAATCAGATGTAAAATGTCAGGATAACAAGAGCATCCATTTCAAAATCCAAACCCAGATGAATTGATCTTATCAACTGGTCTACATTGGCACATCAAGCATGCTGAGTTAATAGTAAGTAGTGAACATTGTGTTATTGACACATCATTCGAGTTGTTTTGATATTTGATAGGAGGATGCATGAATATTGGACGTGTTATCCCAAGAGCCTTCCTGGAAAAAGGCTTTACTGGAGTGAATGGCCACTTGCCCCTCTCCCTCCATATTCATGCTGAATCTGTTTTCATGTCAGATTAATTTATATCATGTTTGCTTTAGATGTTTTTTGTCCACACTTCCAGGTGGCTTTAACAGATGGTGTGAAAAGCATTGCATTATGGGAGCTGTAGTGTTTTACTTGCTGAATGCAAGGCAAGTAATGAAGAACTGGCCCCAATATGCCAGTTCTATAAGTAAACAGGAGTGTTCCTACTGTTAACAAGTTTACAAATAAAACAATATTGAGCATCTTACATTTAACCTAACATCTGAATTCATCCAGGCATTGAGGAAATGAAATTGAGAAAGTGTTTTAATTTCTGGTATTGTGAAGGTGAATAGATGTAAGCAGATGTGCTTGTCATTGGCTTGAACAGAAAAGGTGATTTGTCTCCTCAGAGAGAAGCAGCAAATGTGATCAGAGCAATACAGTCAGAAACTGGTGTCACATTCCTGTTTGATACGCTCTGCTATGAAACAAAATGGTTCTTTGTGCTATAATGTATTTTCCATCAAGTGAGTCAGGAATGAGGAATGATCCATGTTCTCCAGAGAGCAAAATAATGTCTGTGTTCATCTTCAGCATACTTATTTACACAGTATTAAAGGTCAAGTCAACTTGGCCTGCCTTAAATTGGCCACAAATTTGTCACACAGATGTCTGCTCAGTCATTTCTCTTTCTCTCTCTCTCTCTCTCTCTCTCTCATTTCAGAAAGATCTACTTCATCGCTTCATTCACAGGAGCAAAGATGCTCAGAATCAAGTAAAATGATGTAAGTATCAATAATTGGTTTTATTTTGTGCTTGGATTAGCAGTAAGTAGACTATTACTTCAGTATATGTTATTGATTAGCTATTTTATAGTGGTTAATGAATTGTTAATGAGAGGAAACTGCATTGCTATGAATAGTTGTTATTACTGTAAATACTGTGGTCATGTGATAATCAACATTTCATATTTTGATGGACTTCAATAGGGATTTCATTGTGAGGTGATCAATACTGATTGATCAGTAATCATTAGCAGTACTTGCCAAACATTGCTATTACTGTTGCCCGCATCTAGACTATTTTTATAAGCAATCTGACTTGATTATGCAAGAGTATTATAGTGTGCTATAAAATTTTGCAAGTAAGAAACTACCTAATACCATAGCAACTACTCAGAACATTCTAGCAACCTCATGGCAATGAGCTAAAAACTATGAGAACACCTTGGAAACTGCATAACAGTGCCTTGGAAACTACCCAGGAACGCCTTAGAAATGTGGTGTTGACTGGCACAGCATTCTTAAAACAACAAACAGAAATGTCTTTGAACCGGGCAACATCTGAACGAGACCCCCTGCAGAATATATGACTAAACTAAGTGAGGCCTGTCATGCTGTTTAAACGTAAAGATTTCCACTGTGGAAGAAGATTATTGAACCATTTTACAGATGTAATCTCTTTCCCCCAGGTCTCTGTTTATCATGCTAACACTTCTGGTTAATTTCATTATCATTTCACAAGGTGAGTTTGCTCTCCATTTTAATGTGCTAAGTTCATGCTTTCTGTTTTCATTCAAATTCAGTCTGTGATAACCTGGAAATCTGTGAAAAAGTGTCTGTTTTTCCCATTTCTCATTTGCTGTTGTGGAAAATACTTAAAAGTGGGTTGGACACCCACCAGCTGTCAGGTTTTCCTCTGCCCACCTCACAGATGCATTAGTGAGGCACGTGGCTGAGTGCACAGAGAGCAGGAGGGAGAGATTGATTGAAAGTAAGGGGTGGAGGAGGGTGGGAACTTACACCCTCACTGTAAATCAGATGTATAAATTTGTTTGGTCAACCAGGGGCTTTACAGATGTACAGATGAAACAGGGATTCAGGTTTATAGGGTAACAAAGTAACAAACTGTTACTTAGTTGCTAATGGTGACAATTGATTTCCATGAATCTTCTGTTTGTTTAATATTCCTGATCGGCCCAACACAGCAAATTGGCTTAATAAATGGTCAACAGCCCATTGGCAGATGGTGCTGAAAGCCAATGGCTTTAACACTGAAAGATAGTGTTAAAGCCATTATTTTTGCCATCTTTCAAAAGAAGTTATACGCTTAAAAATGCACGTTGCTCTGTATTTTCATCTTTTACAAGATTAAAGTGAGAGGTTTGGAAACATATTTGCTTGCTGATGTTGCGTGCCAAACAGTGTTTGTTGTCTCTGAAAGCAACCAGCTTGAGAAACAGCAACTCAGTTGCATGTTGCTTCTTTAAAACAGATTCCTCCAGTTTCTTGAGGGTTTTCTTCACAGTGAGATTCAAAAGTTCCTCTGTTCACATTTGGTCACAAGACAAGGCATTTGGAGAAATTGTGTTTTAAATCAAATCCAACTCATATTGTAGGAGCTTTGTGATTCAGTGTCACTCACTTTGAGATCCATACGTTCTAGGTCTAGGTGAAGTTTATGAAGATCTGAAATGGACGGCTCAACTGTGCTGTCAGGTGCCCATAGATCAGACAGCAGGCAGTGAACTGGCTGTCACCAGTGGTCACTCACCCATAGAACAGTGTCAGCTGCATAATGCTACAAAACCGGACCCATCCAGTACATCACTCACCCACTCTGGTAAAACCAATCTTTCTGATATTATATCAACTGGTTAGGTCATAAATCATCTGTAGTGGCTTATTTTCAACACTAGGAACGTGCAGTGAGCATTTTCATGATATTTTATGAATAAAGTACAGTAGGAGTTTAAAAATACTTGTCAGCCAATCACCAATCGTTGTTAACAGTGATTGACATTTTTGCAGACAATTATATCCAAATAGAGAATCGATGAATGGACTTAATACTGTGTGTGTGCTATTTGAGCCCATGACCTTGCCATTGCTAGTGCTATGCTTTGCTATTAGCTTATCAGTGTATTCCGAGAAATACAGAGCTTAATAGTTTCACTAGTTTAGCACAAAAATAAATGTAAGGCAAGTAATCAGTTAGACTTACCATTGCATATTTTCTATTAATTATGTCCTAAAAATTTAAGGTTCATTAATTTAGACGTGCAAATTAAAGTGGATCTTGTTAATTGAATTGAGAGCTCTTTATCTGGCTTCAAAACTGAACCAGACAAGACTGGGAACATTTAAAAGGCTTTAGAGTAAATAGAGTAAACAGACCACTGACTGCGGAGGAGAATTGTCTGGAACTAGATGAATTACATGTTAATCAAATCTCATTACCTTCTCATTACCTCCCCTTTTCTGTGGTAGGCCTCAAACCAATAATTCAACTCTACAAATAAATTTATATAGGGTTTGTGATTCTAGTAAAGTGTGAAGAGGCTTTTCAAAATCAGAAAAAATCGATACTCAATACTCAAATGTTAATGCTTATTTTTTCCCGTCATGACATTATATAGCATTTATAAAATTGTCAGAGTTTAACAAAAGTATTTTTCAGGTTATTTGATTGGAATCCTGCAATAGTGCAGGCTTTAAACTTTCATCTAAACTAAATATTTGATGTTGTATTGGTTTATATTTGGTTGATTCAGATAATAGTGTTTGTATTTTCATGCTATTTAAACACCATTTGATGAGGTTTTGAATAGTAGTTTGATAATTAAATGTCTTGAGGCTTGTATTTGCTGTAGACTGTGAAGAAAGAGGATAACAGGGAGATCTAATGTTTTTTAGGAAACTGTTTGGACATCTTGTGCTTGTTGGAAGGTGAACACTCAAATTTGATTTGCAAGGCAACGAGACACAGAGCAGCAGTTCCAGCCGTTCCACAACAATTAGTGTGAGTGACCCGCTTCCCTGGTCACCATTCACTTTCTTTGCATTTTTTTTCCCTTACAATGAAAGTGATGATGACAGTCCATAATATTCCACTGAATATATCCTGCTGTGTCATGCAGCATATATGTGCATATAGCACATGTAGCAAAATTTAAATTGGGTAATTTTTCCAATCTATTGTTTGAGCTAATAAGGATTAGCATGTATTGACCCCATATCACATTATATGATTATGTTTTTTTTCACGTTTATGATATCTACAAGTCTTAAGAATGTTATGGGTATTAATGAAGATCATATTAATATGTGACCTATATTTTTCCTTGTAGTTTAGAGATGGGTTTACTCTCAAATGAAACAAGCCATAATACACAGTGTGCTGGGGAAGATACTGCTGCATGCTCCATTGCTCCTCACGGCAATGATGCAACTGTGTCGCTGTCCATCAGTTTATCTGTGAATGGCTCTATTGCACTCTCCCCAAAGATGCTAATCAACACATATTATCTACGTAAGAATTACTTTTGAGCTACAGTTCTGTCGATCTATCTGTCTGTCCTGTCTGTTTTTTATTTGTCTGTCAGTCTGTCTCTCCCTTTCTTTATCTCTGTATGTCTGTCTATATCTTTCTTTGTCTCTATGATATTATGTAAGATGTAATTAATATAAATAATAATATAATATTATGTAAGATCATGAAGTTATATGTTGCATAGCTTCTGGTCACTGAACAGAAAATGAATTAAAGCACAATTCTGGGAATCGTTTTAATCTGCTATCAAAGTGAAAGCAGCTGTTTCATTTCCACCACATACTGGAAGAGCTATCATTCCTGTGCTTGTTTACTTCTGAAGCTGTAAAGATAGAAGAACTGCTGTATTTCCTTTTGGCAAAATGGTTTACAGACTCAGGGATTTTACATTTTTACCAATGTATTATCAACATGGTTCCAAACTCAGACTTTATCATGTCAACATAAACTTTATTTATTGAAAAAACATTGCAGAATGATTTGGCAAACATTGACTGAAACTGTATGATTTAAACAGACATTGTTTGTTATTTGTAAATCTGTGATTGAGAACAGAGAGCGTGTGGTGGGAGAGGATTTTTTTTCCCACTCATATTAATTTATCTGGAATGCCAGAGGAAGACATTACACAAACATATCACTTGCAAAATCATGTTGTTTTTAATTTGCTCTTGATAGATCTTGTGTCGATCGTTATGGAAATTACATGTTGTGCATGTGTTCTTTCCATTTACCTTCAGAAATGTCCATCTGTACTTTTTGTCCATCTGAATTTACATTACATTTGATAGATGCTTTTATTCAAGTGCATTCAAGGTATACATTTTTAGTACCTATGTTCCCTGGAAATCGAACCCACAACCTTTGCACTGCTAATGCAATACTCTACCCGTTGAGCTACAGGAACACATATTTGTACTGTTAATAGCATTAGCTCATGGCAACATGTCTTATTGGGCGTGTTTGTTCTGTCCAACTCTGGGCCTGATGGATACACCTCTCTCCATCTTAAGTGGTTTTCCAGGCAATGAAATGAAATTTGGTGTGGTATGGTTAAATGACTTGGTAAAGATCCAAACCTTAGCAAAGCAACCTGATAGACTTTAACCAGTTTTAAGTTAATTTCCAAGTGAACAATCTGTCCTGAAACATAAAGCATACATAAAGTGCTTGCTGGAAATGAAGAAAATGAGTTTGTCATTACATTAAATAAATGAAAAGCCCAGTTCATGTAAGCCTGTTTATATTAATTGCAGAGACAGGGGCAATTTACTCAGAGCTGTTAGTGTGTTAGTGTCAGTGTGATAGTGCTTCAAGGGATAATGTCTGGTAATAAGGACTGCCTCAGTGATATTGCTCTTATTAAAATGAAGCAGCTCATTGCTTTGTTATGAAGCAGTGGTTATTCAGGGGACATCTTGTACTACAAAGGCTTTTGGAATTCTTTGGAATTAAGAAATATATATATATAAAACCTGGCTTTTAAATGCATTAAACAGGTGTGTTACTGATGTTTCATAGATGTTTCATATGATATATACATATTCATGGGCATGCTGTGATGCTTCACAGCCAAACAACAACAGCATATCACATATGTTCATGACCATGCGCATAGACCTTTTATATACAACACTGCATTATATAGAAATAAATAAAGCTCACCTTTCCCCTGATCTTATAATATAGCAAGATATACCATGATAACGTGACATACAGAAGTGACCTGCCATTGGTACAATAGTATTAAAACTGTTATTTTAATTGTTTTCTGCCATCCAATTATAAAACTATTGTTGCCCTTTCAGTCTATATTAGTTTTGTGAATTATATCAGCCATGCAGTTTCACAAACATTTCTGTACTATACAGTACAAGCTGGGGTTCCACATAACAATATAACTATATATGATTAATCAATATTTCTGATTGATCATAATCATTTAGAAATGAAAACAAAATTCTAAAAGGGTCAGATATATATTATGTAAATAAAATATTTATAGTTTATAGAAATGCATTGAATGTTATTGTATGCTCATTTCAGCTTGCATGTGACTGGTTTAAGAAGGCCTCATAAAAATAAAAGTTTTGTGATCATATTTTCTGTCTTTCACAGGCACACCAGACCCACCAGTCAATTTACATTACAATGTGACTACTGAGGGTGAGGTGATATTCAGATGGAGCCACACACAGTCTGACAGTGACATCAGCTGTGAGGTCCGGTACTCATCCAACTCTTCACTACATCACTGGGAGGTCAGCCTTGTTCATTTGCATTAAGTGAGATTTTCATGTGTTGTCATTGACTTATTATACCGTATTGTAAATCTGGGTGATACAACACCTGTCTGAGTGGCACATGTTTGTACATTGTGATAAATGTAGGATGCCACAGAACCTCGGGTATCTTTTGGCCCACACAGAATCCATTGGAAGAATCCGTCATCCACAATATTCGACATATTCCCCAACCCTTGCATGTTTGTTTATTTGTTTTTCCTCATTATAATTGCCTTTTCAAAATATACGTGCAATATATTTTATATTAATATATATTAATTTCTTATAATAATATTTACATTTATTTAAACCAAAAATTATACTATACTGTATGTTTTTGACCATTCTAAAAGATTTTGGCTGCTACTCATATGTTGATCTTTGCTTATTTATTTTATCTAGTAACTGTGTTTTTTTTAGTGTCCAGTGTGTTACATGAACACTCTACACAGTGTAAAATGTATGTGTATGTGAACTGTGGCTCTTTTAGGTGGTGAAGGTCAGAGGTCATTCATGGGTACCTCTAAATGAGCTAAGTTCTGGGATCAGATACATGGTTCAAGTGCGTTGCCAAAACCGCCTAAACTACTGGAGTAATTGGAGTCAACCTTTCTGTTTCACACTGGATGGTAAGCACACTATAGTGTAGTGTTTAAATTTGCCTCTGCCCCATAAAAGTTGCTTTAAAAGCCACTTTCATTCATGCAGTGTGTATGTGTTTTACTTGTATGAATTCTGTAATCACAATGAGCTCCTGGCATTTTGATGACTAATTAGACATAGAGGAAGGTCAGAAAATCAGCAATTACATGCAAATTGTGACATTTGTGTACAGTCTCCTGTTCTGTCAACACATTTATCCCAACATCATTCAGAATGATTTGAGCCTGAACGTGCCTGAAGTTCAGGTGGGGTTTCTTTATTGAGTCATCTTTTCTTGCTTTAAAATGCCCACACAACAGCGTGCCAATGAGCAATGCAGTGTGTTGTAACCAACCTGGGGTATAGCAGAAAACTATTGCTGTAATTTATAGTAAACATGTTGGTCTGTCTGTATATTAGTTAATGTTTCAGTTATGTAACAGTTGACTTCTGTTTTGATTTTCTCACTTACATGGAAATCACACAGCATCTGTTTTGCATGTCTTTTGACTTTTTTAAGGGAGTCCATACTGTTTTCCTGACAAACCGTTTAGGTTGTAGCATGCTTTCGAAAATCCATGCAGCAAGCCACCATGGCAACTAAATGTAGGAGACTTTAGGTTAATCACCAGCAATACAACATAAACAGCTTCTTTACTTATATGAGAGTCCAATATGGGAAGTGGGAACAATTATAAATGAATTACAAGGTGAATGATAAAAAACTGTCAAAAACACTGTTGTGATATTTCATATTTCACCCCAAAATCAGAATCTACAATTATATCTACAGTTCTAACTATATTTTATATCTATAGCTACAGTTATATTTTGCAGAAATAGACCTTAAGACTTTTAACATTATTATTATTAAGATTGTTTTATAGAATATTATTATTAAGTTTAGTTGTCACTGAAAATAATCACAAAAATCTTAACGGAAAAAAGAGGCTTCTTATTTCACATTTTGCTTTTGAGTTCAGGGTGAAAATTGACTCAGATATGTTTATGAGAGATTCTCCGACTGACTGATAAGTCTAGCCACATGAAGAGCATTCTTGAATTCTGATTCATTTATTTGTAGATTTCCCATAAACCTCTTATTGACTTTATTTCTCTCTCTCTCTTTGCCACCTCAAAGTCAGTTACATCCCTGCTGAGCTCTTTACAGCACCTGGATCAGAAGTAACAGTTTACGCCGTGTTCCACAACCGCAGCTGGAATGCCAGCAGAGCCGTGTGGATGCTGAACGGCCAGGTAAAGATTCCGGAAAGCCAGTACAGGGTCATCAGCGGGCGGGTTAGTGCAGTCACACTGCAGGCAGCCAGCCCAGGGTTTGATTCCTTAATGTGCTGCCACCCTTGGGGAGAGAAGTTCAAGTGCACCATCGCCTATGCCAAAATTTACACAAAAGGTGAGGCATGCATTGTGGAAAATAAAATACTGCTGTTTGTTTGAAAGGCCAAGGCAATTATTGTAATTCTCAGAGCTTGTGTTTTGTTTGTAATCAAGAGCTTGAAGACGTACCTGCTTGTTTTCAGGGATGTTTAATGCAGATATTACCTGCCAGAGCAAGAATTCAAAGGTTGACACAATGACCTGTGAATGGAACAAGAGCGCTTGGACCGAGGTCCGATTTCTTTACAGGTAGACACACTGCTATATTCCACTCGTTTTGTATTCCAGATTGGTTGTTTGCTCTAAGTGGTGTTGTTTTATTTTTGTAGGCAATATATGTCAATGTGTGAAGACAAATTAAAGATGGAGAACATTGAAGATGGTGAAGAATCTATGTCTTTGGTTAAGGAATGTCCGTATGGAGCAGGAGATCACAGGGAATGCACTTTGAGCAACCTAAGCCTGTTCTCTTGCTACAAAATCTGGTTGGAGGTGGAAGGGGGGCGTAGCAAAGTGAGGTCATTTCCTGTCTTTGTTGCACCTATTGACTATGGTAAGTTCATATTTTACACCTGTACTCGGATGAGAAGTTCAGTCCCCAGTTTTTTGTTGACATTCATTTACAGTTCTTGCCATTTTATCTACCTTGCAAAGTTTCATGTTTCAAGGTTATTTGATACATGTTCAGAGGTATTAAATTGTAAATTCTGCAAGCTCCCTTACAACGTTTTGTGCATGTTCATGTTCATGTTTACATGTATATTTTTGTATGTGTTAGTAACATATTTAATGTTATTTAAACGTTGTATGCGGTTTTGTAACAAGAGATAAATAACAATTCAGTGTCAAAAATAACAATAACAGTTTTTTCCCTAGTTAAACCATCACCTCCCTCAAATTTGGAAGCGATCACTTTTCCCAATAAAACCCTGATTGTAAAGTGGATACGCCCTCCTTTACCTGCATATGACATGCAGTATGAGCTGCGCTTCATATCTTTGCGTGGGATGGCTAATATGCAGTGGGAGGTAGGAATCCTAGCTAAATGTCCCTTTTTCCCTTTTCTATTTCAATTTAATCTCTTTAAGCCTTTAAAAGGAAGATGGTTGTGCTCTGTGCTCTAAAGGCCTATGCTCTAAAGCTTTCTGTTGCATTTACAGATGCATGATGTTTACCTTTCAGGTTCAAGGTTTCTTGGAACCTCAGGCAGAAATTCTGCTTGAGGAGTCATGTGTTCAGTATAAGGTAGAGGTTCGCTGTAAAAGACTAAATGGATCTGGATTCTGGAGTAACTGGAGCAAGAGCCAGACTTCGGTTGTTTACAACAGGAAAGGTAAAGCCACTATTCATTATTTAAGAAAAGAGATAATTGTATAACTCAATTGGTAGATCATTGTGTTGGGTCATGGGTTCGACTCCCAAGGAACACAATGTATAAACCAGTGTATACTGTCCATTTGGATAAAAGTCCGAATGCACTGCCTGTTGGATAAAAGCATCTGCCAAATGCTTAAATGTAAATGTAAACCTGATCGGCCCACACAAAAATGCCCACAGCGAAGCAAGCAAAGATGTCATTTTTTCAACATGCGCTTTTTTAAAATGTTTTGAATGAAACATATGCTTTCGTATCTCTCTTCACAATAAGTGCCACTTATTTGGTATTTCTTTGAAATTCACACTGACTGGTGCAAACAGACAGAATATGACAAGGGAATTAAACAGTCAATTTACAATGAAAGCAAATACATAAAACAACAAAATACAAAACCCATTCTGTCATCTTGGCTTGGAAATCCTCCTGTAATTCTTCATACCTCTTCTGCCCACACACCTGCCATTGTTGAATCATTATAACAGAATATGTCATAATGTCATAGTCATGAGCAGGTTCACATGGAATCTGTACCCACAAAAGTTCACAAAGTTGTGCACACTTTCCCAAATACTAAACTGCTAACAGTGGCAAGTGCTTAGAGATTTACATAATGTCATAAAGTAAAGCTTTAAAATCTATTTTCTATTCTTCATGTGAATTCATAAGATTTATACGTTTGCGCTAATCTGGGCTATTAATTAAAACACTTTTTGAAACAGAGACTTAAATGATTTCTTTCTGGTAACAGCTGTTTTTAGAGAGTTACTTTTTTATTAAATTGCCTAAGCCTTGCCCTTATAGATGGTGCAAGCTTCAGACATGTCGGTTCAGATGCTTTTTGTTCTCGTGAGAGATGCATAATCCACAAAATGTCAAGAGGAAGCTTCTGGCAGCAGGAAACAGGAAATAAAAACCTGAAAAGAGAAAAACAAACAGCATAAAAATCAAGCCATGAGTCTAAACATAACATTAGACAGGACTAGCAGTCAGGAGCCAAGCTAAACAAAGAAAAAAAATCCAACTCAAAACAGCAAACACGTGTGGACTGTATAGGTAGATTAATGAATCATGTTATTTTAAGGGTGTAATTTTTATATACTGTAGTGGAATAATTTAAGGGAATTAAGCATAAGTTCTAAACATCATGACTTGTATGGTGTCATTTCAGCACCAGAAATGGGTCCAGACTTCTGGCGCATTATTCAAGAGGATCCTGTGAGGAACGTGACCAACGTCACACTGATCTTCATGGTCCGTCAAGATGCGTTAAAGATTGATTACTAAAAAACACAAATGGATATATAGATCACTGATAAATTAATGCTGAATAGACATGCATTAGACATGCTAATATAAATACTATTGTCATATGTTTTGCAGCCTGTCCAGGCAGGAGATCCATACAGTTGTGTGGAGGGACTTGTGATTGTGCATGAGGCTGCGGGAGGAGATGTGTGGTCAAACGAAACAACTTTAGCTCCTTTTCACACATTCCAGTGGGGGCGAGAAACGCACACAGTTACGGTCATGTCTCGCAATGCATTGGGCGTCTCTACGCGGAACAGCAAAATCAAACTGTTGCGTCAACCCAAACGTGAGCTGACATGCCTGATATAATTCCTGTAACATCACACAAACTCACATTTAGCTTACGACATTTGCAGCATTTTTGAATGTTTACAACATGGTAGACTAAAACTGAACTTTTCCCTCACCTGGCAATAGTGAGGTAATTGAAAATGAAAGTTTACTGACCATAAAGATGCCCTGTCATCCATTAAAATGTATTTTCAATTTGTTTTTTTTATATTTTTATAATGTATAGACAATGTTTTGTATTAGCACATATATGTGACAAGCAGTACAGCTTATTGTGTCACTTAAAGCATGAAATGCGGAAAAGGATCACTCTGTCTCTGTTAAACTGCATCTGTCACAAAAACTTGAAGACACACAATAATTTTGTTCCTCATATTTCATTTTAGGGCTTAATTCAAGGAATGTATTGATGTATGTACGATCACTGGCAAATAAATTTTATTTTCTTATATTTTGCACTTTCTCAACATTAATTTTGGACTCTGGATGGATCTTTTCATTTAATGCATCCAACTATTTTTCCTTCACACAAGCTATTTGTCCATTTTTGTACCTGTTGATGTCGTCCTTTGTTTTTTGTTCCCAGCCCCAATTTTGCTCATTAATTGCTTTGATGGAAGTTAGGTGTTGTTCTGTTAGAGAAAGTATTGTTTATTCTCTGAATAGTACATTCTTTTTTTAAAAGGAAAGAAGGGATTTGATAAGCCATTACATAAATACTTATGATAAAAGAAAATTGCTACACTTATATTCTGTTTCTGCTAGATGTTTTTTCACATAAGCAATGATAGAGTTTTCCCTTTTCAGTTAATAGTCATTTATGTCTCATAGGACGTTCTGTACGCTCATTCAGTGCGGTGGCTAATGCTAGCTGTGTGTATCTCTCCTGGACCTTGTTATCTGATCAGCCAGTGCCTCAGTCATTCGTCATCGAATGGTTAGACCTGAACAAAGACCCTGAACAGAGCTGGTCCCTAACTGAGAAAATACAGTGGGTCAGAGTTCAGGCCACAGCAAGAGATCTCTTTATTTGTCGTATGTTATTTACCTTTAATTTACCTAAATTATCATATCACAATAATTACATTCTATTTATTTTAAAGTATCTGTGATGGTGTAATATGGTTGTATTTACTCTACAGGACGGTTTTATGGATCAGAGGCGTTCACACTGTATCCAGTTTTTGTGGATGGTGAGGGGGAGCAGGTTCGATGCACAGGTGGGCATGGCAACAGTGATGTCACAACATTATGACACAATAGGGTGAAATCAACCAGCAGTATTTCAGTGCAAAAATCTGCAACATATTTACCCTCAAATGATGCTGTCAGCAGATACTGAATTTATTCTAATTAAAATCCCCCCATGTGTTTATATATGATACAGTGATATTAATATTTATACAAGGTAATGTAACTGAGAACTATGTTGTTTAGTATGACACATTTGGCTCTCTGAAACTATAATATAAAATGATGTGTTATAATTAAATGCATATTGTAATTGTACAAGTAAATAGTTATGCATTCTAATAAATACATTTGCATAATTTAAGTAAAATGTGTGTAAATCAAGTTAACAAAACAATGAAAAATATAAAATACCATGTCAACAATTTTGTGTTTTGTTTTATTATTTAGCCACTAGGGGCGACCCTGCAGCCTACATGCTCCTGATGATCATTGCCTTCCTGTCAGTAGTACTGTTCATCACACTTATGATGTCCCAGAACCAGTAAGACCTACAACATTTGCATGACATCTATGAGCACATCTTAGAGTGCATTCATGCTATACAATTGATCAGTTTCTATGTTCAGCCAATGACCTTGCTAGCCTAATGTTCTAGTAACTAAGCTACAAAAAACCCATGGCAACATCACAACAAGTGTAAGTAGTGTTCAGAAAAGGGCAAAAATGCAGCAGATTTGTAGGGTGGGAATTTGCGACACCCGTAGGTGTTATTGTTACAGTGTAGTCAATTTCTTTTCTTAGAAAATGTGTATTAAATGAAAAATACAATATTAAGTTTCTTTGTCCCTCTTACATTTAGTTTTAAGTCAAATTCAATTATGTGACTTTGTACATTAATTATTCTTTTAATGACTTTGCAAGGCAATGATCATAAAGTATTTAAAAAAGAAAATGTAAAATAAATGCCTTTACAGCGTGCAATAGGAATGTAATGTACATAAATCATAAAGGTGATAATTAATAGGAAACAAGATTACTTAGGGGCAGATATTTCACAAGGTTTGCAAGTTATAACTAGTAATATAACTAATGTGGAATACCTGGAAATACTTCAACTATGTGGCCCATTTAGGGAGTGGCTGTTGTGGAAATGATGCAATGCTTTTGTGCTGTGCTGCTAACAAAAGGCCGGCTGAATGCATGAGTGCAACAGGAAGTTGTCCATTATGAAGGTGGAATGAGCTATTATGAAAATGCTTTATCATTTGATAATTCCAAGTTTGAGTACCGTACACCAAAAATATGTAATGTGGGTGATAGTATTAGGACTTAATGAAACAACATACTGAAAGGGCAAGATGCAGATTTGTAGAGCTGACGACAACATGTTTATTTTATTGGTAAGAATATAAAATGAATGATTTTTGAAAATGAAAGTTAATCACCTCATAATTTATGTAACTTACAGGATGAAAAGACTGATGTGGAAGGACATTCCAAACCCCAACAACTGCTCTTGGGCCAAAGGAATGGATTTCAGACAGGTCAGTATGTAAGCTATAGGAATAGGAATCATGTTAAAACAATACTTCAGAGAGCAGTTATTAATTGACACTGGTGTATAAGCACACATTTACATAAAAATTTGATTATTCTGTAAATCCTTTAGTAAAAGGTTTTGATTCTAAGACTAAGAACATTGGCTTAGCATGTCTGTCCATCCCTCCTCTGCAGATAGACACCATGGAAAACTTGTTCCCTCACCCAGAAGGTCTCACTGCTTGTCCACTGCTGCTGGTCTCTGAGAGTATCTGTGAAGTGGAGATCATTGAGAAACCTCATCCTCTCACACTTGAATTTGAAAAAGACAATGAAGTTCTCCTTTACAACTCTATAGACATTGAAAGGACAACCATCAGCTCTCACCTTCTGGGAGACTCTTCAGAACCTTTGTCTCTTGAGGCCTCCACTGCTGCTGCTACTCCAGAAACATCAGGCCAGTCCTCAGTTACGTACTCCAACGTTCTCCTCTCTGATCAGCCTGGTCTCCTTCGAAAGCAGCAAGCGAGTCTGAGCAGTTCCAGCGATGAAGGTAACTTCTCTGCTAACAACTCAGACATTTCTGGCTCCTTCCCTGGAGGACTCTGGGACCTGGAGAACCACGTCTGCTCTGACAGTGCCAACCCTCGCCATTCTAGTTCCTACATTTCTGAGGAAGAGCTCTCAGAAACCTCAGAACAAGAGTATGTGGTAGGTGTAGCCAAAGATCTCTACTACCTTGAGATAAATGAAGAGGAGGAGGAGATAAACGAAAGTAAGGAAGCACGGGACGAACAGGATGAGAATGCAGAATTCCAGCTTTGCAAAGAGGAAGCAGTCATGAGGGTGGATGCCAAGCAACATTTGGAGAGAAGAAATTCTACAACCATTGATTGTAATACTGCATCTCACAATATTCCTCTTTATCTGCCTCAGTTTCGAACAGAACACATTATTCCGCCCTGAAATAATGAAGAGCACGCTGCCCTCTAGTGGTAGCTTGGGACCATATTTCTCTTTTGGATGGAGGTAAATTATGAGGATGCCGCAGTGGTTTCCTACCCTCAACCTGTACCTACCAATGACCATCACTTTGACGTGAGGCTTTTCATTCATTCAGAGCACAACAACCAAATCATTATCTTCATGATTCATTCACTGCCAACCCAGGGTTACAATTCCTGTTTCAAATGACTCTTTTACGATCTGTTTGACTCAACCCTAATTTCTTATACCTTTGAGGGTTTACAATAAGATTTCCAAAACTCTGTTGTTAGGGGAATCCATGTACAGCTAAACTCTTCCAGCATGTCATGGCTGGAACTTTCCAACTACATCACAGGGAATCTTTGAAATGTTTTAAGGTTCAAGTACAGTCTTGAAAAGACAACACTAACTGGAATTAAGTGCTTAAACAGAGTGAGTTCACAGTAAGAAGGACATCATTTTGTCTCCCAGTGTGCCATCGTGTACACTGGTCACAGTCATGGTTTAGTGCATTTTAGTAGCTTCATAAAGTGCAGTTTAAAGTCCAATGTACCATAAGTGAAGGGGTTTAATTAATAAATACATTAGCTTTGTGAAAAACTTGCCCCTCATGTCTGCTTTTGGGCTTCATCATTCAATATGAATGTATATTTTTCAGTGAGATCTGTGTTCTTTGGAAACTCAAATATTCTGAGTATAAAATACGTCACCTATTTTCAGTGTCTGGCATTTTCTGATGAAAGAATGGTTGTATTCACTGACAGTTACATTCAAGTGGTTATATACTATATGTCACAGAGAATTATGAAGAATGTGTGTATATACGTGTAAATGTACATGTATTTTTTGTCTATTTTTATGGTCAGAATAAACTATTTATTTCAGTCATGGTCAAATGTTTTTTTTGGGGGTATTTTTTTTAAACAAAGAATTTATACATCAGTGTATTATCAGTGTATACACAGAGAATCAGTGTATTAATACTAAAAAGGCACAATAGCTTTGAACAATGTACTTTTAGTGTTAAATTTATTCTGAAATCACTGATAAATATCACACTGAGCTCTATAAACGTGATCTATTCAGTGGTAAACATCTTCAGAGTATCAGAGTATTGTTTTGACTCGTTTGGTGTTTCTATATTTTAAAGTATTTTGACCTCTTAAATTAAAAAATAGAAGTTCTATAGCTCCCTTAATTAAAATCAATGAGGCACCGCAGTTACAACATGAAGTGATCATTTCAGTGGACATTCTGACCACTTTGAACTTAATTACCAATTAAAAAAATCTGACAATTTGAGAAAAACTTCTGAATGGAAACAATGCTTTATGTGTTTAACAATGCCTTATGTGTTTACAAGTGTTTATCTATAAAGAGGGACTATACTGCGTGTAGACCCACAGATGGGGCTGTACAGCTACTTTTAAAAATGTCAACACGCATCTGCTAGAGCAGCATGTTAAATCCTGCATATCTGTAATTCATGTACGCTATTGTTTTTGCAGGCCATGGCTGTCCACAGCTGTCAAAAACCTTATTATTACAGTTAATATTTGTTTTTGGGTGTTTACTTCACAGGCAGTAATAATGAGTCTTTGCAACTCTTTGGTTTATAACAGCGCTGGAGGAACTATCTGCTGTTAGCATAACACATAACTAAATACATCATGATTCTCTTGTCTTTCAATACAACTCATATTAATGTGCCTGGCTCCCCTAATGTGAAAAGGTTCTGTGTTCTAAGCTGACTCAGTCCAACACCGGTTTAATCAACAGGTCTGACTTTGATACTTTGTGCCATCGCTCCTTAATCTACTTAAGACAGCTTTAATGATCTCATTAGATCCAGGTCAATTGGTCACGCTCTCACTTATTCCAATATCCTCCTTATCCTGCTAATAGACACATCAGTGCTTTGAGGAATGTCTGCAGCTCTTCGTACAGCATTAAATCTGTTCTGGATCTGGGTTAGTATTCACCAGTCATCCTTGAGAAGACTGTTTCACTCTTTTGTACAATGCTGAGTATGGGCAGAGGAAAACTTTAGGACTGTGAAATGCTTCGTGAACAAACTCAGGATTTAACAAACTGTTTTAATCAAATCTTTATCATCTGAGTCTATTAAGCCATTACAGATCTGTTCTAATAATCTGATATTTAAAATGACAGTGTGTCAGGCAGGTCTCTCTCTTCCTGTCTTCTCATTCTGCAAACTCTACTCATCTAAAAGTTACTTTAGGCCTATAGTAGATACAAATGTATCATACAATATATACAAATTACTATTCTTAACTATTTGTTATCATAAATGCTCTTTCATTCTTTTGCAAATTAAATAAAAGTAATATAAATCAAAGAAGCAAAGCTTTAGATATTTGCAGCAGCAGTTGTATTTTCTCACAAAAATTGTATCAAACTAATTCTACATATGGGCATAACAACCATCCACTTTTGAAATTATAAGGGCCGTCTTATGTGGGTGCTCAGCTTTTTGGGTAACAGACAAACTGAAACGTTTATAATGTGTCCATTTTCTGCTGCACAGCAAACGTGACATTAATAGGGGCGTGTTGAATATCACGCTCTTGTCTTTTAAAACAAGTGGCTCTGATCTGGTGCGGATTCAGTAAGAGAAGGCCGCTTTTCAGCTCCCATTGCCCAAAGATGCTGCTTTGCTTTCAGTCTCCCATAGCTGGACAACATTCGTCAATCACACAGAATTGTTAAATGCTAAGACAATGTCTTGTCGCTGGATTTGTTTTGCGAGGTTCGTGAAAAAACATCTTTTAAAGGTATAAGCATGAAATTAGATGAATGAGATGTGTGCACATTGTGGTAACACGATGACTTAACGTCCCAAACTCAATATGGTCAGATGTGATATGGATGACGGCAGTTTTCATGCAGCACCATCAAAAGTCTGACTAAACTTCTGAAACGGGATACTTTATAAATATATTTATAAAACCAAATTTATTGCCTTGTCATTATACTCAAGTTGAGTATGCTTGTCACATACTATTAGGAGGGAGATTATGTGAAGATGACTGTGTACCTCAAGGCAATGTTCTGCTAGAAATAGCAATAATCTTACAAATTTTTGTCATATCCATTTTGGTTCACCCTAATGTTTGGAAGATGGATCATATTTGTCTTGTTGGCACTGTTTCACAGTGGCAACATAAATAGTCATTTAGATATGTCACAGCTAGTTAATGCAGAGTAACATGAATTCGCTGGAGGACAGCAGTTTTATAGCCTTGACATATTTTATATTGAAAGAGTAAGTTTGTTTGGAGATGCTAAAGGGCTTGGCCCCCATTCTTTTACTAGTATGCTTTTGTTACATCACAGATAATTACGAGACATGATTTGTTGCTTGTTTGGTCTTTACCTGTGTTTCAAAACCTTTTTCTGCTTCAGATAACCTTGTGGTTACCTTCCCTAATAGCTTTTCAAATTGCCCAGCAAAACCCTGAGAATAATCATCTGCCTACCTTTATGGGGAGTAACTCTAAAGCTTTCACAGTCAGATCAAATATAAAACAATAAACAACTCAATGGAAAATCTGTATGGCGTACTAAATACTAAATGGACTGAAATGGAATCAGATTGTGCTGTGCTTATACAGCACAACCTTAGCAAGTTAAGTGCAGCTAAATGGCCCTTTCATCCAGAAAACAATCCAAAAATTGGACTTTTGCTGGAAGCAAAGTTTCCTGTGAGATACCCCATTAGGGTCCATTTGATGGTCTTCACTCAGGCACTCCCAGGAACTGTAATGCTTTGTTCCCGCATTCATGTTGTTAGCATCTGATGCAAAGCAGAGAATCCAAGGTCAGCACCGATATTTTGGGCATCATCCTGAGCAGAAGAAATCCTTATCATGTTACCAAATGTTTGAAAGGGGAAGGTGTGATGTAATGTTTTTGTGAATAAAAAGTGCTGCCTTATATGGCAAGGAGTTTCAAGGAACAGATGGGATGTGGCAATGAAATAAATCATGGATCTGACGAGAAGGTTGACAGAACGGTCAAGGTTATATTCCTGGAGGGCTGGGCAACATGTTACATAACTATGAAATATAGGAGTGTGTTACAGTAAGTCCTCAGCTTCATCAAAGTACATGGTACACAATCATCATAGTTCTATCCCATAAGGCCATTGGATAAATGCCATGTGATTATCCTAGTCTCTATATAACTGTGATGGCTTGTAAATGGCTGCATGGTTTTGTATTAATCTTGTAATTTAATATTTAAAAGGAGCATTAAAACACTGAGTCATGTTCAGTGAATATTGCATGAAGCCTGTTCGTCCCCTTCAGTATTGTAAGAACTTTAAAGGTGCTGCACGTGATATATTATGATGTGACAATGATGTTTTGCTTCCTCTGCAAAAGTTCCTTATTCTGATATTTGAAACATCAAGATTTATACACTTAGTGTAGAAACACCACTAGACCAGTGACCTCAAAAAATACAGTTAACCAGCTATGCCCAACTTGTGATGGTAAGTGATTAATCATGTTTTGTTTATTCAATACAGATACCCGGCCTTAACACATACTGTAAGTCTGAGCAGGGATTAACTGTTTATCCATCCAATAGGAGAGACCCGGTTTGAAAAACATATTTGGAAAACACTTCATCTTTCTGTTTTTAGATCCTAATAATGCTATAGCAATAGTATGACTCTACTTGGAAAACAGTAGTCGTGATTCATCATTTAATAATTCCTGGAGGAATATATGTGATAACTTCTACTATGTACTGTTTAATATTGTGGATTGATTCTTAGCTTGACTTGACCTAAAATGGCTTAAGGCGAGTCACTGACTTGACTAAGTTCTCATGCTTGTTTGTGCCAGTGCAGATTTAAGACTTGACTCAAGACTTGGCAGGGATATGAGAATTGCTTGTGACTTGCATATTCTCCCCATCTGACTCTAAAGCTTTGTGCACACTGCCCTTACGTCAGATTCATTTATCAAACCAGATCCTTAGGACTGTTTGCACGGTTGTTTTGTAAGTGGTGAAATCTGAACTGTTTGTTCAATATTCAGGATATAAGCGTGTTGTGTAATTGGAGCACACAATGCCAAAAGACTTTCTTATTCAACAACTGATGGACTATATCTGAACACAATTCCAGACACTTTGTTTAAAGTTTCACTCTTTAATATCTCAGATGATAAATATTTGAAATCCAATCTGACCAGACTGGTCTAAAACACAAAACAACACTGCTCTGAATCCAAAGTGAATGGATCTGAGATGGATAATCAAAAGAAAATGATTTGTGCTGCCTGTTTAAGCAAAGTGCAGCTCAGACAGAAGTGCAGATTGGACTTCTAGTATTGAAGTGAGTTTGCTTACTACTTATGTCACCGATTGCTGAAGCTCGAATCCTATGAAGACCGTCTAACACTGGAACTCCATTCATATTCATTAGATTGAGCCGCTGAAGTGAATAATATCAGCATGAAATGATTGAATGGCCATGTTTAGACAGCTAAAGGGCTCATTAATGATGACCACGCTGCACTGTGGAAAGAATAAATGACAGAAAGAATAAACTGAGGGTGAGTTGGGAATTAGGAGGGCGGCAAGAACTGGAAAGTGGCTTATTAACAAAATTAGGTGAATAAATGATTCCAGAATGCATGTAGAAATACAAAAGCCTTATAGCTAGAAAATAGAAGGTGATGTAGACAATAACATGAGAGCATTTAAAGGTTGCAAAATTGCAAAAATAGTTACTGTACTAACACCCTACCCCCCCATCCACATTGGTCAGATAGATAGTCCCGCCCTAAACTCATGCCATTGGTTGACCAATTGTTACCTCTCTCAGGTTGGTTTGAATGTTTAAACAGACAAGGCAATGATTTGATGATGCCATGTCCTGTTAAAATATCCTGCTTGGAAATATACCATTTGGCAGATGTTTTTATCAGCCTAAAGCGACTTACAGTACATTCAGGTTATACACTTTGTCAGGAACAGTGCAGGAACAGAACATTAAAAAAATGATACACTTTACCTTGAAGAATACGTGGAGAATTTAAAAAAGAAGAGAAAGTGAATGGTGATAAGTGATATAAAGATAGCAGAGAAGCAGGAGATATAGTTAAGAGGTTTCAGTATTTGCCTGTGGGGAGGAGAGTTGTACGGGAAAGACAAGAGCAGTAATTGACAGATGTACAGGAAGTTATGGAGTGTATTACATGAAGGGATGTGTAATGAAGGGCATGTGAATAGAAGAAGAATACGGCAAAATAAAGAAGAAAATAAGAGAAGCTGATAGCTATGAAAGATTGAAGAAAGACAGGCTGGTCTATGTCATGCTCATATTGGTAACCTGCAACACACAATGGGTGATAATCGTCATCTGTGTGTATTTGTGTGATGGGGTGCAGGTCAGGGTGTCGTGGGATGACAGATTAAATTCATGTAGTGTGGGTGAGAGGAAGCCTTTTTCAGCCTCACACTTCGTCTGACTTCCTTTCATATTAGATTTATGAATTCAGAATTTGTGCAAGTTTTTACATATCATTACTTTGAGCCATGATAGACTTGGTGAACAATTTGATTTTCCTCCAATATCCAGAATAATTTCTACATTTCGAAAATACACACGTGGCTGGCAGCTGATAAGGGCTGAGGGGTGCTGGGGAAACACTTTTTGTCGAGGTGCATCCCACGCTAATAAAACATTCTGTTTACAAAACGCTGGTAATTATACTTGTCATGATGTGCAGTCTGCTTCTGCCTCATTTCTATTAATTAACTTAAGTAGGCTGAGACTACACACCTCCAGCTCCATTTTTGAAAGTATAATGCAGAAAATAATGCCACAAAATGTTCTTTCATTGTATGGGAACAACAAATACTCTCTCACAGTTTTCCATCCTTTCTCTTTAAGAACTTATATTTTCTCTATGTGTGCATGTGCTGGATAATTATTTACTAATAATCACAGCAGTATGTCATATTAGCACTCTAAGCTAACAGGGAAACACAAAATTCTTTTAAAGGCTTGCAGGTAAGTTTGGCAGGCAATGTGAGGTTGAAGATTTCCTACCACAAATGTGTTTCTTTTGTTATTTTGTTAGCCCCACTAAGAAAGAAAAGCCACCTTCATGGTTAGAGGCATATTTTTCATAGGCATCCCACCGGTTCATTACTGTTGGATATTTGATGTGGCTTATACGGAGAGGCTACGCAGGAAAAAGGGGAAACTGGCAGTTGTTACTGTAAGAAGCTATTTCTGTTTTTTTGTTTGTGTCAAATAAAGACTTTTTTTAGGCTAGGGTGGGGAATACTGGGGGGTGAATTTCATGGGGTAATGGAGTTCCAGTTATAGAGGATTACCATTTTTTCTATCCACATAGAGCCCCCAAACGCTAAGCAAATTTTATATGTAAATATAGTGGAATTTTCTGCATCTACTGTATGGTTTAAAAATAAAAACCGCCTCCAATAGGGTCACCCCAGTCAATCTTGGCCATTTCCATCACTGTTTTTATGTTACCCGACCAAATATTATTTTACAGTAAAATCAGGCACAGTAAGTCAAAATTAGTCAAGACAATATTTAGATTACCCCACATTATTAGCATATGAGATTCTTGGCTGTTTTTTTCTATAGGTTCTTTGTTTGTATTAAGCACTAATGTAAGCAAGTATAGAATAGCATGTTTACCTTAGATGATGTCCCGTGACAGCTCTGAATGAATTCTCCTCAAATATCACCCGTTATACATTTAAATATGGAAATAAATCGAATATGTTCGAGTAGGACTGAACGGAGACTGTCATGATGATGATGTAAGAGTGATGATTCATGCCTCGGGGTCGAGCGGGCGGTTGTTGCGGTGAAGGCCTCTGATTTGGGTGGGTGGCTGTTCACGCCTCTTCCATTAGATGAGTAACACCGCCCCACTAAGTGAATAGTACTGAGGATCAGCAGGAATGCTGATGCGAATACCAAGACACTCAGCTAAAATGAACCTATACAATTATCCATAATGCAGTCCTCAGTCAAAAACACTCCAAAAGAAGAAACTTTCTTAAGTAACATGAACGGAGGTCACCTCATGACATGTATGTGCAATCAGGTTTTGCTAAGGATGTCCTTAGCTTAACTCATCTAGTTTGCTGGGCCTGGACAATGGTTTGCACGAGAAAAGCAGCTTAATAAAATGTAAATAATGATTTAGAGCTAAAGATGTTCTGTGGGGGTTTAGTTTAAGGGTATGCATAGGGCTAGGGGATAGAAAATATCATGTTTCTCATAGTTTCACAGAACAAGTTCTTGCTAGAAGTGATGTTTTCTGAAGAAAAAGTTTTCCTCATTTATAATGAGGTGTAACAGTAGCAGCATTTTCTGTGGCCAGTGTGTTCTAAAGCTGTTATAGCAAAACGTACAAAACATGTAAACACATCTCGATTTCTAATCTAAACAAGGCCTCTGTGGGGGTGATTAATCGGGAGGCTAATTGCTGGCTGGTAACTAATGAGAAGACGATGCTGGTGGTATAGTGTGTAATTGTGTCCTCGGGGACCCCTGATATCCTCTGCTGCTCTGTCTACAGTTGATGTCATGTTCCTGAGAAATCTTATGCTGTCTGTCTAAACTGAATGCACCCCTGGGCTAGAAGATACATGATTTATAAATATATACCGTATATATACCGTTTATTTTATTTGATAGACATTTGTTTGGGTTTGTGTGTCCAGAATGCGACATATATCAGACAACAGGAATCGACGTGTGTGTGGGCCACGCATGGCTATGAGTGAAGGTGTGCACTGACCATATTAAACATCTGTGTGTGTGTGTGTGTGTGTGTCTGTTCAGCTCACTTTCCAATAAATGTTAGAGTGAGAGAAAAGGAAAGATAGTGTGACAAAGCTGATGTCACTTTGACACAGGCTAGCAGATGGTGCTGTTTCTTAATCATGGTCATGGTGCTTAAGCACTAAATCCTCAGTGAAACAATTCAGCCAGGCGTTTGCTTTAGTTCCTGCCTGATCACTCCACACACACACCCTTCATAACATATACACAAGGCCCGTCCTGTTCCCAGGGCATCCTGGCTTTATCTTATTTAACCATAGCTTGGAATCTCAGTCATTACAAGTCTAATCAAAACTACTGTGTAAAATATACAGGACCTCCAAGGTTAAAGGTTCCTTAGTACTAAATACTGAACTGAATGCTTTGTTGTATTATTTTATACTATATCATTTACTGAAATCTGTTCTGATCTATGTTTGATGATTTTGTTTCTTTAAAACAATGAATAAAATTTATGATCAGTTTTTTGAAAACAATCCTTTGGAATACAGGTGTAGATGCGGGAAACACCGGCTAAATTGGTGATGTACTTTTCATAGCAATACGTAGAAAACAAAAGTGAGTTTGCAATCTAAACTTTTGTGTTGTGTATGTAAAGTGAAGCTCGTATTGAGGTGAACTCCTGTCTCTGGTGAAATAAATGAATCTGAGAATACATATTATTATTTTAGGCAGGTTTGTCAGTTGGGTTGTAAAAGAACTGAATTAATGGAGCAGAATTCAACATCCATCAAACCGTGTTTGATGTATAATTTAATGATCATTAAAGCCCTACTGACCAAAATACAACCAAGTATAGCGAGGGTTAATCTAGTTACTTTTGTCTATAGAAATGTAATGAAAGGGTTCCTTTAGTACAGCAAGGATCCCCAAATTCTGCCTTGAAAAACTTTTTTTTTTACAGTTTTTACAGTAAAAAAAAATACAAATCTGAGACAATACCAGCACTGTTCATCACATATGCCTTTAATAGGTTAAATAACCTTTAGGTAGCTTCCTGTGGCAACTTGCATATAGTGTGCAACTTGGGGCATGTTGTCACTAAAGGTCTTGCTCATCTTATTTTCTCGGCTATAATGCCGGACATCTTCAATGGCTGTTATGTTGCTAATATGTTATGCAAAAACGGATTTAACCATCCTTAGAAACGCTGACTTGACTACAACTTGCGACAAATACACGGTGTCCCCTACGGCTGAACTCCGTTGAGTAAATCGTAGAGAAACGTAACGGGCAACTGTTGTACCGTATACGAACCGATGCCCAGCGATGAACCCGAACTAAACGGAGCATGCATCCTCCCATCCGGTGACTTAACAGCACGCATCCCACGTCTCTGTCTATATAATCGCTTTATTGGACATCCTCCTCTGCTTGGACGGGAACATTGAACGTTCACGGAGACCGGCGGAGCGGCGGGTTTCGTTACCGGGACGGAAGATCGCCCCGCGGGTTGAAACGCCACAACACCCGTCCCGATCGCGAGTTTCACCGGGAGATCCCTTCGTGCCTCTCCGTCGCCCACGTGGAGGAAAGTGGATCCGGATCTGAGGTGATGCTTGTGAGCTCGTTTTGCTCTTTTGTTCACTCGTTTGTCTTCACGTCGAGCTGTGTGTCGACAGCTGAGAGCGTGTTTTATCAATTGTGGGGACTGAACTTATCGATTATTGAGGTTTTAAGTGAACCCTCCTTGGTTTGACATCAGACGCGGATCGATCACGTATTATTGGAAGAAAGTACCGCAGACGGGAGCGCGTCACCGACCCGTTTTTGTTTACGGTTTCATCTCCGTTTGTACGGCAGCATTGCGATGTAGCTTTTTGATTTCAGGTCTTATGAAGGTTATGAAAATAATTCATATGCTGCCTGAACGGAATGACAGAGAGGAACTAATATAGCGAACAAAACGACGTTTAGCGAATAAATAACCCGGTTGGCTTTTTCCCTAAATGAAGTGTAAAGGTTTTGGATTGGTTTCCAAAGCAAACATTAAAAACTGCATGAATATGTGTGAATGAATGGCTGTTATTCTACTTAATAGAGAAACCAGAAACGTAGGCAGTTTCTCGATTATTTATTTATATATAATGATTATTATATATATATATATATATATAAATATATATATATATATATATATATATATATATATATATATATATATATATATATATATATATATTATAATGATTGATGTATTATAATGATTGATGTATTTGGTTTCACAGAAACTATTTAAGCATTTTATTGGGTTTAGACATGCATGCAAGTGCCTTTATTTTCCCTAGATTTTAAATAGGTGATGATGTTGGGAAGCAGTAAGCACTTTCATCTTGTCTTCTGTCACATTGATAGTACATCTTTACCTGCACCATGTACTATCAAAACTGAATTTGTTAACAATATAAGCTTATCTCTTCTTCTGGCCAGTTTATATTTCCACTGCTCATACGTGTGCTGGCGCAGATGTGTTAAGATTTCCTTTAAAACAGAATTGTGGTAAACCAGATGTCGTTTCGTTTATTAAACGTCTTTCCAGGGCTTCTATTGCAATGCAGTGTTCCACAAGGAACTGTATTAAGTCCAATCACATTCTCATTCAAAATACCATTTACTGTTAAATAAATGTGTTGACATGGTATCAGTTTATTGTAGCTGTTAGACCAGATAAAATAAACAAATTATTATTATTAATAATATTACTGTACACAAAGAAATTAATATTATATGTTAAAGGCCCTATTTATAATTATTATGGCACATTGATTTTCCATGCAGCATTGTTTTTTTATAGAGTTATGGGAAGAGGAAAGACTCAAAAAAATTTAGCTGATGTTTCATTTAGTACTCTATAATCTGTAGTCATATAGAAATAACTATTATATGACACATTATGGCAGAATTGACAGCTAACCACTGAATAAAAAAGTTAAATAGTCCAGAAAGTGTGTGTGAAACCATGTGTGTTACAGTTTCCCTCCTAGTACTTGAGACTTGCTCTTAACTTAGCTCATGATTATTTACATTTATGCATTTGGCAGACGCTTATCCAAAGCGACTTGCAATACATTCAAGTTATGCATTTTGTCAGTATCGAGCCCACAACCTTTGCACTGCTAATGCAGTGCTCTACCATCAGAGCTACAGGAACACAGATGACTTGTTCTGTGGAGACATGTATGTTTGCTGCTGTCGTCTGATTGACCATCAGTCAGACTCTGAGTGAACAGATGGACCTTTAGTGACAAAAGGATAAAGGGGTTTGCCTGATGAATGTCATTCATGGATGACACATTCACTGCCTAGCTTGAGAGTGTGTGTGTATTTTATGTTTGTTAGTGGGGCAGCATTCCTATTCAACAGAATGTGTGTTGTGTGAAGTCTGTGTACTGTATTTGTGAGAGGGCTGTTGAGTTTGTATTTCTTTTATGAGCAGGTACCCAGGAGCTATTTCTCATTGTTTGCTATGATTGGGATGTCTGGTAGATTTTTCATGTACAATTGTTGGTTCAGAACAGCAGCTACCTCATCTGTTGGATCTCAGCCTATGGCAGTTGTCATTAATCTCTCTCTAACTGTACGTCTGGTTATAAAAACCCTACGTTTAATTACTTCAAACCATTGCTGGAAATATCTAGAATACACAATAAGCAACTTTATTAGTTGTATGGATTGCATGGATTTGTTTCTTGCTGATTGTATGACAGGGCGTAAAAACAGACAGATTTATACATTTATACACAGTTTTTATTTAAACAAACATACAGGTAGGCTAAAAGTCGTCTGATTGGGGTTATAAAGGTTTAAACTAAATGTGTTAGTCAAGTTGGGTGGTGATTTTATTGTGCAAGACAGAAAGAGAAGCTTTTTAGTCCAATGGGGCAAAAGCAAACGGTCATTGGTTATTTTGTGCTGTTGCAGGATCTCAAGGACACATCCTTCATTCACAGTCGTAACTCGTCCAACTTTGTGTCTGCCAGGCTGATCAGCCTTACAGGCTCAGTAAGGTTCAGCGTGAGGACCTCTGCAGCCTGACAGGCACAAAGTGTGGCACCTTCAACTGTTGCAGCTGGTGATGGAGGGTATTTGACAATGGTAATGCAATAAGCAGCAGATACGTGTCATTACACACAAGTGTCAGGTGATAAAACTGATTATCTCTTCCTTGTAAATTTTAACATTTGTCTGATCATTGGAAGTAAAGAGAGGCAGATCATTTTGTTGACCGCTTGGTTAGTTCTGCTCCTCATAACTGTACTGTAAACATCAAATGTTATATTCTGATGGGCTGTCGTGTCACGTCGTGTGGCAGTTTCACATTCATTGAGGACAGATGAATTGCTTGTGCGGGAATCTTATTGCATCACACCTGGTTAGGGTGGGCTGTGTCAGGGTGAAGATTAGAGGGTAGGAGCATCCAACATTGCGATTGATTATGTGTCTGTTTACAGATCTGAGAGAGAGAGAGAGAGAGAGAGAGAAGAGAGAGAGAGAGAGAGAGAGAGATGGAAACCCACATAAGAGACTCAAAATGATGGTTCTCAAATCTGGACAGGGTTCTCAAAAAGGACAGGGCTTGGAAACTGTTGCAACTGGCAATTTAAAATGTCGACAGTCCTCTGATAAAATGATTTATTTAATTTATAAAGCTCTTTCCACAAACCATCTCTTCTCTTGCCTTATTTTTTAAGATGCACAGCTCAACTGACTGTTGCACCAAAGTGTAACCCTTGTTGAATGTACGACTGACATTTAGAGGCCTTTTAACATTGATGGTTTGTGATTAGGGGCCCTAAAAGGCCATTCCAAATTAATTATGTCATCTCCGACCAGCTTGGGAGAAATTTTTAACCTAACAAACAGATAATGGTTAGACTAGCCTTAAAGGTACAGTCTGCAGATTTTTATAAGGCTCAAACTAGTCATAACCATTATGTGGTAATTATGCCAGACCTTAACACTAAAGACTCTTAAAAAAGCAGGCCTATTATCAATTTTTTAGGCTAGTAGGCTTATCTGGGCAGAAGCATTAAAGCTATTTGTTATTCTTTAGTAAATTATTGACAATAACTTTGCATACATGTTAATCCTGCAAGTTTAGATTTTGAGCCCAGTACTGATTTCTTACATGAAATTTCACATTTCCTATTTTTCATATTTGTTGATGTTCTGCAACAACATTTTGATGAACTGTTAAACTGAGTTCATGAAATTTTGAGTTTCACACATAAATTTGTTAAGCTTGCAAGTGAAATGGGGAAGGAAGAGAACATAAATTGTTGCTGATGTGCGGCTTCTAATGCAAAATGAATGTGCTGAATGTTTTCTGAAACTGGAGGTGGCTAAACTGTTATTTAAACTGTGTACTTAAGTTGTTAAGCATAAAACATAGCAATTAATTAATTAATTCAAATTAATTAATTAACCAATTAATTTGAGTCTGCTAAAACAATGTCATACTTTACTATATGATAACAAAGTTCTCTAGCTTGTGGCTGTTTGCAGCTAAATCTCTCTTAGTAAACAAGGCTGCTCCTGAATTTGTGAAGCCCAAGGCCTACCTTATTTAAACGATTATATAAACATTTAAGTTTATATGTCTTGTGTTTTCTTTACACTGGGAACTGTAGCAAGAACTCACAGTATCCAACTTTGGCAAACCAAATGAGAAAAGACTGTCACAACTGTCACGCTGTCATGTTGAAACTGTCGTTTATGCTTTGCCTCTTTTCTGCATGTGCTGAATCAAATGTTGCGTATTAGCCAAAAGATGAAATTTGTCAGCTTTGGCAGCGGTCCGCTCTGTGGTTTTATGTAATGGTTTAATAAATCCATAGTGATAACAAAGGAGTATTTTTCACTTTTGATAAGTAGATGCATTTTGACAACTGTTTGGCAAGTTTGCCATTGTTTGAGTGGCATTTTCATTAGTTGAGACAAATTGATCTTATTTTATTTGCCTACTGGAGTCCTTATGTAATTGTGGCTTTTGGGAAATATGAAACCCATTTAATATTTTGTATTGGCTGGTGTAATGTTTGATTTGAACTGCAGAGTACTGTTCTAGCTCAGCAGTGATCCGGCATGCTTTTATAAGGTGTAATACATTTTGAGGTTAATGTATAATGTATTTGCATTCATTTGCAGGTTCGTAAGTGAAAGTGTGAACCATGTAGAGTGTGAACAAATGAGGGGTGATGTGACGCATGAAGCTTGCATTGAAGCACATTGATTGACTTAATGTTAATTAACAGTAATATTTCCTTCTAGTTTAAGAGGTATGGATTTCTGTGACAGGAAAAAATGCAAAATCAGGACTTGAAATCTGCACATTATGAAAATCTTCTGCTCTTTATGTATGGTTTATGTAATATTAATGGGTAACATTGAGAATTGTTTGTTTGACTCATTTTTGTTTTTGTTCTTTTTCATTATAGCTCTTGCACCTTTAGTTAATTAACATACAACACCTCAGCAGGCCCAAAACTGCAGTTTCACAAGTAAGCCCACACATAACACTACTAACACTGCAGATTTCTGCAGAATTGGAACATGGGTCGTTCGCAAAGTTCTACACATCTCCCTCATGTTGCATGTTTGTTATTGTTCTACTGTAACTACTGATCCATTTCACAGAATTCTGCAGATTCCCCTGAAGTCTTCTGAAGATTTCCCTGTAGAAATCAGTGAAGAAAATGTGACAAATGTCTGCAAACTCCATTTGGGATTCGCATAAGGTGGTCCTCAGTAAAAAATCATGTGAATTATTACCATTATTATTATTATTATTGAATAGTGTGGCTTTTGGTTGAGACCAAGAACTGTATTTGTGTAGAGAACACTGCAGTTGGTAAATGACTAAAATGCATGACATTTGCATCAGACTGATTAACATTTCTTTTTTTGCTAGAGTATAATGCGGAGTACTAGTTTGACCTTAGTCATCAGGGCTTTAACAGTGACCGTGTTTTGAAAATTGGTAGTTTTAGGTCGTTATATGTTTTTCTTGGTACATGGTATTTATATGACAATAATTATTCAGTTTTAGAAATTACAGTAATTCCAGGAACTGCTCTCATTCATATAATGAAAATGAAAAATAGGACTGAAATTGGACTGGAAAAAATGGACTGAAATTTTGCCAGTTGTTCACCAAAATGCTTGACAGTAATGGGAACTATTCGCGCCTATTGTACAGATAAGAGTTCCACTTCAGTTTCACTATAAATAGCTCTTTTTGTGTTTCATGGAAAAAGAAAGTCATACAGGTTTTAAAATGCACGAGGGACAGTAAACAGTGACTACATTTTCATTTTGAGGGGGTCCTTTAAGCAAATACAATCTATAGCTCTAAAGATACCATAACACTAAAGAGACCAGCATGGCTATTTGATTTCATTTCACAGTTAAATGCCAGCAGTGATTGAATACAAGCCTGTCATGCTCTGATTTAACGACAGACCCTCAACAAAACTCTGCTCTTTAGGAGACTTCATGATGTTGGCAGTAATAAGTATCATAGTAATAAGTATAAAAGTATTTAACTTTCAGAGCTTGTGGATAACAACAATATCCAGTATTTATCCAGCATGCTTCATGTCTCATGAAGAAAATGGAGGGCTTAGGCCACACAATGTAGCCTGTAGAAGCTGTGTCATGTTTTACTCTGTGGTGAGTTATAGATTACTGTGTGCATGTGTGTGGAGAGGAAACCTGTTTTTTCCACAGGGTGTCTGGAAGCAGCTAATACATCACGTTGAGGCTGGCCAAGCTGCTTTGTTTGATGCCTGCATGTGTGGCTTCACAAAATCCATTTGCTTCCAGCTCTGTTATAACCTTTATTATTAATCAGCTCTGTGGAATACTTGATTCTGATTGGTCAGTTGTGCCATTCGGATCATTCTGAATAATGAGCGTTATCCTTAAATAATCAGTATAACTGACCGCTCAGCGCTGCTAGTTTTATTGAATTGTAATTGAATAGATGCCTGTAAAAACAAAGAACTGGTCATCGCATAACCTTGTATTGACTCATAGATTGTAGATTTGTCTAGAAAGGAAATTCGTAACTATGCAGAACAACCTCAAATTAAACTGACAAATTAAAACTGCATTCACAGAATTTTCTAGTGAAAACAGACCAACATCATTAATTTGTGATAGCAAATTTGATAAACAGCCTTGTGAGAACTTTTGTTACACGCCCTAGTTTTTATATGAAAACACAAAGTTCTGTTGGCTGTCAGTCTGTGAGAATGGTTTTAAATGTAAAATTCTTAGTACGAGTGTATGAATGTGCATTTGACCTCAGAGCATATGCCCCCTGTCCCCTAAAACCAAGAAAGGCTGTCCAGATGTTGAATACCTTCCTGCCAGCTATTTCACTATATCATGGTGTCAATTTCTGGCAAGAGTCAACAGCTTGGCATGCTGTTCCCCAGGTGTGCCTTCTATGTCAATTTAAGAGGGCTGTGGAAATCTTGCCTTGTTGTGTTGCATATTTCATGATGGTTTCAGACAGTGGTGGAATCAGCTTGCACCATCTGCTCTGCACAAATGCATAACACAAAGCGTCAATAACTGTAATACAAAACAGGGTTAGAAAAGCTCATTCGATGAAAAACGGTAATGTACTGTAGAGGATGGTAATATGTGGGCGGGTGTTAGAAATATGGTAGGATTCTGTAAAATTGATGACAGAAAATTACACTTGGGAGAATTTTCAGCAAACACCTTGTATTTACAGTGCAATTATTTGGAAAGCGTAGTTTCAAGGACCTTGGCCACTGGTGATTTTCAAATAGCTGGAGCAGCTGGCCCAGTGGTAATGATTTCAGAATATTTGTTGCAGAACAAGCATTGCTCCAGGGACCTGCTGTTTGCAGACATCTCTGCTTTTACATGTTTCCACGTTTTCCGCAAATAATGAGAGAAAGAGACGGGTGGAGACAGGGAGAGTGGGAGGATAAGAGTGGGAAATTGCGCTGGGAACAATGGAAGCAAGCGAGAGAGATGGCACAAAATGGCCAGACAAGAAGAAAGCGAGTAACATCTCTGCCGAAAGGTAAGAGGAGTGTTGGAAGTTAGGAGTTTCAGAGAATGAAAAAAGATATTATTGACAGAAAGATTTTCACACTGGTGTATGAAGCTAGAAATTGTCTCCTGTGGGATTTCTTCTGGCTATTTTCTTTCCATTACACACAGGAACAGTTAGAGATCCCTGCCTTTGGCCTCTGAGTACATCCATCAGTCTTCCTCTATAATATTTGTGAAAGCTTCGTACAAGAACTGATATATTAATTTAAACAGATTAATATAATAGGACTGAATTCTAGGGATTGTTTAATTAACCATTAACATTAAAATAAGTGGAATAAAAATGTATTAATGCAAATGAACAATTTTATGCCCGATTTTACTACCAATTTAAGCTTGGTGTGCAATCTTAATGGGCTGCTTGGGATTACATGAAGGTACAGAAACAACTGAGGTAGACTAATTTCAGAAGAACTGAAGCAACGTCAACTGTAGCAATGCTTGAAGTAACCTACCTCCAAAGCTACCATAAAAAGTTTTAGGCACTTGTATAAAATGCTGTAAAGTGAGAATGCCTTGAACATCATGTTCGAAGATAGATTTCGTTTATCAATTAACTTGTATTAACTAAATCAAACAATACTTGGTGTGACCACTACGCATTTAAAACAGCTTTTGGCTTAGATACACTCGCGCATAGTTTTCCAGGTAGCTTTGCAGGTAAATGCATTTATTTACAATTTGCTTATTTGGTATATCATATAAACAAATTGATCACAAATGTTAGTTGTATTACAGAAGCAGAGAATATTATTTGTCCTCTAGTCTGTTATTTGTAAGAGATCCCTGTTATTTAATGTAATGTTTACTTATTTGTTCAGCAAATCCCTCTGTTTGTTCCCTATTAAACACCCTTATAATTGATAACTGTTGATTATTTTTTTTACCGAGTTTACTGTCACTTACCAGCTAATCTCCGCCATTGAATGTAAAGACATTTTATCGACAACACTAGCTGTTTTCATTGGTTTATGCAAACTGGGGGATGATGGAAAATTCCTCTAAGCCATCTTCAGGCTAAACTGGCATTTATTTCATTATGTTTATTTAAATAAAAGATAGAGAAGCCGGTCTGTCATACCATATGCTCATTTTGATGTTCAACTTAAAATGCTGGACATTTAAACAACCAGGCACTGTCACCCACCCACAAACACATGCCCACACTGATGCACAGATATAAATATACACTCACAAACAAAGTATATATACTATATGCATTTTTCCTCTCATAATCTTCTTTGATGGGTGGGGCCAGAATGGCGCTGGGCTTTTTGGAAAGAGCTTTATGACAGCAGCCATAATTCTTCCATTCAGCTGAGCAGCTTGGTTCCGTTTCAACACATAAAAGCTTTGTGCTTTGAAATCAGCTCTCCCTTCAGCTGCAGCCACTGTGCATTTACATGAAAATACAAAAACAAAATGGAAGCAAGATATAGAAAAGTCGAAGTCTTTTGACTCGTCTTACTATATTTCTCTTATTGTATAGAAATACCTCTGATTAAGTCTTACTGGTGCTAGAAACAGTACTGGATACTAGACTAGATCATTTAGCAAAATGAGATTTCATCTAGGTCATTTAGCTAAACGAGATTTTAAGAATTGTATCCTCAATAAATGTGTCATACAAATCACAATTTCACGGGACACACAAGACTTAGTAGATTACCAGGCTACAGACAGAGTAGTCATTGTGACCTGGGGTCAGGGGTCACATGGCACAGGCAAACCATGTTTAGCTTCTGGCTTTTGTCACCAACAGCAAGCCAGTGTGGGCAGTTGTACATGACTGTGTTTCTGATAAGACCCACTCAGACAGTCAACCACCAGCCTTTCCACAGATCATTGATCTGTTTTGTTCAGTGTCTGTCAGCATAACTGTCTTGCCATAGTCCATTTCACACATTAAACAGCGTTTTATATATAGGGGCAATTGTGATTAATTGTGAGATTAACTCTAATAACTATAATTTTAACTCTCTCACCCATCACCTAACACACTG
This sequence comes from Chromobotia macracanthus, assembly GCA_036877525.1. Lineage (NCBI taxonomy): Eukaryota > Metazoa > Chordata > Actinopteri > Cypriniformes > Botiidae > Chromobotia > Chromobotia macracanthus. The sequence goes on along the minus strand of JAZGTH010000062.1, from coordinate 5,463,547 downwards.
TGACCTTTATTTTCTATTGCTTTTGTCCAAGGGGCATTTTTTATTCCTTACAATAATTAATGGCTTGAAATTGTTTATCTCTGCATATTACAAAATAAATCTGTGATTTAGATACAGTTTAGTTAACACTCACCAGCGATTCAGTTTAATCTTCTGCCAGAAGACAACATTGATAACTGATAAAAAAATTGGTTTAGGATTGTCTTTTCAGCAAAACGATTTGTTTGATATGAACTAAAGGCAGGGCGACAATGCCGTAATGTACCAATTAAAATGAAAAAATATTCAAGTGATTTATTTGCCTTTTGCAAGCAGGATGAGAAACTGTGCTAACTAAAGTTTATAATTTGCCTCCAGAGGCTTTAATCAGACAATGAGAAAAAACAGCCTCTGGACAAATGACGAGTCCTGCTGGTATCCGGCGACACTGATATCCATCAAAGGCATTTTACCCAGGAATCATGCTGTGATTAACTTCTAGCTTTGATTTGCTGGAAATTATGTTTGAGTTGACTCTGAGGCATTTGGCACTCTCATTAAAATACTTTTGGCTACAGCTATTAGCTGTAGTGTTACCACTATATTAATAAGTGTATTGCATACTGCCTCTAGGTGTCATGCTTTACATTTACGCATTTGGTAGATGCTTTGGTCCAAAGGCAACTACAGTGCATTCAGAATATACATTTTATCAGTATGTGTGTTCCCTGGGAATCAAACCCATGAGTTAAGTTAGCACAATGCTTTGACAATTGTTCTACAGGAATTCTGCAGTTTGCTGAGGTGACCACTGACTTGACTAATGAAACAATGATATGATCATGGGATGATCCTATAAGGACCTCCTGAAAATATTCATACTGCATACTGCCTTCCAGAGCAAAGATAACACAGATGAGTGTTTTTGACCATCTGGGTTCAGACATGATGTGTTTATTTGTCTCATATAGAGACTGTAGACTTCTGCTCAGCATGAGCAATTTTTACACTTATTTCAGTGTTTGTCTGACCTTTCCTCTGCCTAACAAAACACACATGCGCAATTAGCCATTAATGACAAATGTGTTATGCAGAGAATGATTCAGAAATGTAATTAGACACAACAGTAAAGAACTGTTGTGTATTGACTATTGTAGTTTAAGGATCCAAGAGTGCTGCATAAACTGTGGTATAATAATGTAAAGAATCAGATGTGCATAATAGGACTCACTTATAAAAAATGCATACACACAGATTTAATCTTGGAAAGTGCATGCACTAAAATCCATGTCACGTCAGGTATTAAGCAGGTATACACACTTTTCTTATGGTGGAATCAGATTACTGCAGATCAGATTTGAAACTCTAAGCAACAACAATAATAATTATTATTATTGCCACTGGACATTCTCAAGTAAAGGATTTGGATTTTGACTGTTGTTCTTTTATATGCTAATGACATTAATTGGGGGCGTTCACAGGGCAGATCTGAAACTATTTAAATTCAGTGTTTGCGATTTATAGATTTCACATATGGAAGAGATCATTACTCACATATGTTGTGCATAGATGGCTTTCTCTGAATCACACATACATTTAAAAATGATCTTAGATCAGTTATAGGACGGTTTCTATAACACATTTTTATAAATTAGGCCCAATGTCTTGACAGTTACTGGATGTTAAGTATAGACTGTGTGCATTTCAGCCCACCTCAGCTCAGCAGAATAACCACACACTGCCTCATTAAATGCATTCACAAAAGAGATGTCAATACTGTCAATACTGTCAATACTGATGAGATACTCTCAATAACAGCAGATGCCTTTAACAATTTGTCCATTGTTTTAAATTACTTTTAGGCTATTATTATTATCAAATTAATATTACAATGAATTTTCTCCACCATAGTTTCTTATTAACATCACCACATATAACCTACACTTATGACACACTGACACACTGACAGGCGCGTATGAGGATTATAAAAATGAGGATTATTCCTCATTGAAAATGTTTTAAAGCACACTTCAAATTATATCTCACATCAAAATTAAATACTGTTTTTAAACCAGATGCAACTTATTTTGCCAAATAGACATTTTTTTTTATCACAGCCTTTATCAAAAATTTGGTGGCAGTGATTTTCATTTTCTGCACATTATTTACCATGATAATGAGAGCAAGTTAATAATAAAATTGTAAATATATAGCTAAATGAGTAAATAAATAAGCAAATACGTAAACTATTGCCCCACCAGCATTCAGTGTGAAGGACATGTTTCACAGCCTCCAATTATTATATACGATTTAGAGAATTCCTTCATTTTAAAGCAAAAATGGAGTAAAGTGGAAGCACAGACAACATAAGCTCAAAAAGTCTTGTTTGTACATGCAATGGCATGAGTTTATAGGAAATGGACTCAGCTGATTACATGTGGATGAGGTATCTTATTTAGGCTCGTAACAGAGTTCTGAGTTTTAGCACTTTTCCTCCTCTTACTAATGCAGGGTTTAATTATGGAGAAAATATTTCAGTAAAGTGTTAAATATGCCTCCAACCCCCCTTCTGTCAACAGCTCTGGTCTCAGCCCAGAAGCTCACCAAATGAAACATTTATGAGTTCTCCGACAGCATTGGTATTTAACCTAATTACAGATTAGGTTAACCATCAGTCTTTATTACATGCCAAAAGTAGGAGGTTAGAGTTCAAAATAATGATATGGAAGAAGTAGCTTCCTCAAGCAACACACCACATGCTCTGTGAACAATTATAATCTGCATAACAGACAGCTAAACATGGAGAAAAGGCACACCTGCATCTATTGAGAAGAATTGGATATGCATACCAAATTGAAGTGGAGAGAGATGAAGATCAACACACATCTGGTTGAATTCATTCGAGATTCTTCTACATTCTGGAAAGTAATGTAGCAGTCAGTAAATTACATTCACTTGGCAGGGATCATGTCATCACCTAAAAGCTTTTCTTTTACGTTTCAGGCCCTGTTGTTAATGATGTCATTGCTATATTACTGACAAATGTCAACCATATGTGAGCTGTTTGTGTACAGTTCTTAAAAATCAATCTAAACATGTAACAAACATGATCTGTGTTTCCAGTGTTAAAAAATCTTTTAATGTTACATTTTAATGTTTAATGGGACATCAGTTTGTATCCTTATGAAGTAGTTTGTAGTTTTATGAAGTAGAAAGCATCTAAGTGCAGTAAAACTGCTTTTAACTAAGTACTTGTATCAGGTCCCCAGATAGCTGTATTATACCGCTGTACTCGGAGCTCCTGTTTTGAGAAATGGCAGAAGGGAAGAGGTGTTTGTATTCACCCATGTCCCATCTGACAGCAGAATGCCAGTGTGACTGGTTTCTGGTGGGAAGATGATATCATTTGGGAATCCATTGCACGCAACAGATCAGATTCAACAAACAGGAAATTTCCATGGCACCTTCATATGCACGGGTTCCTGCGTTCTTCTGACGTTCAGGAACCTGTTTTGGACCATGGGGATAAGTTAGATAAACACACTTCTTCCGTCACAAGACCCGTTGGGTGCAATAAGTCTTGACACCAAAATGTTGACACCTTCAAAGTTTCGTAAGCTGTATGGTTTGCTCAGGGACTTTAACAAATCTTTGTTTATCTGTTGGGCCAAGGTGTCTTTGTTTGTGTGTGTTGGTGTTATCTTAACTGTTGTTGCAAATACTCTGTAATTGATGTCTGCATCTCCTTCTATGAGCAGGTATTGAATTTTCTGCTGAAAGAGTTCTGCTTTTCCAATATGTGCCACTTATTCAGAAAAGTCTTTGTTTTCTAATGGCATGTTTCCTCACAAGAAGCACAGCATCTCTTTTGTGCTGTTGTGTCCAAGGGGATCTGTAATACTTGGCAGTTGCTCAGAAGCACGTCTTCTGAAATCTGCCATCTTTGCTCATACAGTAGGTGCTCAGTATAGTTTTTTTAAACCAATCCCTTGAGCTGTAAATGTCATGTGACTAATTACTCTGTTGCTGCCCTTCACTAGTGCTTTTTTCTTAAACTGATAAATATAAGTCCATTGCATGCTTTAAAGAGCCCTCCAACATTTGCAATATAGTTTCAATTTAAATGTTGCTTTTAAAACTTGCAAAAAATCGAAATACTTTTGAATGGGTGTCAATAGAAACATAAACAAGCATTTTGCAGCCAGATGGTGTCATGTTCCGTCAGGGGCTAACTGGGCCATGCTAACTAACCAGACCTTGAGCTTGGTTGCATCTAACCTAGACGGTGGCTGTCTGAAATAGGGCCTAATACCCTTATATAGTGTACTGTTTGAAGTGGTGCATAGTGGACATTATCCAGTGCACTCTTCAATTCCATGATGCAATGCAATAAGGAGTGTGCAACCGGTGTTCATTCAACAGCTAGCCACTACCTATTCATTTTGAGGGTTGTTTCCAATAAATGTACGCATTTTGGTAGAAGATGACACCCGCAGCCCTTCCTGTGCACTCAGTGTCCGAATTTGCTCACACATTTTCATTCACTCAGATGGACTACATAAAAGAGATAATGTAGGAGATAGTGAATGAAGGTATGAGGGCTTTTCAGACACAGCCAGTGTCCTTACCTGTTCTTTGATTTGGTGCACACGCCACTCACACTGCGTAATCCACTGTGTAATGTAAAAGCATTCGCTGCTAGCATAATTTGTGCACGTTTGTATCTCATGTGAGGGTCCTCTGAGTGCTGTTTTACAGCTGTACAAGCAAACTGTAATCAATGACTATTATCTACACTTTGAGCAAGCCACAAAGCAAAATTGCACCTTGCATGAAAGGAGGATTTCTGATCGAGAGGTTCGCGGACCTGCATTAACTAGAAGGGGATATTTTGAGCTGAATGCTGTAGAGTTAATGTAGTTGAGACACGAATGGGTTGAAAAGAGGTATATTTATAAGCTTAATTGTTTACCTGATTGTCATGTGTCCCTGGCACTCAGCTATAATGAAACTGCATTATATGTTACTAAACCTGTGTAGTTCAGATGAGCTTCACGAACTGTTAATGGAGGAGCATTAAGGCTTAATTGGAGAACATGTCCTTTCACCACCTGTTTGCCTTTTCCGGGAGGAGCTCTGCAGAGGAGTTTCCAATTAAGCAGTCTTGCCATGTTTGTTTAATTTAAATGAGTTTTGGCCTGTTTTAAGCCTATTACTGTGGCAAATGAAAGGTTGTGAATTTTATGAGTGGGCTTATTTTAAAAATACAATAGTGTATGTGAGTTTGCTAATGCTTGACTCCCAATAACACAATTACGTGTGACCATCCACTCATTGAAGCTGTTAAATCCCCCACCTGCTGTTCACATTTCACTCTATATTGTCTTTATTAATTGTCATAGTTTGGTTCCCTTTGCCACCCACACTAATGATGCAGAAATGCATGTTTTTCCTTACCCCGTTGTGTGTGCATCAAATTGAGATTTATTGAATGATTTAGAGGGCTAGTCATTTTTAAAATATTTTCATTATTTTGTTAAAATAAGATATCGAACAGTCATTAAAGGTAGGGTAGGCAGTTTCAGAAAGGCTAGCAATAGCAACCTAGCTTTGAAAGCATTAAGAGCCCATCCTCCCTTCAGTGGGATCTCTAAAGCCACACCTCTTCCAAAACATATGAATGCATACAAAGTTTGACAGGCAAACGGGATATCCTATCAATGCATTCGGACCGAATGCAGTGATTGGATGAACATTTTATGGTCCATTTTACGAATCATAATGCAGAACACTTGCTCAATCTGCCAGTGGTCAGCCAAACAGATAGTCGTGCCTTCAAACAAACAGAGCAGTGTTAAACAGAGCCACAGTGTTTACAATTTTCAGGGAATTCAACCTACAAATTCCATATGTTTAGTATTATGCTTTAAGGTATTATATAGAAACCAATACTCTCTATTAAATTCAGCCACATTCTAGTCACCAGATGTGTATTTCTAATACCTTTACTGAACCATGCTTCTCTGCTTTTTATTGTGTGCAGTTTGGTGATGCCCGCCTGTTTGTGAATTATGTTATTATATATCATTCCTTCGTTTTATATCTTTTTCACCTGCTCATATGCCCACATTCCCTGCCTGTTACACGTAAACTAATGCTCTGGATTATTGCTCAACTGGAGAAGAAATCCCCAGCTACACAAACAGGTTATTAGGGAGACCTAAATTGCCTCATTGGAGGGGAGAGCAGCTCATTGACTGTAAATGCTCATTGACTCATTATCCCAGTGGAATCATTATCTGTTTGTATTGTGCAGATGGTTTGCAAATGGATGGATCTCTCACTAAGCATTGTCAAGTGAACTTTCTCTATGATAAAAAATATAAAATGAAATAAAAACAACAAGGACACATAGACAACAACATAAACAACTGTATCGTATGGTCATGCTGGAAGCAACAAAATATTCTCTTATTAAACATTAGGCTGCTGCTACATATTGTACATCTTCCGTGTTGTCTTACATAATCTTGCTATCTCTTCAGTAGTTTGTCCACATCTTTCTAAAACTGATTTACAGTATTTATAGTAGCTCCTCACACATACTGCTCTCTATGACTGGAGAAAAACAAACATGGCAATACGTGTAGTAGAACTTTTCAAATTGTAATGAAGATTTTCAGGGTTTTGAAATAGACATGAACTAAGATTGTAACCGCACAGAAGCTGCTACAGGTGACAAGAAGATGGTTAAGTTTGTACCTTGTACAGCTCTGTAATTCTAGAATCTAGATTCATTGCAAAATATGACAGCTAGTTTTTATACTTTTATTTAGTCATGCACTTTCTTTTTTAGGACATAAATGATGTAGATCAATGCAAATGTTTTAGTTAGTGCAAGGGCTTATGAATATGTTAGAAATATGTGTGATGCAGAGATAAAAATTGTTTTGCAGCCTGTAGCTCAGCGCTGGCAATTCATGGGTTTGATACCCATGGGTTTTCTTGTAAGTGAAGAAATATACCTTGAATGCACTGTGGATAAAAGCATCTGCCAAAGGCATAAATGTCAATACTTGTAAAACTTATAAACAAAACCTGTCTGTTTCTGTTCTGCTTCTTGCAAATGAACTGGGACTAATTGTGCTTAACCAATAAAACACTGTCTGAGAGAACGTACTTCTGCTGGAAGTGTCAGTCTGCATCCAGAAATTATTTTCTGTATGTCAGAGCTTCTCACAGAAGAACGACGAAACAACAGCACATTTGTGCTATTGCCTAGAGGACCCTTTAAATATTATAAATCATTCATGTGAATCTCTAATGAGAACAGACCATGCAATACTGTTTTGCATGGTCCCTCAGAAAAGACAGAACCAGCTCAAAAGAAAGATTCAGTTAGCCATCTTATAGCTTGGAATATGCAAGTCTTGGTGTATGTGTACAGGTAATAAAGGTTGTGTTTATGGTGCCTTTTTGTTTGGAACAAGACATGCAGTCACTGAAATGTCATTGAAGGAAACTGAGCAACATGAAGATTCATCTCTTGTGTTTGTTAGGAATAAATAATAGCACACAGGTTTGGAAAAACATGAGGGTGAGTAAACAACGTGCAAAAGAAAACAGGAGAACAAGATTTACAGTCGTACCGCAGATGCAGACATATTTGTATCACATCTGTACAAGACTTTGTGGTCTGTGTGGAGGGGCTATATTTATTTTATGGGGATGGTAATTTTACTGGCAGTGACTCACAGTAATTTTTGGTTGTGTAGATGTTAACAGCAACAGTGTGATATTAAAACAGATTTGATATTCAGACATTCACTTTTTTTATGACATTCGCCATTTTTACGACATTTGCTAGTTTTGCATTTTATTATTTGTACAACATTCGCTAGTTTTACAACATTCACTAGTTTTGACTTTCACTATTTTCACAACATTCACTATTTTCAGAACATTCACCATTTTTACGACATTTAGCATTTCTGCTTTATGGGAATTGTCCGAAAAGAACCTGACTGAAATATGTTCTCGCACTGTAGAGACAATCCTTTCTGGGGTTCAGTGTCTAAAATATCACGCATCAGTGACTGCCATACAAGAGACATATGCTACCAGAAACTTCTATACACTCCTTATACTGACCCAGTTCAGTGACCCACTGACAGTGGTGATATAATAAGCTCCTACTTACCCATCCATACATTAGACTTGACAGGCCATCTAAATCGTTCTCTGGTTAATGTCAGTATATTCGGTCTGCTTGGAGTACCTAGAACAGACGCAGAATCAGTGGCTATGGAGCCACACTTGCTGGCCTTCAGCTGTTGAGCGACAGCTGCAAACTTCCTTATTCCCTCAGGGCTGGACTGTCTGTCACATTCATGGGCTGAGGGTTGATCTGGGCACAGCATTGGCTCATGGTTTGACAAGACACAGTCTTGCAAAGATACTGAAGAGTAAACTATGGCAGTGGTTGCAGACAGCCTCGGCCAAAAATACAGTGCACATAAAACACAAAAATCGTCAGCCAAGGTCATTTATGTTTATTTAGGGTTTACGAAAGGCTGAATTCTACTATTGCTGCTATTTTTTATGCTGACTGTAAACTAAACGACATGTATTTTTCAGTATTCCATCCTGTGAAAAGAACTTAATGATTGTATGGTTGAACAGCTCCAATTTACAGCAAAAGCACAATGTAATATTTACCAGTGTGTTGATGTTTCGTCTTTTGATGTCATATTCTACAAACTTTGCAATATCTCAGGGCCCTTAGAATTTACCCCACCAATGTCAGATGGGGGTCATGTTCAGAAAACATGCATTATTTTTGCAATTCTGTTTGTTAATGGTAGTGCACAGATTCTGTGCCACTTCACCTTTAAGCATGTGTTTCCATAAATAAGATTCACCCATGTGGGTTTTGAAATACTGTAGACATACTGCTTCTCTCTTACTGTCAGTCTGCTTGAGCCACAAAAGAATTGTGGCCTTCCATTTTATCATTACCCTGAGGCATCTCTCTGAAGGAAGCAAGGTCATTTTTTCTCTTTCTGCGGGAGTTGACAGCTGATGATCAGGGTTTGTGTTGATGTTTTCTGCAGGAGTGTCATTGGAGCAGGCCTGTGCAGGACGGGGGGAGAAAGTCAGAAGGCGGAAGATGAGGAAGAGCAGGAGCGTACTAACTGTGTCGCCCAGTGAGGTGAGTACTAGGGATAAGGGATGGACATGAGTACTTGGATCATGAAAACAATGATCATGTGGCTTTAAAATATACATTGTTTGGTTATGTCAGCATTTTGGGCATGACATTTAATTCTGATTGGTTTGCGTTGCAAAAGCATGTGGTCCAGAGTCAAAACCGGTGTGGGAACACTGTGAATATACGGCTTCAAAAGGTGCCCATGATTTAAAGTGCACTGTTATGACAAGAGGCAATGGAGTAACTTAAAGTCCACTTTCATATTGTGCAAATAAAAAGTTAAAAGGAACCAAGAAGTATCGGTAAGTTAGCTCCTGATAAGAATCAAGCCAGTGATCAAACTGTAATATGTGTTCCTCACAATCAGGCTATGGGGAAACATCTTTAAAGATGATGAACCATGAAGATACACTACATTCTATCATTTCTGCCTCTCTGGTTCGTTCATTACTCTTATTAGCCTTTATTATTAATTTTGGTTTCCTCTTGTTTCATACACTTCCAAACTTCCTGTTTTTGTCTTAGATTGTTTAGGCAGCTTTGGCCTTTGTTGTTTATGTCATTTATTTCATGCATATACTGTCCCAGTTGGCCTTGCAGTGTTATCCTCTGCCTTACTATTAGCCTACTGTCTGTTTATTTGTCTCTCTTTTAAGATGTCCCCCTTTCTTGCTCCTATTTAACCATCAACAAGAACTTACCAGCACATCAATTAGCAATGTACATACAGAAGTAGTGTTTAATAAACGGTATTTTTAACATGTAATTGAAGCCAATCAAGTTATGTATGCTGTGTGTTAACAGCATAATGTACAGGTCAAATTTATCATAATAAAATCCTAAAGCGAGCTCAATGGAATAACAGTGCCACTAGTAATTAATTAATCAATCAGAATTTGATCAGATTTGTCTTTATACGCACTATACACAAACATACATACACATGTATATATACAGTATACATACAGTTATATATGCTGTGGCTATGAGCCACAGAGTCTATCTCTGTCCATTGTGGAAAAGTGCTGCTTCATCTGCAGATTTGCCATTTGAGTCAAGCAGCCATATGGCCAGAAGTTTCTGTCTAAATGCCTGTGCTATGGGTAATTTTAGTTTGAAGGAGAAAGGGATGTCTGCCGAACACAGAACTGTTTTATAGCTCGGAGCGACACTGCATCAGTCTAATGAATGAGAAAGAACGAGGTCTCAGGTGACTGCGGTCGCTGGCGGTGAGCTGACCGCAGAGTGTTCCAGAGAGTGGGGAATCTCAGGAGGTCACCTTGGTCTTTCCTTGTCTGGTTGATTTTTCTGTCATGCTTCTGTATTCTGAGTTCATTCAGGGACACAGTGTTGCTGGCTGGGCCGGTGAGCTGGATAACATCAACTTAGAAGGACATCGCCCAATCACAAAATGATACCTTTATTCTGAGCTAATGTTTGGATTAGCCAAGCACGCTGTGTTCTATGCCAGACATGATGAGCTCATAGATGACATCTTCTACACAGTATCTTCATCTCTTGTCTGGAATCAGAGAATAGTGATTTATTTATTTATTTCTTTTTGTTATACAAGCTTTGTAATATCAATCATTCCCTCAGTCACCCCCAGAAGAAAGATGTTTTGTGAGAAGCAACATGCTCAAGTAAATAGTTCACTCAAAATTGAAATTCTGTTGTTGTTTACTTACCGTCATGTTGTTCCAATCCTGGATGACATTTTGTCTTCTGTGAAACATGGAAGACTGAAAACTGTTCTGGTAGCTCTGTAATCTCTTATGCAGTTACAGTAAACGGGGATGGAAGGTTTCAGGTTTCAAATGATGCAAATGCACCATGAAGCAATCATATAAAATATATAAAATGCAGTATATAAATTATAAAACTGGTACATGTGACTCATCCACTATTTTTCAAGTCTTTTGAAGCCTTTCTGTGGAAATAGTCGTATTCACTGACAATATTCTCTATTGTGAGCTAAGCTCACTATAGAGAGCTTATTCATGAAGAAATAATACCGACCAGTTCTGTGAACCAGTTCAGCCTATTAAGAAAACTGGAATCTACTCAAAAAGGCTACAGAATTTCTGCTAATTTGGCCCACAATAGAAAGTCATGTTTTCAGTGACACGAGGAATATTGAGATCAAACCAAACCTCCAATAATAATCCTCACGTGCATTCAGAAATATGAACCTTTCTGTATTGAAAGTCTCTGTTCCTATCAGTTTTTTTCTAAATATTGAAAGTGAATTCAGAGTTTCAGCGTGACTCATCCACCCAGCAGATCTTGTATGCGATCTTGCAGCATTCAAAGCAAGCGTCAAATTTAAGGACAAATGCAGTGGAGGCAGACACACGCTCACACTTTTTTAGCTTCTTGTTTCTGAAGGTTCCTCTTGATGGCTCAAGAACATTAGGAGTTTCTTTCGTTTACATAGACGTTTGTAGGAATCTTTTCTTGTCTTCTGTCCAGAAATGTTGAAGTACCTTTTCACCAGCTCCTCTCCTCACTGTTTCTCTTCATAACATGGAGCTCTGTTTATTTCCTCCTTCTTGTGGTCCCTGACAGATGATGCAGTAATGTACTGTAGCTCTCCTTCTCTGAACTTCTCTGGTAGCAGTTCCTGGCAAGTTCTTCTCTCTTAAGCCTGTGAGTTTGGTATGCTATCGGACATCTTCAGACACCTTCCGCCTTCCCAAATATCCCTCAACGTCTCTCTCATATCTCTGTATATGTTCTGTTGAAGAGTTTCTGTCTCGCTCTCTCTAGCTTTGCCCTCCTTTATGAAAAAAAGTACAGTGGCAGTCATGTTACTTGAAGGTTTTAGATGATAATACAAGGGTCCAGAATGATTATCATATATATATAATGATATTTACATACTTCATATTTACATATTTATGTACTTTAAAATACCACAAATGGAACTATGAAATCCTATGGTACAATATTTTTGTACTATGGCAAAATAATGTTATGTTTGATAATATTGTAACAGTTCTGCAGGTGTAATATTGGAATCTGACTGAAGATTAGTCTTAATACACTGAAGGTATTGAAATATTTGAGTGTGATATTAATTGTGGCTGTTGTCTGTGGACTTCTTGTTGATGGAAAGGCTTAAGCGTCCTCTAGTGGTGTGAAGGACTAATACAGGCACTTTTCTTGTGTCCTTCAAGGAGGTCCGTAAACATGGAAAAAGCCTTCATGTAAACATGGAGAAACCTGATACAAAAAGATTATAATTATGGGCAGCTTTTATTTGTGTATTTCTTTTACACTGAATTCCATCTTAGGTGGTGGCAGTCCATTTCCCTTTTAACAATGTCCTTTTTCAAGACATATTTTATGATATAATGAATGATTTGTGATTTAGGTGTTGGTTGTATGTCATCATGTTTTATGTTAAACAGACACTATTGAATGGCAATCAAATGGGAAAAGATGCTTTTGGCAGCAGAATAATGTCTACACATAAGTATCCCTGTTATCTCTCTTTCTCTTTCTCTCACTACAGGACAGTAAGGAACCTCCAGACTGCAGACTAAGTGAATCTTTCACATCTTCAGGTTGCACATTAGGGGTGGACCTGCGCCGGAGGCGTCGCCGTTTATCTGGCAACCTGCAGTTGCCTCCTTTGTCATGGAGGCAAATGGAGAGATCACGCAGCCCAGATGAAGAGATCATGGCAAGACCAACTACCCTACCATTCATAACCCCTCGCATTGACATCACACCTGTGGATTCTGAGTGGTGAGTTCAGTGCATTAAGCTACTCCCACTGCTCCTCTTCCACAGCTGATGAACTGAAGCGGGGTCAGAATTTAAAGGGATAGTTCACCCCAAAATGGAAAGTCCTCCATCATTTACACATCCTCATGTCATTCCAAACCTGTATTACTTTTTTGCTTCTGAGGAACACAAAGGATATTTTGAGAAATGTTTCAGGGGTTTTGTATCTGTACAATGGAAGTCAAAAATTCTTATAATAGTTTTTGGTTTGTCATATCTAATTCCATCTCTTCCATTAGTAATTATTCTAGTTACTTATTATTGACTGATTATATTGAAGTGTTCAATAATAACGAATTAACCACATTATACATTAATATGAGCTAAAAAAACTCTCATAAAGAAGACCCTGACAATTAATTACATGTAAAATTACAATTACAAATGTTACAAATTACACTGCTCCAAAGTGTGTTCACCGAGAATAAAACTAGTGATTGTTTTTGACTGAATTTGTAGTAAATTATTATGTTATGTTATAGTCCATTGGTTTAAAACCTACTGTAGGCTACTAAACCTTTATTTTTGTCACTCAAGTCGAAGATAGGAAGGGTTGAATTTGCATGTCTAAGCATCAGTGCTTCACAAATAAGAGTTGCATTATGGAAAACACAAATTTTGCACTGAGAAGTAAATCAAAATTGTTTTCATCCAGCACTGATAATTTAGCTCCAGCTGTTTGATTTTGCTGTTACCTAGAGGAGAGTGGAATTTATTCAGCTGAGGTTGAATAGATTCCAGCAACAGCTGGTTTTAATCTATCATTCAATTTGCCTGTCAGAAAGATGATAAGTGACACCAGTGTCTGAATGGCTTGTGCCCTGTGGGGCTTCAAGTATGAAACAAGATGATTTCACACGTGTGTGTAGATATATAAATGTTGTTTTTTTTGTTGTTCCTGTCTGCTCTTTAATCAAAATGAAAGTAACAACAGCTCTCCCTAATTTTTGAATCATAAGACCACCAGATTTTATAATGTGGTGCATTTAATATATGTTTACCTTTGGACCATAGATTGAGCTGTGGTGTGCCAGAAGAGGGCAGCATTGAGACTAAAATAGGTCAGAAGTCCTAGTTTCAATTTTTTGTGACACCTCTGCATTAATAAGCCCCATAAGAATTCATCAACATCTGCCCCTGGTAAAACGACAGACAAACATTTGTTATATATAAATGTAGGCCATCCAGTCAAGATTTCGTGTTCAGTATGTTTGTATGAGACTATTTTAAGAAATAGCTCAGCTGAAAATAAATACTCTCTCATTATATTCTCACCCTCTTGTCATTTTCTATGGAGCAGGGGAATGTTTTGAAAGAATCCTAAGACAGTGTTTTCCCACTTCCTGGTGACGATGGCGACGTAAACTCTAACAAGATTCAAAAACAAAAAAAACCTTGATGATAAAAGTATTATGATAGTTATACAATGTGCGCAAACTTCTTCTAAAGACATAGCATCGCTTTATGTGAGGAACAGATTGAAATCTAGGCCGTTATAAGTTCTATGGACTAATTTTATGCTATACTGTACTTTTAATGTGCTTAAAAAGTAACACCGTAAATATTCACATCAATATGATAAGTAATGCCAGCATTCACTTTTGGCTGCACTGTCTCTTTATTAATTTCTTTTATGTGAGATCCCTGTTGTCTTTGGGAATCAGTGATGAAGACACCATAAGATGTTGTTTAAGCTGCACAAATATACTGTTTTTTATTTGTTTGGACTTGTATGTATCTTTACATGTGCAGACTTGCACACAGAAACACGCATGTATACAAAGACTCAGACTTGCAAACCTTCATTATCTGTCCCGTGAGCTCACACTCCTGCAGTTCTGCTCTTGGTAAAGCTGTTTGTTTGATGTGTGTGTCAGGAGAATCAGGAGACAGGGTTTGGGGAAAGTGCTATTTTTACTGCACAATTATTTTCGTGCTGACGTGACTGTTGCAGATTGATTTGGGCACTCCCAGGTGCATTGTGGGAAAGTTTTATAGGCCAGCCATAAGAAATGATGCTGGAGGGAAGACACCACAGGTCACTGAGCTGTCTGCTAGGCAAATTCATCAGCGACTTTACCCACTTTCTCTGGATGGAGAATATCTGTATATGGAAATATAGTTTTATGCCTCTGGTCTTTTGTGTGTTTATGAGAGAGAGAGATAGAGAGAAGGAGAGATTGATTTGTCAATGAAATCACTCTGTCACACAGTGTAAGATGTGGAGCCATGTTTCATTCAGAAATGCTATTACACAAACCTCCGGGGCATAAGATGTCCTCTATGCTTTTGTCTGGTCTGTTTAGCTTTAATCTTTCTCCTGTAGTATAATAGGACGTATGACGTAAGAACAGATCTGGCTGTGTGACGTTTTAGCCATTGTTGGTTCTTAAAGAGGACATGTACTATTTCTTTAGCACCACACGGTATGGCAAGAATAATGACTGTTTTCATGCAAGATTTTTCTACCTGTGTACCATTGGTCAGTTTGCTTTGCAGTGCCACCCTAAACTCACGCCCATTATTTGAGTCAATCTTACCAGGGAGGGGCCACATCATTTGTTTTAATGATAGAGCCACAGTGTTCACAGTTCTTAGGGAAGTCAACATTATCTCAAGGAGAAAGTATTTTAGCTTTGAAAAATTGCACTGCCTTTGAGAGGTTTTGAATTACATTTTTGACGTCTTATTAAATGATTTATTCAGAAACCATGAGAGTCTGTGCTTTCACTGTGCGTTTGTGTAAGTTTGCCTCATTACCTGGCGCCCTTTTCTGTGAAAGAATAGAGTTTTGAAGGCTTGTGATTTTTTTTTTCTGTTGATGGTGTCCTTCAAAGCTCTTAGTCTGAGAGTTTGAGGCATGTCCTTTTATATGACCCTTCACCTGGAAATGCCACAGGAGCCATCAAACAGAAGGGATTATGGAGGCTGGCTGGGACACACACACACACACACTCACACACACAGTAATGAGGTCATCTCATAGACTTCCATTGTTTTTATATGAGGCTAATGATAGTTTCTATTCTCAAACTCATACCTAACTCAGAAACAAACCTTTAGACATTATTAGATGTAAAGTACAACATGATTTGGCCAATTTTACTAGACAGGACCACATAAAATGTCTTTGTCCTTTGTTTTAGACGTTTCTCTGTATTTTAAGGGCATTTTTTAGATTTGTCTATTACAAGTATAGCTAAACTTAGATACTCACCCACATATAACACAGACTCTAAACTAGTGAGGCTTAAGGTGATAATGTGTACCATTACCAACCTCAAGGACTGCCATTAGAATTCATGGTTCCTGGAAAAACATTATAAGGATGCTTCCCTCGTCACATGGTCTGTGACACTGTTCCAGTTTGTCCCCTGTTAATGATGTCCTTGTCTACCTCTAAACCTAATAATCAAACCTGATATTTAAAGCAAACCATGATTTAACCAGATTATGGCTATGTACACTGCAACGTTTCAGAAGTTTCAGACAACTGCATTTAAATGGAATTTCTTAAATTATCATTCTGTGTGTGTAACAGGAGTCACTACGTCAATTGTGATGATTGACACAGTGGTAACCATAGCAACATGTTGGCACCTCCCAGATGTGAACAGGAAACATGACAATGCCAAAGTCTTATGTCTGGCAATTTTAACTAAACAAATTATGCTCGGCATGCTGTTTTGCCATGTCCATTATTATAAGCATCTTTATGGAAGCAATATACTTCCAGTATAAAGCATTTTATCATTGTTATTTGTTTTCGTTTAAGACTTTTTCTTTTTTCTGTCAAGAATAGGCAACACTGTCACTTAAGGGCTGGTGTGAGAGCAACTAGCCCTGTGCCAATATGTGAGAATGAGTCAAGGCTGTCAGATGTGTTGACTTCTTGGTACAAATTTGCAAATATTAGCAACTAGATGTTTTATTTTTGAAGAAAATGTGAGTGTAGATTGGCTGTAAAAACATCAATTGCCCCAATGCTAGGCTGTTTAGGGGAGTTGCCAGGACGTTTCTACGTGGTCTAAGTTTTGAATACTTTTCTCTTCTATGCTGTTGCTAGGTGGTTGCTAGGGTGCAACGATCAGGTCTTCATAATATTCTGGTCCCTAGATACGGCTTAGGTACATCCATCAGTGTAATTGTAGGTGCTTTTCTCAGAAAATCATTTGGATAAATAATAACACTCCTTAACAAGCTACATGATTGGAGATTTCATTCCTGGTCATAACATAAACGGTGCAGGATGAATTACATGCCAAAACTGAGTAAAGAAAATGCAGTAGTGATGTTTGCCTAAGCAAGAACTACTCATATACAGCTATGGCAGAAATCAGCAGGACTCTAGAAGATGGTTTTTACGATGGCTGTGAGAAGAGATCAATTTAATCTTATTGATGCATTATTTACTATTGTGGACAGAAGCCACAACAGATGTACCGAAGTTTACAGTCTGTTTCAATATTGTGTGTTTGGGATAAAGTGGATCTTGCATGATACAGTGTTCAGATAACGAAATACTTAAATAATGACGTCAATCGCAGATTAAGCGAAGGCTTCTCTCAAATTGTAATTGTGTTAAATGGTTTTAAATTTCACTTAGCTGGGTTTTTTCCCTAATACTCCTTCTGTCACATTGTAACAATTAGCTTTGTCTCTCATCTCTTTAATTTTTTCTCATATTTTCCCTTTTGGAGTCCATCTCTCATCTGTTTTCTTCTATAAACAAGCACGAGGGTCCTCATCGTTAGCCGTATGACTTCCCTCACCGCATCGGTCAGTAGTGAGGAAGTGGCTTTATGTAAAACGCTCGGTTATGTAAGACCTCTCCTCAGTGGCTCGTTCAGTAAATACTCTCCCAACTCAGAAAGGTCAGTCAGAGTGACTTAAGAATATTTACATTCCCTGTCATTGAACCCGGTTTCCACAGCAATGCTAGACCTTTACACAAGGGTTTGGGTTTTGCCATGGCGCAAAGACACTACAAAGAATTAAAGATGGATTTAGGATGAATTAATGGATGTTAATGCGAAGGTTATAGATTCAGACCCTGAAAATAATGACTCACCACTCAGCATGTGTGTGTGTGTTGGGTAAGGAAGTGTCTACTACATGGAGACAACCAAAGACCTTTCCCTTAAATGGACCAAGACTGAGGGGATTAAAGGGATAGTTTGCCCAAAAATTAAAATTGTATTATTTACTCACCTTCATGTAGTTCCAAAATCTGCATGACCTACTTTGTTCTTCAGAACAATAGGAGATATTTTATCAAATGGTGCACTCTAATCTATTGGCACATCCGTGCAAATTTACACCCGTTCTTGTTAATTTAACCCCTGTTCCTAAGTACAGTAAACCATGTTCACTAGTCCTTACCACACTTACCCACTTACCGCAGTGATCCCGACAGCCATCCTTATTATGATCTCACTGGCAGTTATCACTCTGTTCCTTCCCAGAAATCTCAGAACTGAACCTCTGACTCGTCAACCCAGCTGTGTACCAAGCTAAACCGAGGGAATTGAAGTCATCTATCATAAATCCTCTGCGTTTCAAGATCAAAGGCAAACTAACACAGAAAACATTTCACCATCTGTTCTGGTTTTTTGTTAATGCTCTTATTCATCATTCATCTATCTCATTACTTCTTCCCTCTGGTCTCCATGGTGAAGTCCTGGCTGCTGCCGGTTTTTGACTGGCAGGTTGATAGCTGGCTAACATGCTTCCATTCTTCGGTATGCCTTCACAAGAGCCAGAGATAATCCTGCTGTGCTGCTGTCACGCAGGGCGAGCAGGCGGCCGTTTCACGATCAAGGGAAATGCTGCACATCATGGTTTCATGATTTTTTTTTGTTTCTTTTGGTGTGGATTTTTTATTACTTTTTAGGATGCAACAGCTTTTTAGGTATTTATTGCCTTCTGACTGAACAATTAAAGACTGAGGGTTACGTGAAATGTTAAATGAAGGGCCATATAAATGAGGGTATGCGCTGAATTTCCTTTGTGGTTGTTAAAATTAGGCACAGTTGTCTTTTTATGCTTTGTAAATACATATGGAGTACATATGGAGTGCCATCACACAAACACTTGTAGTGTGTTTTGTCTTAAAGTATCTGCTTTTGTTTGCATCTGTGAAATTTAAATCATTTTCATAGCCATATTTTTCTCTTCAAACCAGCCCCTTTATTAGCTAACCCTTCATTTACCTTAAAGCTTTATTTATTTTGTGCACACAGCTAATCCTGAGCTTAAATTGCTTTGGGATTTTTTTATCAGTGTCTTCACTGAGCTGTGAAAGGGCAGAAGCCCTTATCAAAATCCAGTCCGTCAGCTGTCAAACAAACAAACCGCTGACCAATCATATGCAAGTGTGGGCGGAGCTTTCACCATCACTATGCACATTTTCTTGTGATCTTTTTATAATACGGTGCTCTCAAATCTATTTGATTATTTTCAGTGAAAATACCACCTGGGGGCGAGTTAGGTGTTATAGGTCGATTCCCTACTTCAGGTTTCCTCTTTCTGTGTAGAGCATCAGGGGAAGCTCTGCCCTGTAATTCCTGAAGAGAGGAGCTACTGATGGTTGAGAAGACCTGCTCTTGCCCACTGTTGAATATTTTAAGATGGAGTTTCCTGGAGCTGAATGAAGTGAGAGAGTGTCTGGGGAGAAGTGAACAGTGTGAGAGGAGTGAGTGGAAAACAGAGACATCTAAATAAATAAAAGTGTGAGTCATATCAAGAAGAGTGAACATCCAATATTCTACCAGGAGTCAGTTATGTCTGTGTAACTGAGAGAGGCAGAGAGAAAAGAAGGGAGAGAGAAAAGGGAGAGAGAAAAGGGAGAGAGAAAAGGGAGAGATAGCGAGACCTTGCCTACAAGGAGAAATGGGTAAGAGAGGTGTGGTTATAGAGAGATAGACTGTTTATTTTTCTTGCTCTCACAGGAAGGAGGTGTGACTTCTCAGTGTGTCAGTGGAACTGAACGAGAGAGGATTATTCTACTGCATTGCCGAAAGACTAAGCTGACACAGAGGGAGAGAGAGAGAGGAGAGAGAGAGGAGAGAGAGAGGGAGAGAGAGAGAGAGAGAGAGAGAGAGAGAGAGAGAGAGAGAGAGAGACAGAATAGCACAGCCTGAGCTCACTCAGATATTCCTGTCTGACACACAAAACATCAGCTTGCATGGCATAACCTCCAGTGGACTGAGAGAACAGGAGGGAATAGTTGGCAGCGTGACTCAGAAAGGGGCAAAATAGGGCCAGTTCCACCAGCAGCATCATCATGTCCTCCACTGAGCTGAGTGCTACGGAACTGGACCCCTGCATTCGGACCTTTAAGGAGCACATGCATTTGGAGCTTGAGCCACCGAGATTGGGAACAGGCAACAAGCGCATCACATCACCCAAAATATCCCCCCGCAGCTCCCCACGCCTCTTCCGTAAGCTGATGGTCAACAAAGGTAGCCGCCACAGACGCCGATTCACTGTCGCACACACCTGGTAAGTGTGCCTAAGAGAAACACTGTGGAGAGGAGGGACCAAGAGGGTTTCGGTACTATGTTGTTTTGAAGGGAAATTTTTTTATGAATGGCACTACATTTGTTGGCGATCGGTGATTGTTGTTATAGGTCAGTGGGGTGTGATGTCACTGCAGGTGTGATATCATAAAATTATGATCAGAAGTTGATTTGAATAACAGAAAAAAATAGCAAATGTCATGTGATGTGTGAACAGCAAGCCAGAGAAGATGGAACAACCAGGGAATTCTCTCAGATCAACGTGACATTGTGATGGTGTCTTTGGTTGTCACAATCAGCCAGACCCTTGGCCCTGTCTCTGAAAACTATTATCTGTGAGGCTGTGAATTTACACTCAAATGGTAGATCACCGGTAGATTAGAATCAGTTTTAAAGAAGCCTAATGTAAGTGTTGGCAATTTCAATATTATAACCTTCTCAAACCTAACACATCTCAAAGAATGTGTAAGCAAAATGTAATGTTAACATTTTTAGCAAAATAGGTGCTCAAAAATTATGAAAATGTGAATAATACAAATTGATAATTAAACATTTTTATATAATAGAAAATGATTAAAAATAAGCATAATCTCTAATTCATGGTCTCGTTAAAGTCAACATGAGCTGTAAAAAAGAAATCATCTTGCATTTTTCTCCTACTCTTAAAAGCAACAGCCCCAAAATAAGGTTTTTACATCACTCAAAATAATAATAAAATAATTGTAATTTACTGTAACACAGTCATACTCACAGCTTTGTGCAGTGAGATATTTTCTGTGCATTGATGAGATTGGATCAGACTTGGGAGGATGTGGGCAGGATATGAGGTGACAGAGGCTTATTTATCCTTTGGTAAATAGAGCGTTTTTCATCCTGTGTAGACTCCTGCTATGGTCATATTGTAGAACAATGAAGCATTGAGCCACTTGGTTTAAATGATGTTATCTGTTCCATTGCAAAACATTGACATTGTATGAACGATTTCTTTTCTATGCTAGAATGCAAGGGTATACAGTTTTGTGTAAATGTATATTAAATTTGTCATGTGATGTTTGTAAAGGGGTGGGATGACCTCCTGTGTTATTGTGTTGAATTTAAAGCTATAAGATATGGTGCTCTTGAAACTTGTCTTTGGATGTTAGTTATGTCCTCACATGTAGGAGTCATTCTGTGTCAGAAAGGTGTCCCTTCTGCTTAGTTAGCTAGGCAGAGTGTGTTTAATGTTTAATGTGTCAGATACAAAACACAGTGTGACCAGCACCTGTACATTATTCACCCAGACAGCCATTAGACCCATATAGGAGAGAGTTTAATGGGGCACACTGCAGTAACAGCTTTCTTTATATGGTGATCTGTCAGATTATGGTGACGAAAGCTTTTAGCACTGATCTGCTGTGAACAAGGTCAATGAAAGCATGCATACTTGATTTTAACCATTCATAAAATGAGACGGAATCACAAGTAGAACCAGAGTGGTCTATGTATACAAAATATACTAATGTATGTATAGTCCTCTGTCCATGTTCATCTGTCCATGTTAGCATCTGCGTAATTTGTAATTTGGCTAGTTTATACCAAACCACAGATGCTTTGTGCTAAAGTACCATAGAGTTTAACTGGCCGTTGCTTAAGAGACAAAATAAGGTACAGAAAGCATTCTCTCCTCACTTTTTAAAGTTGGCTAGCTTATTTATTTTGGTATCAGAAATGTGCACAATTTTATGGTCAGTTTTATTTTAGCTAAACTCATATTTGCAACCCACCAGTTAAGAGCATTCTCAGATGATTGAATCAGAACTAGTTACGTGAATCACGTAGCTAGTGAATCACGTCGCTATTTCACATGCGTTAACATTACAGTGTGGTCTGGTCCTCACAAACACCAGGACTGGATGGAGGGGGCTGGGCTGTGTTGTGGGAGAAAATACAAGTGCAGTGGTTTGGAAAACCAACAAAGAGACTCTTATCCCTTCATAATAAAGGATGGTCAGAGAGAGTAATCTCTCATGTCTATTGGAAGCCGTTAGTAACTTTACGTTTCTTAATGTGTTACTATATGAAATAAGATGTATTCCAACCAATAAGCTACTGTATACAACTCTGATCTTGATTTGCCACAGGCTCGAATCTGCATCATCTGTGTGAGCACCATAACTCTATGTATAAATCATATGCATTACATTTACTCTGACTGTTTCCCTCAGCTGTATCTAAACGAAGAAAAATCAACATGCTCCCCATTTTTTCATACTATGTGCTTTTACTTCATCTGATGAGATATGCTTTCATTCTGCATCCCCAGGGCTTAATATTTGGATCTGTTCCCTCTCTCTGTGGGAGACATTACACTGCATTAGCATACATAGACATCCCAAGTATCCTGTTTGCAAACAACTCCATGCGATACTCAGTTCCGTTAATGTGGAATTTTTTGCTTTAAGAAGTCTGATTTAAAACCCACCGTGATCATTAAAGAGTTTTCATTTGGCACTTTAAAAACGACTTGTGTTAAGGTGTTAAGGGTGGTGTGAAGATATCTTGGTGTTTCTTGTTTTTGTCCTTCCTGTCCCGACTCAGCCTGGAAGTATTTGTTTACTTTGCCCTGTACAGTGTGATTTATATGCACATTTGCTTGCGGGACTCTGTAGGCCATTGGACTGGAATGCTTGAAAATCAGATCAGTTGGAGAAGTAGACCAGTGCACCAGTGCACCAGTGCATGAACCTCATACATGTTTGCTTTCTTATATCTTCTATTCTTATAAGATATGACAGGCCTGAATCAGCTATTGGGTCACAAAAGGCTCAAGAGTTTGAGCCTCTAGTGTGGATGCATGTTAAGGCACATCATATCTTGTGTTAAGCCAAGCAAACTGGCTCTGTTCCAAAATCTAATGTGCTGCCTTGTAAGGTAACATGCTAACCATGATGATTTATTATTATTATTATCATGATAGACCAAAACGCTGCACACCACACAAATAGCACTGAAGAAAAACTCACATTTGATAGTTTGATGCTGAGATAACAGTGCAATAAACTTTTAAGTATGTATATTTAATTTATAATTAGATTATATTTAATCTTAATATTATTTTTTAATAAGTTTAATATTGCAATTAAACATTTGTATTTATAATTTTTGTTATTGAATGTAAACATTTATAGTCTTTTGCCTTCTTTCATCTGTCATTTTGGATTTATTTTTTCACTTAGCTAGGTGCAGTGCATTCTAGGATTGCGTTCTCGACAAAGGACACACACAATAAGGGATGGTTAGGATGTTTTGGATGCCTACCTTTTCAACCAGCTTTCGTATTATGAGCTCGCCTATGATGCCTAAAATGCGGCCTCTGTAGGTGGTGCACTAAGTTTTAGAACGGAGCAAGTGTGTGCTACATTCAGATTTGAGCCATTTTTGAAGCCATGCGTTTATAAAATTCTAAAATTTCAAGGTTTAAATGAGATTTATAATGTGGAGTCAGATATCTGGACCCTCACTGGACTCAGAATGCCCCTTTGAGAATGCAGAGAATGTTTTGCCAACATTGTAAGAACAGCCAGGCGACCTTTTCACTTGGCTGTTGTTGTTAATGCACTTATTCTCCAGCTCTCAGACACTTCCAGGCTGGTGGACTGTGTGCTACATTTAGATTTTAGCCATTTTTGAAGCCATGTGTATTCTGTTTCATTATTAACTGTTAGCAAAATTTGATTAACCCATGGGTGGATTTAACAAGGCAGCATTATGAACATAAATATATGGTACAGACAGAAAAGCAGCATGGCTGAAAAAATCAACAGGCAAAAAAGTGCAAGGGTGGTCTGTTATCAAGGAGTAACAGGATACAGAAGTAGCACATACACGTAACAATCACATTACACACAAACAAGGTCACATGACAATTTCTTTTCAAACCAAAGCCACTTAGAGTTCACCAGCTGCAAGGTCCTGAGGTTAGGTGCAATCGAGTGACATGTTTTCAGCATATCTAAGATTGAACTTTTATGTTTTTTGATTATGAGCTTAAGATTGTTTGCTGATAAGCAACCACAGAGCTCAACCTGTGATGCACAAGCATTATAATAAACTGGTGATGAATGCTTATCAATTATGCACACATACTATAAACACATACACACACAGAGCAATTGTTAGGCTATCAGTATATTTGATTAATGTTCTGGTGGAGTGTGTGTTTTATGTACATTGTTACAAAGCAGCTGTACAAATGAAAAATATCCAAAGATTTTTAACAGTGAAATAAAATGAAGATTTGTTTGACAATGAAAATGAAAAGTTTTGAGAAGAAAATTAAAATTAACAAAATTATTAATATAAATTATCTTGTCATAAAGTTTGTTTTATATGATAAAATTCTAAAATTTCAAGGTTTAAATGAGATTTATAATGTGGAGTCAGATATCTGGACCCTCACTGGACTCAGAATGCCCCTTTGGTGAAGAGAATGTTTTGCCAACATTGTAGGAACAGCCAGGTGACCTTTTCACTTGGCTGTTGTTGTTAATGCACTTATTCTCCAGCTCTCAGACACTTCCAGGCTGGTGGACTCACTTTTTGTCTCGGAGTTAATCAGTCTCCAGGGCTGAGGTATCTGGAACACAGTGGGTCTGCAAACTCTCTCAACTGGATTTATGGCTACAATCACATCTACTCCATAATTATTACTTGATCTTTCACAAGGCCACCGGCTGGGCTCACATGTTTAAATAAAGCAACTATACAAAGGCCTGTAAAGTAGTTGTACTTTAGAGGAATTGTGTGAATGGTAACATTAAATAGATCTTTTGAGAAGCTGAGGTTCAGAGTTCTTGGAAAAAAATGTCAACCACAAACCTTCAGAACGGCTGTGAGTTGACCTTCAAAAACAATCTCAAGTGCTTATGGTCTTTTGCCTGCGTATTTGTAGATGCACCTTACAGAATTCACAATAAGAATTCTGCAAATAACTTGCAATTTTATGTTTCAAACAGAGATGGCGATAGAGAGGAAAAAAATATGGATTGCAGTTTTAAGAACAAAGAAATTACGTTACGTACATACAATAGTGCTTTTGCGCGTGAGGTGCATAACAAGGCTAATTTACAAAATAAATGTCTTCGCTGGTTGGTAAATAAGAGCGCAAAAGTGGTGTGACTGTTTGGTGAATTCACTTCAGTATGTGGACAGTTTATTGACTCACCCGACATCTCCACCATGACAGAAACCCTGTGGAGAGTTGCTCTTGTGCTCCATCGCTACTTCTGCCATTGCAGTTGTTTTGTCATGAATTAAGCAAAAGCTCAGTGCACGCTCTGCTTATAGTGTTTAGTTGTTTGAGCAAGTCCTCTGTTGAAAACTTAAAGGACTTCCTCTCTATTGTGTGTTTGTGTACCACCAGGACACATTAGCTTTAGTTGTCTACTGTAATTTAAGACATATTTGAACCTTAAAGCAGAAAAAAACAGCAAATTCCCTCAAAATGTCCCAACCAAGTCAGCAGTATGTCAATTTTATTATCTACTCTATAAAATACACTGTTATATACATATACATACATTAGCTGCTTGCTGTATGTGCATTTACAATTACATTTATGCAATGGGAAGGCACTTTTATCCTAAGTGATTTTAAGTTGCATTTAAGTTATATTTTAGCAGCATGTTTGTTTCCTGGGATTTGAACCCAAAACCTTTTGCACTGCTGATGCAATGTTCTACCAGTTAAGCTACAGAAACATTTCTCTTCGTCCACCATCTTGCATTTATGTTCTCATGGAGTTTGGATAAAACAACCTTTCTCTTCGGAATGCACGTTTCTTTAAATTATAGGTTTTGGAACAGAGCACATGATAACCATTGGCCAGAGATGTAACACATGACATTTTAGGTTATGATTGGTGAGTATCCCTTTAAAACAGCACATTATTTGGACTATATGTTGCATTTTGACATGCATGCTTGCGTTCCCAGAATGACAGGTCGAATTTGAGTCATTACATGTCAGCTGTAACGCCAGATCAGTTTGTCATCCTCACCAGACTGTCAATCTGAACGGCAAAAGATTTATTAGTGGCTTTATGGGGTGTTTGAATTTAAAACAGTCTGTAAATAAGTACATGCATTCTTTTATTCAATATGTGTTCTTTTTTAAATCTCTACAGACAAATGGTATACGGTACAGTGCAGTTTTCCTGTGTCTCATTATTGCTTCCTAGATCCAGTTTTGTTTTCTAGAAAAGTCCACCCACTATCTCAAGAAACTCGTAGTTCTCATTAACAGCACATTCATTATGGAGTGTCTATTGAATGCACACACACAACAGGTGACCACTCTCTCTTCTACATGCAGACTCCCAAATCATAACTATAATTAGAGCAGTGAGCTCTGTTTGGTTTCATCTTTATTTTCATACCCTGCACAGCACATGCATGAATATGTCTGCAATGGCCTTGTGGGTATTTTTCTGTTTGTTCGAAAATATGAATATGTAGATCAAGCAGAAAACCTTGTGATGGTCTAATTTAGACTGAAAGGTCCCAAATTGGAACAATTCTCTATATTGACATATAAATCTACCCCATATATATAATAATTATTAATATATATGTTATATATTACATTTCTGTATGGGGTTTCACGCTTCACAAAACAAAATGTGCTTCTCCGGCTATTTGTAGGCATTTAATGACATTACATGAGATAAGTGTTAAGTCACAAAAAAAATATTGTTCTCTTTACCGTGAATCAGCTAAATTGTGTCAAACTGATCTGTTTTTTTTTAGCTCTTACTGATTCAGTGATCCAGTCACAGCGATTAACATTTATACAGCGATATAACACATTAGTCAACTACTTTTGTTCCTTTTTGTTTTTGTTAAGCTTGAAGGTTTTAGTCCCCATGTATTGTAAACATATAAAAACAACCGGTACAGTTCTTCAAAATCATTTTTGTGTAACATGGCGAAAGGAAACTTTGGAATAACATGAGGGTTAGTAAACAAGAAGTGACAATTTTCATTTTGAGGTGAAATTCTTTTAAATCTGATCTGAAGATGGAAGATACATTGCCAGAGGATGTTTAGGAGAAAAATACAGTGTCTGTTATTTTCTCAGATAAAAACATTTAAGCTTTTCTCTTGATGCTTACTATAGAAAGTATCGCTGTATTTCTCAGCTTGAACAATCACACAGCTAGAGTTTTAAAGAGAGAGAGAGAGAGTATATGTGTGTGTGCTTTCTGAATATGAATATGATGAATATTTATTAGGCCTAAGAAAAGAGGAGACCTCCAGTGCAAGGCAGTTTGGATTGGTCTATTTTATTACATTGTTTAAACATCTGGCAGGCTACTTTTGGAAACATGGCTCAAAATGTGTAAAGCACAAAATTTAAAGTTTAGATAAATGTGATGCGTGCTGGGAACATTTAAAAAGGCATGCACTAAGAATGAATATTCATAGTATTTTATTCACACGCCTTGTTTTAGCACCTGATTCGCTGAAAGAATTATGCAAATCATGGTATAGAGTAAACATGCTCGCATAATTAGTGCTGAATGCAATTTGCATTCCGCAAACCCCATTTCAAAGACCGGTTCTGAGTACTAGTTTTATGGAGGTGGCATCACACAACCGTGTTCTGGCACACTTTACAAGGACTTGCCCAGTCATTCTCAATCATTTGATCATCATTTAAGACATACTGTTTACACAAACATGTCTTTAAACCAAAATTCATGCGCTCCCAGCTAACAATTATAGGTTGTAAAAAGCTTTCTTTAATGTTTCCATTCACAAAAATCTCAATGTTCTAGGAATGTTCAAAATGTTTACTTTTCTGACATTGTATTAACGTTAATGCTTCTTATAAGGACATTATTGTATTGTTATTCTGTAACATTTTTAAAATGTTCCACTAACAATGTAAGAATAACATTTATGATATGACATATAACTTTAAATAAATGTTCTATTAATGTTACTGCAAGAATGTTTTTTGATAACAGTGAAATAACTTTAAGAGAACATTAGCCAACATTCTAACAACATTCACTATTGCTGGGCAGTATACTTCGAAACACAGAGGTGAGAACCATTATTTGTCATGAATACTTATACATATACTTATAGCCTCATTATAGCTCAATTACAACTGCTCATGTTACCGGGCTTAGTGACACAACAGAATACGGTCCCACGTTGCGTGTGTGGATTTTGCTTGCCTGCATATTAGAAGAATGCGTATTTCCCATGTGTTCCCATTTGGCCATAAATCTGTTGATAGTCTAAGCCTCCTACACTCAATGGATTCTATTTATAGCTGTTAAATCATCTTTGTCCTTGAGTTGTGAATGCACATCTCCATTGTGTTGTGCGGAAAATAGGGATTTACATCATGTGTCCATATTTCATACGCAGGCTGTAAGCAGTACCTAGAAACAGCTACAGCTGATGTTTAATTCTGTATTTGGATTTTTCCCAACTCAGGAAGTGTTGTTTTTAATAGATCACGTTTATTTACAGTGTATGAGATCTGAAGGCATTAGTTCCTCTGAACTATGAGACGAAACTAATAAGTCTCTAGCTTATAGTCACATTGTAGCTCAAGTGTTGCACTTGAGTGATGCACAATGTGTAGTAATACAGCTTTTCTTTCTGGCACACACACATCACTTTGAAGGTCACCGTTTCACATTACTCTGGAATTTTGTGAAAGGTTTAAAGTCTTACTGATGAATGGATGAACACAGTGAGATAGTATTGGTGAAACTTGTTGGTATTTTCAGAGAAATGTACATATGAAAATGTTATTTTTTCGGAGGAAGTGCAAAGAGTGAAAGAGAATACAGGTATAATTCAACAAAAATGTAATTTTTTAAAAATAATATCCTGGTCAGAATATCCCTATCCATGTTGTGGATAAGGATATTCTATATATCCCCAACATGGATATTCCTTTTAAAATGGTTTTGTTTAACTTTATTAATTTGGACTTTATTTACATGGAAAATAAGCAACATTGTACCTATTCCTGTTAAGGTTTTCATGCAAACATACACACAGCCAGCTTGTTGAGAGATTTTGTTCAGTGCTAATTTGGTCTTTATTTGATGAAGTATTAGTAATACACTGTTTACATTATTAATATTGATATTGTCTACAGTACACTAGCTATTTTTCCATCCCTATTTAGATTACACAGCGGATTAGCTTTTCATGTTAAATATATGCCATCAGTGGGAATATACAAACTCTCACACAAACACACACACATAGATAAGACTGTGAGTCATGGAGTGAACAGATTTCAGGAATGTGTTTACATGCTTTCTCATGTGGCTGATCTGCCGTGTCCAGTGTCCAGAATATGAGTCTTTCAGAGAGGTTAATGTAAGAATGAGAGCAGCTTGAGGAGCTCATTTTCTCTAATGAAGTGTTAAGCCCTGCTCAACAGATAGAGAGAAAGTGAGCAAGAGAGTTAAGCTTTAAAATAACAACATGCAATATGTTATGCAATACACACACACACACACACATATATATATACATACACAGTACAGTAACATAGTACAGTGTTGTACTATACCTATGGTACAAGAATAGTGCAGAACAGCAGAGAAGGGATTTTTTACATGATCTCAGATTTTTTTACATGCAACCCCTGATATAGATGTGGTATATTGCTACAGTGACAGTTTCAGATGGTACTTTGGCTCATATTCATGTACATGGTATTCCAAGGTACTTGTGGTAGTAATCATACTTTTTTGCATATATTTTGTATTTATTTTTTGTGTACTGTATAGGAGGGTCCTAATGTGCCTCTGTGTGGTTTCAGTTCACGGTACATGGCAATAGTGATGTAGAGACAGCTGTGGGAACATACTGAAGCATATTTGGATAACTTTGTCCCAGATCCTGGATCACTTCTCATCTCTGTAACTTCTTATGCTAAATCTCCCTCACCGCCTGTTTTGTGTTGGAATCAAGGGATTTTTGTGCAATATTTAATAATAGGAAAAATAACCCTAAAGACACCTTATAATTTTGGACATCATAACACTTAAGGTAGGTCTTTGGGTTTCTTGTACCAATAATGACATCTAGTCTATCATCCTGATAAGGCCTGTAGTTTTATACTTGGCCCATTATACTCTGTCTGTGTGTGTGTTTATGAATGTGAATATTCGGTGCTTTTCTTTCTTTTGTAGTGACAATAACTTTGTAGTGTGTGAGAGAGAAAGTGTGTTGTTGGCATGTTAGCAAGGTTGCCGGTAATGTACAAAGCAGCTGTACCGAGAGGCTGCTTTTAGCAGGTTGATTTATTGAGCCTGTCCTGTTTGAAATAAAGGCAATTGAGAATCAGTCGATAGCAACAGCTGCTGTGTCATGCAGCCCCACTTTAACCTGTTATCCAGCTTAAATATGATTTAGCACCTCTGGGACCACAGAAAAGGTGACAACGAGGATAATAAAGCAGACACTGAACAATATATTTATAGAGAAAGAGAAAGAACCTGGTTATAGATTACAGTTATACATTCAAATGGCTCTTGTTGGGTTTTTATTTAGACTATGAAGAATGAAATCATTGCGTGGTATTTAGTATGTACGAAGGAACCCAACAGCAATATTTAAATGTGCTGTAACCTTGATAATCGTATAATACAGGATAAATCAAGAAATCAGCACGGCTGGATACATGTTGTGTTGATTAGCTTTGTTTGCTGGTATGTTGAATCTCTGTTTAGATTATCAATGCTGTTGTTTTGTAAGTTAACTCACACCACTGTTTTCCTCAGTTATGATGATAATTGTTGCTATGCTGGATTGGTTTGGAATGCTTAAACAAATGGGCCAATATTTTGATGGCTCTGAATGGCTTGCTTATCATTTCTGTGTTTATTATGCAGGGACGAAAAAATGTTTCAGCACTGAGGAAATTACATACCTCAGCTTTAAGCAACAAGCCGAAACATATTAGGTTACACCAAGCGTAGTATAACTATAATTTTTAGGGGGTTAGATCAGGTAGAAATAGCCTTTAAAGGTAATAACTGCATATTCACGTTTTACAATGGACAACAGGTTGCATATTCTGAAGATAATAAGAAGAAATGGTTTAATATAAAGTCTGAAAAATGTATTAAAGACTTTATTAAATGTTATATTGTTTAATCCCTTCGCTTGCTTGCCAAAGATTCTTTCATGATGGAGTCATGGCTACTTTTGTAGTTAATGTAGTCATATATTTCTACTTTTGACAGATAACTTGGTTTTTAAATGTTGCCTGCTGTCATGATGAATGGGACGAGAGACATTGATTTGCCTGTTTTTCATAAAGAAGAAAATAAATATATTGGGTATGTAAGATATTTATTTGTGAGACTGAACTCTCGTGAACTGAAAATGGTGAAAACATGTTTTTGCATGTGAAAAAGCTCCCGGCTGGTGTTGAACTCATGGAAGCAGATGTCTGATTGGACGCGGTCTGTCACATCGCCACTTCTCTTCACATGCTGTATGAGTGGATGACATTTCAACAAGAAACGTTAGAAAGATAAAACAAGCCCGGTCAACAAGACATAAAAAGTTTTATTGGACAATTTTGGTGACAGTTTCAGAATCTTATTAAGATTAAGAAAAAATTATCTAAAAACTGAAAAATGGTGTGATAGCGTTTATATTTTTATGCACTGAAATGTTTGAGCACCAATTAAGATTACACTACACTCTAATAAATACTTAATTTGCTTACCAAAGTAATAAGCAAATACGTATCTACTCTGAGACCTGGGCTACATAAAAAAAATCACATTACGTCCAACATCCAAGGTCTGTGTTTACACACACAAACACACACACACAGTAACCACACTGTTTATTCATCTCACATACGCAGCATGTTGCTATGGGGACAGGCCCACCAGTTTGCCAAGGGTAAAAATTATAGCAGGTTGTGTATCTGGCTGACCGCTGGCATCTCTCCACTTTCCCTTTATTTCTTTTTTCAGCACAGTAACTGCACCCCATAAACCTGCTGTCATCATAGCACCTCTGTAACAAAAGCTTTCCTGACTCAGGAATGTGAGAGAATCGCTCAGTCTCTCATTAGTGTAGGTTGCTCCGATCGAAGCGCTTTCTGTCATTGATTTTGTTGAAGGTTGTGTACATCCTGCAACAGGCTTCACTAATCCACGTCTGATTAGACAGAAAAATAAATAAAAAACTAAATAAAAAATCTAGTAAATAAAGGTTTGAAATTGTAAAATGCAGAATGTTTTCTGTTGGGGTCAGAGTGTGGGTTAGGGTTAGGTTATATTGTTTATAACTAGCTGTGTATAAAAACAGTACTAATCTATGGAATGTCCACTTTTAGATAGACAATGTGGTATACATGATATTAGATTGTGGGTTTGAATTGTAGGTAACACAGTCACACAAAGCAGCCTTTGATTGCATATGACACATCCTCTTCTTGTCATGTGCTTGTAGCTCAGCTGGTAAAGCATCATGTTAAGTGCAAAGGTCGTGGATTTGATTCGCAGGGAACACACATAATAGCTACGTAAATGCATAACTTAAAGTTCCTTTATGCATATTGTCCTTTTCAAATGCATTAATGTAAAAATATTTTGTTTATAATGACCTTATGCCAAGAAAAATCCAGTTATTCCCTGTGGATTGATTCTGTAACATCATCTGTCCCATAGTGCATACCTTTGCACATTTGTTATATATTATTTATAAGATAATATATATGTTTATAATATAAATATGTTTGTGTGTGCGTGTATAATTTGCAAATATATATTATTTTTACATATTTTCCCTGTTTGCTGGCTTTGATGTCACAGCTCAGGATAATCACTGGTAAATTGTTTGGGACTGCGCACATTCTTGTGCACATCAGCCGAACATCTTTGTCAAAATGTCATGTTCCTGCAGCTCTCGTGAATGGTCACATGATATTTATGGTTCCACTGATTGGCTCAAAAAGACCTGTCTGCTGAACTCAGCACCAATGAGCAAACATGGTATAGTATTCAATCGTATTTATAGAGAAGCTACTCCAAGCTGTTTCAATTAATAATATCTTCATCTTTTCAAAAAAGAAGTAGATTTGGCAGTTTAAGCTTTCTGGGTTTTTTCCAGACATACAGTAAGATTTCCATTACATTACTGCTTTTGACCTTCCAGATTTGCCCTTGCTAGGATCTTACAGTATATGTATGCTGTATAATGACAGTCTCATTGCATTAAGCATTCAGCTTAAATAATATAAATAATAATATTGTATAATGTATGTAGACAACCGTTGGTTTAACTGAAAATGACACATTGCGATACTGTCTGTGTATGTTACTGTGAGAGGGATCAATTAGTTTGAGCAAGACTATTTTTAAAATAGTCTGTTAGCTGCAATTGTGCTGATAATAGCATACAGTAGCTTTATGAAAACAACAGTGGTTTAGTTTAGAGCCATGTCTGACAGTGTATCAATAAATAATTTAACCCACATCTCACAATGTTTTGTTTCGGGCAAAGAGGAGCAAATTCAGGGCCGTAGAGAAGCAGGCTGAAGAGAAAAGTATTTATGTCTTCATAAATATCTGGGGCAGGATGGTCCATGCCCCTCTCATCCCTCTCATGTTTGGCTCTGCTGGGTGAAGTTACTCCACAGATGGCACCAGCTCGGCCAACCGCTGCCATCTGTGCCACCACATTTGTAGTGTTTTTGATAAGAGAGGGAGAGAGAGGCAGGAGGGAATGGCTGCGACATGAACAGTCACATCACAGACGCATTAGCGGCACATGTGATGGATGTAGTGATGCAAATTACAGCAGGAAATCGTCTGAAAGATGATGATAATAATAATTATTATTATGGTGATATAATAATGAAGGTGATGATTGCACCCCTAAGATTTTTAGGGACACCTCACATTTGTTATTTCATATGTTCACTGAGAATATATAAACTGAGAATATATAAACTGAGAATATCTGTCTGTCCATTTATTTATATTTGTACTATGTTTGTAGATATGTTTAAAGACAACATACTGTGTTGAAATGTATATTTTGAGAAATATATTTATGTGTATTCTAACATTTATAATTTAAGATATGTAATATTTACCTTTTTTCTCTTTCATGCCTCTGTCACTTTGGGGTTTAGGTGAGTACCCACATCCACTATCTCTGTTGTTGTTCTATCTCTCTCTCTTTCTCTTTCACTGCATATCTGTTTGAACCAATACTAGAGTAAAATCCAACTGTTACGTAAGAGGAGATGAAGTTAATAAGATGGGAGTTATACACTCTTACCTCCGGTGTTGTATATCATGCTGTAATAACTAGGGCTGCATGATTTGGAGAAAAAATCTTAATGCGATTTTTCTGACCAAATTTTGTGATTTAAAATATGATTTACTATTATTGAAGAAAACGAGCTACAGGTTTGCTGTAGTGGTTTCAACAGCATCAAAGAAAGACCAAACATAATCACAAACTATACTAACACTGTGCTACTGTTTATTTAAAACCACTTAAACATTGAGTCATGACAAGTTAAGAAAATATCTTGTGCAGGAAGCAAACTGTCAAAAACTATGTGAATGTTACCATATTTAATAGTCCTTAATTGAAATAATCGCAGCCATTTTTAAAGCAAAATCGTCATTTGAAAACAATTAATCATGCAGGCCTAGTAATAACACTACTGAGAAACTAGCAGTTGTGAGGCTGTTAATACTTAGTCACAATCTATTTCCTTGCTGCCATCAAAGTGAGGCAATAACCTTTTTAATTACTGGCCACTTATCCCACCTTCTGAAATGTGCACGTCCTTTGGTTGCACAATCATCTTCTTGGGGCCACTCAGGATTCAGACGATTATCATTAAGGTTTAAATAAATCGGTTTATACTTGTGCTTTCACAATAAACTGCAGGCGAATAAGCCTCTTTACACAGCTGTTGGCTATGCAATAAATTACATTTAACCCTTACAGACATTTTAGAGTTCCCTACATACTTTGCTGTGGATTTTTAGAGGTACCATTGTCTGTTTCCACAGTTGTATCAGTGACTACAACTTTGCATCATTATCCCCAAGGCCAATTTTCTGTTCACCTATTTTTTTTCTTCCACAGACATTTGTGTCTCAGTGTTATTTTTAGAGTTTTTGTTGTGTTTAATTGCATTCTTCCCCTGTTTTCCAATTCTGTGGCCTTTATTTAATGCCTTCCATTTCATTTGCCACAACTAATCTAATTGAACATCTCTGTTTTCAGCTAACAGTGTCAGGGCCTTATGTAGCAAAATGGCCATTGGGGAGGAAAAAGTAAACACTGTAACTGCAGAGGTGCAAACAAATCAAATCCCATTTTGCAGGTTTAGGATTGTTAAGGGCATTTCTTGCCAGTGATCAATATTGCATGGCTGGTGGAGGTAGCAGAAAGTGGTACTAAGAACTGGCGAAAGGGTTACCCTGGAAACGAGCTCCATGGCATTCGCATCCTTTAACAAACTTTGGTTTGTACAATTTGTAATGATTCTTAAACATATCATATCATTATTGAATTATATGGATGTTAAAGGAATAGTTTACAAAAAAAACAAATTCTGTAATCTTATTTACCTTCATATTGTTCCAATCCTGAATGACTTTCTTTCTTCCATGGAATACTAAAGGTGGAATTTAAGTGTCTGAGCTGCTGTCTTTATACAGTTAAAGTGAATGGTGACCAGGGGCTTTCTCGCTGTAAAAACAACAAAAAACCCCATAAGAATCTTCTAAAGTCATCTGATAGCTTTGTGTGTGGATTAGACTGAAATTTAAGCCATAGCAATTTAATGAAAAAGAGCAGCTTGGACATTCTAATAAATATCTCCTTTTGTATTGCACAGAAGAAAGTAAGTCATTAAGTCTAGGTTTCCAGGTTTGGACATGAGGGCGAGTAAATGATGATTACAGTTTTATTTTGGGTGAACTAAGGCAGCACCATTTATAG
Source organism: Chromobotia macracanthus (assembly GCA_036877525.1). NCBI lineage: Eukaryota > Metazoa > Chordata > Actinopteri > Cypriniformes > Botiidae > Chromobotia > Chromobotia macracanthus. The sequence goes on along the minus strand of JAZGTH010000062.1, from coordinate 5,427,026 downwards.
TTACCATATTTACACCTACACCCAAACTTAAAATGTTCTTCAGTTCCTCTTTCCCCAAATAGCTACTGTTTGCATGACAACCTTTTAATCAACAAAGAACTTCTGGCTTGTACTGTTTTGCTGAGTACCACTCTCAAAAGTTTGATAAGTTTATAATGGATGGCATAAAAGTTTTTAGAAGGAAATTGCCCTGCTTGCAAATTTTTAGGCATGGCAATCTTTTACATTTTAGGAACTGTTGAAATACACATACAGATACATTGTGCTTTCAGAGGTATCTTACAAGCACAATGCTTATTTCAGGAAGAAGAACTCTGCACTCCAGCAAAGACGTTTTCTGGATGCAGTATTAATCATAGGTTCAAGTACAGAAAGATGTAAAGCTGGATCTGTTTTGGCATTGTGTAGTAGGGTATATTTTCTGTGGTGCTGTGATTCAGGGGTTCCTATTTCCAATCTCCAGGAAATGAGGCACATCTGCTGTTTTTGTAGGGGAGTAACACTGGTCCACCTGGGGGTATCAGACGGTGCCTGGTAACAATGGCATAAGGAAAATGGAGCCTTTTATGTACTCTCTCATTGCATCATTGAGAGCTTTCCTGAGTAGTGCTGGGAGTGCTGGGGCCAGGGAACATACTTTATAGTTAGAAAAGTCCAACCATAAAACTTTTGCATTTGTTTACTCGCCCTCTTGTTGTCTTCTAAAACTTTATTTCTGCTAAACACAAATGGTATGCCTTCTGCATCACAGTAAGAAGGTCCTTGGGTAGAGCTCAGGCTGAGCCAGGAGGCCTTTCTGCAAGGAACTTGGATGTTCTCTCTGTATCAGCATGGGTTTCCTCTGGGTATCCTGGCTTTGACCACAGTCTAAAGACATGCAGGTTAGGACATAGTAAAAGTTGTCTGTGTGAGTGTGTGAGAAGCACACAATACAAAAGTTTGCTAAGCAGCAGATTGTTTGTTTACAGGGAATGCACTGTGTTAACATTAGTTCCAAACATACTGAAGCAGCACCTCTGAGTTTAAACGGAGGAATTCATGGAGCCGGGCAACATGTTAATATTGAATACTATTATGTTTAACATGAATTTATTCAAAGACCTCTAAAGGGAATAAGCTTGCACTCATGCAAATATCTCCAGTGGTTTAATGCTAACAAGAGTAACTTTTGGAGGGACGGCATTTCTCGTCTACTCTGAAGTGATTGTAACTCTGAAGATACATCGTGTTGAGTGCACGATTCATTTTCAGTGGGGTGACCCACATTATCTGCCTATGCACACAGTGCTATGTGAGCATACAGAAGAGCATGTGATCCACACGAAAAACGATCTTCTGTGTTTCTCAAGATATTTGAGATGCATTTTATATCAGATTGGAAGAATGTCAGGAGCGATAGCATCTCCTTTTCGTAAGAGGATAACAAATATGTTTCTGTTTTGGGCGGGTCTCTTCTGTTTTATGTTGATCATGTGTATAGTCTGCTAAATGCAAGGAAAAGTAATTATGTAATATTTAGGACTGGCCAATCATTAATGAAAAAATGTTTTAAAATATTTTAAATATTTGCAAAAACATAATCCTTGTAATTCTTTGCATATATGAGCATTCACTTATAAAATCCCCAAATAAGCATGTACTACTAAACTGTGATGTCACTTTTAGAAGATATATGCATTTTTCTTTTATAGCCACTCTTTCTTTCTTTCTCTCTCTAATGATTCCCACATCAGTGCAATTCAGGACACTCTGACTGTGAAGTGTAAAACTGTTACGCATATTGAACTGCTGGTACTGCGTAAGATAAAAGGTAGACTAGCCTACTTAAAAGTGCAGGATATTGCATTTGTAATAATGTGATAACTTCAATTTAGACTATAGATGATTTAAGTTTTACCACCCTCGTTTTGTAAGATGGGAATTAAAGAGAAGTAATTTCCTCAGGCAGTCTATAAAATTATATGTGTGGGTGTATTTTCGAGTTACTAAGAATATTTCTACCAAAATTGAATGTGATTACAGTATAGTATGTAAAATCGGCCATTTTTCTTGTTGTACAGAGAACAATATCACCTAAAACCACAATGCAGCAATGTGGTTTTATTTACAATTTAAGGCATCACAGCACTGATGTATACCTAACGAAAGTCTTAATTTCAAATGGCAAACCCTGTACTGAAATACAACCTTATGCACAAGCTGGGCCAGCAAATCTCTGTATACACTGTATACTGTTAACATTAATTTGCACACACTTTGCAAGTGCTACCCAGAATTTTACGTCTTTGCTATCAGGTTTGCAAATGTTTTCAAATATTCAAACCTTTAGTAAAACCTTAGTCATCTAGCCAAATGTGTAACAAATGTTATGCCATATAAGCTAATGTTTCATCTTTTCTTGGCTCTGTGTGGTTGTATCTCAATGTAGCACTAGTTTTAGATCCATAGGTTATTTCTGAATCATCATTGCTTTCTAAAGGTTTTCTGTGTCTGTGTACATTCTTAACCAAATTCTGGCCAAATGTATATCCAGAAGTTAGTAAAACCTGAAGTAAAGGTTGTTAGTAAAAGGTTGTAACGTTCATAACTAGCTATGTATAAAAACAAGAGCATGGACTGACTGTCTCCATTTAGATACCTAAGCAAAGATAAGACCTGTTTTATATAGGCTAGTTTATTGAATGGCTCTGCTATCTTGGCCCTGTTTCACAGTAATCTGTTGACCCAACCAATTAGTGTGGCAACAGCACACCGTCCACGTTTGTCTCTGTCAGGCTGGCCAAATGCTTCACATTCACACACAAATCCAGAGGAGTGACATTCTTGATCCTGATTCATGTCTGAATCATTCGTTATTTTCTGAAAAAGCCACAAACATGACAGGATGCGAGCATGACTTTGTCAGGTCTATTTGATAAAAGCTATTGCCTTCTACAGAAATAAAGCAGAGGAAGAAGAACATGTTTGTCCATTAACAACCACCAGCTGCTTAAAACATCACATGAGCTAGAGTATGTTATGCTGTATGTCAGCAAAGCTGTGAGTCGACCCTATATGCACATGAGGCTGTACGATTATCACAGGGTGCTGATATATGGCCATAACGGCACAGTTACAAGGGTTATATTGCGTTTATACAACACTGTTTATCTTTTAGACCTCTGTCCTTTTTAACAGAGTAATGTTGTAGGGATAGAAAAACATTGTTTTAAAAAAAACCCTTTGGCCAGTTTGACTCATCTGCCAGCATGGCAGCTTGTGATGATTAATTCATTAATTTGTTAATTCATCTCCTTTAAAATGAATTCTCTGGGCAAAGCAAGCATTGATACATTGATGGCTTTCACGTAATCATCAAACAAATTGTTTGTCTGATGTATAAATCTATACAGTTGTCTTTTTCTTACATTTCCAGGCCTTTACATTTCCATTCATTTATAAGTACAGTCACCTTGACAGGTCACATGAACTGCAATGAATTCAAAAGCACTAGTGCAGGCAGCATATGGCAAAGACGTGGCCAACAGGACTGTTGGTGATAACAAATATGCTCATCTCTGGAGTACATACTCTATACTGCATTTGCAGCAGCTGTTTTATGCTCCTGTCATTTGAGAGCCTTTCTCTCTAAGATAAGTTTCCAGCAGGTTTCTCTGTGTCCAAACAGGTGCTGTCTCAGGTGGTTTCTGAAGAGCTAGGCTGTATTTAGGCATGTCTGCAGAAGGATGACAGAGTGAATTTGCCTCCCAGAGTTACACCTGTGAATTCTGCCGTCCTCTCCAACAAATTTTCATCCCCCTTTAGCTTTCCAGTAGCACATAGTAAGTGGAGAAAAATGAAAAATAGGTACCATTAAGAGCATTTTTTATTATAAATATAATCAAATCAAATCGCAATATAAAAAAACTAAAATCAAATATAATATCATGGCTCTCTGGAATACTTTATTCTGATTGGCCAATTGTGACATTCCGAGGTCTGTTATTCCCAGATAACAACCAATAAAACTGATAACGGACCAAAATACCTAACTCTGGCCAGAATATTTAAAATCAATTTTTCATGTTCAATTACTCATGAGGCAAGTAGCTGTGTAATAAGCCACAAAATAAACCCTTTCAGGGTGATACAAGACCACTCTGCTAACAAGACACCTCTAGTCTTTTTTAATTTTTGCATTCTTTTTTTTGTCAAATGGACCATAACCATTGCATTGAAAAAGTATAATTGCTTAGCAAGGCAATTTTGCAAGTATGCATCATATTTAGATCGGACATCTTGGGAAGATAGTAACTTTGGCTAGCTTTAGATGTGAATGACAGCTTCAGTTCATTTGAGATACTTTAATGTGTTTGTTGGCTTCTCTGTTGCATCTTCTTAATATAGATAATGTGACCTTTTCTTGGTAGTGATTTGATGTCCTTCTTCATAATTGAACCAACATTGTTCAATGGGAAATCGCTTTTTTACTATTTGTTTCACCTTGTCGAACATTCTTCTTTCTTAATTTTTATTTCTTTAGAATGACAGCCTGTGAAGATGTGTCATTTATTTTAATTATTCAGAGACTAATTACAAGGCAATTAAATCTATCAAAGGGTTATTGTTTTCCACCTGGGTAAACATTCACAACACAGGCACTAAATATTTATGCGAACAGTTGTTAACAATATTATTCTAAATGTCATAATAAAGGGTGTCCAACATCACAGGAACAAACTGATAGATAATCAATTATATTGATAGATAATCAATTATATTGCCATTTAGGAGAAATAATAGACATATTAAAAAGATCTTAAAGACGGCGTTTACAAAGAAGTCATAAAGAAACAGTAGAATATAAATTGGTCATGTAAAATACTGTTTATGGTAACGTAACCCTCACAGCATTATATGATAACGTCAGAGAAAAAAAAAAGAAAAAATGTTTGAAATTTTTTAACCTGTAGAGTAGACATGCACATTCAGGATCTGAAATAAACAAAACAAAAAGGTTTAGATATTTAGGATCTAAGTAATTCTTTGATAACCACTGCAACAAAATACTCTCAAATATAGAGCCCAAATAGCCGGCCAGGACCCAAGAGATACCAAAATAAAGAGATCATCTGCTAAGCTCTGTTCTTTAGCACACAAAGAACAGACTGGAATGGATTTCGGATAAAGCATAAATCCACTGAGACTGTCATCGCCACAGATCAGCCAGGGGTCTGGTTTCCATTTTCTAGACTGTTACCATGTCTACTGTCTACTTGTTGCTGAAATCCATCTTAGAAACATCTAAAGTGTCCAGGAAAAATAGGTAGATGTCCTCCATCCCTCATTGTGATTGGAGGCAGACATTCTCCACTAACTGTGTGATTTCCCCTCCACTTCCTGTTTACCCATGAGCCCCATCTCCATTTCTGAGAGTAAATATCTGCATTACACTGAAGAGTTAGATGCAGCATGCTTTCTCTGCCAGGTGTGAGTGAACCTATGACACTCAACCCCCCAAGGAGGGTAGAAGCGTGACGGACTGACAATGCAACCAGACACTACCACCACCAGATAGTTGTCTCTCTGCTACCCTGTTGTTACAACCCACAGTCTCTGCGGTGGTTTAGACTGGTGGAACGATGAGTTTAGAGTTTAAAGAGCTTCCATTGGATGATCCGTTGGGAGGTTAAATATGACAGCATTCAATCTGCTAGAGAACAAGAGCTCTCTTAAGCCCTGCCTAAACCCGGGTGCCTTCTCATATCGTCGACACTCTTGGGTCTGGTAAGCGCAGATGTGGGTGTAAGGTTAGAGCCACAGCGGCCACCTGTTAGTTTGTTCTGATTTGTTGTCTTAGCCTGTGTTAGCTCGTAGTAGCAGCTAATTGTTCGGATGCATTTTTTAAAACGCAGTTGTTCTCCTAGTGTATACTCGACAAGCATTGGTTCTCAAACTTTATCAAATGTTTTAAACAATCTAACATATTTGATAAGCAATACCGTGCCTAATTCTGTCTTGTTTACATTTTGAGCTCTTCTAACAGATTTTTCAAAGCACATTTCAGCACATTGAATGAGAATAACCAACCCTTAAAATAAAAATAAATAAAGCAGATTATTTATAATTAATTAATTGTAATTTATTGGTCTCCAGTCTTATTGGTATTCTATTTTTAGGCCTAATATAGGCTATATATTTGCTTACTGAGGTAGAAAAAACACTTAAAATAAGGAACTACTCACTGTATTTGCAAGTAGTTCATGGTTCATATCATCAAAATAAATACAAAAAGTTTATTTGAGCCATTTGGCTAAAAGTAAACAATACTTATACCATACAATACCATACATGGTCTACAAGCTGGCCATAAATGTGTGTTGGCGGTTTAACATGCAAGACAGACAGCCACATTATATCTGAACGGCAGGTGCCTGGCCAGATTAAAATGTAGTGTTCACCCCAAATAATGCTGAATTGCAAATAACCGAAACTTTGGCTGGTGATACATTCCAGTAGTGAGAGCGACAGGGCAGACTGTCTTGCTGAGCAGGAATGGAAACTAGCTGAGAGCTGCCAATATGTAAGAATAATAACTAATATTCTGAAAAGCGCAGCACAGAATTTCCATTGCTGCATGTCATTGAGAACCAGTCTACTTGAGTTATGTTGATAAGGACTTTTCAGGATTTTGAAAGCTGCTGTGCCTTTGTGCGAGGCAGGTAAACGTCCAGATGGATGGGTGTTTATGCCTGAAGTTTTATTTTATAAATTTAAAGAGTACTTGGCATTGCTGTAAAAGAACATTCTATTTCGAATACAACATGCTATCAGAATGCTTGAAAGAACATTAAAACACAAAATCAACAAAAATGGTCTTTGAAAACTAAACAGGATCCCTAGACTTTCATGTATCTATTCTTACACACACGCTCGCCCTCTCTCTTTGCAATAGTTGTTTAGCATAAAGTTGCAGGTTCAGACTGGGGTTGCCGGCTTTGTTGCTCATTTATTCTTTTTTAATGCTACAGCATATTCTATTTTTTTCTCTCTAGCCTACACAAAACTGAACAGGGGTTTCACAAGTGTATCTCAGGTTTACGTGCTCATATAATCCAGCAATACAGAGGATGAGGTCTCCAAGGACTGCTTAGCATAATTTATTTGTATAACAATTATCCCAACACAATATCACAACAAATCAACACAAACAACTTTACAAAGATTAGTGCCTTACAGTCTTAATGAAGCAGGTAAGTGAAATGTACTAATGATATAATAAAAGTGGAGTTAAGGAAGAACTGTAACAGGAGTCAGGTAGGCAGGTGCTTATAAACTACTTGCATTATGATTGGCCATATTAGATAAGTACAGTAAGTGCATCTGAAAACTGTGAACTTCATTTGTTCTCAGGCACACAGAAGGCAGCTGTCATGCCTGTACAACAGATCATTTTACAGCATGCTTTGTGACAGGGTCATAGAATACCCTGCTCTGCACATATGTCCTACAACAAGTCCGTCCCCTCGAACAGTGTAATACAAGCATCTGTTATGGAATAAACCTTACGTTATTGTTATGTAACTATAATCCTGTAGATACAACAAATGCATAATGTTTAAAGGGTCATACTCGCGTTCTGGGTATTTGAATGGACACAGTAGATCAGTGTGTCAATACTATAGTTTATAAATCATTCATTGTCAGTATCATATATGTATCAAAACATTATGGCATCACAGTACTTTTGTTTACGATTGTAATTATTTGTACACTGTAAATAGTTTTTGGACGGGCAAAATGAGGTAGTTATGATTTAATTGTGGTTTTGATCTTAGTGTTTAGTGTAAGGGTGCTTATGATATGCCTCTCTGAACTGTATAAGATACTTGATCTTATCGTTGGTCAACTTTTTTGTGTAGTCATTGCAAATTAATTTTTAATAGACAGAATACTATGTGCAGTCAGTCTCTTTTTTACTACAACTCCTTTAGGGTGATACAGTACCTAATCACTGTGTAAGAAATTTATTTTGTGCTGATAACTGGTTGACTACATTTGAATTCAGTATTATTTTCCACACAGTGAATTTGAATGATGACCAAAGGCCGGTAAGAGCATCATAAATGTAGTGCATGCGGTTTGTGAATCTTCAAATTTTTCAGTCTGTATGAGGGAAAGACTGAAAAATGTGTTACATAACTTAAATAAGACCTGTCATCATTCAGTTTTATACAATAGTACCAGTTTGGAATGACTGGACTGTTCCTTTAAATTTTCTGTGCAGTATATCCGTTTGCTTTCTTTAATTTCCTGTATCTCTTCTTGACTGTCTTCTGTCTCCGACCTGTCAAACAACATCACATCAGTGAGGAAATCAAAGAGGCACATACGGTTCCTATTAGTTGTGTTTAATTGACTTAGACAGAGCAGGTAAACAGAGGTCTGTGCATTTTCATTAACAGCTAGAGAGAGAGTCGGGGTGAGTGTCACAGGAATTAATTGAAATTTAATAAGTGAAGGATAGTCTGGAGTGACAGGGGTGTAATTATTTACTGGTTTAAACATTAAGTATAGGACAAAATATACTGATATTTTCAAGTAAATTGAAAGTTATTTTTCTCGAATGCCCCCTGGTGGGCAGAGTGGTATTCAGGGGCAACAATTTAAGACTCTTGAGTATTTATTTATTTCTTTCCTCTTTATTTTCGTTCCCCTTTAATTTGTCTTCCCTAGGTGTCAGCACTTATTAATTCCAGCTAAAGATGTGTGACTTTTAACACATTCTATTCATCTCACAGTTCATTTGTGATTAACATAGCTTCAACATTTCTATTTTGCTGAATATTAAACATCTATACTTATGCTTTTTAATGCTATTCAAAGAATTCCACTTTAAAATAATGTCCATTTTTATTTAAACAACCTAACTATATGTGAATATGAGGTTAATATAAAAATACAAGAATGAAAAACAGGAATGTCTCTTATCTGTCAGTCTGAGAAAAATAAACTGGGTGCAGTAAATCCAAAAAACATTCATACTCCACACCCCTCAATATAGTTTAATGTTGAACAGAATGCATCCCGATCGCTCTTTCTCTCTGCTTTAAAGACATTCCTGTTTTTTGTGGAAGAGCCAATCAGACGCTTCATTTGGGTTGTAAATCTTTCCAGTCTTTAATGCATCAGTAATGAACCATTCGCTAGCTCATGCATCACTTTGAGGACGAATGAAGATTAAAATTATAATCAAGGTTCATTTGTAATCACTTCACTTAAGTGTCTTATAATATAATTACACATCTGTTCCAATCAGCCCCACACAGTCCAACAGATGCCCACGTGACATTAGAAATGGCTGGCTGCTCTTCTCGCAGATCCTGTGTGTTAGTGATAGTCTGGTGTTAGGAGTGTCAAGCATGAAAGTTAGGTGTAAACAACGGCTCAAAGAACAGGGTTGGTTAATTTTGCATAGTGATTCGGCATGGACAGCTAACTGTCTTAGAATCAGCGTTTTCATGGTTCATTCTTAATAAGCCTATGGGGACAGTTCAGTACTTTAACTTGCACAACTGATGATCTTGAATGAGTACTTTTCCCTGCTCATAGTAGTTCACTTGATCTTATCATTTAATCGGACTGTGTCCTTAACACATAACCCAGCATCTTAACTAACTCAGTTTATGATTCAATATATATAAAGTTTAATTTACGTGTTGATATACATGATTTTTGTTTGTGAAAAATATTTTGTATAGTCACTTTCATGTGATGATTTTGCATGCAAAATTACTACTCTTTTATTAATGTTTATTTAATACTATTTTTTTAAAGAATTGAATGCAGTAATGATCTCAGTGTTTAATAGTTTCCATTCTGAATAATCGCTTAAGTAGTAATGAAGAGTCAGCCGGTCATTAGCACACAATAAATCCTGACATTAGCCTGCCAAATAAATCCTGATGTTATCCAGCATATTTCAGATCTGCTTGCCACATAAGTATGTAATTGGAGCATTTGAGCTGTTTTTAGAATATACTTCTGTAGTCTGCACACTTCAGTAAAAGCCATAAACCGTTTAGTTTCATGCAACTTTATGCTGCTGTGAACATAAAGTTCTGTATTTTTATACTGCTGCCATCTAGTGGGATGTATGGTGTACTGTTGACTTGTACACCATACAAGTCAACTTGTACTTGTACACCATTGTTTTTGGAGTCACAAACTTTATTAAGGTTTAATTATAACACACCCAAGTCATCTCAGTTGATTTGAATGATTTTAATTAAATTATTACAATCACAATGATATTATTGTATTATCATGGCTTCTGATGGAAAGAACGAAGGTTTGTGAAAGGACATGATCAGTTTTAATAAGTATTATTTTTATTCGTTTTTTATGGTTATTTGATTGGAACTTAACAGGTTCTTTCCTGTTTAGTTTGCTTAAATTTTGTGTTATGACTTTCCGTCAGTCACAGTTGTTTTATTTGGACAGGCAACGTTGCAACATTATTTATCACTGAGTTATACGCAGAATTCACACCAGCCTGTTTAACTGAGGGTTTTTTTGCTATTATGATCAGCTGCATGCCAGACAGATCTTCATACTTCTGTTGTCTCCTTCTCTCTCCTGTCAACTCAGTTCTTAACACTTACGAATCGTTTCATTTTGTGTCAGAGTTTAAATTCATTTGTGTCTGTCTCTCTTTACAGCTGTTTCATTTGCACTCAACACATAGTTGATGATTAAGTAAGCGTCATAGATCTGTGATCTTTATAGAGGTTTCAGTATAGTTTGCATATAGTAAATACCACAAGTGCTTTTCAGTAAACTCTTTAATCCCATATCATCACACATCAAAAAGCAGGGATGTATAAAACTTGTAAGAGAGAATGAATGGAATGTTTATAAGTGCATAATATATAACATTGGCAGTTTCCTGGAGTGGATTTCAGTATTTTGGGCTTTGATTGTTTGCATTTCATGAATTTTAAAGATTACACAAAAAGACCAGTTTGCAACTTCATGAAAACTTCCACCAGTTCCCAGTTCATAAAACATGGAATAGAATGTGTAGGATGTAACTGAATCACAGTATAGATAGTTGATATAAAATAAAATATGAGAATTAATGAACTGCTGCAGGCCCTTTTAGAAATGTACTAAAAGGTTGTAAAATGGTTTTGAATATGGTTATAACTCTGTTAATGTGCCAGAAAAATAATTATTCTTTATTTATTTAAACACTCGCTGAAACGCAAGCAAATAGCACCTTTTTGGAATCTCTACAACAATACAAATAGGTAATTTTAGCAAGCAACATTTCTTCAAAAATAGTGACTAGTTATAATACTTAAAATATACATGCTCCCTTATATGATGTCAATGGAAGCATTATATATCAAGTACCCAAGGCTTACGTGTGTGTAACGTAAATAAACCATGAAGGCATTAAGGAAGAAACTTCTCACTTGTTCAGACACTCCGACTCCTTTCTGAGAGCTCCGCCCCAGGTTTCATGTGTGGCTGAGAGCCGTGTTGAGTGGTAGCGCAGCTGGACTTCTAAAGGAAGTGACTGTGCAGTGAAGTTAAGCTCTGTGGGAGGGCACTGAATGTTAGGCAGTCATGCAGAGGGGACGCTGGTAGAGCTCACTCAGCAGCACAGCGCCGTGTCTCAGGGCCATGCTGCGCAGGTCGCCCTGCCACAGAGGCAGGGTTCACTTTGACTTTAGTGAGGAAGTGGTGAAGAGGCTACACACATCACTGTCAAGGTTAGAACTGACACAATCATCTCACCTTTTTGTGTCTCTCTGTAGGATTTTTTCTTTCTGTTGTTTGCTGGCTTGTTTAGTGTACGTAAGCGCTGTGCTCCAGCTGCATGACCCCAATACTGTAAATACTGTAAATGTGGGCCACTACTCGCCCTCATCTCCTTCTGTGTGCACCACGCGCCTTGTCCACTTATTCCAGACCCTTGTCTCTGTTGAACCCACAATGATCATTTATTGTCTCCTCTTGCGTATGTTTTGTTTTACCTATTCTGCATCTATAGCTGTAGAATATCATTTTCTATATTCTGTTTTTTCTTTCTTCATTTCTTTTTCCTGTATTTTCCTGTATTTATAAATGATTTTGGACAGTGAATCCATGTACCAAATCATTGTTGCTCTCGCAGTTGTGAGTGTGTTTGTAAGTAAATCAAGCTTTGTGTTTAGATAAGATTCAAATCATTCACAGCTGGTTTAGATAATATTTTCCATCAGGCCATTGTGTATGCAGTGGATTGCACATAACAGCGCTTATGCACATAGCAGCGCTTTTGATATCAACTGGTACATAATCTTCTGCTGTAATTTCACACCTTACACCTGTTCTCTCTTTGCTTTGACTGGGTAAACACCGTAGCATAACTGCAAATCAAAATAGGCTTACGAGATGACTTGCAGTAACGTTTTGACCTAATTGTAAGGAAGATTGTTTTAGGCCACCCCGTCATGAGGCCGTCATAATTCAGTTCCTTTAATGTTTCAATTACATTAAATTTATGCATTTGGCAGCCGCTTTTATGCAAAGCGACTTACAGTGCATTCAAGTTATACATTTTATCAGTGCATATGCTTCCTGGGATACAAACACACAACCTTTTGCACTGCTAACACAATGCTGCATGCATATTACTCAGTACAATACATTAACATATCACTCAGTATGATGCAGTATTGTATTGAGTGATATGTTCAGCTCAAAATAGGTGTATATTTTGTCTGCATGCTTCTGTGTTAGACTGTTCTCTGTGTGTGTGTTAGAGAGGTTATACTAAAAGTTTTTATATATATATATAGAGAGAGAGAGAGAGAGCGAGAGCGAGCGAGAGAGAGCGAGAGAGAGAGTGAATATATATATTCTGAATGTCATAACTGAATGTCCCCATTTAGTTATATAAGTAAATGTGTGTGTGCGTGTGTGTGCACTGTAACTTCGGTATAAATAATATTTGTATAAATGCACATGTTATAGATTGACACATTCTAATTGTCAAACACATAAATGAATGAGTGTGTGAACATCTGTGTTTACACACAGCATATGCTGACGTCAAGAGTGTGTGTAAAGGTCTCCCATAACTCCAAATGCCAACAAAGATAATCTTCACATTAAGTGGATTTGTGCTGCAAGGCAGAAATGTGTGGCTCAAATGTGAGGGCTTTGTAAAACAAACATGACGTGTCCCAAAGGTGTATTATCTACATTCTGTGTAATGGCACCAGTGATATTGTGATGTTTACAATACATGGACATTTGACTGAATGCACTTTATCAAATCAAGTCACTGTTATAGTCATTTCAGCATACTGTCTGTCAGTCTGTTTGTTCGTCTATCTGTCCATCCATCTACACAGTTGTATGTATCTGTCTACACTGTTGTATACATAAGTGTAATGAGTGTATGTGATATGCACAAGGTACAGAATAAACAAAAACTGTATGCAGGGTAAACACAACATACACAATATTCTCATATACACAGAAAATTTAAACAGGTTTAAACAAGTACTTTAAACTGTTAAGACAATTTATGAATATACCAAGTAACTATTTCCAGCAATATTATCTGTAAAGCTGGATTGTCATATTTTAGTATTGAATAAAACCAGTAAATGTAGATATTACTACATGAAGCAATGTATAGTATTTTACAATATGATGTGTGTTTTAGCTGTAGCGGGTTGATCTGGCTATTTAACTCTAAATAACTCCAGAGGTATTTTTCCTGCAATTAGTTTGCTAAAGTTGGCACAAACAAATGTGCGTGTACAGCTAAATTCCTTCAAAAAAACATGAACATCTTGACATTTTCTCCAGACTTAATCTGAGTAATCTGAGCTGTTGTTTGATCCAAAGTGTGTCATGGAAAATGTAGCATGCATCCTGCATTTTTGTAGTCTGGTAGACTACAAAAGCAGGGTCCAGGATCCCGAATATTCTCATAGCCCAGGTCATCTGAACTTCCTGCATCTCTTTCTGATGCCAGAACAGATTCCAGTTTACTCAGTGTTGTAAGCCTTGAAAGTCCTCTTCTACCTCACAAATGTGATTATAGAAGATGCCACCCTATTTGCCTTGCATTGTTTAGTAAGTGGACTGTTCATATGTTACAGTTAGGTTCATTTTGTAAATCTGCTAATCACTTCCACCGCCAAAGACAGGAAGTGAAAATGGTTTTTAAGCACAGACTAACTTGACTGCATTTCCCCAGAACACTTGTTTACGTCAAAGATTATGAGAAACCCATAATGTCTCTTTGTGTAAAGACAGACCATCATTTGCAAGTCATTTGGAAAGTAGAGGATATTTGTTGCCGCTGCTCTACGTAAGCTGTCGGAAAAGTGGTATTGTTGTGTACGCGTTAGCAGACAATGACTCAACTTTAGTCACGATAATTAGAAACTTACTCTACTGGAGACTTTATGAAGCAAAAAAAAGAAAGGTCTTTTCATTAGTCTTTTCATCAAAACCGCGCTGTAATGTGTCTGTATGCGGTTATTACAAATCCAAACAAACGGGAAAACCAAGCACAAACTTCATATCAATGTTTACAGCTCTGATGTCAAAAACGATTCAGCTCAGTATTACTGTCTGTCACTGCTTGCGCTGATTTGAGGTTTCTCAAAAGGAGAAATGACCCTGGTTGTAGACAATGACACAAATAGATTCCATTGTTTTTTTATATGTAGGTATGTCATTTGATTGTCTTCCTCAGAAAATGAAAAAAAATGATTACTTAATCAGTCTAAGTGAAAAGTAGGATTTTTATGCCATACAAATGTAAAGTTAAAGATTATAACATATTCAGTTGTCGAAGTAGAAATTACCCAAAATGCTATATGTCCAAATAAAATAATGTATAGTAGTATAAGGAAATACAATTGTGAGTAACTGTTTGCATCAGTTTACATTAAGTATTTAGCTTGATCACAGGAATGGAGAAGAAAAGAGTTCAGGCACAAAATGTTTGACAAATGTGTTGACATTCTGATTCTGGTTGATAGTTCACCCAAAAATGAAAATTCTTTAATAATCAAGTCAATATTTATGTAGCATCATGCCATTACAAACACACATTTATAAATATATTTTCATTAAAGAACACACAAGGATGTGAGGCAGGATGTTCACGCTGCTCTTTTCATACAATAACAGTGAATGGTGACCAGGAACTGTAGTCCACACAACATCTCAGTTTACAGATGTAACCCGGTTCCCTGAGATTGCAGGGTCGAGTTCTCTCAAAAGGGAGCTCATCCGCTGTATTCCAGGTCTGATGGAGTCAAACAATAGCTTTGTGTAAGGAACAGATCTAAGTTTAAGTCCTTCCTCCCAGCTCTCAAATCTCATTTCAGTCATGACCACTCTTGGGATAGATTTTAGTATATTAATAGTCGTGACATATCAGTGTACTTGGTCATGGCAGAACCTGATCTGCTTATGCTGCTGGTTCTATTCCAGAGCACGTATGAGGACTTGTTACTGCTAATACACACATGCTGACGATGCACATATTAAAATTTGGCAAAATTTTTATCGGTGATTAAATGTTAGGATCTAACTTGTCATGACACATTTAAGTTGCAGCATTACAAAAATTGTAGAAGTAAATAAATGAAAATTGCATCTTTTTCTCAAAGAAAATTATACAATGGCTTTTAGAAGACTTGGAAGAAAGTGCACAACCCTTACAAAAAAACATGGTTACCATAGTTAAACTACAGTTTGTTACTATAGTTAAAAAACATGGTTACTACATTTTTACTGTAGTAAAACTATAGATAATTTTCAGAAGGGAAGCTGTTATCACTCTTTACATAAATTCTTTAATTTGTAATGTCATGAGAATCAGGCATATTGGTTAAAACTGAGGTCAGAGGTATCGTTTCCTGGTAGCTTTTTCAGTCTTGACTTCCCCAGGGAGCAGAAAGGACCCAGAGCATATCCTGCTCTAGACGTGATACCCCATACGAAAATAAGGTCTAACAGGCGAACATTTAAAATTTGTTACAAACAATCCCCACAGGGATGTCAGTGATATTGTGAAACTGTGTGGGGTTGTGGTATCAGAAAGCTTTCTGAATGTAAAAATGAACCAAACTGTCATATTACAAACCACTCAAACAAACCATTCAGTTTAGTATGTTAATTTTTTACTCAGTTATTTGTTGCTTGTTACACCGACTGATATGGCATCCATCTTGGACTTAAAGCATCGCACAAAGCCAATAGTTTTCAGTTAAATATGTTTAAAGATGTTTGTGAAAAAATGCTATTCCCAATCAGGCATCAGTAATTTATTTCAAAATTGAAAGTAACCAATAACGAATAAAGCTATTAATATTTAGTTGGTCATGTGATGTCAACATGGCGGCCCCCATGAAGCAGCCAGCCACCATGTAAAATAAATCAGGTGTGTCAATAAAATAAATTGCGTGTTTTTTGCAATGTTAGAACTGATCATGCTGAGAAAATAACAAAGTGAAACTTTGTTTATCTGGCTTTTCTGTTTATTGTCTGTTTTAATTTTTTGTGATTTTGTATTAATGTATTAATAATAAGAATCAGATGCTTTTATGATTGTATTTATAAAATGAGATGAGATGAAATTTCACTGAGATGCTAAGGGAGGGAATTTCAGTATCTAGGGGCCGTAGTGCTGAAAGACTTACAACCATAAAAGGACTATCTGGGAACAGTTAATAAATTCGCTCTGGAGGACTCCATGCAGGGGACCACACATGATTCTGCTCTAACCAGATGTTAAACTGAAACCAATAACCCCTCAAAATTCTTACAGTGTATCTGAACATATGTGTGTGTCATCTGATCAGCAACCAAACATATTCAGTTGCAGAAGTACAAATTACCCAAAATACCATTTGTCTAAATAATAATCTAAATACTTATACTAGTATAAAGAAATACATTTGTAGTTATCAAGTACCACAAATAGGCTAGCAAATGTCTTATGTTGTGTGTATTGACCCATAAACCCATTATGTACAGACTTCACATCCTATATTCTGACAATTTCTCTTCTGTTCAGATCTCATTTGTATTGTTCTTCAGCTGTCCCATTCACATTAATCTGTAAACACTTGCACGACACGTGTCAGTTCAGTTGTCTGTGCGACTGTCTGGCTGCAGACTGAGGCCAGACAGATCATTGTCAGTGATATCACATAATGTTGGTGATGGTTGCTATGAATGGCAGTCTAACAGGAAAAAGCAACACAATAGCAGGATGTTGACTTAGTGTTATGTGGTGTTATCAGATACTGGGCCTCCAGAGTGGACCAGGCCACTCAGTAACATGAACCTGTGTTTGTTGGTCATGATATAAGTCATATGGTTCAATGTCACTGGAGAAATGTTGTATTATCAAATAAAGTAATAGCATTATCATAATAATACATGTGTGTTGTGTGTGCACTGTAGAATATTTCCATTACACAATATGGGAATATTGTACTGTTCATTGTTCACTGTTCATTCTGAGAGTGGCTGTTAGGGGTTGCTAGGGCAGTGCTAGGGTAGCTGTATTTTCTTTGTATTTTGTAGTTTAATTTCAAATGTTCATTAAATGTCGGTTTTGTACCATTGCAGTTTTGATGTGGAAAATGGCCCATCAGCCAGCTGTAGTCCTTTGGATCCCCAGGCCTCCCCAGGTTCTGGTCTGGTCCTGCACCCAAACTTTCCTGGCCACAACCAGCGACGGGAGTCCTTCCTCTACCGCTCGGACAGTGACTACGACCTGTCACCAAAGTCTATGTCCCGCAATTCTTCTGTTGCCTCAGAACTGTGAGTATCTTGTTGCTCCTAGTAAAAATTGTTAACACAGTTTTGGTGACATTTTATTTTAAATAAGTGAAAGTGAAATATTTGTCAGATATGGTAACCCATACCCGAAAGACTTCTGCATTTTACCCATCACTGGTGAGGTGTGAACACACACACACTCCAAGACACACCTGGAGAAGTGGGCAGCACACTACTGCGTCTGGGGAACAATTGGGAGTTAGGTGTCTTGCTCAAGGGTACGCCAGTTGTTACCAGCACTGGAATCGGACCAGCAACCTTCTGATTACCAAGCCGACGCACTAACCAGTAGGCCACAACTGCCCTAGTCTGGCAGTTTATGACCTAAATAAGCTGTTTATTGTTTAATTGTAAATTAAATTTATTGTTTAATTTTTGTTAGGCTTGTCTGATTTACTGGTTTTAGGGGGACCAGCTTGTGAATCAGCTAACCAGCTTGAAAAAGCCAAACCAGCTTGGCCAGACTTGGACACCCACTAGACCAGATGAAAACAGCCAAGAAAAATCTTTTTTACAGATCCCATTTTTAGGAAGCATCTAAACAGATACAGAGTATTTAGAGTTCAATCAGGTGTAAATGGTTGTAATTTGCAGTAGGGAATTGTGTAATGTTTACTCATCTAATAATTTTATCATCTCATCCAATGAGGCAAGTGACTAATTTATTTGTCACCACAACTGAACCAGAGGATTATTGGACCATTAAGTTGTTTAACACACCAATTTTATCTTCACAGTTAGGATTGACATTACTATACTTTTGTACAGGGTAGAGGTCAGGGGCTGTTTGGTGGAGTTATGCCATGCAGCTCATTGCAGTAAGATTTGCATGCCAGGTTATATTTCAATCAAGGCCTGATTTTCTCGACGCGTCTGGCAGAAACTGCCTGGAATTATATAAGAACACTTTTTCCAGAGCAGCCAGATATCTGTTGAACCCTCAGGAATGAGCTGGATTGTAACCCAGTTTTGGTGGCATTTAGCCTCACACTGAAGTGATGAAAGACGTCCTTATTTGACACATACAACTGACAATAAACCGACCTCAACTAAAATGAACAGATTTTGTTCTTCCTCTGTTCTGTTTACTTATTTATAAAGTATAATATTCAACTTAAAATTGTTTTGGAACTTTTCACCCTACTGTTATGTTTAGGGTCAAATGAACTCTTAAATAGTTAGCAAGAACATATATTGATATGATGATAACATAAATGTATATTTTTTTATATTTTCAGTTATTTTCATACATTCCTTCCCCATGACTTGTGGAATTAGAGCTTCAATGGTGTGTTTTTTTGTTTTGTTTAGTTAGTTTGGGAGAATTTGAGACATTATTAGAATCAACAGGTTCTTTCTGCAGGAACAAAATTAAGAGAACTCCACCAGATGCACATATGTAAACTCAGCAATCAAATGCACAGCTGAACAATATAAACATCAAAAAGTTGTTTTTGACTTACCATTAAAAAGTTTCTGTACTTTAATTAATTATTGTATTTAGTTACAAAGCGGATAAATGTGTCAGTCAAGGACATTCTTAAGATGAAATACTAGACATGTGATGAAACATTTAGTGCAGTGATGTCTGCCACTTCTTCACAAAATGTTTAATTGTCATTTTATCATTGACAGTCCCACCACAGAATGCAACAATATCAAATACAACACATAACATGAAATGTGATGTTATTGAAATTACAGAAAAAATACTCAATCCTTCTGGGATGCGTGTATATACACTGTTAGCGGGCAAATTAAATAAAAAGATTATTAAATAAAAAGAAAATTAAAGTGTGCTTTAAGAGAGATCTAAATGTCAAATATGACCTATATACTTGGATATATATACTTACATTTCTTTATCTGTACACTTAATTATATGCTTATTTAATATACTTATATATATTTACATTATGTATACTTAAATAATTGCCTTTGATTTGCATGAACATACACTGCACAAGTCGTTCATCCATTCCCTTCTGATTGCAGGCATGGGGACGACCTGATAGTCACACCTTTTGCTCAGGTAAACAGAGCATGAGTAACACATCAGTATCACTAAAGCAACACTTCAGTATCACTAAAGCAACACATCAGTATCAAGTTACTTTAGGAATTATATTTCACATTAACACGCTTGGTTTCGTTTTTCTTTTTTCTAGGTTCTTGCAAGCCTTCGAAGCGTCAGAAACAATTTTACTGTCTTGACCAATGTTCAGTGCTCATCTAACAAGTAAGTATTGTTGTAAACAGCTGTAGAAGTTAGCTATAACGTCATCAAAATGGTACACATCCTGTATCTTAAAATGTTAACGTACCTTTTTGTACTCGATAAATAAAAAGGGATTTCTGTGTTCAATACAAGAAACTCATTTCTAAACTTGTAAAACCAAACCCACAATGAAGCCTTACGATGGAGGCTAAAGGACAAGGAGTAAAGAGTGGTAAAACATTATACTTAACATGAGCCTTTTGTGATGGAATCACTTCAGAGACTGAAGAACCAAATCGCTAATGGTAATAGATGACAGATAGATGACAGATAGATGATAGATAGATGACAGATAGATGACAACAGATGAAACAATTCTGTCATCATTTACTCACCCTCGTGCCCTTATAAACCCGGATTACTTGCTCTCTTCTGTGGAATATATGCATATCCGTACCATTTTTCTTTTTTTTATTGAAAGTAACTAAGAATTGGGGCTGTGATAAAGGGCACCATAAAAATGATAAAATGCACCATAAAAGTATCATATTTGCATATCATACGCATATTTGGTTCAGTTCAGTTCATAAGAGACTTAAGAAGTTGATTCATGAATTCATCGTTCTTCTGAAGATCTTTTCAATTGATCCTTTAATTCAGGCACAAAACTGGTCTGATTGATTTGTTTACTAATCAGACTGCCCAAGACTACCAGTGAATCACTACCTAAATATTTCTCTGTTTCTTCCTCAAAGCTATTGTATGGTCTCAGAGGATTTAGTGCTAAAGAGTTTTATAGGCCACTATAATGATACCTTTATGGCGCCTCATTTTGAAATCTTCTTTCCCTATTCACTGTAACAATTAAATAAAGAGCTTTCCAAGAAAGGAACTTGTCAGTTTGGAATAAGTAAATAATGACAAAACATTTTTTTTTGCATGTACTCTTCCTTTGTTTACTTGGAAACACTACGTACACTGCAGTGTTGATGACAGTCCAATGTGTTTTTGTTAGACCAACCACAAGAGGGCAGTCTTCCCAACCATTTATTTATACACTCCACCATCCAAACAAACTGATATTTCTCTAGAGCCGTTCACAGTTCACCAGTTTTCAAGGTTTTCAAATCTTAGCCAAAAATCACTTCCTTACACAGACAATTTCCACAGGTCCCTGAATTCCATATTTCCACCTTAGTGATGAGGGTAAACGACGGAAAAGGTGTTTACTCTTATTAATGGAAGAACACTTTCCCCAACCAGAAACCATGGATCTACGTCAAAGCCATTACGCTGTGCTGTTAGAAGCTTTTGTTAAGCTTTTTTTGAGTCTATCTCAGGGCATCCCAGTTCAGATGAATTTCAGGGAAAAGTTTGCAGGGATTCTGTGGAACAGCAGCCACACCCTGTGAAGTTATAACAATATGACTGTATTAAGCGTGTGTCTAATTCATTATACACTTATAGAGAAATACATTGCAAAAGTACAGACATAAACTGACAATTTGGCGATGTTCTGTTTGCTTCGACATCCTGTTGACAGTTATAGATGAAACGTTGAAATGTTTTCTCTTCCGTACGCATCTGTCTGTCTCATAGGGTTTTTCTGCTGTTATGTTTGCCAAATTTGGTCATAATAATTAGTTTGAATAAATAGATTTTTGCTCGTTGATTATTACTTAATTGATTTATTTAATAATTAATTATTGATTTAAATTTAATAATTAATTAATGATTTAATACTTTTTGTAGGAGGTCCCCTGTATCCAACCAGCCCCCCTTCACCAGAGTGTGCCTGCCAGGTAAGCTCTATAATCACACACCTGTGAAAATGCACGTTTATACTGGAATCTCTGTTTAGATTTAGCAGTATAACTCACATTTAGGTATGTGTCTGAGCAGGCTGATTCACGTGTTTTTTAAGCACCTTTGGTTGGTGTCTGTATATTTTTAATGATAGAAAGATTTCATGCTAAGCTACGTGACTCCCCACTCTGTTGCCTTCTCATCATTCATCTCTTCTGCAAGCTTCTGTTGATTGGCCCAATGGTGTTGAAATGTTTAGTTCACACACACACACAAACATGCAAGCATGGTGCCCATATTTGAGGCTGTTTTGTCTAGTTTTACAGAAAGTGTTGGAGCATAGGAAATGGACGTGGCATGATCCTTGTGGCTCTCACAGACACACACCTGCCAAACACAATAACACAACAGTTGTACTTCTGTAGAAGGTCGTTATTTTGTAGCACGGGTGGGAAAATTCCTTATAGTTCACTCTTTGTCCTCATGGATGGTTCTGAATGTGATATGAGAGAGAGCACACCAGACAGAAGTGTAATCTATGCTAACTAAACTGAACAAGGCCATTTACTGGAGCCTCTGTTATACAGCCCAGACTGTTTTCTTAGAAATGTCAAAAAAATCCTTGGCTGTACCTGGTAAGGTCATTTATAAAGGATAATAAGAAAGAGATTGTTCTCATTTAGTTGAGAAAAAGAAGAAAGAGTCTAAACACTGCAATTTTTTAGCAGAAGTTGTTCTGATGTTGAAGGAAACATCAGAATAAGGGACATAATTGATGGTTTTCTTGTAATTCCAAATGTTGGAGATGCAGGTTTAAATCCTGCCAGTGTCCTAAACCCATTCCACTGCTCTATATGCAATGTTTCATATAAAAATAAAAAATAGGAAGGGTTCCAAAGCATGAATAGTGTAGAACTGACAGTGCACAGACTATAGATTGTTGGGTCTGTACAGGCTGTTTTGGTGGATGTAATTAGGAGGCTGCATTCACAGTCAGGTCAATGTAGCTCCAGGGAAGATGGAAAGATCAAATAGTTTGCAAGAGTAGGAACAAAGAATTGTGTTTATAGTGTGCATATTAGTGGGCTGTGTTCCAAATCCAATCTCAGTAGGAAAAAGTATAATGGGAACAGGAGAACGGCTTTACAATAAGTAGATCAAAAGCTTAAAACAGATCTTACAGCATTAATTGTGGCCTAGAAGGAAAAGAACTACTTGGTTTCTATTCAAGAGAATGCAGGAAGAAATGCAGCAAGTGGCATGATATTGAAACAGAGCATGAGAATGAAGTCTGTGCAAGTTCCTGTCAGGTGCAGTGGGTTTGTAATTGACGTCAATCAGCTTGCATGCGGTTTTGTTGACTTCCTCTTCAAACAGGTGGACTCAGAATCACTTCCTCAACATCTCCAGGCTTGACCAATCTTTGTGTGCCTAATGCAAGCTATCACACAGCCAGCTAAGTGCAATGTCACACTCACTCACCTCTTAGTAAGCAGTTAGTTTTGTTATGTTGTCAAAAATATGCGGCAGTCATGCAGGATTAGTGCATTGATGTAGATTATGCATGCCACTTTGTTATATTTACTGTAAAATACTTCCTTTAGCTCAAATGATAGAACATGGTGCTGGCAACCCCAAGGTCATGGGTTTGATTCTCAGAATGAAA
This sequence comes from Chromobotia macracanthus, assembly GCA_036877525.1. Classification (NCBI taxonomy): domain Eukaryota; kingdom Metazoa; phylum Chordata; class Actinopteri; order Cypriniformes; family Botiidae; genus Chromobotia; species Chromobotia macracanthus. The sequence continues at coordinate 5,403,480 of JAZGTH010000062.1, read as the reverse complement.
TTCTGATTGGGTACACAGAATGAAAAAAAATGTACAGTATACACAATTGCATTGTAAATCAGGTTAAAGCAAATGCCAGAAGCATAGTTGTAAATGCTTTAAATGCATTAAATTTATAAATTAAATAGTTGTGTAAGATCTATAGTAGTCTTAATCTGTTCAAAACAATGTTATACACACCTTGGTACTATTAGATTAATGATTTAACAGTACTTACTAACCAGTAAGTAAATAAAGTGAAACGTAAAGTAAAGAAACATTTCTGTGCGCAGAATACACAATTGACAGATCAAGTCAAATGAGATTTATGATTGGTCCATTTTCTTCATCCCTCTGTCTACATTTTAAAAAGCTTGTGCTTGCAAAATCATTGATAGACTACTTTTAGATATTGTCACCCACAATGCAACTGGTGAATGCAGCACTATAGTGATGTAACGATTACTACTGAGACAATAAGAAAAACCATTGACTTCTGCCTGCTACTAAACTGCCTCCTGTGTGTCATACAAACAGGGTCATTGGGCAGGAAGGAGAGCGCAGATTTTTCCTGTTTTTCCCATACCACTAGAATCCTCCGGAACCCAGAAGGTGTTTCTCAGGGTGCGAATGTTAATTTCTCGCAAACAAGGGTCGTGAGATTAACTTGTCTGTGTCTTAATGGCCAAATGTGGAAAATGTAGACAGACAAATACCACTGTCTTTTCTTTCAACACACTCTTATATGTACACACACAATCGTAATGTCTGTGTGTATTGATGTTACAATATCAGGCACAGTAAAGTAGTACAAAACTATTTAGACACTTAAGTCATGCTTAAAAATGTATGAGTTTTAGTGCATTAAATATATTTACATGAATGCATTATTAACTGGCAGACACTTTTATCCAAAGCAACATGCATTATAGGTATGTGTGTTTCCTGGGGCTCGAACCCATGACTTTTGTGCTGCTAATGCTATGGTCTGCCAACTGAGCTACAGGACCAAATTAATGTGGTGCATTCTTAGTGACTGTTACATGAGTATGGTGTATACTCCAGCAGCTGGTCTGAGGACAGGACAAGTTATGAAAGAGATTTGGATCTTGTAAGTCAACATTCAGATCAACATCTTGAAAACTTACAGAGATCACAGATTAGCACTGGGTTTGAGCTTCTACGCTGTGGGAGCAATGCTTCAGAGAAACAAACAATACCAGTGTTTTGTTTGACTAAAGTTTACATTACGAGATTATATCACTTTTCATCTCTGACGTCTACGCACCTACGTGCGACTTTAAAGAAAACATCAACAAATATGACGGTGTGTGCTCGGATGTATTTAATCACTTTCAACAGAAACATTGGCAAGGATTGTCACAGCACTTTGTTATATAATAATCATTATTCCACAAACTTTGATGTTTTAAAAAAATATGCAGTGAAAATGTGTTTTCTTCATGGATCTTAAAATAAACACGTTTCAAGTGCTGAAGGCCATTCTGATAAAATTTTGAGATTTATAAAACAAACTTGATGAGAAGGAAGTGCACAGTGAATTTGTAGCGTTAGTATGCACACTGTACAAACATACGGTAAATTCAAAGGCCACTAGTCACATGCTGATAATGGTGAATGTTTCACACAAGGCTTCACAGCACTGGCATTATGCCAACCAAGGAAAGATCATGAGCAGGAGATGATCTTCTTAACTATGTCCTCATCGAATCATGAAACAATGAAGATTCACATGCATACAGTTTTAAGGTCAAGTTTTGTTACCTCTGTAAAATGTACAGTAAATATACGTTGTAAGTGTGGGACTGTAAGACTAGGGAGATGGACACGCATGAGAAGCAGCAACAACAGAAAAGCGCAGCCGGTGGCACATAGAAGAGGCCACATGAATGACAGATATGATGTGTTTAAAGAGTATCTAGAGAAGGTCAGTGCGGGGCACTCTGTCCAGCATGCACACATATTTATATCAGCTGACTGACCTAGTGTGGGATATCTGCCTGGCTCTTTTAAGTTCTTTTCAATCTGCTTCTAAGTGCTATGAAATTATTTTTACCATGAAATTATTTTTACCCACATTGACTGTTTTAGTAAAAAAAACTTTCTTTCAAAAATCTTCAGAACTTGATATTTTACATGTCAAGCAACATTGTTTAAAATATGTTTTTTATTTTTATAACCCATTCTTTCTTCTCTCTCTCTCTTTATCCAGAACCCTCACAAGGTTTGATTTGCTTAGAAGAATGGGCTAAAAATAAATATAAGCCATACACCATTCAGATATGTTATTGAAAAGTATCTCACATATTTGCTTTTCAAGTTAATTTATCTTGTTCAGATAAATAGAAGTTATTTTACTGATAAACAAAACAAAAATAACGATTAAGAAATTGCAATTTCTTGTATTTCATTTTTATTTTTGCTACAGAAGATGGCTACTGTCATAGCCCACTAAGAAGTGACATTTCAGAAACCAGGGTTTTCCCATCAGCCAGATACACCCAGACACAGTGCCAGGAAACACTGGTCAAGGTCACCTTGACCACTGTGCAATTCATTTTAATTTAGAATGATACCAACTGAATTTCAGCCTTAAAGAGCTACCAGACAAGGTTGCCATGACAATGACTTCCTGCCATTGCTCTGTTATCAACTCAGTGGGCTTGATATAGTGGCACTTCCAGTCACAGAACTAGTCAGTGTGCACACTTATAGTCAGTCTGTGTTTGTGTGAGACATGCTGAGCAGTCATTCTTATATCCAGTAACTAGCCATTTCCTTTCTCCCAAGAGGAAATTCTTTCTTTTCCATTTGTATGCTCTTGTCTGTCTTTCCAGCAACGATCGTCTCAATCTACAGTATATTTAGGCTGAATTCCCAGTTGAACTGTCACCATTTCAGTACCAATAAAAAGGCTGTTGTTATTGTCTGCTCTTTTCATGATTTTGGAAAGTTATTTAGCTTGGAATAACCAGGTCATTATACTGTTGGGTGCTGGTATGTGTCCCTGATGGCTTACTATTGGTGGACTGCATGACTGGCTATAGCTGTTAAAAATCTAATTACATATATTTTGTAATTACAACAAAAGGTATACAAGGTATTCTATAATGACATGAAAACAGTTTTCTTGCTTCTAAGATTGAACATTCTGGAGGGGAAATTGTCTGTATGTAAACTGCAGCAGTATATACTATCTCTGACAAGGTAAATGATTATCAATGTATGAGCATAATCAAATCACATGCACTGCAATGTTTTTGCATAGTTACTTTATCGCAACTATGCTGACTTCTGGTCGCTGTCAGTGTGAGAGAAATGCCCTTTTGCCTCATGCACTCAGGGAAAATCTTCAGGGGCATGTCCCAGCTTTCTCGAGTCTCGTGAGTTCTGCTAACAAAAGGTATTGAATGTGTGTGCTGGTCTTTCACGTGCTTTCAAAGCTTTCACCCAAGCTTTGATCCACAGTATTTGCGTCAATAGGAACCCAATCAAGCTGAACAAGAATCAGTTTTTATTAAAGAGTTTTTATAATAAAGTGGTAAAGATCAGAGAGAGGCTCCTTGAAATCTGATTTTTGCGTCAGAGCTTGCTCATTTAGACTTAATGGTTTAGATTAGGATTGACAGGCGATGAAATCTGATTTTACATGAAAATGTTTTGGGCAACTTTCCCTCTGAAGTTGTTTCATTGGCAGAGATTTTGTTTGGCAAAGCGCTAATGATGTTAAAGTTAATGGCTTTAGCTCCAACAAAGCACTCAAATTCCCCATCTGGTATTATCTGGCACGAGTGTTTTTGAGGTTGTTTTCACTGGAAGTCACAATGGTGGTCTTTATAGCGGTTCACCCAAGGGAACGACAGTCTGCGTCAGTGTCATCGTCATGGCTTTGAGGGTCATGCCTCAGAAAGGCATGAGAGGTGATGCCTCACGTGTAAAACTGCAGGTTTAGCTCGCGCGTGGGTGGAAATATTATGTAGAAATGTGAGAGAAGTTTGGAAACTGAACGGCCGCAAATGTTATGATTTATTCCTCTGTGGAGGCCTGAGGTTTGTCTTCTATTAAAACTGACATTTTATGACGGGGTCAACAGGGGTGATACTTCAGGGGGGCCTAACATTCATTGGTTCCTCTCAAACTCATTTTCATAATAAAAATGTATGCGTTACACAAAAAGTTTAAATTGAATGCCACCAGTGCCAAATTTAAGAAGCTAATGTTTAGATAAATGTAATATTGGTTTTACAATCTTTACAATGTAGATCATAGTAATATAGGAATAAATATAATATCCATACAAGTGGGCCCTGGCCTGGAAAGGTTTGAAGAACTCTTGTTTAGGAGAAATCACTAAACATTCTTCTGATCCATAGATCATTGATTCATGAGAATCATCATGAGATCATGAATGCTACATGACTAAAGTTAAACTCATACACAGCTTAATAGAAAACAAGAGCACTCAAATTTTAAGGTCTTCCTGAGGGAGGAACAGAATGTGAAAAACATCAAACAATGAGCTTCTTTTTCAGCATGTCCACTAGCTGCAGGACAGACCATAAGAAGGCATTTTATGATTATGACCAGGAAGTAAGACAGACTCTTCCTGTTTGTTTTGCACAGATCTGTTTACGTCTGTTGGCTTCTTCATCCATAAAAAATGAAGTTCATTCAACACACACACACACACACACACACATATACACATACAGTACAGTAGAGTTAATATATATGAACCAAACCCCTCGGCCATGTTTGTTTCAGGAGAGAAGGAAATTTGTGATGCGCATTGACTTATGAAAATGAGTAAATGAAATCACTGTTCAAAACCAACACCGTACCTCTGGTCATTTCCATTCATCATCTACCTCAGACTCGGTTGCCATAGCAATGGCGGTAGCAACAGCCCACCCAAACCTGCAGGATCTGGCAATGAAGTGGGAAAACGTCAACAGAAGCTTTTGAGGCTTAAAGACCACGATGGTTGAGTGATATTTAAGAAAGCACATCCTAAGGCCCTTTGAGCTGTACAGGCTACAATAGCAGCTGCCTGTAAGTCTGGTGTGGTTTATCACAGACCTTTGTGTGCAAGGCTTGTGTTATGTCTACGTGACCGTAACTGCATTTGTCTTCGGTGTTTGACCGCTAGCTGATGTAACTAATGTGTGTGTGTGTGTGTGTGTGTGTGTGTGTGTGTGTGTGTGAAATGTGTACCTGTCATCAGAGCCCGACTGCCTGACTGATGTCTAGAGCGTGTGTTGATTTTGTGTGCGAAAGTGCGGAATGCCACACTCTCTTCTCAAACCTCGGTCCACTCCTGTGTGCCAGACTTGCTTTAGATCTCAGCCCTGAACCATGTTTATACACACAAAACCCCTAGAGATGACATGACATCATCAATAATATTTTCAAACACCTCTGGTTTCCAACAAGGGGTGTGTCTTTGTGCAGGAAGCAGATTGTTGGGGTTATCTGAGTTTTATTGTAAAAAGCAAAGTTCACTTCTACATTATGTATTGGAATTGAGAGAACGATAACAAGCATTTTACAGCGTACCTCTTTCTTAGAATTCAAACACGAGTACCTGTTTATATTAATTATGATACCTGCACATTGTTTGGACTATTTTTATTACATTTAATCCTGGAACGATGGTACACTGTCATGATGCTGTGATGTCACTGGACATCGTCAGAGTTGCTTGACAGACTTTGCGTGTTACAATTTCTGTGAAATTTGCCCATCTGATATCCAACAGATGGCACTTACAATTTTAATAGAGTTAATGCCAACAGCTGGACTTTTTCTGAACCCTCATAGTCACCTCAGATTGTTCCACTATGTAATGATTATGGCATGAGCTGTAAGACAAAGCCTCCTGCCATTTAAAAGACAGTTGTTTTTAGACGCCTATATAAATGTTATGTACGCGAAACAGTTGACATTATGTTGAATTAAATAGTCTTCCTGGAAGACTACCAGGGGTTTATTAAGACATGGGACCCCATATTGTTCTGCTGATATATTACATTGGCATCAGAAATCATCTGCCTCTCCAGGGATTTTTACATAACTTACCACTTTGTATTAATTTACTCTGCCATGAAAAGTCTTCTACTCTTATTACAGCTTTATGGGAGGCAAGATTAAAAGGCAAGATAAAACTTCAGGAACTTTATTTTCTTACCCCATAACTCAATTTAATATATTTTTATGCTTCCCAAGTAAAAGATGTTTAAATATGTTTTACTAACTGATTAAAACAATGTTTTTACAGAATCTATTATATCAATTAATGCATAGACCTCTTGCCCTTAAAACATTTTGCTGGAGTGTTATCTGAAAAGGCAAAGATATAACAGAGAGAATATGTCAAATAAGAGACAGCTAGAACGATTATGCACGACTGTATTGATTAAAAAAAGTGATGCTTTGCTACCAGTTCATAATACTTTGATATCTCCAAACAAAATATGTGAATCAAAATATAGTAACATAAAGCCATAATAAAGAATTAGCATTTTAGATCATTATTGCACTACCATTCTCTAATTTGATTCCAGTGCCATTTAATACATAAAGAAAAAGCTAAATTTCAAATGAGTGGTATTTAATGAAAGGAACAGATGTTAGCTGAGATTGTTTTCTGACTGAAGTCTGTCTCGGGTTTTAGCATTGGCCCTGCTGTGGTGCAGTTTTGAAAGCTGGAGCATGCACCCTGCTAACTATTTGAGTTATGCCATTGACGTCAGCACAGCCATAAAGTAGACAAACTGCCCTTCCCCAATGAACAACCCTGCCAAATCTCCTGCATGTCTTCAAATAAGCTCAGAGAGAGGGAAAGAGAGTGAAAGAGGAGTTGATGTTTAGCTATTTTAATCAGGTTTAAATTTCTGTAGACAGCTGGGAATAAAAACTCTTCATATTGTATATTTAACAAACTTCAGACGAAAAGGACATTAGCATCTAAAGATGTATTACTTTCTCAGAATGAGGAAGTACTTTACAGATACAAACAAGTGTGAGTCAACTTTTTAGAAGTTGTTTATGCCATTACAGTGAACTAACAGGTTGGTTAGAATTCATTACATTCTCTTTCACAAAAGAACACTTTCCAGTAACATTTCATGCTATGCAACACACTGTTACCATAAAAGGATATCTTAGAAGTCCAAATTACTTATTTGCAATAGAAATGGATGTTTTTAATACCAAAACAGAAAAAAGAGGAACCATTAAAGTAGTCCATACGACTCATTTGCTGTATTCTGTAAGTCTGTAAGTCATATGATACAGTAGCTTTTGTGAGTAATAGAGTAAAGTATAAGTCACTGAATCAGTGATGTCAAACGGAGGGCGTTTTTCAAAACAAAATAAGTGTGAGTAATGACAAAATATCTAGTTAGAATTTTTGTTTGAACTATTCTGCTAAAAACCACTGTAAAGTCTCCTGCTGTTAGGTGGTCTAATAAAATGTTTTGTCTTTGTTCACTAATATTTACTAATATATTATTTATCAATATTGTATATTATTGCAGTATTAAAGATGGATTCTGATCCGAAGCAAGAAAAGCAAGACAGTGTCTGAGTAATCTGTACAGCTACAGATCTAGCTGTATTCATCACTAGCATGATTGATTGATGTTGTTGCATCACGGGAAATCACAGTGAGCTGGAATGATGTAGACATGTTGATGAATTTCAGACTTCAGTGAGAATTAATCATACGTCTTTCTGTATTCCTCTCTGTGATTTTAACACTTCCTGTCCATCCTGTTTCCCCAATGAGTGAAAGAAAAGAAAACTTAGATTGACAGAACGGTGTAGTGAGAATGATGGCTGCAGGTTGTGTATGGTGTGAAGCATTAAAAAGTTTTTACCTTTAAGTTTTAATCCATCCAACTCCCTTCTGTCAACATTTATTCCTCTCCTGTTCGTTCATTCATATGCATCTGCTTATTCAGCAGAGTACAGTTACACAGCAATACTAATGCTGGGCAAGTTCTGAATGGAATTCTTAAGGCCACTGCGGGAATGAGGCCACTTCTAGGTTTGTTTGACAAAAAACAAATTTGTTTGTTTGACAAATTTGTACCTAAATCCTTTTACTTAATTAGTTATTTGGCATATTAACTTTATAAGTGTCCTCCAAAACAGAACCACACCCTGGTGAGAATTCAGTTTGCTATAATAAATTATTATAAATATATGTTTCTTGCAAAAAACATTCTTGTAACAGAATGAACTGCTAATTCTGATGAAGCTAATCCAAATGCTTTTTGGTTCCAGATGGTGTAGTTACAGCATTTACCAGCAAATTACATTTTTTCTACTTTTTCTGTCTCGGTCAGAAACCAAAAACACGCGTTGCACATCATCATATGCTGCTGACCTCGGTTTCCCTCTGGATTCTCCGTTGGCTGTTCCAGTAATGGCAGAAATGAAAGAATGAAAGAAAAACCAAACCTGACAAAAGTTAGAGCTAATTGGGTTATGTTGGCTTCCTAGCCTATGGTAATGGGGTTGGAATGGGTCAGTGAGGAGGTACTGACAACAGCCCTATTGAGGTCTGTCAATACTCTGGACTTTGGCAGCAAGGTTCAGGCCAGGTGACGGGACAAAGCCTTCCCTGTGTGTGTATACTGTATGTTCACTTTATTCACCCAGGACCCTATGAATACACATTTGGATGTTGTGTGGTCACTAACCCGAGATGCCCTCAATGAACTGACTATTGACTCATGTAATCCTGCTCATCAATTTCCAAATGGCCTGCAGGTCTTCAAATAAGCTTGAAGTGAGAGACAGAGAGAATGAAATGTAGTTAATGTTTATAATTTTAATTATAATAATTTTATTCAGACTGTCTTTATACTGTTTATTGACTTGAGATTTTTTAGAATGAGGAAGTAATTTACAAATACAAAAACGTGTCAACTTCTTGGAAGTTGCCATTATAGGTGAGCTAACAGGGCAGTTAGAATTTCATTAAAGTACATTTTTCACATTCATTGTAACAATAGGACACTTCTCTGTAAAGTTTCATGTAATGCAACACACTGTTACCATAAACGGATATATTAGATGTAGTGTAAATGACTTATTTCCAACAGAAATGGGTGGCTTTTATACCAAAACATACAAAAAGGCACCATTAGTCCATACAACTCATTTGCTGTGTTCTATAAATCTGTAAGTCATGTGATACAGTAGCGTTTGTGAGTAATAGAGGAAATTATCAATGACGTCAAACGGAGGGCGTTTTTCAAAATAAAATAAGTGTGAGTAATGGCAAAATATCTAGTTAGAATTTTTGTTTGAACTATTCTTTAGTAAACACTGATACCGATTTTGGCTGTGGTATAAACTTTTTAAGCCTTTGTGAAGAAAACATTAACTACTACATTAACATTATCAATATATAATATATTATGTCTTAGAGCAAATGGTTTAACTTGTGTTGCATTTAGTAGCACACTGAGATAAGGGTAAAGTATCTACCTTTAAACATAAATACATAAATATGTTTACTCAGGACCCTTTGAATATATAACTCCAGATCCCCTCACTGTGACAAGATTATGTATTGCCATATGGAAATAATGTAAGTTATTTGCTATTTGTGTCATTTGATTTATATCATCAAAGCATAGAAAGTATAAAAATAATTGCAGCAGTAATGATAAAATTTTAATGTGTGTCATTCATGTAATGATTGTTTAGAGAGATCAGATGTGTGCATTGGTGGAGGAAAAATTCAGACCATAACTGAACAAATCACTTAAGAACGAAGGGAAGAGTTTGGATCAGGACCGGGAATTTCAGACCACTGTTTCTTGGTTCCTGGTTTGCGTGCCATGCCGTATCCTATAATTTCATTCCTGGCAGTTCCTTGAACCATTTTTTGTTTTTGATTCTGTGGCGGGGCCTCGTAAATAAGCGTGGAATATTTTCCTGGAATATTTCATGAGAGGCAGACGAGCAGCTCTGTGAGGGGACTGAGGGGGCTCTTTATAACCTTGTGTGGGGGCGGCGGGGGGTAGAAACCTGTCACCCATGCATTAGCATATAGTACTGTATGTTTGAGAGACTGCTAGTTTGAATGTTTATGAGTTCTAATAGTTATTTCAATGGCAGTGTTCAGATAATTATACACGCACACTTGCTGTGATTTAATTATATTAAAAGAAATTCAAAAATGACAGCTGTTGAAATGGAAAGAAATGTAATAATTTTCCTAAAAATAATAAATATTAAATATTTGTAATGTTTTTGTTAAAAGCAGATAAAGATAAGACTAATTCACACTGATAAACAGCAACAAACACCAACAAATACAGACATTCTGAGAGAAATTTAAAAAGAAATTTAAATAGGATTTGTTGGCATTGGTGAGTGTGAATTAGCTTATATATATATTATATATATAATATATATATTATACCTGAGAGGTAAAACACTGTGAGATCAGTAGGCTCCTTGTGACCCCACTAGAGATAAGTAGCATAGAGAATGGATGGAAGGTCACTAAAAACTCGTAGAAGTTCAAACCTCCAAATGCTCAGTGACAAGCACATGTTTTTCATCACTGTGCCACATCACACACAGCTCCAAAGTCCTAATACCACTGTTGCAGGCAAATAGTTTTGATATGAAAAAAATCCCATTTGATGACTTTTGTCTTTCATGATCTGAACCTAATCTCAGTCTTGTATTTATAGTGCAAAATTTACAATTTATAAAATAAGGATAGTGAAATTCTACCTAGCAAGGGACAAAATCCTGAAAACATCAGAGAAAAGTAAGATGCATTGAAATGGACTCATAGGGTGAATGGGAAGCTTATTGCTAATAGGGGGTCATATACAGCTTCAAAGTCTTTGCAAGTTTTGCAGAATACTCCCACTCATGTGGTCCAGTCGTCTGACTGCGTTTTTTGCCAGCACTTGTCGTTTATTCACTGCGTCTGTTGTTGAAGTCCTCATAACGCAAACAGTGGTTTCTGCCTCCTAAGGGAAAACATCTAGTTTAAACAGTTCAACGTTTCTCAGAAATTGCCATGTTAAGATTAAACTGCAAGACAATGAACACAAACTATGTTCTGCACAGTTGTATTATACTCTGCTGCTTTATTTAAAAAATCTGGAAGTGCGTAACAATGCGTACAGTGATATTGTGTACGGTATCGATTATAAAGTTATGCATTTAATTTACCCTTTAAAATAAAATTAGCTCTTTGCAGCGCTAAAAAAGACATTTTAATTGGTTGATGTGCATGTTACATTTGTAAAATTCATAATGTTTCATTCTAAGGTAGATACAGTCCTCGATACTGATGCTGTGCTAAAGTTAAGCATAAGGTACAGGAGCCTGTGCTATACTGTGAATATAGTCATTCAAAATTCACAACATAAACAACAATTAGTTTTTGGTTCTGTACAGGTCTTTTGCATCTGTTTTATACTTTTGCATTATATAATGTCTAGTTCCATTCCTTGATGCTGATTGGTTAATAGCACTGGTTTATTCACCCTGAAGCATAGCTATGAGCTCTTCATCCATCGTTATTTACATGTTAGTTATATTGTGAATTATAAGGTGAATTATGTGTATTGAATTTCATACTGAGAATTGTGCTGTTTCACGATTCGTAAACAAGCTTTTTGCCATCTCTTTCTTTTCTCCCTTTCTCGTTCCTGTAGTCAGAACCAGAGGTAGGTGTTTTCTGTAGCAGGCCCTGTGAGATTTGAAATGACGTCAAAGCTCCTACTTTCTCTTAATTGGAAATGCTGTAGTTTGTCATTCTACAGCTTGGTTAAGAGTTAGGACACTACAAGTGAATACAAGAGAGGCATAGATAAATACAATGATAGAAAAAGCAAGAGAATCAGATAGAGAGAAAGAGAGAGAGAGAGAGAGAGAGAGAGAGAGACATGCCTACTCAATTACACAGTAATTCTGCTACACATCAGGAAGGAGGCACAGCTGTTACCACACGCACCACATCCGATTCACTGACACTTCACAGTGATACACACGCTTGGCCGTGACATTAACACCATCAAATGATTATGAGGCCTTTTGTGCACTAAAGTAACCTTAAATGACACACTGCCTGCAAACCCACAAAACCCAAATGCTTGGTACACTGAAACCTTTCTTGTAACACCACACTCTTGTCCTCAAACGATCTAGCAAAGTTGTTTGCACATTAAGAGAGGCGTGTTAGCTGTGATGTGAAATGTCGGAGTGATAATAAATGTTTGCCCACATCAAAAAAAAATTGCGTCAAGGATGGTGGTCATATCTAGGCATAACAAGGGTTGCCTGCACATAAGGGTCACATGCCCAACCAAATACAACTCAGTTTAAATTAATTACATCTTTATTATCAGATGAATGAAACTATAAAAAATAGTTTCTGTATTTGAGTCTTTTTGGTCTAGTTACAGTATATAATGTAAAGTAATAACCACAAAAAAGACATTTTAAAGAGGTAAATGTAAGTATGCAATTAATACACAGTTCTAACAAGTTTATTAATCTAATTAAATTTTTACAATACACTGTTTTGTCTGATATAAAACACTCTTCTCTCTATGTGTCAGATGAGACCTGTATCCTTTTTCTGTTACTGAATGACCTCATAGTATGTGGGCAACTGAAGTATGGCCATATGTTGGCATCATTACTGGAGTGCTGCCACCAGGGCCATGTGTGCCTGTGTGTGTGCGTTTGTGTGTCGTGAAGGAGGGGGACAGGAAAACCTTTCTTACGCACATGTGGTTAGACACTTCACTGGTCATTTCAAACACGCCTTGCCTTTAATTGTGATGAAGATACCAGACCAGTGACTTGTGTGGGCATTTGTGAGGGTACAGGACGTAGAGAGAAAAGGATGAGAATTAAGGAAGGAATAGTTTGTAATGATTAGCAGGAAGTGGACCATGACCATAATTTGCAAAATGATTCATTTCACACTGTAAAAAAAAGTCCAACCCACTATGTTTGAACTTAAGCTTAATTGCTGCATTAAAGATTTAGTGTAGGTAAAATCAAAGTGGTGCTAAGGTTACAACTTGCAGTGACACTTTCAGCTGGTATTCTGACAATATTATAACATGATGGAAGTTTTTGTCATCTGCTGTATGTAATAATAAAATAATGTACTCTATTGATGCTTATTATGACAAACATAAAATTGATTTGTTCCCATAGTGTACTTACAGTTTGGGATTTAAAACCTATAAGCTAAATATTTAATTGGGGAAATAAGAAAGCACCCAACACTTTATGAAGTTCATATCAATACACTGAAACCACTTAAAACCCTTTGGCAATCGCATAGCTACACTCAGAAAGTTGTTTCAAAAAAATCTAGCTGTATTAGCTGCTCTCTTTGGACTATACATTTTGATAAAAAAATAGTAAAATGTAATTGTACCTTAATTGTATTTGTAGTTGTAGCTAAAAGTAATTGTACCCTTTGGTTTAAAGTCTTATTCAAACGTTTTCCTCCATTTTGATCAAAGTTGAGCTTTAGTGCTATAGTTTACAGGTACCGCACAGAAATGCAGTTGACCACTGTAAAGAGTTTTTCCCCTCAGTGTTTCGGAAAGTAAATACGCGTGTGGTCCAAGTGTGTGAAGATTAGAGAGAAGTGCCGTCATTCAACAGGCTCCTGCTAAACTTTTGCTGCTGTGTTGTCCTGCAACTAGGAGACCCACCACAGCAAAGGCAGAGACCACAGCAAAGGCAGAGCCGCACAAGAGACATCTGTGTCTCAAAGCCACAGGGCACCGATTGACCAAACTCTACTGTAAACACATTTCTGCATCAGTCAGACCCACACACAGGGCTCACGCTTATGCCTTATGCATTTCTGTGTCACACACGGCCTGTTTACGTACTTTATGACATTAATTCAAACAAAGAGTGTATGAGTGATAAAACTTGTGATGGTTTATCATTCATATGCATATTTATCCGATGGGCGGAGTTTGTGATGTCAGAATGAACAGTGGCATTCTGTGTTGGGTGGTGAGTGCAGACTAATTTTGTATTCCGATCGCTTAGTTCGTTGAGCATTGCTTTAGCAGTGCAATGGCTGTGGGTTTAATTCCCAGGGAACACACATACTGAGTGTAAGTCGTTTTGGATAAAAGCGTCTGCCATATGCGTATATGCAAATGTAAATTTTAGGTTAGAACTGGCCTTATTTTGTAGCATTAAACATATAGCATTAAATAATTAATACAGTATATATTAATACATTTATACATTAATATTAATACATTTCATAAACTAAATGTCTATACACATGCAGATATGTCAACTGAGCAGTAATATAATAAAATAAATTATCACAGGTAATTTAAAACGTATAGTTCCAACTCTAAATTCAAACTGGATAAGTTATTTTTTAAAATACAGATAAGCACATTTGTGACCACACATTCTATACCAATATTGAATTAATATATTGCATTTTAAGGGGTCTTAGTTGACTGCCTACTATTAAGTTGGCCCTAAATTGTACAAGTGTCTATTTTAGTTGGTTTTTTGCAAGCAAAACAAGGAAGTGTTTGCATGTGTGTGACTAAGTGTGTGCACGTACAAGTGCATCAGAGCTCACAACAGCCATAAGTGATAAAAAGAGGGAGGGAATGAGTGGGAGATGCCAAAAAAGCGTTTCAGAGAAAACAGTGAAGCCAAAAGACTGTATCACCCCACTACAGCCACCTCACAGACATGAGCGAGAGAGGCACACACAGAGAGAGCGCCACTGAGAGAGAGAGCGTGGGGGTGAGAGGAAGGGGCACGCAGCCAAAGAGGCAGTATCAGCTCACCACAAGCATCAGGCGAATGAGAGGAAACAGAGCCTAGGAGACTCACAGCTAGCATTCAGCAGAACCCGCTCTCACTCTCTCATTCAGTCTGGGAGTGTGTGTGTGTTTGCGTCTGCGAGCCCAGGATGAAGGATCGTCTGGCGGGCTGTGCTCGAGTGGCCAAGCAGCAGGATTTTCATGGTCCCCCTGTTTCTGTGTGTCTTTATCCAGACGAGTCCTACCAGAAGCTGGCCGTGGAAACCATGGAGGAGCTGGACTGGTGTCTGGATCAGCTGGAAACCATCCAGACGTACCGCTCAGTCAGCGACATGGCCTCCAACAAGGTGAGAAGATCCAACTTCAGCATGTCCTGCTAACACGCATATCTGCGCTATAAAAGGTCACGTGGGAGTTGTTTTAGAAACTCTGATGAGTATGTTTGCATGCTAAAGAAGTGATTCTTGACAAGGCGTGTGTAGTAGCCAAAGCAGGTTCCAGGGGTTTAAATATAACTATAAAATTGTTACAAAATCAGCTTAGGAACCTGCTGTACTTGCTGAGTTTTTTCTTAAACTGCAGGGTTTTAATTTTAATAATAATTAATAATAAGCATTTTAATAATATTAATGAAAACGTTCAATTATGTCCAGTATATAAAAAAAATGTCAGCTTGGTGTCTCTGAGTAATAGCACTTTACTAACGCTACTGTGGGGGTACATAAGAAAACAAGACAGTTACTACCCTGAAGTTCAGTCAAGAACTTTTTTATGTCATTATAGACCTGTAATTTTTGTTTGTCAACTCCTGTCGCTCTTTCTGGCTGTTTTGTGAATGGGGCTATTGAGTGCCGTCTCCTGTGCCTGCATGGAGAACTCATGCTGCTATTTTCAAACAGTCCACACGAGCAGCCGTGTTTGCGTCTGTTTGAGATAGAATCTGACGTACTACATAATTCTGAGTTCCAGTAATTTAGTGACGCATTGATTTGCATTGAATATATTTACCAGGATGAGTTTAATTGCATTTTTGTCATAGTTTCTGAAAGTATAAAGTGCTAAGTAGAGATGACACATTACTTTACATCCCAGCAGTCCCACACATGGTCTGAATAAATGTGTTAGCAAGTATTATTTGCTTATTGAACAGATTTTAACACACCTTTTCTTTCCAACATGATTTTCCACACCCACGTGTGCTTGGAAATGAGGTATACAGCAGGGTGGTGATTTGATTGACAGCTTGTGGGTCAGTTGTATTTTGTATGACCAAGGTGGGTAACAAAGTTAATTGTTAGCTCGGTTTTATCAGGAGGTCTGGTTCTTTTGTTCTGTTTTACACTGCTTAACAGTATTTCACAAAAGTTGACTGTAGTTTCAAAGCAATATGATAAACATGGCAAACTCTCTTTTGATTAATTTGAAAATAAAAATACAGTCCACTGGATTGTAAACCATAAATGCCACTTCTTACTCAATGAAACATCTTTTAGTAAAGCAAGCACAATCTCAGTGAGTGTAACATCACAGATTGTGTGTTGTTTTCTAAATCACTGTCAACGGATCTGATACTTTGCATAGCTCCACTGTGTGTGTGTGTGCATGAGTGTGTCCTGCAGCTGTGACTCAGGTTTCCTGTCTCCTTCCTAAACTCTAGCCAGTTCCAGACTACAATGGGAGTGAGCGCTGTATAGCAGGGCAAGGCCGCACTGCCTGTTTGTTTCTTTTTCTGTTGACGTCAAACAGGCTTACACAGCAACACTGGGACTTTTACCACAGACAATAGAGGTGAACACACATACTCACACACGAACGCTGGCTAAATGCACAAACATCAGGCTTATGGATTTATGTGCAAGAGGGGATCGAATTTAAGGTGTCCCACAAGTCATAATGCAAAAAACAATTTCTTAATCTGCGTTTGTTTTGTTTTCCTGGAAACATTTAAGACAAGATCATTTTAAGAAGAAAAACTGCATGGGATATTAGAACTTTTCAAAAAAATTATTTTTTTTACTGAACTCTTATTGAACTGAATTAAAAGTCAGTGGAGTGACAAACTATATAAAGACATTCCAGATGTTCTGAGAGCAAGTCTTTCGGTTTTACTAACATCATTTTAAGGACATTTTTATAGGAATAAATACAGAAATATTGATAAAAAATAGCGGTTTTTTGCAGTGTTTGCATGCATGCAAAGACAGGTAATAGACTGAAATATCTCTGCAATACACACTTGCAGGGAAAAGTTAACAATATTTCACAGGTGACCTACATAAAGCCTCTTACACAAAGGTTGTGTAATTGGTTCAATAGCTACTCGTATCCTGGGAGCTTTTGTATAGGAGTTTGCAGGAATAACATGAAGATAGCCATCAATGTTGTACAGAGAGTACCAGGGCATCTGACCTTTTGCTGCCCTTTTTGAACGTCTGTGCTAACTAATGTGTTTGCTTTACACTTTAACTGTATGTGTGTGTGGTTATGTGTGTGAAATCTATATCTTCTTCAGGTTTCCTTCACATACATATTTTATATATCAAATGCTAGACCGGAAGGCATTAGACAACCAGACATTCTTTAACGATAACAAAACTGAAGACTCTTTTGCAGTGATAATATGGATATAAACGCGAGCATTCATGACCATGAACCCCCAAACCTTGTGTAATGGTCTGCCTATCAGTGGAGATGATATCTGTATTTTGGAATTAAATTCTGCCTAGTAAAAAAAATAGCTTAAAAGTTGCACATTCAGGGTTCAAATGAGATAAATGTTGTCATACAGTAGGAGTATTGAGTTGTTATGAAATAATCTTTTGGTTACTATAAAATCTGTGAGAATCAGTTGAGATTATAAACGATATCTTATTTCAGATTTTTCTTCCTTTAAAGAGATCTAAGAGATCTTTAAACTTCATGTAACTATTTTGTGATTTGTAAGTTAGGACTTCCCGCAGGTTTTTTAGTGTGTGCGTGGCAGTATATGTAAGTGTGTTATTTGCTCTGATGACTTCAAAAGATCTCATCAGTGTGCTTGATCTGATTCCAGATCAGACTGTTTACCTTATAAACTATGTTGCAATGAGGTGTGTGTGTGTGTGTGTGTTAAGTCAGAAGGAGGCGGCCCCACTCTGAAAGGGGAGTGTGTATACGGTCACACACTGAGGGATAGGCAGCGCTCACTGCTCAAATCGAGTCAGTAACACTGTTGCGTCTGTCAAGACAGCCGAAATTGCACACACATTTCCAGAAAGCGGGACACAGAGAACCAAACTTTACTTAAAATGGGAGCTTGCTGCTTTGAGAAAGAGGAGAGAAAGATTGGAAAAGTTAACTGCTGGAGAAAGGTGAGTCTTTTGTAAACTTAGTAGTTAGTACATTGTTCCTTTTGGTTAAATGTTAATTGCTGGACTTTCTGATTCTTTCTGAATCTTCATTGTAATAGAAGCAGTAAATTCTGTTATTCTCTTATGTTTAATATACAGGACAGTGTGGATGAAATTATGTGGTTGTTTAAGCAGTGGTACTAAAGCTGCTATAAGTGGATCTGTTGGATGTTCAGAGTTCTGAAACTGCTGTAAAAAGCTCTGTATTTTTGTAAAACTCAGTTTTGTAATATTGGACCAAAGCTGTCAAGTCGAGTCTGGCCAAGTCAAGTACTTTAGTGTGATTTCTCCAGTTGCAACAGATCCCTTAAAGCAGTGAAGAAACCCCTTAGTAATAATTTTAAGTGAATTACAACTAAGGGACTTTCTTAGCTGCTGGTTTGTTCTTGCACAATTAGTTGGATTTAGGCTATACAGTATGTCTAATTGCATGGTATCTAGTCTGCATGCACAGTATTGCTAAATGATTAGTAGTATTAAATGTTAAACAGCCAAATTGTAATTTTGAATATGATCTCAACTCAGTTTGGGAGTCACTTTTATGCTTTACACAAAAAATTCAACTTCAGATTAAAAGAAAAAAATAATTTTAGATGGTCTGGCAATAAATGGTTTGGCAAAATTTCTGAATGGAATAACAAATGAATAAATTTACACAGTGGCTATTTTGCAGCCGTTTCTCATGCTTCAGAGACACATGCAGACATATTCATGCACAACTTGAGCAATGCAGAGGAAGTTAAACACAGAGCATGTGTCCTCAGGCAGTATTAGCTGGCACACAAACTGCCTGTTTCTTCAGAAGTTATGTCATTATTGCTATTCCCATCAATATACTAGAGAACTCGTTTGTCACGTCTATGTGCGTCACAATCTTTCAAAGTCTTCTTCCAAAGAGCATCTCTCTGTCATATACATCACAATGGCTTTATAAGGAAAGGAATTTGCCAGTTTTTGCAGTTATGTGCTTCTTTGATTACATAATTGTCTGGTTTTACCCCACTGGTTGATGTACACAAGACGTTTAGATTTCTTGTAACTAAAGTTGTTATTAAAACAGTAGATGATGTCATTTACGTATTACTTTGATTATATGAAGAGAGAAAAATTACTTATTAATAGGGGAAATATGACAGGAAAATAGATGTTGTTGTTTGGTTGACTTGATTGTCCAACATCAAACCAATTTATATAGCCATAAAGACCATAAAAATTGTTTGCCGCAGGTTAACAGTGTGAAGTGACAACTCTATTTGACTGAACGGCTGTAGGTTTATACTGCCCACTAGTGGATTTGTCAAAAAACATGCACAGATAATATAGTAGCCTTTCTTAATTTTTAAGCAAAAATCGCTGTTTAAAAAATGGAAATCGTTCAGCATTTGAAGGCCAAAATGTAAAGCACTTACAATTTAACCATAAAAATGTGCATTATTTGCAAATTAAATATTTCCAGCTACATGGTTATGAGCTGAATATTTGGTGCAGATTTAAAACCATTATTTTCCTAAACAAAATTGTATTTTTCACTACATGCACAAGAAACTGTCAATAAATGTCCATATCAAAACTTAAAACAACAGTTTAATCTTAGTTTTCCAGGCCTCTCTGTATTGAATGCTAACTGAAGCTTATTGAGAATGAAATTCCTCTTTCATTCACCATCTGCTCTTCTCAGAGCAAAAGTCAGTCCACAGCCACCCACCTACAGATATGTTTCTCACAGGGCTTAGATATAGATTCTCACATTGATTTATTAATATAAATAAAAAGCAATGCGAGCTGCGGAAGGCAGTGCGTCTTTGATATGTCAGAGTTGTTTACAGGTCTGACTAGACACCTCAAACGCAGAGGAACCCCCACTGCAGCATAATGCAGAGAGATTTTCTTCTATTTTTCGTCTTTCAGTTTCCCCTCTCTATCTCTCTCTCTCTGCTTTCTCCCTCCCACACTCTTTTTCTCACGCAGACACGCACACGTTGCTCGGTTCAGAAGATGATCCAGAATCGTTTCATGATTCCCTTGTAGCTTCTCCTTTCTTCTCCACAGGAATATTTTCTCAAACCTGAAACTAACTTCACTGAGGGTTGAAAGCAGCGTCTCACATCACGTTAGCTGTAATGTCACTGGGAGTCATTAGTGATTCTTTTTGCATCTACTTTCTGTTGGTCCATATATGTTCATGCGCCATTTTATGCAAGGGTTGTCTGACACCAGGCAGCACTGCATAACATTTTCTTATTCTGTATTATATGTTTTAGTAAAACTGTCCAAGCATCCCTAAAATAAGGGAAATTTAGAAGCAAAATTGGAAGGCTGAAACTTGTTGTCTGAAAATAAATATTAAATAGGTTTGCAATTCTTTTCTTGTTTTAATCATATATCTAACAAACTTTAGTGAAGTTAATCCCTAAACCATTTTCTAGTGCGAAAACTTAATTCTTTAATATAATTTATATACATATATATCTAAAATAATTTATTAAAAACACATTTTAATTACATTTCAATCTAACAGAAATTTGATCCTCTAGATATTTTTCTACTGGAAACATTAGAAGATTTTTTGCAACAATGTCTGTTGTATGCACTGGGGCTTTCCCCTGTCAATTGGACTCTGCCCCTGTTGACTATTGCAAGGACAGTTCATTGATTTTTGCTGACTGTCTCCTCCCCCATTCAGATGAAATGGGAGTTGATTTGGCAGGATATGGAAGATGTTATTGAGTCACGGTAGTGTCCTATCTCTGCCCAGGCAGCCATCTTTTTAGGGTAAGGAGGTGGGAATCCGCAGCAAGCTGCTCGTGTTACGTGATGCTGTTGCCATGGCGTTGGGATGTTGGTGTAATTGGTGTTTGGGTAGACGGTGTAAAGTGAGAAAGAGTCATGGGGGTGTGTTGATGTCACCGAAAAAGACAAAGAGAGGCAATTATCCAAGTCTCCATCTTCTCTCCAACCATACATACATGCACTGAAGCCTCCTTGGTAAAAAAATAGCACAGGTCTCCAAATGATGTAGTTATAACAGGCAGCCTTGTGCAGCATTGGAATGCAATAAAAAAGGGCGACTGGACTCACCCGAGTCTATTCTCAGGTATTGGAAACCTAAATGGGGTGTAAAAAAACTCATTTGAAGCTTATCTAAAGCTCTCACCTTCCTTCTCGAATTGTCTTTGTAACATTGTGTCTGATTAGTGGACATGAAAGGACTTAAAGTTATAATTGATTAGGAATTCTTTGAGGATAAAGGTTGATTGTTCACAAAAAGACGAGGGTATCCGTAGACTTCCTTTTCTCTTGTTCCTCGTATCTCATCTTTTCTGCCGCACTTTCCCTGCATAACAAAGCAGGGGCTCCCCCTCCTCTTCCATCTCCCTGTCAAATCATATGTGCCGTGTGGCGCATGTTGCTGGTGCTGACAGACTAGACAACAGGGGAGACAAAAAAGGGAGGGGAGGGCAGATAGCGGGAGAGAGAGAGACAGAGCAAGATGATGAGAAAGCGAGAATGTACTGCAGCACTGGAGCGGCACTAATCTAGCAGAGGAAGACCCCCCTCCAGCCAGATGAGCATCCCTACAGTTTTTTTCCACTCTCCCATCCCTGCTCTGCTGCTTCATCATCTTCATAATTCATTGGCATTTTCAGACCCTCCGCTTCGGATCTAGCTCTGGCCACTCTCAGGATTCTGCAGCCCAGGACGGGTGTTCCCATCCTGGCTAGCGTCAACTCTCGGACCCTGCTCTTATCTGCAGCTATGGAGAGTCTACCCTGGAGTGTTTTGGCCAAGAGCCATCACAACGACCGATTTCGTCTGTTCCTCAGCAACTAATCCATACCAAGCAGAGGAGGAGAGGAGAGAAGAAGGGATTTTTCGTTTTTCCATCAAGAAGAATCCTTTTCATCTGCCTCTCTCTGGCTCTTTTCCTTCATGGTATAGGAGTGTGCTGTTGTGGATTTCAAGAGATTACATACAATCCAAAATGCCTGAGGCCAATTACCTTCTCTCTGTATCCTGGGGTTACATTAAGGTGTGTATAATGCAGTTTTAATGTTGGCTGATGGCTTCTGGTTATGTTGTTTGTTGGTGGTCTAGAGAGACATTGAGGTGGAATACCTACTGCAAGTCTCTCTGTGTGGCTTCTCTTGCTGGAATGCAATGCTCTGAGCTTCTGGGCTCCTAATTTCAAATGAATGTGTTTTGATCTGATTTAGAGTGATTTGGATATCAAAAACCTGGTTTACCCCTTTATTCGAAAAAGCTTTTAAAACGAGATGTGGCGCAGGATATGGCTGCCATTTTTTGACTTATTTAATTATATATGCATTTGTTTATTTATTTATCGCTAACATTGCATCTTTTTTATCCAAGTAATTCTTTGTGCTGCATATGTTTTAAAATTCTGTTTGCAAAAAAATTGTGAAACTGTCAAAATGATTGTAATTTAATAAATTACCAGGATTTGCTTTACTGTGTATTTCTTTGTGATTTTGCATTTAATCCTGGAGATTTATAAGAATTAAGACTAGATGTTGAAGAGCTATTACATACTAAATAGTGTAATATCTATGTTCTGTTAGATTAGTATTTGATATGACAGATGCCCCATATAACACACTGCGGTACTGTATGTAAAAGCATTTACATGAACAAAAATATAGATGTTTTTCACAGGGCATCAGAGAATGGCAACCCTAATAAAGAATCAGTGTTAAATGCTTTTGAGGATTTTGGACTAATGAATCTTTCTGTCTTTTCCAGTTTAAGAGAATGTTGAACAGGGAGCTGACGCACCTCTCTGAGATGAGCCGGTCTGGCAACCAGGTGTCGGAGTTCATTTCCAACACCTTTCTAGGTAATTACAAATAATATTTACTGTATCACACATGAGCACATTCACACAACCATCACCGAACATGAGCTACAACCATGCCAATGTGGGGCGAATTTGGAATGTGTCATTTTTAGAACTGAATTGCATTGTAGACTCACAGATAGATGGTGAGGAAAAGAGAACGTTATAAAAATCAAGATAATTTACAGAAATAAGAAGAAATGTTTTTTGTTAAAAGAGGAAACCAATTGTTCGTTAACAGAAAACATGGCAAAATGCAGATATTGTACATTAAAAGATCAGCCATGTAGATAAAAGGTTAATTTTGTTTGTGGAATGTCATAAGATGGCATCAGAGAGATCCCCAATGCAGCAGTTGGAAAAGAGGCAGGGGAGGGTGGCAAGGAGAGCAGGATTAGGGGAGGGAGGGGGAGCCGGACGGTGGGGTGGGATCCTGCTGTAAAGCAGTGCTGATGGTGGAACCCCCCAGCACGGTACATCCAGGGAAGAGAACCTGTGACTCATCCAGCTTCTGTACTCTTAAACAGATGAAATCACAAATCCCAGGTCCACACTTGTAAACCTCTCTGCAGTCACTTTGCGCTTTTGAAAGCCAATCTAAAAACAATTAAATTAAATTAATTAAATTAAGCAATTCATTTATTTGTTAATTAAATTCATTTATTAATTTACACATTTTAAGATGAAGAGTAATACAAATACATTAGTAAAGTTGTCTTGTTTTAAGAATTAAATATTTTTAAACTGGAAAACTGTTTAAAAAAATATTTGTTGCAGAGTGAAAACAAGATTGAAAACAGAACGATTTTTCGCACGTGTCTGGGAATAACCCACGTTGCTCAGGATTATGTCGATCTGAAAGTGGTTGGATTTTGCTGGCATTAGCTGTTAGAAACATCTGTGCGCTGTACGTCACACGTGACTGCTCTGTTTATGCCTCTCAGAATTCACTGTTCTCCACCTGTCTGAATGAAAACGTGCAAGTATAGCAGAGATAGTGAGATTAAATCTGACTTAAGCACATGTCTTCCTTTCTTTCAGTAGTTCTCTTGTATCGTGCATCTTGCACGTGTGGCTCACCTTCATTTGTTGGGGTTTTTAATATTGACGTGACAGTGAATCCTAGGGGGGACAGAGGAAAAGATTTATTATAGATGTTTGTGACAAAACATGCTAATTGGCTATGATGAGGCATGCAAA
Organism: Chromobotia macracanthus; assembly: GCA_036877525.1. Classification (NCBI taxonomy): domain Eukaryota; kingdom Metazoa; phylum Chordata; class Actinopteri; order Cypriniformes; family Botiidae; genus Chromobotia; species Chromobotia macracanthus. The sequence continues at coordinate 5,379,211 of JAZGTH010000062.1, read as the reverse complement.
TTTTCTCCTGGATCGGTTGCGTCTTTATCACAAGAGGGATGAGAAACAAATACAGGCTTTTGAGATGAAAGCAAATCAAGTGCTCCCTCATTTCCAGCCCTTTTCATTCTAAAAGCTGTCATCTCCATCACTCCATCGCAGTTCTTCACTCATTCGAAAAACTGCAGTGGTGATTACGGCATGAGTTAGTTTAACAGAGGGGCGAATGAAGAGGATAATGACTGTAATGAACTAACCAACCCTTATATTTCACCTCCTTTCATTTCCCAACATGCCACAGGCTATTACTGTGCATTATCACTTTCTTTCAGCAACGTGCTGGGGCATTATGATGAGATAGAATGCCGTTATCTGGTGTAACTGAATAAGCCTTGTGGGTTTGAGAGCTGACTTGGCTCCAAATCTCAGCTGTGAAGCACATGAGAAAAATTTAAGAATGTTCCTGGTGCTTTTTATTTAACATGGCACTGAATAGACTGTGGCAATGTTGTACCTAACATCTTTGTGTTCCAGTTTTTATTTTGGGTGAACGGTCCCTTTAAGATTGTTTGTCAATGGATATCCTGAGGGTTGACCTTTAGGAGATGCCATATGAGGCACAGACACGGGGTCCCCTGCAGTGGTGTGTTGACAGGTCTGTCACAGTGAAAATGGAGAGTGGAAATGGAGGAGAAGTAAAGGAGGGGTTAGCCCTGCTTGAATAGCTCAGTGGCAAAGCCAGAGTCTCAAGTCACTGAATAAGCGTCTGTTCTGCCCTGTTTGTGGGCAATGAATCCCAGAAAGCACTTACACAGTGCAGATGTAAGCTATTCAACTGTGGCACTGCACCTGGGCCAAAGGCAGCTACTGACGTCACTGGGGGAAACACGATACATGGCCTCCGGTTTTCCGACATTGGGCTTTTGTGCAGGCATATATGTGTCTCGTCTGTTTGCAAACTACAATGAAGAGATTGAGTTTTTTGGAATGTGATCTGGCAACAACTGCCGCTCTCATCTTAGGGAGGGAAGTCGAAGGGTTTGAGGAACATCTAGTTTCATAATGCTCAGTCTCATGTCTTTTCTTTATTTGGTTCATACCAACATTTTTATACCAACTTTTTATTGTTGTATAGGATTAATAATCAATAAGAACGACCTTTCTAAAATCTTTCTAACCTGTTGGTTCTTGCTGTTCCTTACAGACAAACAGAATGAGGTGGAGATTCCCTCGCCCACACCAAAAGCCCGCGAGAAGAAGAAAAAGCAGTTGATGACTCAGATCAGTGGCGTGAAGAAGGTCTCCCACGGGCCCAGCCTCAACTGCGGCATCGCTCGCTTTGGTGTCAAAACTGACAAGGAGGATTTACTCTCAAAGGTAAGATTGTTTGCAACTTGCTGTTTGACGGGCAGTTTTTGCTGTTCGATTCTAAGAATTCCCTTTGAACTCTTTCCTTGCCCTTTTTCCAGGAATTAGAAGATCTTAACAAATGGGGCTTGAACATCTTTACAGTTTCAGAGTATTCTAACAACCGACCTCTCACCTGCATTATGTATGCAATCTTCCAAGTAAGTACTTGCTTCAGCCATTTTTTAGGCCATTTTTGAAAATAATTTCATGCATTTAGCACTGATTAATTTGCTAATTTTATTTAAACTTATAGGAACGAGATTTGCTCAAGACATTTAAGATCCCAGCAGATACATTTGTGACATATATGATGACCCTGGAGGATCACTACCACCAAGATGTGGCCTATCATAACAGCCTTCATGCTGCTGATGTGGCCCAGTCAACTCATATTCTACTGTCCACACCTGCTTTAGATGTAAGGATTGTTTTTACATTATTCATTAGTAGCCAGTATAACTTCCAGGTAAAGTTTATATATTATTTACCATTTTGCCTTTTTCTAAACAGGCTGTCTTCACTGATCTTGAGATCCTGGCTACCATTTTTGCTGCAGCAATCCATGATGTGGACCATCCCGGTGTTTCTAACCAGTTCCTCATCAATACAAGTGAGTATCCGCTAATCCAAACCTATAACCCAAACCTCAACGTAGTTCTTATAGACACACATTAATATCTGCATCTTTGCTCATTCTCACCAGATTCTGAGTTAGCTCTCATGTATAATGATGAGTCGGTTTTGGAGAACCACCACTTAGCCGTGGGCTTTAAACTTCTTCAGGAGGACAACTGTGACATCTTCCAGAACCTCACCAAGAAACAGAGACAGTCACTCAGAAAGATGGTCATTGACATGGTGAGCTTCTTCATTCTGTACTTAGCAAGACCATCTGCTTTCATCAACAATGCAATGCTTTGTTGATGTTCATACTTACTTTAAAGTGTTGTCCTGTTCATAGGTACTGGCCACAGACATGTCTAAGCACATGAGCTTACTGGCTGATCTGAAGACCATGGTAGAGACAAAAAAAGTGACAAGCTCGGGAGTGCTGCTTCTGGACAACTACACAGATAGGATACAGGTACATCTCCTCTTTATGAAACTATTTAGTGTTCAAAGTCTTAAAGCCAGGTTGGATTATTAATAAGTAAGGGTTTCATGTTCTTTTAAGCTTTTGCACTTTCTGTAACAAATTTGAGATTTAGATCAATTCAAAGAACATGATGAATTTTTATTTGTTAGCCTTCTGCTTCATAAGGTTTTGGCTGAAAACTGATTTGTGATATTATTGCAGGTTCTTCGGAACATGGTTCACTGTGCAGATCTGAGCAATCCAACAAAGTCCTTGGAGCTGTACCGCCAGTGGACTGATCGCATCATGGATGAGTTCTTTCACCAGGGTGACCGAGAGAGGGAACGTGGCATGGAGATCAGCCCAATGTGCGACAAACACACTGCCTCAGTGGAAAAGTCACAGGTTAGTTACTTGTCTAAAACAGACACGAACAATGAATTATGGTTTTATGAGGCACTGGGGCCTAGGCCTTTTTGAAGGACCCCCTCTTGTTGGCCTCTTATATCTTATTTGTGTACAGTGTTTTGTGAGACAATGGTTTTATCAATATCAATTTTACATATGTAGTGCCTTGTACTTGGATGTCAGGCGTCTTAGCTCAAGGCCCCTGCCAGCCTGGGACCCCCTTGGTACTGGCCTCATTGGCCCAGGCCATAATTTAGTCTTGTTAACAGTTACTGTAACTAAGAGCTCTGTAAAGAGAATTCGAAATACCTTACCGTAGACCTTTTCCGTTTTAGGTGGGTTTTATTGACTACATCGTTCACCCGCTGTGGGAGACCTGGGCCGACTTGGTGCATCCGGATGCCCAGGATATCCTGGACACACTGGAGGATAATCGGAACTGGTACCAGAGCATGATTCCTCAGAGCCCTTCCCCGCCCTTCTACCAACCCGACAAGGAGGGCAATGGTGGAGGTCCAGGGCCAGACAAGTTTCAATTTGAGCTGACGTTAGAGGAAGAGGACTTAGTGGGTTCAGAAAAAGATGAACAGAGCCAGGGAGATGAGGAAGAGGATGGGGAAGAAGAAGAAGACAGGGTGGAAGGAATGGAATCATCCACTACACACATCCAAATAGTTACTGAAGACGCCTCACCGGTTGACACATAGGACCTTGTTGTCCACTACTAGATGGTAGCTGTTTTTCCCTTGCGAGAGGAGCAATCTTGCAGTTGATGCTTTTTTTAAAAAAGCCCACATAGGGTGCTTTTTAGGCCCTCGTGGGAGGAGGATGTCTTTCCCTCCTTGCACTTACGTTTGGTGATGGTTTGGAAGAAGCTCTCAGGAAATAAATGCTGCAGACATTTTGGACCTGAACGATTGACAGGCGACTTTGTTAATTATGAACGGTTGGGGCCAACATGGACAGTTTGTTTACTGGTCGTTGAGAAGTAGACACTACTGAGAGGATTTCTTTTATTTTGTACCAACACAGACATTTTGTAGAGCTATGGGTGTGTGATGAGGTAAAACACGAACTACTGAAGAACAAGTATTTGTAAAGAAAGAGAAACTGTTTACTTTTCTGTACCATTTGTCTAAAGACTGTGTGCCTTTTTACTATTGTCTTTTTAATAGTCTTTTATTTATTGAACACGTTTTAGTATAACTGTATGTTGAAATGTTTTTTTTTCTAAAGCAAACCAGACAAAACATGCAGAATTATTTTATATCTAAGCTGCAGAGAGAACTTACTGTCTTCCTGAGTTCGGCAATATAACGGAATAATCCAAACATCTGACAAGTGATCAGAAAAACGAAGAAATGTGTATTCTAACGAAAGAGGCACTTTCTGTTTATTCTATACTTTTATGTCATAGACTTTTTACTATGAGCACAAACTCTGTTTCTTTAGAAAATATATCCTACCGTTTATATTAGAGTAAGAAATCTTTGTTAGGCAAATACATTGTTGACTATTGTTGCACAAAAAGCTTTAAATGCCCTTAAAAGTTCCCTAGTTCCATTAACATAATCATAAGATTGTATAATAAAATAAATTCTGCAATCCCCCCCCACCCCACCCCAAAAAAAGAAACACAAAGGGTCTTAAAATTGACTAAAATCACAAGGGAAGCCAAAGGTATATTCACTATCATTTTAGGTTGCTTCATTTTGGCATACATCATAATCGTCTTCCTTATGTCAACACAACACGAGAGAAGAGAAATAGATTAGGCGCTTTTGTAGCTTAACTCAAAAGTGAATCTTTATTCCACACATTAGGGGAACATGTTACAGAACATTCCCTCAGTTAATCACATATGACTCTGCTGTTCTCTTCATTGAGTCGCTTTTAAGACAGGGTAAAAAATAGCAAGGAAAAACATTGACGTAAATGGATTTTCTACCCCACCTCGCTGTAACCGCTTCTTCTCTCCATGTTTAAGCTATAAAAATCTGATATGCCGCATAATTAAATTCAAGCTCCAGTTCTGAAAACTTAAAATGATAAAGAACAGCCTGTCTCTCTGTACACAATAACAATGGCTTGTACCGCAACAGTTATCCATGTCAGATTTCAACATGCAATGCCAATTTATTAATGACATTAACATTCGTATGTGTCATGCATTAGTCAATATTCCTGCTCTGAGGTACTTTAACTACCTTCTGCTCAAAGTCTCACCAGTGGAAACAGTAAATGGCCAAAGTAGCATGCAAAAGTATGTTTGTGCGCACTTATGTACATGTCAAAGCACACAACTGTGTTTGTGTGTGTGTGTGTGTGTCTATTGGGTTATTTAGCTCAATCACCAGCCCACCCTGTCAGAACTTCTTCCATATTCTTTGTTTATATGCGCTCAAATCGGTCGTCTACTGTTTATAACAGTGTATTTATTACTGTCAGCTGTACATAAGAAATAATGTTTCTTTGTAAATTGATTAATTTATATGCACTTGCATTACCGAACATTGGTGGTGTTTTTTGTGTAGTGGGCTCTTGGACTGAGTCTGTTTTATTTAGTAATATTGTTTATGTTTTAATATAAATAAATATATATTATATATACTATGTATGAATATATTGCACAATTTTCAACTGCCCAGAAAAGTAGCCTATGAGACACGCAACCCATTGGTAACGGGGAGAGTCTGTAGATAAGACATAAATACATACTGTAGACATCTGTCAGATATTATAAGCTTTGTGTATCACTTTGTTTGGTGTAACAACGATAAATTAATATCTCACAGTATGTGGCCCTCAAACACATACAACATTTTGAATGGAGATTGCTAAAATTGGTTCAGAAGTTTTAAGACTGGCCTGTTAATACACATATGCTGTGTTCAATCTACAGGGAAGGAATTAGTCACAAACATCACAGTCTCTGGATGACAATGTGAAATCGATATAATTACGAAAATGTGATCTGTAATTATTTGTGCTAATGTGAACTATTTTTCTGACCTTGTTAGCAGTTTTGAAATTCAAATTGTCAGTATAACTTTGTTAATCTATGTTTGAGATCTTCTGGTCCAATTTGTGTCCGAAAGCATTGAACGGAATTAGTTCTGTTTAATATCTGCATGAGGGATGAGTTTTTATCGTCTGGTTATCCCACATTGTTGCAGGTTAATATTCAATGTTTCACACAATGTATGGTAATAATATTGTATATTGTGTTCAATAAAATCTGAAGCTACTTTTCTATGAAGTGATTAAAGACAAAGCATGAATATACTCCATGTCTGAATGTCTTTCTTTATTACTCTTGACCTTTGATGTCTTTGACATCCCTGTGATGTGACAAACATAACAAATATTCTAAATAAAAATATACCCTGTATTTTCTTGGTTGAATATGACAATTGTTAAAGGATAAACAAAATTGTTTTAAAATGGTTTAAAATTGAGTATTGCATTTCGGACCACAAGACGTACACTTACTGTATATAATACTGTATATAATATTTTCCTTTATCTTTCCTTTTTTATTTCTGTTTGCCAGTGTGTCATATTAATATACGGCTTGAGTATAAACAGTTTGACTCAGACAATGTGATAAAAAAATCTGTTTTTAATAAGAAATGGAAAATGTTAGAGAAACCCTGATCTTAAACGAGGCCATAAAATTTACATTTGGACTTTATTTGAAGTTCCAGAATCCAGTTATGACACATCACATTGCATCACATCCAGACAATATCACTTTCTGTGCTGTTCCTGGAGCTGAGTCGACCCTTAAGTGACACAGTCAAGAGTGAGAACTCAGTGTGTGAATCATTCTGAGGCTTTTCATCCAGAATCCTGAGAAATTATGTAAGGCAAGAAGGAAGCTTGACAGAGACAGTCAGAAAAACAAGAGCCATTTCAGGATCCTTTATATTTATCTGCTGATTTGAGGTATCTTGTGAAGACCAAAGCTTGGTCATACAGACATCAGGGCAGCCAGTGACCACATAACATTTTCAGGAGAAAATAGTTGTGTTGTATTAGCAGGGCTGTATACACCTTATGACTAATCCTTCCCTGTAAATATATATCTGTATAAACCATTGAAAAACATTTCCAGCAACTATAGAAGATACAATGACAATTTATACCCTCTTAAATGTTTTCTCTGTTAAGGCTTTTATTATATTATTTCTTCCATCCCTGCAAAGAAATATGAAATATAGCAATAAAATTCAGATGTGATATTAGTAATCTAATATGGCATAATAACACTTCCTTCAGTACAGATTTACCATCTTCCCAGTGGGCCTAAAAAAATGGAGGATATTTTCGGAAGCTCGGGAAGAGTATTATTAGAGTTATATTCTTAGAGTTAGACGTCACACTTCAATAGCCAGTGGAAATGATTTTGGAAATGTTTCTCAGTATCTTGGAATGTTGTAACACATTAGCTAGTGTACAAAAATAATGATATAATAATCAGGTAAACGTGTTTGTTTATATTTCAGTGATCGGCTTATCAAAATTTTAACTGTTTTATGTCTACTTTCAGGTTTCTTGTGTTTGTTGTTAATGAAAATCATATGCAAGTTGTTAATGAAAATCATATGCAAGCATTCTTAATCGTTTCTCTTAGACAGCAATAAGAAGAAACAGAGAAAGAATGGAGACTTCTGCTTAAGTCTACTGGTCCTTAGATTTATCCCCTTAGGAAAGACCCCACACACGTGTCTCCTTAGAAATTATCTTAACAACGTCTCAGATTGTGCCCAGATTGGCGAAGATACCAGAGTCTTTGGAAAAAAACATGGTTTTGATATGAACTCATTTCTCATCAATTTAGAGCTATGCTATCCATTTTAATTATTTTGTTGTACTCTTACTGCACGTCAAAAGTCTTACTTTTATTTGAAAACAATAATTCTCTAACATCTAACAAAAATTAACAACAATTTGTACCGAAATCAAACATATACAAACTCAATTATGTCTCCTAATATGAAAGGGCAACTTCTGATCAATCTGATCAATATAAAGTTCCCCTGGGAGGTAAGGCCAGACACATAACACATTCTTCTTGATCAATCTCTCTATCTAACATCTCAAAGTAATACATTTAATGTTAATCATTTAATGTGTTCGATTACTTATAGTCTTTGTCTTGTACAGACAAATACAGGAGGGAAGGCTAGTGCTAAATATACTAATGGACTTCCAAGGGTATGAATAAGAGTTTAGAAGCATCGTGAAGAGTACTCAGAGAAACGGTGTTAGCCTTGTAAATGAAGGCTGTAAATCAATCCCATGACAGAAAGCTGTAGCTATTTTCAACCTCCAGCTAATTAGAAGAAGAAGCTGGTAAGAGGTTCTTCCAGGTGTTAAGAAGTCCAGCTTAGCCAGCTCTTAGGCAACAATATACTAATGTTAATAATAATCAAACACTAAATGGATTTTATCATTGGACTGTGTGTGTAAACACGTGTTTTGTATCAGTCAAACATCTTAATTTAGTTGCTGCAGTTGGATTATTTTCATTGCTGTATTTGGTGTGAAAATCATATACAATTTGTTCAATATTGTAACATTTACAAACATTGACATTTAACTAAAGAAAGAATTATACAGTCTCCACAGCAAGTTTGAGATTATGTATCAGATAAATGTAATGTTTATGTAATGTTTAATGCTGTTGCAGTGCAAAAGCAGTCTGTGACATTAAAAAGCATTTTGCAATGATGAAAGCCTGGAAAAGTTCATGAAACAATAACATTTAACAGCAATAAACATATTAAGCAAGTGGAAATATTTTTGGTTGTTTTTTAAACAGCCTTACCATGGTGTCTCAAATAACTATTGAAAACTGCCCTAAATAACAAAATATTTTAGTATATTCTAAAATTTCTGGGGGGGGGTCAGCTTTGCACGGTTCTAAACATATGGAATGTCCTTTCTTTTTGGAAAATTCCCATTTGGGAATCAGACAAGAGACTTGGTGAGTAGAGTACTTCTTGATTTGGTTTAGTGCTGTGACAAATTTGGAAATTATTCCATTTCCCCTCATTATTCCAGTTCCCCTCACATTGCTCAGTCACATGGGGGGATTGCCCATCTACACTTGGGGAATCACAAAGGTCTTAAGACAGGGAGTGCTTTCTTCTCTTCTATCTGGACATCCAAAATTACTTCTGTTTGGTCTGAATCTGTAACTGTGTGATAAACTAAAATGTAACATCAATAAAACATTCACAGATACTACAGACTACATTGTAGATACTACATTGTTGTACGCATTTGAAATTGGCAAGGTCGTGATTGCCGTAGTTACTCTAAAATGTTAGTCAAATCAGTGTGTTCGGTCTGAATGCACTGATAGGATGTCCTATATGCCTGTCAAACTGTATGTGTTCATGTGTTTTGAGGGAGGCGTGGCTTTGAAAAGCGATGCGAAGAGTGGGTGGGTTCTTATGCTATCAAGGTTAGCTTACTTTTGACTGTATGCAATAATTTAACCAATCTTCACTTGGGGAATTGAAAAGATCTCAGACAGAGAACGCTTCTGTTCTGTCTGGACATCCAAAATGACATTGCTGCTCTCCCCCCCTCTCTCTGTTTGACGTGCCCAACCAGAGAGTGTTAATAAATTAATCTTCCACAGGCATTAGTTGCGGGTCAGCGGTGCTTCCTCACAAGGTGCCTGTGCAGCAGCTGTCTAATGCTGACTGTGTCAGTCTGTGTTCTGGTTAGTTGATTTATTGTCTTGCCTGTTCACAGTTGTACAGCGGCAACTGTACATGTCATGACATCATGACTAAAAACAAATCAAGCACTTTGATATACAGTAAGAGCGGTAAGAACAATCAAGAGCTTGACATACAGTATGAGCTAAAACAAAAGTAGATATGAACCGTTCTGTAGATCTTTTGCAGTCTTTAAATAAAAACCCGTTTCTTGTTCTATTTATACACCACAAACTTATTTTAAAGTCGACAGTGTAGACCAGGGCTAGTTGTAACAGGACAAAACACCACAGCAAGTTCTCAGTAACTGATAAGATTCTGAATCAAAAGTGGCCGTTGGGTCACAAGTGAACATAATAAATCTGTGAATCATGTGAGCACGGGTCTGATATATAATTTTAACCTTTTTAAATTAAACGGTAAAGGCTGATGTTTACCAGCAGCTAACCCCCAGCGTTTTCTCACAGGTATCTAAAGATACATTGTGAATCTCAGTTGGACCATCTTCCAGTTCTGATTACGCAACGTAACAAAAAGCAAAAACACTGCGATATATTTCAGCTAGCCGCATTATTCTCTCAATGGCTGTCTCCCTCCACCCACACATCCCTGCAGCTTCTCTGGGGAGGAAGCAAAGCGCAGCATAGCTTCAGCTGGGGGTGGGGGGGATGTGTATGAGATGGTAGAGAAGAGCTAGCTTCTTTCTTCTGAATGCCCCTGAGGAACCTAAATGCTTTCTGACATTTGGTGGATGCTGCATGTGCCGGGCCTCAGCTGGCCTCAATGCTATCGCGATCACAGCGCGCATGAATGCGTGCATGACTCTAGATTACAGGCGTGAATAAAACTGATTTTAACTGCTGTTATTTATCTCCTCGATCCTGCCTGGCTGCTTTATGTTGCGGCTGTTGTGTTGCAACCACTTTACACAAACCTTCTGCAGTGTTAAAAGTGATGAGAACATTTGTTGGACAGCCTTATATGGAATTCCAAGATGTCATAGTTCCACTTAGAGAAGTGGGAGAGAACCAGAAAATGAGACACACACAAAGAAACAGAGAGAGAACATGATCTGAGACCACATGATATCATAACATGAGGAATGTCGAATGTTAATCATCCTGATGTCTCAAACATCAGCGATGCAGTACAAGAACACAATGTCTGAGGCTGGACTGCTGATGATCTGCTGTTACTATGGCAACCCCATCAATGGTCTAAATCTGTAACTATGGGATAAACTAAAACGTAACATCAATAAAACATTCACAGATACTACAGACAGCCGTTTCTAATAGCTATACACATTAGAAATCTCCAACATCACTCTGAAAGGACATCTTGTCATCCCTTATGTAATCATGAAGGCAAAACCAGGCGTTTACGTTTGCTATTAAAGACACATTTCATCTAAAGATTTTCAGTCAAAATCAGGATTGTCGTAGTTTTGCATTGTGTGTACAGAGCGCACGACACACAGGGTGTGATTACATAGTGACCTCATTTAAAAACAATTACAATTAACGCTTCCTCGCTCCCCAATCCTCACCTCCTCACGGTGCAAGAAGAGAATTGAGATTTCCTTAAAGATGACTGACTTTAATTAGTTTGGAAGGAGGACGGAGGAGCGAGTAAATGATTGTGAAAGTGTTGAGAAGCAACCCTGGCTTATGAGAACCAGGAATTAACCATGCATGTAGTCAATTGCCCCAATTGCCTACCCTACCTTTAATTCCCCCACTGTTCTAAGAAATACTAAACAATTACGAATACATACAATGCTCATTTTGCGTGGTAATCTATAATTATTATATATTTAAAATTATTGTATAATATTATTAATGATTAATAATTATATTGTTTTATTTATATTAATTACATTATTAATTATAATTAATTATTAATATTATTAATCCCGGATTATAAAACGTCCCGGTTCCTGATTGGTTGAGCGTACACCTGTGACCTCATCACATCAGTGTTAATGCGCCACTGCGTTCGTGTGTTGATATTTCTAAGGAACTACATTGTATGGCGGAGGAATACTATTATTTATCAATATCGTTACATTTGGTTGCTTTTGAAACCTTTCGCTGTGAATAAACGTTTAATAACGCAATACGCTTATTTAGATACGCTGCGTTCAGAACATTAAAGCATTTTTTGTGCTTATTGCTTTAAAATAACAAAATTCAAGTTCAGTCGGTCTCTGTTTACGCGCCTTAAAGCTGTCTGACGCCTCACTTGAACTCTGGAGGTTAGCTTAACGTTGTTTAAACGTTGCGACTTCACATAAAAAGACGTGAAGATTTTCCCAGCCTGTCAAAGTTTGTTGTGGGAGAGTTTGTTTATGTGCTGTGTTTTCAGGCCAGAACAGACGGATGTTATTGGGACATCGCGATGAGAATCCGAGGAACATTTGGAGGTTTTCATTGTATGCTGCTTTATTTCCTCCTCAAGGGAAGATCAGATAAATTAAATGCACAATTTAAGACATGAAAGTACTAGGAACACAAGTGCATGGTTAAGAATAATGATTGTATTAAATAGGGCTTTATTAGGTTAGCATGATGTGTCCCAGAAATCATACATTCAGTATAGCTGGGTGATGACAGTCTATGGAGGTCAAATGATAATCCACATCTCAGGTGGAAAGTGATGGTCTATGGGCTTATTTTTCATTATGTATTGTTCAGTGTGCATGCTTATCTGTGGAATCGGGGTGGAGATGAATGTGGATTTGAGATGTGTGAGGTTTATTATGAGGATGTGGTTTCTATGGGGTTGTTTTATGGCTAGGTATGGACCATTGGAAACTGTGTAGACACACATTTGGAGACCTAACCACATATACGCCCATTCTGCTACTGTACAAACATATGTTAAGGTTTTTTGTTGTGGGTTTTATTCCCAGGGAGAGCAAGTACTGATAAAATGTATATATATTCATTACACTGCACATTAATTACATGCTTTGGATTAAAGTGTCTGCCAAATGAATAAATGTAAACGTTAAGCATGTTTTGTATATCTACTCCTAAAGGTGAATTGACCGTTGTGTTTTCTGTGTAGGTGGATACAGGTGAAGAAATCTGAAGTCATGTTTGATCAGCCAGTTCATGCTTGTTTACATGCAGCTGTACCTTATGACATAAAATGGGCTTCTCAAACCCCAGACCACCAGCTTCATGAACGACAAGGTAAATATTCTGACTTGTATGTACTCTTTTTTCTTTTTCTGAGGAAAAGATAATCAGGTGTTGGGATGTTTTCGAAGCAAGAATGGAAAGAAATTTTTCTATATTCAAGGATTATTTAGAATTTGGGAGTACCTAATTTCTACAAGCAACACAATGCGCAGTATAATCTTAACCGTAAACATCATTGATTTAAGACAGACAATGGTATCTTAATTTAATATCTAAATATTAAATTAAATTGAAATGACTATTATTACAAAACTTGAAGTTTTGAAAATTGAACATTTTTATAATCTTCCAGACTCTAGCCGATCAAACTAAAAATATCCAGACAATGGAAATATTATTTTTGTGTTTTTTTTTAAATCCAGGCATACATTCTCACTGAAAAGGAACCAGTGTGGCAAGCTGCAAAAGGTTGGACTAACAAGTAGGGACTTGTGCTAGGTATAAACTCCTCAGAGATTGTTTTGCTCTCAGCACTGTGGTTATCATACCGAGTTTAACAGCTTGTAAAAAGACTTTTATTTTAATGAGATTCTAGCTGTTTTATCCATAGATTTGTAAATATAGCAGCTACCACAACAGATTAAGTTAAATGGGCTAGTGTGTGTAAGAATGACTGCCTGCAACACCACCTTGAGAATTGCCGTTTAGTACGTGACAAACTGCACACACTCAGCTCAGATTACACATATTCAATACAGAATAGTGTTTCCTCTTGACAAGCCCTAGAATATGACCTAGTAACTAGCCAAGACATCTCTAAGAACTAGAAAGACTAGCATTTCATCTACAGTTAGTTAAACTGGTTAACAGGTGATTTTATTTGTGGATGGAGACTGACAGTTATGTATACTGTTTTTCGTTCACTTTAGCCCTCTTTTGAATAATTTTAACTTAAATATTTCTTAAAGAATAAATTAACAAAGGGTCTGTTGGGCTGATGGGCTACAGCAGTTCTGCTGTGGGGTAACTGGTGTCAAAATTTGAAATCAGTCATTGTTTTCCAACCAATCAATCCTTTGTAATGTAATCGTTTCTTTACATCACAGGAAAGCAGTTTACATTGCAAAAGCTTTCCTACCTCATCTTTATATTACAGAGTTTGACATTCAGTGTGTCACACATAGGGATGTCCCAAATTCTAGTCACTGAATCATCATTTGGAAAAAATGTTCATCTTTGACTACCAGCCCGCAGAGTTGAAAGTTTGCAGCTCTGCAAAAGTCCAAGATTTTAGATCACAAAATAGTGTAATGGGGGGACATCTGTCTGTTACGAAAAGCAAGTGGAACTATCAAATACCTCTTGGAAAGCTTCAGTGTTGCAGTCATAAGGCATGGATACATGAGACAGTTTAAAACAAAACATGTTTCGTTTGAGATATCTCAAAGACTCGCAGCAGCTGTGATATTAATTAAACGGATTATGCAAGTGACAGTGATTTAAACCCACTGTAATTCAAACAGCTATGACGCCACTGCGCAGACATTACTGCTTGTTCTTATTTCATCTTGGCATGGTGGAGTGACATGATGTTGCAAGGTGGTTGTAACCTAAACCAAATTGTTACATACGTCATGCTTGTCAAGTCGCCACCACAACCTCTGTGGCCCCTATCATTGCTCAGCCATAGTTTCAGCAGCAGCATAAATAAATATATATATATATATATATATATACACATATACATATATATATACATATACACATACATATATATGTTGTAAAGAAATAACATAACCATTTTTTTAACGTATTCCAAAACATTTCATATGTTTTAAGATATTCCTCAATTCTTGCTAAATTAGTTTAATTATGCTAAGTCCTGCTCTACCATGTCAGCTCCTTCTGGATGAAGCAGCACAATTCTGGAATATTCTTGGTGAGCCGTGTTTCAAACTAGATGATTCAGTTTTTGAGTGGGTTGGAGCCTCATGATCTCACAGTTCTTGCTATAAAAGCAAAGGAAAGAAACCGGTTTTAATCTCATCACACTTTTTTTGCGCATCTAACAGAATCTTTTCATGTTGCTGTAGAACATGCTATTAATTGGTCCTACATGAGCCAAGATTACCTACAGTACAACTTAATCACTACCAGTTCCTCAGTTCCTTTAAAGCTCCTGTGCTCTGCCACACAGCCTGAAGAAGCAGTCGCAATTGTTTCTCTCATGTGTCAATGCAGATTTTTAGTGTGTAGGAGTGCCCTACATACAGGTTCCCTAGTGTTTTTCCCAGATATCTCTCCTTCCAGCACAGCAAGCCCATGAGATCCAACCTCTGTGGTTGACCTAACCAATGTGAGGACCATACAGGGGTCGTACAGAGGAAGTGATTCTTCCTCTGAGCATATAAATAGGCCTTGTCCAAAAGTGTCAGTTTACTGTGTGTTTATTTAGCTTCAGAAGTCCCAAATCTATTAAAGAGACCCAGTTAAGTGCGTCAGTTAGGTAGTCCTGGAGCATTCCTCCGTCACTACATACGCACAACCCACTTTATAATGACCTGTCTTGAAGTAATTCGGTCATAGATGGAGTTAGATAATAAAAAGTGTGGTAGAGGGTCAAGGTGGAAAAGCTCTGTCAGCATGATAGGAAAGAATCAAGTTTTTCCGTCAGATTTCCCAACAATCCCCAAAAGTATTTTTGTACAACAAATTGTAATAGAATTAAGAAACATGGATATGAAAAGGGTTTTTTAGGATGCTAGCATATTTGTGGCATTATATTCATGCATTTTAATATATTTCCTATCTTGGAGAAAAGTTTAATAACACTGACATACTTTTGTATATACTATATCAAGGTCAGTATAGAAAGGTATATTAATGTCACTCAGTGTACTCTACTAATGCAATTAACTATTTAACTAATTAACTATTAACTAATGTTTAATTAACTATAAAATTGTTTTTGACAGTTCACTGCTTTGTTTACCATAGACAGATAAAAAAATCATGTAATTTTACCTAGCCCTTCCATTTAATGTACCCAGTTTATGGGACATATATAGCAGTACTTTAAGCTCACTCAGAAGGTGTAAGTGAGGCAGTTTCAGGAAATGAGATCAGGGAGGGGAACATTTACAAAAGTATATTTGCTGCTCTGTTTGTTTAGGCCTAAGGTCCCATCTAACTGCTGTGAGTAAAACTAAATATACACAAACGCACACACACAGTGTAATGACACCAAGCTTATTACAGGTCCTAAACTGGGACCCTCTCTAGTGAATTCAAATTAGAGGAGTGATGCGCTAAACTTTTTCACAGTCCTGTCCTCAGTTGTGCTCTCAGGGGTTGTGAACACACATGACCTTTTGGTCATGAACAAATCATGTGAGAAGCGATTTCTTTTCTTTCTCATATTAACTTGCGTTACTGACGATATCAGTATGTACATTATACAATGTTTTGTCTTGTTTTTCAGTAAAAATATACAAACTTTAAAAAATTGACACATTTACTAAGAAGCAAAGTAATACTCTTGTTTGTAAGTAATACTCCATTTCTCAAGGAGTGCATGTACTAAGTAAAAGTATAGTGTAAATCAGTTTGGATAAACATATCTGCCATATGTGTTTGTATTGTGTTTGTGCCAATTGTAAATATTGTTTTGAAGTGTATTTTTCTTAACCTATTGACACAGGTTTTAATTGTTTGTTTTATCTCACTTATCACAAGGATATTTGCTTTAGTGGAAAACTAGACCATCATGCTGATAAGGAAATGTTTTTTTTTACAAAGTAATGGCAAGAGTGGTGAAATGCTACAGAGTGAGAAGTAATCTAGATATACTTGTTTGTTGTTGAAGTAAATAGAGCATTAATGTGCACACCACCTGGCTAGCTTACAACAAAAGACATCAGTATCTACAAATCTACAGGGTGAGGGCCGTATCTTAACAAAGCATTTACATACAGTGCTCATTTAAAATAACTTGCACTGAGACCTTCACTCAATTATGCGGTCACAAACGTTTGTGAACCCAGAGACGAGAGCCAATTTTTAGACACGTCTGCACGTGTGGAAAGTCGCCACGTATTCACGAGCCTCCGATGACTCGCATTCCCCTGCCGATGAGCGACAATGATTATGGGAGTAACTTAAACCAAAACAACATTCCTGGTGCAGAAAGATGGCACAGATTAAGCAACGTACCCGTCTGCCTCTCTCCTATGCCTACGTGCCATTTGCCAAGCAATGCCCTGCAGCAGACGGACAAGGGTCGTCTCACACTTTCACACACCCTCATCAACTGACTTCCTGCCTTTTGCTGACCGAAAGGATTTGAGGCTTTTAAAGCATATCGTAGCATCTCAGCGACAAATGCTGAATATCAAATTTAAATACAATAAAAGGGTCAGTTAATTATTAACAGTATGTTGAGCTATTTTAGGTGCAGTGTGAAACACGTATATGTTTCATGTGAGTGAGTGGCCTTCAAACATTGCATTACTTTTGCGTTTACTTTGTTTATTAGTTGTTGGAGTGACTGTGATGGAAAAGGAGGGTATTTAACATTGAATTTGTCTGTTGGTTATGATGCAGAGAGATCTTAGACTATAGACCTTTATCACACTTCCTGTTACCGGTATGTGAAGCAGTGTATCGCTACTTTAATTACCATCGCAGTGCAGTCAAAACTAATGGCTAAATCCTCTCGCCAGTGTTATTGCAGCATACAGTGCTGCTCTAATTCTAAACAACATCACCCGTATCTCAGTGTTCACAATTTCCCAACACATAAAGAACTGAGGAAAGCATGGGTAAGACTAATCTGGCGAAAAGAATGTCCTTATTTGTAAAATAATACGTATAGTGTGCTTGTGTGCAGTATGCATTTCAAAACTGATGATGTCTGTTTCCCAAAGAGTGACCATTACAAAGATTTTTTGCAATTTTGAAGTGATGTCTGAAACTGAAGTTATCAGTAAATAAATGTTGTTTCAGTGAGTAGGGACTAAAGTATGACTCTCCAAACATTTAGTAACCTGTAGTTTATTGGGCTTCTCATTCTTTAGCATTGACCAACAGCAACATGCCTGTATTAATATCTCTCTGTTTAATAGATCTGACACTGCATGCAAAGGAAGGAGGGAAATTATCACAGCCTATGAGCAACTTCTAACTTTAAACTTATCCTGCTAAAAGTTAGTTAGTCTTGATTATTAACAATTGATGACATGAGTAGGCTTTCATTAGCATTTATTTCTTTGTAGACTGCGCAAACTCAATAAAAATGACTTACCACAGACATACAATTTATTGCTCAAATTCTGTAAATCGACATACTGTTTTAGAGGTTGCTGTATTTAGGCTACGTCAATGTTAGACGTAGGGTAACTCTAACAGGATAACTAGCAACCAGAATACGTTGACATTGGAATTGACCTGAGTTAAAAATAAACTTTTAGAAGAAGAACTTGTATCCCTTGTCCAGCTTCACTTTGGTATGCTCTTTTACCAAACAAACCACATATTCATAAACTCCTGAATTCTGTTATTGATTTGACTGGAACTGAGAGAGTTCAGGTGAGAGATGGAAAATAGCATGTGTGAGGCCTACGTGCAGGGCAGCGCATATCCGGCCATATGACTCGGCCCAGCACTGACTAGAGGGAAAGATAATACGTAATGTAAAGCTTTTTAACAACTGTAAAGTGGGGGGAACTTCCTGTAGCCGTTGCACTCAGCAAACGTGAGGAGAAATCATGTAATTACAGATTTTTGGGGGGTGTGATGAAAGACTTACTGGAATAGGGTGTAGCTATGCCTATGGGTGGACATCGTCATGAGGGAGAATCACACCCAGTGAGACGGGTGCTTGTAGGAGGTTTTGGTCTCTGTACCAGTTTAGGCCCATTTTTTACTCTTGTTGCACCGTGACAGAATCGCACGTTTCCATGTAGAGCACACCCTCTGAAGATCCCCAGATAAGCAGCTGTTTACTGCACAATTGTGGCCAAACAGGTGCACACCCAGCTTATAGACTCGCCTGTTGCTAAATTAGTTAGTGGCTGTTGATGTGAGGACTCGCAATCCAGAGCCCAGATGCCCAGAGCCTGGCTGCCCTCTTTTGGAGACTAAAATAACACTTGAGGAGGAAAGTAGGTCAGCAAAGATGGAGGAAGAGAAAAAATAAAAACAACAGACCTGAAAGAAAGAGAGTGGGCTGAGATAGTGGAGAGACATGGGAATATAGAAGCTTGCTTTTTGCTGTTTGTCTATGTTTTTGTGTCGCAGTATTGTTCTTGCTGTCTCCGTGTTTGTCTGTTGAGGTCTTTTAAATCCATCACATTTGGCAGAAAACCAAATAACTGAATAATGTAAGCATAACCTGAATCTCTCATGAAGAATGAACAATATGTGGATCTCAATAATAACTGGGCAGAAAGCAGTTTTACTGGTAAATGAAAATTGGTAAATCAATTATTTTATTCCATTCCATCATCACCAAAATACCAATTGCCAGCTTACATGTATGTGCTTAGTGTGTATGTGATCTCTGTTTGTATCTCTTGCATTGTTAGAATTTTTTATTTTGACTGTATAAGGAGAACAGTTTCCATTATGTTGTAGATTCAAGATTTACACTTACTTATCAATGGTGCTTTAATATTAATGTGAGTTTGCATCAGTTCTGTAATCTTTCAGTTATAATATTTGTTGATATTTGCTTTGTACATCTGTTTAATATGCAGCTAAATAGGCAGTTGACACATTCTTTACAGACAGAAAACAAAAAATGTCAGCATAGGGAAATTTATTCAGTTATCTGATCTAATTGGATGTAATTAGTTTTTATCATAGTTTGATTTTGCAGGGAACGTCTCAGTTTTTAATGACAAACTATCCAGTATATAAATAAATTTAAGTCCTGCTTACATGTGCACACAACATTGAACACCACAAGGTGGCAGTGTCTTTAATTGTTTGAATTTTGGCTTAATAACTTTCTCATCAGACCAGAGCATATTCTTAATGATATTCTATATTTTTAGCACTAAGTAGAATTGTTGTCAAACTTGTTTTTACTGTTTATTTATCTTCCAAATAAATACATTTTTGTGCACTTACTGCACACTACATACAGGCTCTATATGGGCTCTACATATAGGCTAATATAAGGTGACTTACAAGGTAAAGAAACCGATGACGTCATTTATCATAGGAAACATGTTGTTCTCTTATTCTTCATGTTACTATGAGAAGTGTTGTACAGAGTTACAATGTTCCAGCAGTTGTAAGAGATCAAGTTCCAACAGTTCCAACAAATTTCCACCAATTGTTAGACATACTACACAGTATATATTATACAAGGCCTACTTCTTTTTTCCAATTGTGCGAAACAGTATGCAATATGCACACTGTAACATTTTTAACAGTAGTATGTTGTCACAGTACCTCATTATGTTGCATGTTTATTTATGTGACTGTTTCCCAGCTAATGTCTCAAAAAAAGGTTGGTTTGTCACATAGGATGCAGTTACAATTAGATAACAGCAGAGGGCGCCATCTGAACGTTTTGTAGAAATAATTTCTACCTAATTAACATGATTTTGAGTAAAATTTTAAACTTTTTCTATTAAACATTATTAATGCAGATTCAAATAACACCACAGTAATCACTGTGGTAACGTGTGACAGACATTTTGGTAAAATTATATTTTTATTAAAGGAACAGAAAAATAATTTTTAAATGATTTTACACTTGTGATATTTTTACTTCCAGCTAGAGTGTGAACTGTTATTTGATTGTGTCTTGAAAGCAGGAGATGTTGAGTCAATTTTACTCAATTTCTTTGAAAGTATCGCTTGCTCGTAAATAGTACTTTGGTTTTGATAAGTGAGGTCATTTTCCTTGTCCAAATTTCTCCTGACTGACAAATCTAGATATTGTATAAATTGCCCAGTTCTTCTCTCCTTAGCAAATTGTTCTCTCTTTGCTAGCAACTGTTCCTCTTCAACAGAAAAATGGTCCCTTGCTGCTGTTCTGTCATGGTGTGACCTCATCTTATAAACTCCATTAACTCACCAGCTACTCTCACAAAAACAAAACGCTTTCTCCCACAATAGATTGAAGATGTGTTTAACTGACATTTTGGCAAAATTTTCAGCTAGATCAAATCTTTGATTCAATAGGGGCTTGCCCTCTAAACCCAGAAAATGTGCAATTTAGAATACTTTAGAAGAAAACATTAAATGTGACTATTCAGACAGAAAGCATGTTAACCAGACATGATTATTATTGTTATCGTTTATAAATATTATAGGAACGTCTAGGTAATATATATATATATATATACATACATCTTTCTTTTTTTCTCAAATAGAGTAGGTTTTGTTTTTCCTGCTGTCTCCTGCTGTATATTTTTGGTTGTTTCTGTGCTGTGTGAGTTCCTGCTGACAGTATGTGCTAGTGTTTTTCCTGTACAGAAAAATAATTGGGCTGTTCTGTTCTGTTCTTCCTGATCTTTCGTGTTTCAGATTTCTGTCTCTCTGCTTCCATTTTTTTGCCACTCAGTTCATCATCAGCCGTCCCTTTCATCTCTTTATTTAGTACCTGCAGACGCTGCTGTCTGCATCATGTGGAGATTGTTATAGATGACCAAGAAGCCTCTTATTGCATCCTTACCATAAGGGCAATGGTGAGGTCATTTATCTGCATTTTATGTGCGGTCTATTTGTGTTTTTCCGTTTTTGTGTTTGACTTGATTTTTGATCTGTATATCTGAGACCGCTTAGTGAAACATTAAAATAAAAGTGATATTTCACTCAGTGGACTATTTTTTATAAATTATTTTATTAGCATAATAATTTGAGAAAATAATGATTAAAAAAACATGAAATAACACGTCTTAGTGTTTGATATCACACCTTTTGTCTTAAAGACAGCATTCACTAAGCTGGCATAAACTTCACATGTTTGTGCCAAACCAGTAAATCTCATGAATAATGTGTTTTGCTGTTTATGTCAAATGTTGTCCTGCATTTGTGTTGTTTACATCTGTAAAGTAGGTGTATGTTTACCCCCAGCAAATGTTCTTTGACATATATTTTGTTCCTCTAACTGGTTTGGAAGGATGTTGACAGAAGTTGGTGATAAATGGTTCATAATTTGTTATGCAGCACAGGAATTAATTTAGAAGAGATTTCGTCTGAACTCATGTTTACAGTATATACCTTTTCATGGTTAAATAATTGATATCTATGTCAATAATGAAGAACAGGCAAGACTTATAAGAATAATAGTAGACAGGCAAGTAACAGTGGTCTACAGAAAATTAACTTGCTTTGTGCTTAGAGTTTACTGCTATAACATTAGACATTGAGGCTCCTTGTCCATTACTATACACAGGCACATGTTTACCTGCATATTTGCAAAGTAGGCGGGGTTATAGCAATGGGGGAGGGGCCGGACACCTCAGACAGTGTCTGCAATAATAGGGGTGGTGTGTATATCTATATTTTGTGGTAGGTTAGATTGTGTTGGTTAGCTGTAATATAGATGTAACCATTTAGGATAGAAGAAGGACTGACACGAATTAATATGAATTAACCATCAAAAAAACATATTGGTCCAACAATAATTTGATTATAGGTCCCATCAACACTCATGGTGGTTATGGCACTGATAGTGATTGTGTTTAAATGGTGAGTATAAATTATTTGACATTTATGGCCTGGACTGTGTCCAGACAAGTGGATGACTGCAGACAGAGGGTGCTAGAGACAGACAGTGAGAGGCATACAGAAATAATGAGTTGCTCACATAGACAAGAGCGTGACTTAGCGTAGGTGAACAGAAGCTTTAGACTGAAATGGCATCTCGTGACTTAGGTGTAAACGTGATTTACAGTGAGAATAGAAAGTGTCAGGATGGAGATCAGCATAAATAACTACAGAATATACAAACAAACATCCTCCCTTTCAATCACTGCATAAAACACGAACAGACAATAGATTATATGAGCAACTAAATCAACATCATATTACAAAATAGTCTGCTTGTCAATTCTGTTTATCATTTTTGCTTTTGCTAGATTGTTATATCTTAACATTTTAATTTGTCAATCATTTTTGTCACAGAAGTAATGTTTTTTGTATATATAAAGGTCATTCATGAGTGAACACCATTTGTTCCTCACAGAATCATATGCCACTGTTTTGATTTTATTTGCTCTATAGTCCAGCTGGTTCTTTTGTGAAAATGAAAGTTTTATGTCAGTCCACCCAACCTGTTTTTGTCTTTTGATTAATAATACAACACAGAAGACACGCCTCCTCATATAAAAAACCATTGCCATACCCACCCACAGACACAGACAGCCTCTCCCCTCCTCCCCTGTCACTTCTCCATATTAAGCATTAGCTCCGCCCTCTCTGGGTCAGCTACTGTTTCTGTCAGATGTAATGTCAGACTGATTGATTTGTCCGAGAGGGAAAACTACAGGGTAAGAGGCAGAACATTGGCTGCCAATTGAGCCTTAGAAAAAGAAAAACAGGAAGTAAGAGAGCAAGACTTGGTGACTATTTGGCAGCGTGTCTACAAATATCAGCTTCACAGTAAAGAATTTGCCTGGCATGTTTGTCTTAATTGTGTGTGTTCTTAACATGAAACATTTTCCTTAATTTAACCATGTGGCAACCAACGCACAATTAATCCAGTTCCTTTCTGTTCTGGCAGGAGCTGTATGCTGCACCATAATAAGGTAAGCTGTGTGCTTGTATGTGGGTGTGTATGTGTGTGTATTTGCGCATGTGAATTCCCAGTGAGAACGCTGACAGAAGCGATGAATCGCTTGCCATGTGACATGCAGCAGTGCCCGCGGGATTGGCTGAGTTGAGCGATGACCTCAGAAACACTCCCTCCCTCCTAGCAGCTCCCTCTCTCCTCTTCTCTCCCTCTCTCTCTCTCTCTCTCTCTCTCTCTCTCTCTCTCTCTCTCTTCTCTCTCTGTATCTCTCTGTATCTCTGCTCCGCTTTTCTTGGCCCCTTTTGAGCATCCTTCAGTAATCGTGTAGAGCCACCGCCGCAGTGGCTAGCAGCAGCATCCATGGCCTAAAACATGGAACCCTGATTATCCGACCGCCTCCCATACAAAGGGACACAGGGACTTTAAACCAGTGGATTTCAGAAGCTGGGCGTCTGCTCTGTTTTATTACATCCCTCCATCTGGTAACCAGGGGCTTCTGTTTTCCCCTCCTCCCATTTCAGGCTCCTTGGAGACAGAGGAATGCAAATCTGCAATCATGATGGAAGGTGAGGGCTTGGTCTATTTTTATCTTATTAGTCTCTGTGCCTCCTGTTTGCCTGTCATTGCTTGTGCGGCCCGGCATGTGCTGGCTTTAAATGCCATAAGCTGGCCGGCTATTCTGAGTGTCTTGACATTCCAGTAACTTGCATATCCTTCTTCTCCATGTAGATTCTGGAGATCTTAAACACAGACACACATCACCACACATAAACACACACAAACGTGAATTTATCCTATACTGTGCATTTATTCATAAATACATATACCTATTCCCATGTCCAGTAGAAGGTATTTTTGCTGTTTTTTTTATTTAGGTTTTTGACCCCCCCCCCTTTAGATTGCTTGTCTTTGTAAAGGATTATTTGGATTTTGCTGTTAAGGCTTATGTGCCCAGCTGGCCGCCTCAGAATTCTCTTTGTATACGGATTTACACACATATACATATGCACATGCACACACACACACACACACCCACATGTTAAATTATAACACAGCACAAATTTTTAATGCTTGAGGCCTTTTAAAAGAGACGTGATCAAGTGTGTGTGTGTGTGTGTGTGTGTGTGTGTGTGTGTCACGCATGTGTGTTTTGGAGAGAGAGAAAAAGCAGATGGTTCGTTTCACATGTGTGACGGAGGTTTTTATGTAACTGTTGGTCTGACAAGAACATATCATTTATTTATACCGCTTGATCAAATAAACTCAGTATCAGTTTCACATTCTCCCAAACACCATTTTTGTCTTTATCTATTTGATGTCATTTCTGATGTCCAGACTGGATCGATTTGAATAAATTAAGTAATATACCATGTTTTTTTCTATTACATCAGTGAGTGTGTGTCTTTTAATAGGTTGCAAATGTGTTACATGATAAACAATAAAACAAATTAGCCATTAACCTAATTGGCTACTACCTTATATACCAGGCTTTATATATGGGTGTGTATATGTATATATGCATGTACATATGTATGTATGTATGTACGTATGAATTCCTTCTATGGGTGTCCCACTGTGGCTCATTTTGTGTTTTATAAGTCACGTTTGTCATAATTGTGTGTTTGTGTGTGTTAAATAGCTGTGGTGTTGAGGTAACAAGAGCAGCAGCAAAAAGTGATACAATCACTGTAGCTTTAAATAGCTGTGACATGAGGTGGATCTCTTAGTGTGGCTAGCAGAGGCTTAGATGGGTTAGCTATACATGGATTACCTGAAGGTGTAAAATAGGAAGGTAATCTACTTTACCTCGTGTTTATATCTAATCGTGACTGTCTGGCTGGTTCAAGTATAACTTGTAAAAATACTGAACATATTAATAATTAACTAGTTTGGTGGGTTTATATGCATGTTGGCCTGCAAGACACTCTGCTAAGAAGAGCTGAAAGACTTTCTAAGAAAGTCTCAGCAGTCTTATAAGTAATGAGTTGTTTAGAATCCATTTAGAAGCCCTGAATTTGTTACATTGCTGAAAGATTGGGATTAGACTACTTTATTTCTGTTTTGCAATTATTTCACTTAAATATTGGTTTGTTTCTTTCCTCTGATTATTATTGGCAGGAAGAATGTTAGTTCCTCTTTTTATTCTGTTCCCATCCTTTCACTGCTCCCCTAGACTTCCCAAACCTCATCATCCGCATGGATTACTCAACATGAAATATCAGCTATATGGTTGAATTTCAGACTATGCTTTCTAAATACAAGAGCTGCTTTATAGACTGCTGTAAATGGTTTTGGTGATAGATAGTATTTCCTGTACAGAAGTGTGGAGATTTGTCCCCACCCAACCCTATGTCATGCATAGAAGTAGTCATGTACACAATTTCTCCATGAGTATGCAGTTATGCCTAAAGTCTGGATTGTATGTTAAATTATGCTAACTTTAATATATGTCTGTACTTATTTATATATATGGTCTTGTTTGAGTAATATAAAGGAAGTACTAGACACAAAATAATAGAATGGATAACATTTTTGCCACCTTGATATTACATTTGCAATGGTAATATTTACTGTTGGAAGGTGTTGCTGAACAATTGATAAGACACGCACTGATAAGAGTGAAATGGTGAAATAATTACCTGTAGTCTGTCAGAGTATTAACTGGGGAGTTATGACTGTGTGCCACGTGAGAGACATTAAAGAATAATTCCATTATGTCCTTCTGCTCAACTTTTAATGAATGCATTAAATTGAGGAACCACTAGCATCAGTGCTTACTTTTTACTTTGCAGAGGAGGCTCACAAAATTACAGTAAAGAATAAGAGAAATGTATGTACAGCAGGCTTTCTATGAGTCAAATGCTTCTATCCAAAGTGACTAATGTTCCATTAGATTCAAACACATCACCTTGGAATTAACACCGTTCTGTACCAGCTGAGCTACAGAAATATATCATCACAACTTCAACTTTTGTCATATAATATCACAACTACAACTTTTGTCATGTAAAAACTACAGAAAAATTAATTTAACAGTTAGGAAAGACAGACTGTACTTAAAAAAATAAAAACGGCTTTAAAATAAATAATACTACATTAAATAATATTACATTAAGCTCATAATTAGTATGAAAATAAAATATTATAGAAATATTTGTAGCTGCTTTTCTGTACCAGGACAAGGGCAGAATCAGTTAATGATGTGCACAAGTGTTAAGAACTGCACAACTAATCCCAAGAGTGACATTTAAAGAAAGCAACATTGACATCAAAACACATTTATAAAAAAATGACATCCCAGGCTAATGGACAGCAGAGGAGGAAGTGCACTCGTACAGTATGTAAGAGGGCTCTCACTGTACTGCAGTGAGACAGAGTCCTGCTTTGGTTGTTTTGGCAGTAGCTGGGACTGAGGTTAGGGCAGTACCGTATTTTCCAGCAAGCTAAAGTAAGTAGTGGTTGTGGAAGGAAATATCCTCACTGTATCTTGTTGTTGGAAGCATCCTTTGCTATCACACAGTACTTAAGTAATACACATGCTGAGCACAGTACAGGTTGTAGATGGTGCCAGAACAAAAATTTAGTGATTTAGTTTGGTGGTTCTCAAATGGTTTTTCTATTAAATATCAAGTATCAGATTTGTTTAGCATATCAAAATAACCAAATGCGCTTACAATTGAACTTAAAATGTATTGATATTACCATAAACTACTGTCTATAAGCCTGAAACATTTTAAATAAGACGTAGCCATGAGCAAACTAGTGGTGTCCCTCAAATCTACATGGGTTCTTTATGTGCAGTGATACATGTCTCTGCCTTCCTGTACATTAAAAAAAACACTACGTTTTTTTCAGTCCTGTGTGATAACACTCTCTCACCCCCTACTACAGAAACACTGCTTTTGTTCAGGCAATAATTGATTGGTCAACAAACTAAAATGTATTTCACTGAATATCTGTGTAACTACAAAAGTCTGAACCTAGTAATGTAAGTATACTATATACATCTATATACTATATAAATGAAGACAGCTTGCTTGATTGTGCATGATGCTTTGATACTGTACATGGAACCAGCAAAGGTATGTTAATTTGATTAGCCAAACTAAATTAAATGAAAAATTAAATAAAAATGTCATGGATTTAGGTGTTGACTGCAGATATTTTATTGAGAATAGTGTGGATGCAAAGATGGTAATAATATCTGTACGATATCTGTACTGTACATTAGTACAAGCATATGTACTTCTAAGATTTGAATGTTATTTAAAGCAATGACATTTATACACTTATGTGGACTAAGTGTCTAAGTACTTTTTGTTCACTGTTCTTCAGGAAAATTATTATTTTTTTTAGATTTTTGGGATGTGTAAAGCACTGCTGAGTTTATTTGAACTCAACATTAAAAAATTCAGACATTCAAGCTATTGCGGCATTTCTTGTTTATACCAGTTTTAACACTTCCCTCATTGGGTACATGTGTTTGCAGACGTAGTTTTTAGTTATTTGTGTGTCAATGTTTGAATCTGTGGTTACAGAGGCCCAAGATTAGAACTGTTTGCCAAATATGACCCTGGATTAACAGATCCCTGTTTCCTTATTTGCCACCACAGTCACAGCAGAGAAAGATGAGGTAAACAGCCAGAAGAGAAATAAATTAAGGATACAAGAAAACACAAAGTATGTTGCAGTGCTTGATATTTTGTTTTAGAAATATGTCAGAAAAATGATTGACAGGCTAGGAACAAATACAGGAACTGACAGATACATTGGTGGACTTTAGAAGTGAGAAAATTAGAAAACTCAAAGTGAAACCTGTACGCTTCGTTGAACGTTGTCTTGTATCTAATAAACGATTTTAGTACTGGCTACATTTGTTTGGAAGGAGTGTTGTACTATTCAGTAATGTATTTGTATTTGTGTTATTTGTGAATTTGAGTCCAGTGGTCAGGGAAATGCAGGACCCAGAACAGAAAAATACTTCACAAATAATTTTCCTGTTTACAATGTTGGAGTGAGTTATCTCTTAGTTCCCTTCCTCTCCTCTGCTGATTTGCACTTTGAAAAGGTTACAGAAATTGGATGGACAGGTTGTGCCACTGCATGAAACATCTTCAAGTGAAATAAAACACTGCTTTGTACATCTAAGCAATATAAGGAAGAGGAAGCCATTAAACACATGCTCCTCTCTCTCCATCACTTCCATTAATTTGTTTATACTGTACACAGACAGGAAGTGGATGGGCCCAAAACACTTATTTTATTAATACACTTCTGTTACTTATTGATTAACTGTTTGCCTGGGCTTCTTTATTGTGGCTTTTCCTGTTCCCCTTACAGACCGGAAAGCTTTGGAACTTACAGTAAGTTAGAATACTGCTCTAATGTTTCTTAAACTTGGTTTATACTGTACACATTTGATTTGGATGTCAGATCTGATCATTTAGGATTGACTGTCCACACTGTCATTTTGCAAGTTATGAAATCTGATTTGTTTGTTTAGTGTCAATATCCAGTGTATACTGTAAATTGTTTGCTATAGTGTCAGCACAATGCCGATAGATTTTCTGATACAAATGAGAGTAGCTGTCAGTGTGGAAAGAGAGGAGGAAAAACTGGAAAAACATGGAAAACTGCTTCTGTCTGCCATTACAATCACCACAGAGCTTTACTCATGAGTCACATAGTCATCAGAGGCATTTTTGCATATACCATCAAAAGCATTTGTTCTGTGGCAGGATGGACAGATTAAGGACTCTCTGAATGGACATTGGCTATGATGTAACAGGAAAGCATCTGTCATCAAGATGTGTGTGTGTGTGTGGCGTATTAGAGAAAAGGACCTTCTGCATCCAGTGTGTTAATGTCTTTGTTTTGTGCATGAGATAATTTCTGTGAAAGGTAGAGGAAATGTATTTCTGGCAATGTCAAATAATAATGAAATACATTTTTCTAAATGGTCACATATTCTGTGGCTTCTGTAATTTCGTGTGTCAGGGTTTAGCATGAGATGACTCATCTGAATGAGCTGTGCTGCTCACAGTAGTCTGTGTCTTACAGACGACAGACATGACGGTAATGGGCTCAGAGCTGATTAGCTACTGAGTAAAATAAATAAAACTATCACTCAGTGGGACTAGTTGGCTTGGCGAAATTAAATGCTGTTATGGTTATTGATAAATCCATTCTTTCCATAAATTAAAGAATTTGTTATATTATTGAAAAAGCAGCAAATACTTTAATAAATTGTTTACTTATGAAACTTGATGTGACAAAAACTAGCTACTTTTAATACTAGGTAAATTTCATGTTACAATATTTTATCTAATAGTTCTCTCAACAAAAACCATGGGATTTATACCTAAAATGCTAAAATGCTGAAAAAGTATTTTTTAAATACACAAAAGTTTATCGGTTTTTAGAAAGTAAAATGTGTTTGCTACTGTGAAAGTAAGCTACCTATGTGTTGTTAGCCTTTACAATGTTATCTATCGCATCTAATCTCCGACATTGGTATTAAACTGAAGTAAGCTGAAGAGCTCTGTCATTTGATATAGACTATTGCATGGGAAAGTGCACTTCTGATAAATGAAATGCTGACAGTTTCTGTGGACCCTATCCTGTCTATACGTGTCTGAAAGACGGGTCATACTGATTGGGTTTCATTATCCACTGAGTGGATTTTCGAAAATCAGCAGAATCTGAGCAGAAGGCTTTGTGTAGCTGCCTTGAAGAGTATGTTAAAACTGGGGTTTGTGTGAGTATAGCACCAGAGACTTAAATCCAACTCATCCACATGCTGTGGGAAGCAAAAAACAATATTCAGATATTGCTGAGGGCTGCTGAATTAATTTAGCATAATTCAAATTTATTCCCTTACAAAATGTACGGTGGTGGTACATGACAGTGATGGTATCAAGTGGTAGTTATATCATGATATTTAAACCATGCTACCGTATGATTATTCATGTATTTGCATGGTACTCCAAAATACGTCAGTGAATATTGGAACATTTCCATTATAGTAATGTCCAGAAAAAACATGCCATAATGCGCAATATGGCCAAAATTATGTGGATACCTGAACTTTACACCCATTGGTTATTCATCACAAACCATCGGTATAATGTGGAGCTGGTCCTCATGAACAGCTTCCACTTCTGCTTTCCACTAGATGTTAGAACATGGCTGCAGGGATTCAGACCCAAGCATCAGTGGGGTTATGACCTAATGTTGGGTGATGAGGATCTGGCTCACATCTGTCTGCATTTCTATTCATCCCAAAGGTGTTTAGTGGGGTCCACATTCATATCATACCAGATCATATTTTTCAGTCGGTACATCATTTCTCCATGGATCTCACTTTGTACACTGAGGTGTTGTCATGCTGGAGCAGAAAATGACCCTTCCAAACTGTTGCCACTGATGGTAAACAGTTCTTAGAATGTCACTGTATGGTTAAGATTAACCAAACCAAACCTGTTAAATTAAGGGGTCTGTCCAAAAACCTGTTAATTAGAAGGGTTTGTCCACAGACCTTTGGACTAAAAGGGTGTGTCCATCTTACGTATAATGTAGTGTGCCATGTCTTAAAAAATTATATTTACATTTACACATTTGGCAAATGCTTTATCTGACTTGCAGTGCAGTTGCTTTTTTGCTTGTTTGTGTTTCTGTGATCTGAGTGGAAAGGACGCAAACTGCAAACTTTTTCCAGAGTTCACTTTTGTGCTGAGGATACAGAAGAGTGTCAGCTTGTATGCCAGAGGGCTAAATCAGTCCGTTGAGAAACCACACTGCTGCTCTCTCCTGCCTCACACAGTCATGTGTGCACATCTCAGTGCATAGATTTTCTCATGATTGATCTCAATAGCAATACAATTATTGAAGGAGAGCAATAAACATTTAAAAACATTACAGACATGTATGAAGTATAAAATATCTTCTTATAATAGAAGGTACAATGAGGTTGTTCCCTCATTGTACTCCAGTGTACCAATAAGAATAACATGGTGCTTGTACATTTACTTTTCCAATAAAGATCTGATTCTCTGCTTTTTCATTATCCAGTGGAAAGACGTCTAGAGCGATCAGACAGATATTTTGTAACCTCATTTATAATGACACAATATAGATGTCAATTTGTTGTTGTTGAGTCAAAGATGTTTAGGGAAAATAATTTAATTGTCTGCATTTTCTCTCAGTGGGTGGTGGAGGAAAAGAGCAATTTGGTCCACATGGACCAAATCCATCACAAACATGGTTGCTGCCACACTTAAATCCAGATGAAGGGAACTCCCATGTGAAAAGTGAAGATTAAAGATAGAGCCTAATGTGGGAAACCCGCTGACATTCCTTATGAAAGCCACTTCCTGATGGAGAAAGTCATGAGTAAAAGATAGAATTGTATTTACAGGCAGACAGCAGTAAAGGAAAAATGACTAATTTTCACTTTTTATTTTATATCAATGTTTAATTTTTAATAAAAAAAAAATTCAGACAGGTTGCCTGAACAGTCCCATTTGCCATTGGTCAGCAATCAAATAGTTTTTTCATTTTTATATGTTGGTAGCAGTGCTTTAATTAGCATAATGGCAGTGTGATGTTTTTTCATGTCTAATGCATCATTTTGTTAATTTCTTTGTTTTCTCAGATTTGGGTGTAAATGTCCTAAAAACATCACACAAGTTCCAATGACCTTAATTGCTTCCCAAAGAATCGCTTAGTAAAGTGAATTTGCTTTTCATATAAAACGCAGCTAGTGATGAATTTGGGTTTTTGAGGCTTATTGGTGTCTTAATAAAAACCAGAGCAACTGATTTGTGAGCTTTACTGTCGTGACTCTCTTTCCATCTGCTTCTGTGTCTCATGATCCTCCATCTGCTTCTTCAACAAAGGATCTCCATTCACCGCCAGTATATTGAAACGGTTGAGTGTGGAGATTGTCAGGTTTCCATGCAACAGAGCTTAATGCTCGTAAAGGATTTCTGGCAGAAGGAGAAGCCAGCGGTCAATAGGATCAAGTAATCCAAGTGTGAATTTGACAGGATAGGTAAATCTTAGTTAGATGACAGTTTTGAAGAAATGGTTCAGATTTTCTGTCTAATATGACCTGCTGCCATTTTATAGCCAATCATATGATTGATTGGTTTTAGCAGTGCCCTCAGACACATGATTGGTTGTTTCTCTGGCAGTCAGCTCAGTGACTTGGCACGTCACGTACACTGGCACGAGAGCTCGGCTTCCCTCTTTAGTTTTACACAGAGTGCCTAGACCTCCATTAGGGAGATGTGATTCAGTTTAATCACTCCACAGTATTGCTGCCTTCTTTTCACCACTTGTAATTCAAGATGTTACATGGTAATAGGCAATAATCCATTGTGAGATTTTAAAGCTTCCAGTCTTCAAGTTAAGACTTGATTTCCAGATTGGACCTCTAGAAATAACACAGACAACCTAAAATCTAGATTTAATGGAGTGCATTAAAGGTGTATCGTATTAAATCTGTTTAGTGGGTGAATTCTCATGTAGTAGGCAATCCAAAGCGACTTTAGCTCCAAAACACATTTTTAGGAGCTATCAGGGGTGTAAGTGTCCTGCTTAAGGGTATAAAGAAAATTACTTGCCTATTAATAACTGTTTCTTTCAGGGCGGAAACAGTCGTTTACCAGCCCTGATCTTCATCCGGTTCCATAAATTGGTTACTACATAATAAAACAAAGTACAAACTTTGTGAAGCAATTGTGAAGTGACTAGATGAACGGGTATAATACTGAATCCGCATTACACAATGGCACTCTAGTCTGGAATGTTGCTTAATTTTAGCTTGGCTGGAATGCTGTACTGATCAATCAGCATCTAGAACTAGTACTATGAATTTATTAAGAATATTAAATATATTGATCCTGTACCGTATCTGTAGACAAATGTATATGTGATACATCATAATCCTGCACCATATTCCACAACATTTTCGGATGTTATTTTTGAATGTGCAGGTGCGGAAAGTGTTAGTTTAGTAAACAGTGAGTTATACTGTGCGACTGCCTGTGTATTTCCATAACATGGGGGGGAAGCCTTCTTCACTAACTTTTAACCAAATGAGTTGGCCAGGTTCGAGTGTTTGTTAGTCACAGTTAGTCACGTGCAACATGACTAGGCACCACACTCAATCACATGCAGAGGAACTCAGCAAAAGCATTAGCATTATGCCATCTCAGTAAAGCCACTTCATTAAACAGCTAAACCAAGTGGATTTCTGAAGAGGTCTTCAGATAGCATGAGATTTACATTTCACTGTTGAGTGCATGTTGGTTGTTTCCAGGGGAAACTTAGCCTCCCTCATCCCATGCCTTTGCTGTTTTTTTTTTTTTTTTTTTTGATTGTTGTTGTTATTTTATAATTATAATTAATTAGGCTTAATTCAGTAAAAACATGGTTGTGTGATTGGCCAAAGGTAACATTCGATTTTCTCAGCCTCTCCTTCTCTTTAGCTAAGAATAAAGGAAACATTTTGCTTGTGAATTAGCAATTTATACCACACATCATGACAATACAATTAAAAATTCCCGATAACATCAGTTGTGCACATGTGGAGAGACGGGTTTAAATCAGGCTCATGTAATTTTTTATCCCATTTTTTCTTATCCCATTTTGCTGATTTATGTTTTGATTAAGACATAAATGCATTATCAGTCTTTTATGAAAAGGATTGTATGTATGTATGTATGTATGTATGTTTGTATAGTGGAAAAATACATAATTCATAATATGACAGTGAGTCTAGAGCCAGGCTTGGCATCCATTCGTGCTTACTAAACAGCTTAATGAGCAGAGCCTTTGGGTAATGGTTTTCTCTGGTACCCAGCACTGGCCAAGCTTGGTTTGCTACAAGCTATTAGTGAGTTATCAGTCAACAGTTCCTCTGCCAACGTTTGGTACTGTATTTCTTTTATTTGTAAAGATGCTTTCAGGGCTAGTGTTGCTGAAATGTCATAAATACCTTTATCTTGAGTCAACAGAGTGATGCAGGATTAAATGGTGAGGCAAATGGCAAACAAAATTTTATTTATGCACATTTTCAAGAAATGTACAGAATAATATTTTTGTTGTACTTTGTGGTGGTAGGAAATAGTCTGTTTTTATTATGTAATTTACCTGCTTCTTTAAAACCCAGTAACACTGCATTTTGAATTGGGTTAAGGATAGTGATGCCCATGCCCAGATTTCTTCATGTTATTGCTATTTTGTTTGTGTATTAATGTGTTTTTCAGAAGACTTCTAGATCTGATTGTGTATAAATTTGGCCATCTGTTTTGAGTTGTAAGCCATGTTAAGCAGTGTTGTCACTGTTAATGAATTTTCGTACCTGAAGCCTTAACACCATGCTTACATGTTCAGGAGTCATTGTACCTGTGTGGATCTTTACAGATAGACAGTTACATTAATGCTTGTTCTGATCTCTCCCTCCTGTGTGATAGCTTCTCCAGAAGAACGGATTGTTAAGCATTAATCCCATCTTAAGTCAATGTGCCATGCTACCTCTGACAGTGATATATTAGAATTAAACAACCAGATTAATTTATCTTTGTGTCTGTGGTTCTGTACTGTTTATCCCCTGAATGCCAGTGGGAACTGGGCCTGATTCATTTGGTAGTTTATCTTCTGAACATGAAATTGTTTGAGTTATGTTTATGACAAAGTTGCTCTTGTTTGTGATCATTACTGTGATAATGTGATAATACAACCTTTGAAGGCTAAAGTAAATATTATGGAGTCTTTTTAGTTCCCTGCTCTTTACTCTGATGACATCACTGATTTCACTGTGCTAGAAAGGTGTTGTCTTAAGAAAAAATGTTTATCACACAACTATCACACATGGATTTCAGCATTCGTTTATGGTTACATATACAGTGACTCCAAATTTAATCTGGCAAAATATCAAATCAAGTGGCATCTGTAAACAAATGATCTAACCTTTTCTCAGAACTAACTTCACTTTTCTGAAACTTTTTTGCATTACCAATTGACTTAAATACATTTTAGTACATTTTATTTTATTAAATTATAAAAGGCATTTGGTTTGATATTTTCTGGTGTAACGCAATGGCAGTCTTTTGGCGGAATTGTGTATGTAAAATCTTAATGTATGTTTAGTCAAATTTAGTCCAAACTTGCTGTCTATTGTGAAAAGAGGTCTACTTTAAACAGTTAGAAATTCAAGTCCTGTTGTCTTATTTGGGCCATAGATAGAACAAACTCGATGGAACCTGTAAACTGAAGCCATAAATAATTAGTGATGGGAGCAGTGAAATGTATTCTGTGGAGCGTCTGCTGGATCTATTCCACCTAAAAATATTGGAAGAGATTGATAGAAATAGTCCTTAACAACCAGGACCAGAAACCTGGGACCACATCAAATATACACAATGCTCACGTGGTTTCAACATTGTCATGTTTGGTCTTCCAAAACAATCTTGTGTCACATTGTGAGCTTTCATTAACTTATGCAAAGGATGTTCTCCATCTGACCCAGTTTCCCCAGCGGCGGACATTATTCTTTGGGGAGATTGGTATTTGAAGCAGTATGCCCGTGTGCAGTCAGGGTGGATCTGTGTGGGTGGAAGTGTATGAGTGCGTGCATGTTATTATGGCACACGGTGAAGCCCCCTGGACTCAGTAGTAATGTAGGCTATTCGGTCCACGTTCTATATTAGAATGGTGACTGCTGGCATACTTGATCCATCTCTTTTAATTTATGTACTTTTATATTTGTGCGACATTGGTCTTATATCCTAATCGTAATGGTCCTGTAGGTGTTTTTCTAAATCTCACATGATAAATTAAAATACATAATACAGGTGTACATGTAAATTCGGCTTGTTTTATTTGGCTTGTTTTCTCTGAAAAGCTGTATGGCCCACTTATTGATGTGAATGTTTTCACTAATCAAAAGTACCATAGCACTTCAATGTTTTTGTCACTTTTGTTGTGTGCTAATATTAAAGGTGCACTATGCAGGACTTTTTTGCTGTTTGTAAACACCATATTCACACTTGGCCCCTCCCCTCAAGTGTAACACTGCCAGAGTGGCACACCCCCACTCTGATAAACTGGAGTTTATCCTGCAAATTGCACCTTTAAGACATTGTCTTTTGTTGAGGGTACTGTATTAAGCTTTACACTTGTCTCTCACTGCAAGGCAAGAAATGCAGAGTTCACTCAAGAGGCATAGAGGCATATTTAACAATTTAAAACAATGGAACGATGACAAATAAAAGTTTTGCTGAACAGGAATTCTGTAGTTGCCTTAAGATTTTTTGGCTGAATAACAAATCTTGCATTTAGTGAATAAATTACACTTGGCTAAATAAATGTGGACAATTATTAAAACAATTGTCAAATATTTGAATGCCTCATGTTATTCTTAATGTATTGTTGTTTTGTAGTCCAGTACATCTGTTCGTGAGATCTTGCTAATGGAGCATTGCAATTTTTCAGCATTTAGTTTTTATTACAGGTCATTTTGAGTGCTGTATTAAACCCACCCTTAAAAATCGTTCCTTCCCAAAATATTATAAAAAATAACATAATTCTTCTGCTTTCAGACTGAATCACGACTTTGTTCGTAAATTGGATCCTCGGTGTCTCAGCTTATTAGCTCTGTAGCACCAGCTGTCTCACCAGCATTTTCTTAGACAGTTTATCTGTGTAGCTTTTTCCTGTTTTTCCCTGTATTTTCTAAAGCTCTAAATACTATCTGTCCTTATTTTCACACATTTCCTTCTCTTTTCCTGTTTGGATAAGTGGCTTCCCTGGACAGTTAGCGCTGTTATTTTCCTTGGCCTTCACTCCGTGAGCTAGCTGCTAGTAATCACGTCTACATTTTCAACATTGTGCTTACACAGGGAAGCTATTATTTTCATAGCCAATGATTGGTGTTGTGCTGTGTTTAGAATAACGGTCCACAAGCATCTCATGGGGCTTTGCTAATATGGAATGTGTGACCATGTTGAGGTTCGCTGAGACTGTAATCTGCGATGCCAGTATGTGGGTTTAGTTGAAATTATATGTAAGGATTTAAATGCAAAGCTTTAAAGAGCTTTATCCATGTGAACCAAAAATGATGCAGCAGTGCTATTTTAAAACTACTCAGCTGACGTGAGTAACAAAAATAAAAGGGCCAGGGGTATCATGGTCATATCATGTTTATCATTTTATTTGGACATTTAACATGGTAATGCCATGCTGTTGTTATGCACATTGGAGTACAATGTAAATACCACGGTACATGGAAGTGTTGAAAGTGAATTAAGCACCCTGTGCTTAATTTGGAGAGAATTACATCACTCAAGTATATTACTCGTAGCAAAATAGTTACTTGCTGCATATTATTGCGTGAACAACCTGACTATTAATTACAGAAAGCGTTAATTATAGCTAACCTTTAACAAGAGCTCGCTGGATATGAACACTATTCATCTATCCACTCAGAGGGAATTGCTGAATAGCTTCTGGGTCATAATAAGACTTCTCTGACTTTGGAGGTCTTGATTGTGTAAATGTTTTTTAAATGCAATCATACAAACAAAAACAACAAGATAAGCCTGGTTCATTTAAATAATACACTTGTTTAGTGTGACAGATGTGTATGTGTAGAAACATTCCAGGAAGAAAACAACATACACGCTTGTGACCCATGATTTTTAGACCGGTAAATCAGTCAGGCTGATTAATCAGCCAATATTTGATGATTCTGAGATTATTGGCATCTGCCATTTTCTGTTTCATGGTGTGTTTTGAGTTAATATTGTTTAAAATAAGTCTTAATTTAAATGTTTTTTTAATTTTTCATTGTTATTACATTGTGAATATACTGGCAGTCACCCTTACTGTCTAGAAATATGTATTGACAAGGGCCATTAAAAAACTGGTTGACCATTACAGATGACCTCGCTACTTTTTATATTAAAGTCCTGTCTAATAATTGCCATAAAAGTCCTTCCTCTATGTGGCCGGTTACTCCCTGCTGCCAAATAAGATTGATTAAAAAAGCATCTTCCGTACATGACTGAAAAGCCTGGAGCATTTTCAAAACGGGTTATGAACTGCAATTTTTGTATTGTAGAATTTTCTCTGAGGTTCACTTACAATTGTTAGTAAGATTATTACATTAAAAACATGTCTGAGACATAATAGACTATTTTCTGTCCTGTTTTTGACCCTGTCTTTGAATTTCAGTTTGTTTCAGTAGGCGTGTCGGATTCAAGAGAAAATTAATGGGTAATTGGGTAATTGCATGTTAAAATACACATGGTCACAAAACAATGTCATTAACACTTGTGTGTTGCTACATTACTGTCAGATCATGTTACTAATTAACATCTAACTGGCACAGTGTGGAGCATTGTTGAAAATAAAGTTCATCCACGCATTGAATATAATGCAAAGCCTGTGATTTCCACAGCTTGGCACTGCATAATATCTTGTAAAGATATCTTTGAAGGCATCTCTGTTTTGTTGCTCTAGTAACTCGTTGTTTATTCACCTTCTACTACATGCATGAAAGTGAGGCCAAGTGTCTTGTGTCACGCTATGACATCACACTGAGACATAATCTGACATGAACTGTTTTGGCAGCTTGATTTTAATAAAATTTGTTTTTGTACTATTAAGGAAGTTTTGAGTTCTGAAACTTACAGGGTGTTTTTATAGTACAATGACCTCTCTTATGTCAACAGATCAAGAAAATTTGCTTTCTCAGTTCATGACCCTGTAAAGTTAAAGATCCCTGTCTTGTTGAAAATTGTTTTTCCTTTGTGCCAGATCAATGAATGAAGGCAGATCAGAAAATAAAGCTGACGTTTTTTCTGCATTCTCCAACATTTACTTTTAACCTATGCAGATGTGTTTATTTAATAGAACCATTGCATCACAGAACCACTGCATCACAGGTTTCTTAGCATACCCAGTCTCATCTGTTAGATGACTGATAAAGAGAAGGGAGTGCTGGCGTGCCATAGGAGTGCTCGATCTCCACAAAAAACATGCATAAGGCAAAGAAATAAGTCTGGAAATTTCTCTGTTGGTTCTGAGGATCAGATTTTATCTGGCAGATGGCAGCCTCTAAGCCTGTGGGTGTATTAGGAAATATTAAGTAAAGATCAATAATACCATCCATCATGTTGGAGCTCCCGGTCACTGCAGAGGCTTGACAGGATCAATGTCTGACATGGAGCTCCGTGATCTCCACAGTTGCACAGTCATGTACTTCTGTCCAAATTATATTTAAATCAGATGGTTAGATGTTTTGACTGTATGAACTATAGGGCAGGCTGTGACTGGTTGACATATTTCTCCAGTGTGGAGTCAATTACTGCACAGATATGTTCCTTGATGTCTACAAACAAATTGTAAAAGACATCTCATCAAATACACTGCATCTCCTTGTGTGTTACAATCCTATAGTGGGGTGTCACACTGTACACTATATTTCAAAACAATAGGAACCTGCTGTTTTAGCGCTGATTTAAGAAGTATACCTTTTTGAAATATTAATAACCACAGGCTCAAGTTAAAAACCATCTTTCCCATGACACGAACTTAAATGTATGATAGATTGTAATAGATTTCAGTAGCAGTTGGAAATGTCATTCACTTGTGGAAGCTGTTCCATTCTTTGATCTCAAATATCAGATTTTTGGACATAAACCGTTTTGAATATTCTCTGCGTGTACATCCACTTACACACACACACAAACACAGTTAAGGGCAAACATAAAGTTGGTTAATTGATGGTCTTGAGGTTGTGCTGTGTGTGTTTGTAACTGTGTGTTTGTCTCTTCCTAAACCACAGGATTGAAAAAACGCACCAGGAAGGCCTTCGGGATACGGAAGAAAGAGAAGGACTCTGATTCAACGCAAGTTTAAATAATTATACTGTATCTTTTGGCAACAACAAACTGCTAAAAAGCTTTTAATCACATCTAACCATTCAGCTTTTCCTTCCACCTCAGAGCGAATTTACCTCTGTCACATCAGACTGAATCTGATACATCATTTGATGTCCCCTCTGTAAGCTGCTTAAATCTGCCCCCACAATAGCTTTTTGTTGACCAGAGGCAGACAGAGTTCTCACTGAGGTCTTAGTAACCCATCAACAGAATGAGGCATTTGCTGCTTGCCCAGTATGAATCTCTGAGGATGGCACACATGCACAGATGAGGCCTAATTTGAGAGTGTGTGTCGGTTTAAAGCCCAACACACAGGTGTTTCTGTGCCTCAGAGCAAGGCCTGGTTAAATGCTTCTGTACTTGAGCTGAGAGAAAGAGAGGCTTGCATATTAAGAGGTTATTAAAAACCTCTCTGTTTCTCTCTCTTTGTTTCTGTCTTTTGTTTTCTTCATCTTTTAGGGGGTCACCAGACAGAGAGGGTGGAGTAAGTACCTCTTAACTTACAGCATCATTGTAAGAAAACATTGTTTAATTGGTATTTTGGAATTTGTTTTTTTGCATCACAATTATAAAATAAACCGTATTTTTCATTTAAAGCTTTCACTACAGAAAAGCTTTGTATTGATTAGTCACTTTGTTTGCTAAAAACCTTCATAAAGCAATATACATTTATTTTGCTTAAATTTTGTTTTCAGAGTTGTACTAAAAAATTAGTGAGTTTTTTCATAAATCATGAAGAAACTTTTTGCCAATAAGGGTAAGAAAAATACAAGTCAAGACATATTCTCTACAACAACCTTTATTATACAATTTTCTTGAGTACTTGTTTTGTTTGAAGGATGTTTAGGTATGTTTATTTTTTAACAAAATAAGCCTTGTTTGAAATACAATGGTGTAAAAAGCTGTAATAATTTATATCATGGTTTATTCATGTTTTTCATCCTCGTATGATGGATTATCGTGACACAGGAACCCCAAGAGATTGAATCGGTACTGAACATAGTGTACAATAGAAACAACATAGTGATGTAGCTGAAAGTCTAACCCTAGATTTTAATTCCTATTAAGCACCTGTAGATTCTCCCAGTAGCACCTCCAAACAGTACAAACTTATCTAATGATAATTTTACTTTGTGATATGAGTGAATTCACTGAAGTTCTCTTTTTACTTGCTCAGTCACAGAAAAGGACCAATGGGGCTCCAAATGGCTTCTATGGGGAGATTGACTGGGAAAGATATGTAAGTACCTGTACTGAAAACCTGATGGTACACATCAAAACACCAGCTTCTAATGTGTGCAGTTTTTCACACTACAATAATAACTGTTTCATTTGAGCTGATCCTTTGCTTTCTCATTGTTTTTCTGACTTAAATAATTTTCTTTTGTAGAACTCACCTGAATTAGATGAAGAAGGATATAGCATCAGGCCAGAGGATGATGAGGGAGATATCCTTCAACTGAGCCACAAAATGAGGATTTTTACAATTTACAACTATAGATGACATTGGGCCTTTGTCAGACAACATACATAATTTGATGCAAATAAAAATAAATCTGAAGGGATTTGAATTGTGTTCAAAAAGTCTCAAAGTGTTAAGGTCACGTTCTGTTCTTGTCATGCACAAGAATAATCAACAGAAAAGTGTACAAGATTAGAATCCATTAAAAAGTCTGTCGCTCTCGTTTTCATTTACAGGAAATTAAATATGCTGTTTCCCTGACTAAGGTCTATAAAATGATGCCATGGCAATAACAACTGACCCCTTAACAGACCTCCACCAGTTTCAAAAGAGAAGACTCACTTTTTCTCCTCTAGTGAGTCTGAAGAAGAGGAAGACCACCGCAAAAAGTTTAAGATTAAGATTAAACCCCTGCCTCCAGATGCTGGCTTTGCAGCACCATCGGTAGATGAATTAAAAGCCTCCATAGGCAACATAGCTCTGTCTCCCTCGCCTCTGGTGAGTCAAGCCAATATTACACATGCATGCCTAGCTTATGATGTCATTTCCTCCCACCATTATTTCTTTGGCCCTGTCTCAAATGCTTGTAGACTTGTAGGGATGTAGTGCCACACAGACTGCTGGGTAGTAGTCACCATGAGTCCGCATTAGCAGGGGCCTTTGCAAAAGGGCACATCGGGACACCCCACAGTCATATCGCATGACGCAAGTTTACATCACAGGCATCATTTGGGACAGAGCCTTAATCATCATGTGGCATGATTGTGCCTATGTAATGTGTTAGTATTGTTTGGAGTTGTACACGTTTTGACATCCATTGCAGTATACGTTTAAACCAGTAACTGGAGGAAACAGCCTGTTAATAATATAAAGCCTGCAAATAATATAAAGGAGGCTCATGTTATTAAGAAGGTGCTTTGAGTTCTTTGTTAACCTCCTTGTCACCTTAATTATAGAGCCAATGACTGACAAAAGTCACAAGCCAGTGTGTTGCCAGATATGACTATGGACCTGGAGTCACAACAAGTGGCTTGTATTTCATGGAGCCTTGCCTGTATAAGTTCAGACATCTGCTGTGAAGTCTGAACTGGGCTTGTACTGTGGTTGATGTCACACTGTGAAAGTGAG
The DNA here is from genome assembly GCA_036877525.1 of Chromobotia macracanthus. Lineage (NCBI taxonomy): Eukaryota > Metazoa > Chordata > Actinopteri > Cypriniformes > Botiidae > Chromobotia > Chromobotia macracanthus. The sequence continues at coordinate 5,336,161 of JAZGTH010000062.1, read as the reverse complement.
AACATTTTAGATGGAGCTGCCCACCGTTTTAAGAGTCCAAAAACTCAGACTAGCTGTTTCACTAAAGATCTTAACAGTTTTGAGTTTTGACACTCTATATAGCTTAGTTTAAAAATTATGCAATGATAAATGTCGTTTTAATGTGCTTTAAATTAATCCTTGGAGCACACATTAAACATGCACATTTCTCTGTGTTGGTACAGGATGTGTGTATAAGCTCATGGCCTACATACAACATTCTATCAATAGACTGATCTTCTATTTTATCATAAAATATGAAACAGTACAGTGCTTAATCTTGCAGCAATGGTGTCAGATGTTAATACCATAGTGCCCAAAAAAGAGAAAACCATGGTGCTGCTATGTTTTATGTGGTATTGTCTTGCCATGCTGCATAGTACCACCATGTTATCATGTACATTGTACTTTTATTGTAATCGTATTCTTAATGTTCAGATTACAAACCCTTTTTAAAGCATGTACAACCCTGGTTAGAGTACCATTCACTGCAGGTATAGCTTTTAATAACATACCAAACTGAATGCAGTGAAATATCATAGTATATACTGGTATAGCATAAACTGAAATGTTGACTTTTGATATTCTGCTGGTGAAGTCATCTCAGGTGTGATATCCTTTCTGAGTCAGAATGAGTAGGAATCTCAGGTGTGGCCACATTGGAGCGTCACTCTGCTCTCTGTCAATAATTCAGCCTGGAAACTGGGCACAATAACTACACTGCACTGTGTAGTGAGCACCATGGCAAAGTACAGGCATCCAGTTTAGAGCTTGTGACATGAAGAACCCTATAAATTATTCATACTGACAGATAACTGTGTCAGTGTGCTTTCAGATCCTTTTTAATGTGTCTTGTCAGTAAATCTTGAAAAACTTACAGGGAACCATCTGACCTGACCTAGAGCTTCCAGGGTTTGTCGTGCAGTGGCTTGTTCCACGTAATGAGTATTCAGATTTCAAATGATTCAGTATTCACTCTATATCACAAAAGACACAAAAGAAATGATCTTTTCTCCAGTTTTCATTAACTTGTATTCCCGCAGATACTGTAGGTTTCAATCTGTTTGATGAAACCTTTCTAAATTAAATTAATTGATCTCCCGCCTCGCCTCATAATCATTTTAAAGCTACATTCAGGAATTGAGAATACAAGATTTTATTTATTCACAGCTAGCTTTATAAACTGATTGTTTATTTCGTACAGTTTCCTAATGTAATAAATGTTCCACAAATTACACTTTCAAGGTATATTAAATGTAAATTAAAAGATTATTGTGCCGCTGTTGTCAGCAAACAAAATTGCATACATGCAACATGATGGTTTTGAAACAGGTTTCAAGAACACACCCGTTGTCTGCCATTGGTCCAAAAAAATGGTTGTCCCGCCTCAAACTTATTGGTTAAGCAGGTGTTGCTGTGGCAGCCTGGTTAGGATGCTTAAACAAACAGATCAATATTGCTTACACGTTTTGGAGATATCCACCTACAAATTACTAAGTTATAGTCGTCTGCAAGTTAAGTTCGACACACTTCAGCTTTAAACAGTCTCATTATGACCTTAGTAAATGAAATCCACTATGTCCAGTGTGCTGGAACTCCAGGCATTCCTTATTCCTTATTCATGAATTAAACATCAGTCACATGCCCACCCTGTGCCATGGCAACCTGTGCGTGTGTGTAACCATGGTGATGGATTAGCCATGAAGAAAAGTGGGAGCAAAGGTTGAATGACATACACTGTACAATAGAGATTTTGCTCTCTCTAATTGTATCAGATAAGAGTAATCATTTGTACAGCATATGTTTTCTCCTGTACTTCACTAATGCATCCAGCGGTGAGATATTAAATACAGCCATCCAGAACGCAGGGAGAGATAAATGTAATGGTGGAGTTACTGTCAAGCGAAAACTGAACACAAAGACAAAGGGTTTCTTATTATAGCGCACCTCTCGACCAGGTGCTGGGTTCCAGCTGGTATACATGTTTTATTAATAAGGTTTGTTTCTTTATTAAGCCTCTTACAATAGGCAGTCATCTAACAAGAGTTAATAAAGCAGCCGACTACACATTGTAAACACTCTTTGGTTGAAGCCTTGTTTGACTGTTCTGTAGTCTTAATTCTAAAATCTGTGTTTTGTGGTATTGTTATATTGTACAAACTAGGTGGAATTATTTAAAGAGATAAATCACCCAAAACAATCTCATCCTTTACTTACCTTCCAGCACACCCAAACCTGGAAGGTAAGTAAAGGATGAACAGGTAGGGGTATTTGAAAGATAATGAAAATCATTAATTGAGGTCACCCGCTGGCACCTTGATCTATTGCCACATTCCACTGACCTGCTTATTAGCTAAGGTGTGTTATGTTCTGGAGGTAATGTCTGAGGGGCTACTCAGAGCAATTCCTGAGGCAGATTTGCCCAGTGTTGCATCATACTGTAGTGTGTGTTTGTAGCAGACCTCACCATATCACACTCTAATTCACCGTCTTCCTTTGTTTGCGCATGCTTACCAGACCTGTACTAATGTAAATCATGCTCCCTCTCTCTCTGTACCTCTGCCTGTCTCTTATCCTTACTCTTATGCTGGCTGTTTTAGAGGAATAGTCCGGTAAGCTGTTTATACTTTGTCCTGTTCATTTAGAATGCCATCTTCCTACATTTTTGTTTTGGCTTGATAAAGAAAGCATGCATTGTGTTTAATGATAAACTGATCTAAGTTCTGTTTATGGATATAGGCTGGTACAGTGATCCCCAACCAGGTGTATGCATATCACAGAGTACAATTCAGTAGGTCACAGGGGTGGGTTTGATTTGTTAACCCTATGTATACATATACATTTGATACATTAGACAGCATATATACATTAAAAGGAATTGTGATTAGGTTGTGTATGTAGGTTGTATAATTTTTTTATGCTTTGACACACATAACTCAGTATATGTTAATTGTAAGTCTGTGTTCACATTTATGGTTCAGTTGTCTTGGTTCTTTTGGTCCAGATTTAAAAAGAGAATGATACATTTGGATCTGGTTTGCTTAATTTTTACACTGGCAATTTTACACAGACCCTAAAGATACAGAACCTAAAGACATAAGAAAAAGGTCACAACCTGTTTGGTCAGCTTTCATGATATATTTTGTGACAGATCTTACCAAACATCCAAAACGATGATGTGAGTGCTGGGTGTAAAATTAACACAATTTTTTTAGTTTGGGCATATTTATGAGGCTGTGGGAGTACATAGAACACAAAGGTTGGGAAATACTGGACTTCTACATGCAAAATATCACAACATTCATTTGTGTAAATGTGGACGCTCGTATAGTGACACTGTATGGTGTGCTCCATGTCATGCATTGAGTGACAATCAAGTTTATGCATGTTTCAAGTTTTGTTGTATTTTTGTTATTAGAATGAGTGTACAGTAAGCTGTAATCATAAGCCCAGCTTTTATATTAAAGCATTTGGTTACTTGATGTTCTTCCTGCTTATCTGTTCTTGGCTCTGATTGTTGGTGACACTTGGTGGCTATTGCCAACAGCCTATAGAATTAGACCTTGTCACATATACATCATCCTAATCACTTGCAACTCACAAGCCACACTTGTGATCCTGGATTAAATCCTGAAGTCCTGGATTTAATCCAGCTATGAAGGAGAAATACTGAATAATAGAGTGATGTTGAATTGAAGTGGGCAGAATGCAGGTGAACAGAAAATTTACTTTGCTATCTAACTTTTTGGGCACTTGTTAGATGAATAGTCTGGGATACCCCCTAAACACTATCTTTGGAGACAAAATAAGAGGCTTTTTAGTAGGATTATGGCCACAAAATAATCCTAAAAACTATTCTATAATACTCATACCCGGTGGTTTGGATCATTATGAAGAAGCAGGGTTTTCCTTTAACTGACATCATTTGGGTGTCAGTTTAGTTAAGGTCTAGTCTATCTTGTCTGCACTAAAATCAAAATCAGTTACCGCTGCTACAAAATGACACAGGTGCAAAGTTGGCAATACAAATGTAAATATAATGTTATAGGACTGTACAGAACTGTAAAGCCTTTTAAAGCCACATTTGTATTCCCAAGTTGTCCTTAATGTCTTTCTTTAGTTATAAGATTTATGAAAGTTTTGTGGTTTCAGTGTAGACAAGCACAAGCTATACAGTTAAGATAGCAATTTATTGCTGTTCTCATGTTTTCCTGGCTTTGTCTCTTTGCCTATTTACTTATTAACTTTGCAACTGCTGTTTTTGGATCTCAGATAATGAGTTTAAGAATGAATTATTATCATCATTAAAGCACATTGTGCAGGGAAATGTGATGCACTGTTATGGTGCAGTTTAAGAACGGAGGTTTCTTTTGATCAAAGTCTGTATTACTGATTTGTCACTTTCTGACCAGGTGTCTCTTCTCTCTTCCTTTTTGCTGGTCACAGAGACGTAGCCCGGTAAGTACTGTTTACCAGTTTGTTTTTTACTGTTACATGTTTGTTTTTACAAGTGTCTATCCAGTTATTATAGATTTTTGTGCATTATTCACAAAAATCTGTGTCATTTGTCTGGCAATTAATATTTCACTATTACCAACCTCTGATATCAGGTAGTAAACAAAACTGAACAGAAATGACCTGATTTGCATAATTCTTTTATTGAACTGGTTGCTGAACCAATGCACACAAGTTATTTCACTGGTTCTTCACCCAATTCTTACTGAAGTGTTCTTAGATGGTGTTGTGATAAAATGGTGGTGGAGCAATTAAAATGTTCCTCATTGTCGATATTTCCATAAAGTATATGTAATGGTTCTCATATGGGCTGGGGTTTTATTAGAAGCTTGCTTCATTGATTTTTATTTTATTATTAAACCTCAGTTGTTCTTTCTGTCTCATCTGCCTCTCTTCTGCTCATTTGGTGTTTTCTGCCTATGTAACAGGTTTTTCAATGGAAACTTTTGAAGTAAATACTTTTTATTAGCTGAATGCTTTAAAACATTACACAAAGGTTTTTGAGAAAGTTCTACAATTAAATTATAATAGTACAATACTAGATTTACTAGATCATTTACTGAATTACAATCTGAATAATGCTCTGATATCACACATTTTAGTACAAATAAAATTTTTGTATATACCATCAGTATATAACAGCACAAGAAACACGGTGCTGTGTCATAATTCACAGCAGCCAGTGAGAACCTGATGTAATACAATTTATGTGTCCGTAATATAATTATTTGTCAGTAATGCATCAATTTACAAGAGTTCATCCCCTGAATTATAAAAAATTAGCTCTTCTGGCAGCTGTAGAATGCATTATGTAACAGTAATTTACAGACCATTTCAGGGAACGGTTTAAATTTGAGCCACCAATCTGCTGATTAAAATCATCCACAATGCATCACCCACAATGCACTCTCAGCTGATGACCAATACAGTGTTATGAGCTTTTAAACTAATGAATATTTTGGCCTTTTGTTTTGTTTCAGGGCTTGCCAAAAAAAAATACACCAGGTAAGTACACATACAGTAATGCAAGCAGTAAAATACAGTAATTCTAAGGTTTCATGGTACGTGTACATGTGTTCATGCATATGACTGTATGCGCTGTGTTTTTTGTCATTACATGAACTTACTGTGTTTATCAGGTGAAGAAATTGCGCGGCCACGACGTGCTGTTCCAGCACCTGTCCCAGCTCCTGCCCCTTCCCCAACACCTGCACCTGCTTCTGAGCCCCCCAGGTATCCATACTTCCATACTTAAATGAATAAATGAATCCATACGCAGACATTTATGCTGTTGTTACTGCTGTAAGCATTAGTATTGTATTTCGCTCTTTTTTAAACATTTGTAGATGTTTCAAAGAAACTAAATGGATTATTTCAGAAGACGTGAATGTTGCAGTCTGGGTTTGACTGCACCATCTGTTTGGATGAGTCATGCAATCTGCCTTATTTCTCCTCCATTCCAGTAATAAGAAGTCTCCAGTGCCAGAGGATGCAACAGCCTTATTCGGTCCACCGCTGGAGACAGCCTTTGATGAGCAGAAGGCCAGTGAAGGTACATCACCACATGGATGCTGGTCTGTTGCATAATGTAGGATGGATTTAACAGGGCCACTGAATTTTAAACAGTTGCTTTCAATCCAGCAGAACCTGACCAAAGCCAAAATCTTCAAAAACTTCATTTATTTAAACAAAATTTAATTTCTCTTTGTCATGGATTTGTCTTTTGGGAACTCATGGATGCTATAAAGTAACATGACACTTGCAGCTCTAGACTGTGAAAAAAATGTATGCATACTCAGGTTTCAGCTATGCATACTTAAGAGTACTGTTCATATGCTTATATAATCAATGCCTGTTTATGTAATGTAACAGAACTTTAGATTGGAACATTCTTCAGTGCTTTCCAGTTTTGTTGTGTCTTGTATACAACACACTCATTTTTATTTGCAGCATATAAGGTTAATAGAATTAGATGTTTCAGCTAGTCATGACATAAGTGTTGCATGGCGATTCCTTCCTCTGTGTGAGTCACACAGCTGTCAGTTCTACTCTCCATCGACTGTGTATCATGTCCTCTTCCATAAATTAGTGGTGATAGAGGAACCTGAGGTTTGGGGTGCACCCCTGCCTGAGCAACACCTAGACTCCTCTCTGGCAACACCTTTTCTCACAGAAAGTAAGTCACTGCTTGTGTGGCATGATTGCCATCATCCTGGTATCATAACAGTGAACGGTTGCCTGAATGAAAATATCGTTTTCCTCCAGATTTTTGTTTTAATAACTTTCCCTTTGGCAGTCTCCATTAATCTACTAATTTCTCAAGTCATTAGCCAGGAAAACCAATCAAGAGTCATTCAGCTCATCCTGTACTGCTGTTATTAGATGGCATTTTACTCAGTGTGGCCTATTTTATGTCTGTCTAAACCTCGAAAATGCGAAATGACATTGAGCTAAGCTTAAGACTTTGACTCTTTAATAAATCTCTGAATGCATCATTTCATAACCATGTATAAACTAGGCCTTGCAGCACTACTCATTTTTACTAGTCATCCAGAAACATAGTCAACTAGTCAGTGGATCAGTGTTTTCCTATATAAATCACTCACCACATGCTGTGCAGTATCAGCAGTCTGACAGCCAGCTTGACAGTGTGTTCCATGCAGCTAAAACCATGTGGGTGGGAAAACTATTCATAAATTTATGCCACTTTGGTTTTCATGAAGGAAACAAGCATGTTCTACTAATTTATAGTTTATATTTTTATAGTCTAGTGCTACGCTGACAATGTTTTTAAATGTTTGATGTTTCTCAGCACATGTTGGGAGATTGCAGTGCAGTTTGTTTACAATTTGCAGTGTGAATGCAAAGTGCTTCAGGTTGACTTCATTTTCACATTTGTGTAATTTCAAAAATGCTATGCTGAACAAGTGCAAATTAATTTGTGCACGGCAAGTCAACAAATGCCTGAAGCATCAACTAGTTGCAGAGTTTTAGTAAAATGAAGCAATGAACATATCTGTGCAAACCCTAGTAAATACACACTAAAAAACACGACCCTTGTGCACATTGCATTTCAAACTCAGTAGGATGTTAACCTTGAGTATTGATATAATTAGTAGGTCACAGAGAGTGAAGTGTTATCAGTCTGATCTACTCATCCCATGCCATGACAGTCCCTGTCTGTTTGTCCCTGATTGCCTGAATGAGACCTTGACTATGCATGGTGCTTTGGGGCATGAAGGCGTGGCATGAAGGTGTGGCCTTCAATGGGGCAGGGTGTATGTAAGAGCTTGTTTCAGCCGCACTAATGTCATTTCAGCGCTGCCTCCGCTTCCGCCTAAGAATGTGCCGACTTCCCCCCCTCCAAGTGAATCACCTGCTACAGAACCTTGCGGTAAGATCCCTCCCACCACCCAGTGCACAGTCTGTTCCAATATCTGACCACAGCAAGTGTTTGTCTGGTTTGTTTTGTGCCTGTTATGTCTTTTGACAATCTGTTTTGTATCTCTTTTGTTGGGAAGATACTTGCTTAGAATCTGTGTGCCGAGTGCTGTACCTCTAGCCTCATCATTTTTCTGATTTTATATTCTGTATCTGTATGGTTCCTGACGCAGATTTGCAGAAGGAAGAGGACCATCCAAGGCTGGTTACACAGAGGCCTTCAATAGCTGATCTGGACAACATATTCGGCCCAGCAGATTCTCCAAATCCTGGTCAGGATGCTGGCGACAAATGGGTCTGCTTCAGTGATGAGTCACCTAAAAAACATCCCCCTTCAGAAGCAGAGATTGTATCTCAACTGCCTTCGTCTCCATATCCCCCAGCAGAACCAGCACCCCCATTACCTAAATCTCCCCCTCCTTCAGAGATGTCTAACCCTCTTTTACCAAAATCCACACCTCCTCCTGCTGAGCCTGCACCATCTCTTCCTCTCAGTGAGCCACCAAGAAACAGCCCTCCACCACCCCCAGCAGTTCCTCCTGTTCCAAAACACACCACTCCTTCTCCTCCAACTGTCCCGCCTCCTCCAGTTGAAGAGGCCCCTTCCCCCCAACTCCAGATGATCCTTCCCACTCCATCACAGACTTATTTACATGTGCTCCTCCGACGGAGACACAATTAGACTCCACCAACAGTCCATCAACTACTGTAGAGACAAGTGCTTGCACAATCCCTCCCTCCTTGGTTCTAAACCAGGAGGACAAGAAGAGCCCAGAGAATACCCCATGGGGGTATACCCCAAAAGGACCTGAGGACCTGAGTGAGAGCAGTGCTTCACCCAAAGAGATTGGTCAAGGACCACATTCGACACCACCCCCTCCTCCACCCCCCACATACAGGGCCGTAGTGTCATCTCCAGGACCCAACCCTCCAGCTGGAAATGAAAGTGGTGAGTCTGATCTACAAAATTCTGTCATCTTGACCACCAGTCAGCCATGGTCATCACAAACATTTTGAAGTCACAGAACATCACACAATGAAAGCATCGCACAGTATAGAAACCTACTGATTATTGCAAATGGAGAGTACCCTATTTTGCTTTGTTAAATATACACCAAGATAATGAGCAGTTACTTCTAGAAAAAGGGTCTCCATATTGGAAATACAAATTAATTTGGTTGAGTCTGATTTTTGTGCCATTCTGCTGTTGTCATCATCATTAAATGGGTTTTTACAGTAGAGTCAGAGGGAGAAAGTGTGAAAACTTTTGCCTCATTATTTTCTAAATATAGAACATGCAGCCTGACCAATCTTGCACAGAATGGGGGGCATTGTTTATTGGTAGTTCTCTAACAGAGTAATAGCTGAGTGGCATTTGAATTCCGCAAGGTCATATCGTTTCTCTGTCAACATCTTTGACTTACGGTATAAATATCCTTGAGCTGTACTCTGTACGTGAATCAAAATGGTGTGATTAATTACTGACCATTGATATTTCCATATATGTACCAAGAATATCAAGAATAGAAATAGATTGTTTTGTCCACCAGACAGCCCACTGCTTTGGGTGTTTGTGTTCACGACTTGCAGTGTGTTTCACGACTTGCAGTGTGTGTTCACTTCTCACTAGTGATTAGTTTAGTGTTTAGGGTTAAATGCAGAGGTCACACTCCGGGTATCGGTGTGTATACATATAATGTATATACCATACATTACAAATATGTCACTTTCACTTTTAAAAGTCATCATAACACTAGCTACCATGTTTAGACGCTTACAGTTAGGGTATTGGATAGTGACTGAGATTTTCTTATGTTAAAAATGGATGATCACCACAAACAATGCCACAAACATCTTCAGAAAACTTATAATGTTATGATTGTTTAAATATGTGAGGTGATTCTGGTCAAATACTATAACTTTTTATATTTGATTTTCCTTTAATCAGAATAGTGATGGACTCTTGAATGTGCTTGATGCATGTTACTCTTTGAATGGCTTTGCTTTAATGGAGTGCTCTTGCTCCACAGGCTCCTCCTCCCCTGCACGTCCCTCCACGCCATTGGCTACCAGCAGCTCCCCCCTCCCCCTCCCCCACCACGACCACCCTCACGACCCAAACTGCCTCCTGGGAAACCAAGTGTAGGGGATGTGGTACGTGGTTACCATACTTACAATGTTACTGTGACTGACACTGCTAGTTGGCTACAAACTACAAATGTATTACCTATATCTAACTATATATCTGCCTACCTACATGTGACATATCGGCCAGCACAATATAAAAAATTGCTGAGTGCATGTTTAAAGGAAGTTTCTTCATTTAGATACATTAAAAGAGAAACAAAACACAAGGAACACAATGTGAATCAGTGTAAATGACTAACCCATTCTCTCTTTAATAAACTTCCCATCTGTTTGTTCTGTCTTTGTCTGAAATTCCTGTCAGAACCGGCCATTTAGCCCCCCTGTACACTCCTCAAGCCCACCTCCTTTGGCTCCACTGGCTCGGGCAGAGAGTACATCTTCGATCTCCTCCACCAACTCTCTGAGTGCTGCCACCACGCCCACCGTCGGTAAAGAGCTCTCCGTGTCTGTGTCAGGTGTGCCTCCATTTCCCATCATTCTCTCTGCTTTGTCATTCTGTTCTGCCTTTGTGTGTTTGTTATTGAGATCTGCCTTTCTAACTAGAATTTAGAGTAACGAGAGCCCCTGTTTCATCTCAAGGACCTGTTGTGCTCTGCAGTCATGTATTATACCAATGTAAATGAAAAGGGTTTAAAAGCATTTGACGTATTAATATGCTTTGATGCATATGAAAATATACAGAAAACACAGAGTTGCTTATTTGATTATTATGGCCTGTTTTTAGATGCATGATTTAGATGATGATTTAGTCATCAGTGTGCATTTTTGATTGGAAATGTTGTGTGATAATATAGATAATAGTAAGATAAATGTTGACTGACTCTCTGAAATATAGTGTGTATAGAGTGTACTACTGTAACATAATTAGTACTTTCATTAGATGATGTCATTGGTGTTATAGGATTGTTATTTGTACTACATTTTCAGCAGCAGTATTTCCTGCAAGTTACATAGTCCTAAGTAAATCTTAAGAGTTTTCTTTTTTTGTGTAGGTCTATTTGTTGCTTAAGCTATTCAGTTCTATCCTTTTGTTTGTTGTTCATCAGCTTCCATCAAATCTTTTACCATTACATTTATTTTTTTTCGTCTTTATAGCATATCCAGTGTGTGTCGTTTATTCGTTGTGATGTCAGAGTTTAATGACTGTGACTTCTTTTGAATTTTCTTTACAATTATTTGTCATTTAATTTAAAGTATGTTTATTTTTGTTTGTGTTTTGTCGTCCTTCTTGTCCTGTCTTTATGGCCTGACGTAATTGTCTGATGTCAGATGATGACGCTTTTGTAGACAAACTTCCCAGCTTTGAGAGACGGGCAGACATGCCAGCAGGTACGCTATGAACCCTTCATAAATTAATGGAGGGGATGGAGACCACTGATTCCACAATGTAACCAATGGTTACATTAGTCATACTGTCCGTTTTCAGAGCTCTTTCATGGCGATCTTTGTTTTTCCAGAGTTTTTTACCAGACAGAAGTAAATAAAATGTCATGTTAGCAGCTGATTTTTCATCATTAAAAGAATTTTCGAGGTTATGACAAATGCTCCGTGTAGAGCATTTGTGTTGAATTTTTCTTTGCTCTTTTCATCTGTAAGAGGCATTTTTCTGTTAAGCCTGTCATGCTTGTAAAAGATACTGGTCTGGCTCCACCAGTATCAAAGACACAACATCTCACTGGCATCATGTTACATCTGCACCAGGAACAGGAAAGTCTTTCAGTGCCTGAAAAGCATCCGTGTGGACTGTGTGAACGAGTGCCACCAGCCCACTTGAAAACATGAAACACACAGACACAAACACAGACAGTGTTTGAAGTGAGCTCTGGAATATGGCCCAAGTCTACTGATCAGTATGCTGAGCACCTCACTAGTTTGAATGGAGAGCACTCAGACGCTGCACCTGGAAAAAAGCAGTTCTAACATCAGATTAGTCAGGCTGCAAAAGCCAGATTTTACCACCACGTAATTGTAGTCCTCACAAGTGCAATACACTCCTTTATATTTGTTCTTACCATCCATAGCACCTGGAGCATCAACTTAGCAGCCGAGCTAACACATTAAGATGGCTTGAGATGGCTTAAGTGATTTTCACTTTCTTCATTCGTAATCCTCGTCCTGTTTTATGTTTAATGTTGTTTCCCCCTTCCAGCTTAGTTTTAAAATGGCTTTTAAAGAACTTGTTTACTCTTCCTATTGGCTCACTCATTACTGCCCTCTGTTGGCCATAATCTATACTTCAGCCTATCACATCAGTACATACCGTAATAAAGCAATATATATGGTATTCATTTTACAATGCAGATGGAGATTTTATAGCTCAGATTGTTACTGTTCGGCCAAAGTAACCAGATATATTTAACAGTGTTGATATGAGCATTTTTGTCAAAATTATGTTTGAAAGCACTTACAGTAGTAGCTAGTTAACAGAACTGTATAGTCCACTTTGTTGTTTATTCTGGGCAGAAATTCTGATCAAAGTCTACACATTTTTCAGATTTGTTTTTGAATGGTTTACAGAAGAGACTTTCACACCGTTATTGTAATTACATTTTTCATGCCTATCTATTATTGTGGCATGATCTAAGCTCGAGTGGGCAGCCTCTTCCTGTCTATGTAGGCAGTTCCTGGACCAAACTTTTTGTTTTTTTTAAAGCAGTTCTGATTTTTGAAGAAAACCAGCCTAAATGTAGAAATAATAGCCTCTATTCTATACCTGAATAACTGAACTGAACATTATTATCAGTTTAACAATAATGCAAATCTAAACAAAAAGAACTGAAGCTAAAAGAAGTCTTAAATTGTCACTATATTTTTCAACTATATATATTGTCACTATATTTTTTTATATGTTTGTTAATGTTTGATTGTTCCGTGTGCTGTGCAACACATATGATTGTCACATCATAGTCATGCCCATGTGAAGTATTTTGTGGCCATCTTTGACCCCGGCCCCCTTCACTGTGCTATATGATGGACCTGTGTGTGACTCACGCTACTGTCCTTCTCTTCCCCTTCTCCTTTCCAACTTCTCCTGCCCCGCCCTCAACCTTATGCTCCTCCCCCTCCTCCCCTCCCTCCAACACAGAGACAGACCAGCCCTCCCTCGTATGGTTTGACAGAGGCAAGTTTTATTTAACTTTTGAAGGTAAGTTGAGGTTTATGTCTGAGGACGTAGCGCGTGCACACTCAAGTCTCATCTGACTTCCCCTGTTGCTCATGCATTCATGCCTTCATCATTTGCTTTTTCTTCATGACATCTGCTTCGCTCTTTTCATCTGCCATGCAACTGTTCATCTTGCTTCATTAGAAGCTTTTGCTTCTTTCAGGGTCATCATATTTTCACCTGCGTTATTAATACATCGTCTTGGTCTTGTTGTGGCTCATCTGCTATAATCTTCATTTTGATTTTGGTCGTGGATCATAACACAGTACTTCAGCTTGAAGCTGCATGTTGTCTGTCCTAATTTTTACTCTTTCGTTCTTTCCTCTTCAACAGTTATTTTACATGTGTCCTTTGTTGATCATTTAATTCTGGTTTAATAGAATTGCATTAAAATGTATAGCATAAGCATAAAAGAAACTCAAGAGAAAAGAATTTGCAATGGACCCCTACACTTTTTTGCCATGGCCGGTTTTGTCCCCACTACTTTTTAAATCAGCCTACATGAAGGATGTACGTTTCAGGTTGTGGATCATTGTTTTGTGTTTGCGTCTATTCTAATTAGTGGCTGTGTTTGTGGTATTTTTATATTTTAATGTTGTGTGGTTGTTATCAGTGTCAAGAAACCATTTCAATGAAATCACAAAACAAAATGCAGACAAATGTGTCCACACATCACATACGGCCACTGATGGGTGTAGTTATATTAAAACAAATTGAAACCCACTTCTTGTACTCTAAACGAAAATGTTACCACTAGACCACTAAATAAACTTATTGTTTAATTGCTTCTTAATGAATCTATTTACTGTCCTGTGACAGCACAGCAGGAAGAATGAATTTATAAGATAAAGGTCATTTAGACTAGCAAAGTGATCAAATCACTGTAATGAGTATTTAGTTTTATGCTAAAAGACAGCAACTTTATATGCTATAAAAATATATTTTACATACATATTTTATTTTGATATTTGTAATTTTAATGTTTACTGTACTGCCAATCCTAAAGATTTCAATAATTTCAAAAGTATTGACTTGAGATCCATAGTGTACCGTTAATCACTCTTAAGAGATAAACGGTCAAATTGTGTCAAATTGATTGAAATGCAATCATGAGTGGAGCTATATGCCCCTTGAGTAGTTTGTTACTCGTTTCAAAATCTGAAATCTAATCAACCTATGCAATACAATTGACATGCAAAATACTGTAAAAAAAAAAAGAAAGAATGTGGTTAAGAAACGTTAACAGAAAAAGTTCATTTGTAGAAGGTGTTGTGCTGCTTCTGAGGTGTGGTCCAGGCAAACTGGAAACCAAACTAAAGGGATCAACTTTTGTCAGCCATTGTCTTCTCTTACATCTCTGTGTCTCACAATCTATGTTGTAGGTGTTTGCATTTCTCGCATTAATCGCCTCTTTCATTTCTTGCAATGGCTGAGCGAATGATAGTTCGGTCTGTGAACATGTTCTGACTCTGTTCTTGCGCTGTGTGCGTGTTATGTGTTCTCTCAGGCTGCTCTCGAGGGCCTAGTCCCCTCACCATGGGGGCCCAAGACACACTGCCTGTGGCTGCAGCTTTTACAGAGACAGTGAGTGCCTACTTCAAAGGAGCTGACCCTAATAAGTACGTCACACCATCTGTAGAACACACAACCACAGAAGCACTGTAGACTATACTTTATGAGCTTTGTCTACTTAAAAAAAAAATTAATTGATAATTTTTTTTCCAATTTTTGTCATTCTTTATATTAGGCATCTCCAAATTCTGTGTAATTATGTAAAATAACACAACATGTAAAAATACATTTTATATGTTGAACTTGTGTACATATGTGGTGTTCTGGGTAGGTTTAGGGTTAATGGTGGGTTTAGTGATAGTCAAGAGTGTAATTACACACAGATATTTAAATGCAAGTACAATTTATAAACATGTATGTACACAATAGATATATTGTATATGTGATATATGGTATGATCTTATTATTATTTATACACTTATTATTTTGCTTACTTACTATTTAACATTTTAATAATCAATTTTAATAAAATATTGTCAGTCAGGATCTGTGTGAATTGATGGATTATCCTAAAATGTGTCACTATGCAATAATTATCTGATTGTACATTATCTTATTTATTACATTGCTGCTTACTAAATAAATAAATGAGCATGAAATTTTGATTTACAATTTAAATTATTAAGTTGAAATTAAGACCACAAAGTGCTACATGAGACATAAAACTAGCAGCATAGAGGATTGTTTGTCAGCGATAACAATCAAATTGTTTAAAATTACCAATAAAAATGCAGTTTATTGGTCATTTTACAAAAATATTTGCCACTACTGTTTTTTATCCAAACTGTTGTGTGAGAAAGTGTTTTGAGGCTTTTATCTCAGTTCCTTTGTTAGGATATTAGGTTTAAATATAATGTTAGGATATTTAGGTTTAAATTCTATAGAAAAAGCTTATTTTGCTTGTATTTATTTATTATTTTGTATTTAGGTATTGAAAATACTGAATTTTTCATTATTTCTCTCTCATACTACTTAAACTTTTGTATATTTATATGTTTCTGATGTTTTAGTACAACATTTGAAATGTTTTGATGGTCATTCTAACACTGTTACACACCCACCAAGCTGGGTCCCTCATGTATGTGTTTAATAATGTTGTTTCTAAGGTGTGTGGTGAAGATCACTGGAGAGATGGTATTGTCCTTTCCGGCAGGCATCACTCGGCATTTTGCAAACAACCCCTCACCTGCTGTGCTAACCTTCAGCATAACCAACTACAGTCGCCTGGAGCACGTCCTTCCTAACCCTCAGTTACTGTGCTGGTAATTACATTCATCTACCATCATCCGCAATTCAGCCTTCAAAAACCATCACAGTTATCATTACAAACAGTGACAAAATGTCCTTTTTTCACACTCTACATCACAATGTTAAAAACTGCACTCAGTAATTTTTCACTGACAGTCTTAAACCTAAATGAAACCAGTAACCACAACTCTGCTGGGTACTATTTGGTCTGATCCGTCCTCATCTCATTGTGATATTACATCCCAGTGTGAAAATGACTTTAAACATATTTTTCAGAACCACTGCTTGTTTATTTAGTGATAAAACATTTACATGTATAAATACAGTATCTTTATACTGTCTGTAAGCGTCAGTTGTTATTTACTTTGTTTGGGCTACAAATGTTACAAATGGTAATATTTTAAAAGTTCAGCGGACCTACTAAAGAATCATTGCAGCCTTTTACCTCATGATTCACAGCCTACAGTCAGCTGAGAGTGACTCACAAATGATCAGAGCTCAACACTTTTGGTGGTTGTGTTTTAATGTTCACTGTATAAGAAGATATTCTCTGTATAAGATCTGAAACTGCAGCTTATATCTTACATTGTCAGTTGTGTTTGGTAGATGATGATGATAAAGTTGAGAGTGATCTGAAGATTTAATGTCTTTTTAAATGTCCTTCAGTGACACCACACAGTCCAATTCAAACTCCAAAGAGTTCTGGGTGAATATGCCGAACCTGATGACCCATTTGAAGAAGGTGGCCGAGCAGAAACCACAAGCAACTTACTATAATGTAGACATGTTGAAATATCAGGTGAGAACTTCAAACCAACGTTGATCTGTGATCAGTAGGAGGCACAAGCATAGTGTTTTTAAAAAATCCTGATGTAGAATAAACTGTTTCTACACATTTTTACATCAAGTGTCCTCAACTTTTGATTCAGGCCCCAGATTGCAGTGTTGTAGTCGAATCCAGCTCATCCCAGTCCATCTCACTGAGTATTGTAGTACTCAAGATTAAGACTCGGTCTTGGACTCATCCAAGTCTGGTCTCAGACTCGGGTGAGCTGGACTTGACTACAACACTGCCATATTGTAATTTAAATATCATGTCTTGACCCAAACTGAACCACAATTGTTTATACTACAAAAATAAACAAAATGTCTTTAAAAATGATTTATTAATATTTCTTTTACCTTGCATAGTGTGTTTACTTTTAATGTGTGGGTGTCACACATCCCCTGCTTGTTGGGTCCTGTATTTTAATTGCCGAGTTTTCTGCAACAGGTGTTACCGAAAGGTCTTCAGTCCACTCCTCTGAATCTGGCTGTGAGCTGGAGGTGTGAGCCCACCAGTACCGATCTGAGGATAGACTACAAGTACAACAGTGGAGCTATGACTACTCCTGTCGCCCTCAATAACGTCCAGTTTCTCATCCCAGTGGATGGAGGGGTCAGCAAAATGCAGGCTGTGCTTCCCCCAGCTGCCTGGTAAGAGATCAGTGACTGGAATCTTCTATCAATGGCTCCTGTCTAACTATTAGTCTTTTGAAGTCTCATTATGGTCCTGGAGGGCCTTTGGACACCAGGCCCGTTGAAGGCCCACTTCAAATGGATTTCACTTTCTGCCATTGCAAAAAAAAATTTTTATATTTTAATAAATATTATAAATTATTCCTGCAAACCTTCAGCTTTGTGTAATTCCAACTTTATATTTAGCAAATCCAACTTATAAATGTCAAATAGTAAATGCAGCTGCAGTTTTTCTAAATAACAAGAAATTACACTGCATATGTAATAAAAAAGTAATCACAATTGAAAGTCACATTTACATATCAAAACACTGCAGCAGTGACAACATCCTCATAATTGCAGTAATTTGCATATGTAATTTAGCATATATAATATATAACATACATAAGAAATACATAAGAAATTATATATGTGTTTAATAAAATTGTATTTAATGTATTCCTCAGTTTTCTGTTTTTAATCTTTAAAGGAATGCAGAGCAACAGAAACTCTTGTGGAAAATCCCAGATATTTCACAGAAGTCTGAAAACGAAGGTGAGATTCATAATCCCAAATTGAACATATCTATAAAAATGTTTAACATTTTTTTCTTTGCTTGATCTTGTTTCTTATTAACTATTGACTTTTTTCTTCTCCCTCCAGGAGTAGGATCTCTGCTGGCCCGTTTCCAGCTCACAGACGGTCCCAGTAAGCCTGCCCCAGTGGCAGTGCAGTTCACCAGTGAGGGCAGTACTCTGTCAGGCTGTGACATTGAGCTGGCTGGCCTTGGATACCGTTTTTCCCTAATCAAGAAGAGATTTGCAGCAGGTAATGTATAATGTATATTTATAACTGTAAATGTCCAAAAAGGTTAATTCTGGATCACATCTCCAATAGTTCAAGAGCGGAAATACAATGTGCTTGTCTTTTTCTGGAATATGTTTATTACATATACACAAATTGTTCCAATACTTGTAGAGAAGGGATTACTACATTAAGAATTAAGGGAAGCCAAATGTAACAGTTTAAGACAAAGACAGCCCCATATGCATTGCATATAATCTGAATATTGGAGAATGTGTGTGCAGTGGTTACAGTCTTGTTGTGTTAAATTCCTTAAGTACTGTCCATATTGAGATTATTAATGCATTTTAAAACTGCACAGCATTTATTTAAATAACACATTTTGTGTGTGTGTGTGTGTGTGTGTGTGTGTGTGTGTGTGTGTGTGTGTGTGTGTGTGTGTGTGTGTGTGTGTGTGTGTGTGTGTGTGTGTGTATTTTCATTTTAGGAAAATACATAGCAGACAACTGAGCAACATCTTTGATTCATGCAAGTCTGCATATTTTGGACCAATTCTGAAAATTGAAAATACAGGACAGATCATGACCTGACCCCTACTTGACCTTATGGGTAAATCTTTGTAGATGTTCAATACAGGTGGACCTCATGCACTCCAGCAGTATTAAATGAGTTGCATTATAAAAATGTGGACCGTTTTAGAGTGTACTTTATAATTGTGAACTGTATTCACATCTGTATTACAGCAGTTAAACAGCCTGGGTTTGTTTGTAAGGTTTAGCCTCTGTTTCTGTCCAGTGTTGTTGGCTGTGCCTAACTGAACCTGAATTCTCTGTATCCTTAAATATGGTCCTAAAAATGTCCTGTTTTAATTACTCTATGCATCAGGTTTGTCAAAGGTATCACACTTTTAAACACGGTAGCAAATTAGCTAAAGTTCTGGGTATGGGTAAAAACTGACTAAAATATACTGTAAAAGGAATAAGCCTCTCTGCCACAAGATGGCGCTATATTGTTGCATGTAGTATGAGGCCTGCACAGGATTTGGTATTGCTCCTTGACTTAGTCATTAAAAGGTATTCAGGAATTTTACCTTTTAATTTATTCAGTACATTCAGGTTAAATTAACTGGAAAACAAAATTCTATTTTGTCCGACATGTTTGTCATTTTCAGACAGCCACAGCTTTAAAATCTCCTGCTTGCAACAGACACCCAAAAACAGTTTTCTTTAACAAAAACAGTCATTTTAAATTGTTAATATATATCATGAAATCCGTCCTGTGTTTTCTTGTGTTGTTAAATAGCTTTTTGTTGTTCCCAAAGGAACAGTGTTCGACATCAAAGTACATTACATCATTCTATTTTTATTTATTCATGGAAATTTGTTGTAAAAAAGTTACAATGTATATGAATAGACTTTGAATGGTATCACAGTTTAGAACTTTTTGTTTGTGTAGTTGGTTAAGCTGTGTACAGTATAACGCTGAGGTATAATTTTTAAATTTATTTCAGATCAATTTTTTAACTTAAGCGCAACAGAACATTTACGCTGTATGTGGGATGGGGGTGGACATTTAAAAGAAAAAATGAAACAGGATAATGTTCTGTTCTGTCTACCTAGATGCATCATGCTTATGTTATTACAGTGTTATGTACAGCAGCACTATTAGTTAAAACATGGAGTGTCAGCTTTAGGACATTGGAAATTCTTTTATCATTCACACAGATGTGTTTGTATCCAGACTTTTCCCCCACAGCATATATTATGAGTCCAAACCTCTTTTGCGCTTGAAAACGTCTTTATTTTGCCAATGGTAACAGTCTCTGTGAGATGACGAGGTTTTTGAGTGGTTAAATGACCAAATCGCTTTTTCCTTCTCCAGAATTGTCCTTTAAGAGAAAATAAGCTGCATATTTTTTAAATGTATAAACCTATGAATAAAGTGGAAAAATATTGTTTCTTGTGGAAAAAATGAAAAGAAAAAAACACTGTGTAACTGTTTAACTTTTCAGATGCTCTGATGTTTAATGTCAAGAACAAAGATTTTGGTTACATATTTTTGACTGTTTGATGTGGACATTGTGATGGCTTTGAGAGATTACTGGCGCTTTGTGATTCATAGGTTTGTTTCCATCTGCATTCAACTTTTTTGGACGAGTGGTTCCATTAACACTACATTCAGTATTTTCTGACCACTGTAACTAAAGGTTTTTTTGGTGTTTAATCGAGAGAAAATATCTTATGAATTGAACTCTGTGCAGTGCTTTATCAGTATGTCTACATAGTTTAAAGTAAAATGTCACTCAGATGCACAGAAGTGAAAAAATCAATCTGTAAGAGTGAAAGTTTGTAAGTGTGTGTGTGTGCGTGCGTGTGTGTGCGTGCATTGTTTGGTAACCGTAGACCATCTCTTCCCAGCAACATGTGCAAGCTGTGTTTGTACAAATAATGTTAAAGATCTGAGATACTGAGATTACTTTGCCCTTTCCAAAACAATAAAATATGTAAGCCTGATAAGTGGCATCGCATGATGTTCATACATTTTTTTAAGAATTATAAATTGTATATTGTAGTTCAGTACAAAATGCTCTATTGTATTTAACAACTGAAGTCACGGAGTAAAATATTGTAAAATCGTTTGTTGGTGATTTCTAAAAATGTCATTTACACCTCATTTAAAATTACAAGGATCTGTATAATCACATTTGTTAATCCATTGGATATCATAAATTAACAATGAACAATTTTACAAAAATATTAAATATACATTAGAATAGTAACAATTTTACAAGCAAGATCAATAAATGCTATGAAAGTTTTACAACCTATATGTGTAGCATGACTAAAATTAATCATTGTTAATAATGTGTAGCATTAATAAAAGGTGTTTAAAAATTAGAGAAATGAAAATAAACTCTCTGCATATACCACACCATTTATTAACATTTAAGTTTGAATATTAAGACATGTTTGCAAAATACATACACCTTTACACATTAAAATAGTTTAATTACTGCTTTTCACCTAAAACAAAATGTCAAAACAAGAATATTTACTTATTTTTAATTAGCTTTTATTGTCATATTATTACATGAATTAAAACACTGTACACAAAAAAGAAGCCTTTATGTTCAGCCTATATGGACATGGAACTAAATGTGAAATAAACAGATGTGTAGAAAAATGTAAGTTCAGTCCTCAGCAGAGAAGCGTGAGGTCACTCTTCCTACAGCCAATCTGACAACAAATGTTTGTCATCAGAGGATTCAGGTCTCGTCTGGCAAGGTCAGATCCCACACCCTCACTATTCAGATCTTCAGCACTGCTTGGATCGTCATTATAAAGCCCTGTGAAAGTTACAAAACAGTTATAATAGACTCATATCCTGATCCTATCTGTAATTTCTTCTAATGTTTGCACAACATTGTGCAAAGCAAAGCATAAAATACTTTGTAAGAAATGTTTCACAAAAATGTGAAAATATTGTGACTGTAGATTATAAAAATTACTTTTTAACCATATTGGGCCACTATCTATATTTATGTTCATTTAACTATGTTCCAATTTGAAATCAGTTGTATCATTATATAATTTGTAATAATGAACATTTATGAAACAACATGCTTGCTAAGGACACAGGAGTTCTTTGCTTTAATTGACTCATGTTCAAGTCTAATGGGAATGTAATATCACCAGATGTTGTTTATCTGTTGACTGAAAGAGAACTTGACCACACTGGTAATATAATAAGATTAAAGCAGTGTTCTGTTGAATGTCCACAGGCTTAAGGGCTCAGAAAGAGGAAGCGACGCTTGGATCTTTCTTAAATGATACAATTAGCGGTAATTATGCAAAACATCATACATGACTTTTATCTTGTTTTCTGGATTAAATTAAAAGTTTGGAGATGATGACAAGGCTGTGTGTGTCAGAGAGGATAAATTAATATTAATATAGCATATTCCTATATTAAGTTCAAAATCACAACAAGCCACAACTAATGAACATATACAGAAAACAATTTGTAGTGCTCATTAACAAAAAACACAAAAATTTTATTAAAAAAGAAATAAAAGACCTAAATTATTAGCCTATATTAGGTAACACTTTATCATATTGTTATTGTATCATAATTAATCTTTTCATTAACATTAAATGCTGTACGACGTGGTTAAAGGGCAAGAACTTACAAACTTTAAACAAAATTGTTAGTTCTAATACCTAATTTATTAACTTATGTTAACACATAACCTTGTCCATATGACACAGCTTACACAAACCATATAAACTTATGGTAAAGTGTTGCATTTTATATACACACACACACAGATGCATGTTATTTTTAGAACTGGCTATTGATCTGTCAACAAAAATACATTTTTATGATGCAGTACACGTGACTCACCTTCCATATCCTGCGAATTGCTCAGTCTCCTCCACCTGGAGCCTCCGCAGGTGTAGACGATAGCACGAATGAACTCTCGGCCACACAGCTTGACAGTCCTCACCTCCGCCTGCACCTCAGACAAGTTACATACAGCCCACAGCAGCAGAACCGGTAGCAACAGTGTAGAATGCAGCGCTCTCATCGTGGCTTAAATGACCTCACTCCTGTTCTGCCCTCAAGTTTTCCTTCTGTGTCTCTAAGACTTCTCTCTCTTCGTCTCTCTCTAGTCCAGAGCTTGTATGGTCATCTCATAAGACATGGTCCCAATTTATGTTGGCATACAGATCATGCCAGATCACTCCATCCTGTCCAAACCACACCCATCACTTACTTCACATGCCCCCTCAAGTCAAACAACTTTATATTTCCGATTGTTCCCAATGATCAGTGCGTGATTGGAAAACAAAGAACAACAGGTATTTAGGTGCTTTACTGCCCCAATCTGGAATTAAATTACATCCTTTGGGACAAGCTGTTGTCTCTTAAAATCTCTAGTTTAATGGTCTTGTTGCAGTGATATTCTTCTTAATGAATGGATAATCTAGTCACATAAAGACCAGCACTGCTCCCTGAGCAAAACAGATGTCCACTATTTACTGATTTGACATCAAATTCTGTTCCTTTTAAACCTTGTTGGCCTATGGGAAAAGATACTGCAAATGAGCAATATGGCTATAATCTGAGCCATTATAGTTTTATGGTTGAAGTGCCTTCTATCATAACTGTATGATATATAGTGACAAAATGACATCTAAACATTGAGTTGTGTGAGTAGGACAACATGTTCTAAATAACTTCTAGATAACAGCTTCAAAACATCCTCTGTATGTTGCAGTTAAAGCAACATTATAGGAACATTATTTGAAATGAAAAGCATCCATTTGTGAAATACAAATTAAATGTTGTCTTTGGAACATTAATAGAACATAGTTGTTAATGTTAGGCAAAGTTCTGCTAAAGTTTCCCTGCTAGCTGGGTTGGGTCTAGAACTAAGGAAAATCTGTTTATTTTAAAAATACATTTAACTGTTTGTATAATGTTTTTTCACCGCGCTTTTCCATCATTTATTACCTCACAATTTTTGTGTGTTATTTAATTTACTGCTTATTGATTAATTTTTTAATATATTTGTTTGAACATCAGCTTTGACATACGAGAGCTATGCAGGTGCCATGGATTTCCAGAAACACAAACGTCATATAAAAAATAGGTGTTGTAAAGATATTCTTTACAACGAGACGGTCACAATACAAACAGTCACATTAGCAAACAAGCATGATCCATTTCCTGCTATCATGTTTAAAAAGGTCTCTGGTGTATTTACTTAAATCATCTGAGTTGAAACTTCATGGCTAAATTGTTTGATTTTGCACTAAAAGCTCAGATTAGAGGGCATTTCTAAGTGACAGAGAACAATAGTTCACTAATGACAGTCATTTGTAGAAGTGTGATGTGGTTTAGATGTCCGTTGTTAAGCTGTAATGTGTGGAGGGCAAGCAGTAATGAAACTCTATCTCCATTAACACAAAACATGCTTTAAATTGATTGTAGTTCTCACACAAACTCAATACCAGACTATTTTAACATGCCGCTATTTTGATCACTGCTAACAGTACTATGTTTGGTGTATTCAAATACATATGTGATATGAGAACCAGAGACTACATAGGAAAATGTTATCATTTACATCACAAATAAATAAATAAATAAATTCATCATTTGATGGAACAGGTAACAAAGTGTTTCATGAACTCACCAACAGTAACAATACTGCTTTGTTTGGGAATTGTTTCGGAAGAGAATATTTGGGGTAATGCATTTATTTCTACATAACAGCATAATAAGGTACAAATGGGCAGCTTGTTATAATTTAAACCATATTATAATAATAATTATTTCTTGAAGCCTGATTCTTTTAATGTAACTCAATAAAACTCTAACCTGTTGAATGACATCAGAAATACATGAAAAGTCAGGGAATAGTGCTAAGAACAATCAATAGGATTGATTGAGGAATAATGTTGGCACTTCTGAGGTGCAGGTGCATTTAAAATACTTTTTGCAACATAGAGTTTTGTTTTGTACATGCATGCCGAAAAGGTCAAAAGTACTTAATACAAAATAAATAAAGTTATTAACTATTATTTAATTATGAACTGTTTTCTAAATTCATTAACAAGGGTCTAAATTTATGGGTGTAACACATGGAACAAACATTGGGCCATCTACTGTATCAGGCAGATGAATATGAAAAATGGAAGGCCAGATTTTGGCATCTGCCTATTTTGTTTTTTTCAACCAAATGATGAATATGTACCAAACTAATAAAGAAACCTGTTTTAACTGTACATTACTACTTATAACTTCCAGGCTGAGATTGAGAGCAGAAATGCCCACAGCTCCACCTTGTATCAACAATGGCCGTTTACTCTGTACATTATAGATGCAATGTTGCCATCACACATTCCCACTGCCAGCTGACTGGAATTACAATGAGAAATCCAGTTATCCAGAGTTATCCAGAGTTACTCCACTTTCACAACTGAAAGATTTACTTGGGACACTGAAACATATAAACATTGAACACATATACACATATAAACACATTTAAACAATTATTCAGAAAAAACAAACATGCTGAAGTATACAAAGCACGACTTTAAACACTTAAACCAAGCTTAAAATGTAATTCATATCTTTGCATTAGGCACAAAACATCCACAACAAAATATCACAGCTATGCGTCATTTATTTTATATATATATATATATATATTTATATATAAAATAAATATAAAATATATAGATAGATAGATAGATAGATAGATAGATAGATAGATAGATAGATAGATAGATAGATAGATATAGATATATATATATATTAATTTCATAAATAAAAATAATTTAAAAAAAAATACATTTTTGGACATTTTTTGGTCACACTTCATGTGGGTAACTACTAACTAGTGACTAGTTGGGCCAAACTACAAAGTCCAGGATGATTTAGTGTGAAATCACCTTAGAAACAGGCTCCTCCTACGACGTCGATGATTGGTCAGCTGTGGTTTCGCGTCTGTCGTGTTGAACTCCCAACAGCAGATGGCGACTGTCGTAGCAGCACTAGTGCTGGACTAACACAGAAGAAAAGCGGCGTCATTCAGTAATAACACGTTAGTTTGTGTGCGTGTAATGGCAGCAATGTGCCATAAAAAAGATTCACTTTGATCTGACACGATTTTAGAAGTAAGGGAGTTAAAAATAAGTTTGGTAAGTTTGACTTTTTTGTCGTTTTTCTGGGATGAAGTATGCATGCTTACTAGCTTCTGTCTAGTTACAATGACTTTTAGGGAACTTCGCTATCATTTGAAACGATGAAGCTGAGGGTTTAAATGACATTTTAACTTTACATTTTACTTTTTGGCAGTGTAGCCTAGGGTAAAATAACATACCAAACTTATATTGAGTATTGTGATAGTCTTTCTCAATCCTTTAGGACTCAATACACAAACGATTAACACACTCAAAACAATTACACAAACAAAACATTACCTATTTTGTGTTATCAAACAACATCAGTGAACTGAGGTGCCTGAGAAGAAATATAAATGATCATTGCTTTGGTCCTTGTGGGTTAAACGATGGTTTTTGGTACGAGTTAAGTAAATTGTGGGAAGGTGTAGGGAATATTAATTTATGTTGCTCTGTCAACTCTTGCTGATTTTAGTTTGTTCTTTCATTATTAGTGCCACTGGTTGTCGATCATGGATGTGTTGATGTACCACAAACTTCCAACCCTGCTGTCCAGGACTTTCTTCAAAGCATTAAAGAGAAGCCACATCAACTGTGCCACTCACACGTCTGCCTCAGTCTGTGCCCCTTCCAAACCAGTTATTCCAACACCGCTTGTGTCTCGTCTCTTCCAGCCTTCCAACCTCCGGGAAGGTCAGGAGGGAGGAGACTTGACATGCCGTAGCCAGAGACTGATGTTGCAGGCAGGACTGATCCATCCCTCCAATCCTGGCTGCTTCTACTATTTACCAGTGGCTCTGAGGTCCATGGAGAAGCTGGTCCGGGTCATTGATGAGGAAATGCACGCAATCGGTGGGCAGAAAGTTGACATGCCAGCACTGTGCAGTGCAGAACTTTGGAAGAAGAGCGGACGTTGGGAGCTTATGGGAAACGAGATGTTCAGGCTACAGGACCGGCACAATGTGGAATACTGCCTTGGGCCGACTCATGAAGAAGCAGTTACTGAACTTTTTGCTTCACAGAGCACAGTATCCTACAAGAAGCTTCCACTTTTGCTGTACCAGGTATTAAAAATAGCTTTTGCTGTTGAAGCCAATAGCCTTTTGGGCTGTGTTCCTACATATTTAATAATTTTGCATTGTTGCAAAGCAGCTTTAAAAAAATAGCAGAGAACCAACAGAAAAAAATCAGAAATAAGAAAAAAGAAATATTAGAAAATAGAAAACATTATATGGATATTATTTCACACAGTAGAGTTTTGGGGACCTAATTTGTGGTCCTTTTCTCGACTTCTGTTCCCCTCTCTTCCCATAAGATTTCCCATCTCATCTTCACAGCACTTCCAATAAGTGATTAAAAGATGATAAACAGTTAAGAGATATATTTTAGGCAGGTTATTCTTGCATTTTATAATAATTATTCAAAACTGTGTCTTCTGTTATAGTAAAGTAAAGCAAAAATAACATGTGGTCATGTCTTTCAGGTGACACGCAAGTTTCGTGATGAACAGAAGCCAAAGTTCGGGCTCCTGCGAGGCCGGGAATTCTACATGAAAGATATGTACTCCTTTGACATTAGTGAGGAAGCTGCCTTTAATACATATCAGTCTGTGTGCCGAGCCTACGGACGTCTGTTTGACCGTCTTGGCTTGAGGTGGGTGCAGGTTCAGGCTGCCACTGGAAACATAGGAGGTACGCTTTCCCATGAGTTTCAGTTACCAGCAGACATCGGGGAAGACCGATTACTTGTTTGTGGAAACTGTGGCTTTTCTGCCAATGTTGAAACCGTGGAACCAGGGCAGACTGACTGCCCACAGTGCCAAACTGGCACATTGACTGAATCCAGAGGCATTGAAGTGGGACACACTTTTTATCTTGGCACAAAATATTCACAAGTGTTTAAGGCTTTATTTGTCAATGCTCTGAATGAGCCTTTAGTGGCGGAGATGGGCTGTTTCGGACTGGGTGTTACTCGAATCCTTGCCGCCTCTATAGAAGTTCTGTCATCAGAGGATGCTATTCGCTGGCCTGGATTAATTGCCCCTTATCAAGTATGTGTTCTTCCACCTAAAAAGGGCAGCAAGGCACATGAAGCCACAGGAAAGTCTGAGGATCTGGCTCAAAGCTTGGGCAACAGTTTACCCAACCTGAGAGGAGAGGTGGTTCTGGATGACAGGAATCAGATGACCATTGGTAAAAGACTTAAGGATGCTAAGATTCTAGGGTATCCATATGTGGTGGTGGTTGGGCAGAAAGCTTTAGAGGATCACCCCATTTTTGAGGTCCTTTGTCAGCAGAGTGGAGAAACCATGTTTCTTAGCAAAGACAGGCTGGTGGATCTTTTGAGCAGAGTTGAAACTATCTAGTAATGTTCTAGTCTTTGTTTTATGGGATACAGCTTCAGGAATAGAATATTTTGGAGGCAGTTCCGGCAAATCAAAATCAGTTCTCTGCTGGTATAATGTCTAAAATGTTGTCAACACATCTAGTTGCCTGTGTAATAATCCACTGATTTGTAAGAAGGTGTATAAATATTTTATTTATAAATAAAAAGAATACCAGCACATTAGATTCACAAGTTTGAGATTTGTGATAACATTAAACATCATAACATCTAGATGTTACCATGTTTAAAGAACACAATTTGCAATGCACATAACATGGAGGCGATCATGCAGTCTTAGCTTAAAGCATTTCACAGAAAACACTGCCGTAATCCATTAAGATATTTACAGATGGCTCCATCCAATTCCACTACAACCTGTTCCTCGTGTGAGAACATTTAAAAGCTCACTGAGATGATTAATAAACAATCTGATGTCTTATGCATTATGATAGCTTCACTTGTTTGTTTTAACCTTACACAAAGCCATTTTTAGTCATACATTAGTCCTTTATGTAGTGTTAAGAGAATTCTGTACGCACTGTATACAGATTTTTCACACAATCCACCTGTGTATCTACCATCAGTAGCACATAACTGAAATGGAATAATGCTATTGATATGCAAAATCAACTATTCACTATGTTCTTGGTATATGTAGTGCAGATAACCGCACAATTCACTTAATGATCCTTTCATTCACAATGGGTTTTACAAAGCAGCATTTTGAATGGAGGTGACAATCTCTTCTTGGGGAGCTATTGGGTAGTACTTCGGTTCAAAACACAAATACGTCATCATTTCATGACCAGGGTCAGCGCAATTACATTCCACAAGACTTCACATTATGTTGCAGCAGAATGATCACATTGCCTTAATATTTGGCAGATTCCCGTGAAGCAAACCAGTGTTAAGAGCAAAGCTCTTACAATAGCTCTTGACTTGTTCTTTATGGGAATCTAACCAGCAACTTTATTGGTTACGACAACTGAGCTTTAACCACTACACCACCCAAAAGCTGGCCTGCAAACTAGTCTTAACATAACTATTTCACTGTTGCTAACAACCTGGAGAGGTAAATATACTTGTTCAAAACTTTTGTAAAACCCAATTAGCTCCTCAGGTGGAGGGTTGACTATTTCAGATTTAGTCAGTTATGTCTTCATCTAGGTCACTGTCTGGAGAGCCTCTGTGCCTGTACTCTGCTGTGTTGGACAAACGCTTCCAACCGTTGTCTGATTTCTGATTTCCTGTACTGAGTGACCTGCCCAGACGTTTCACAGCTCTCTCCTCAGAGCCATCCTCTGTCGATGCTTGGCCTCTGTGCTCTGGAGCCTGACGGTGGAGATCGTGCCTCAGGTTTTCCAGATTCAGAGCCCACGGTCCCAACTTCTGCCAGTTCACTCTCTGGAAGGCCATGATGCAATGCAGATTACCCCCCACCTATATGTTGGAATTATATGGGGCATTTCTCTCTTACATCATACATATAAACATGCATATAAAAAATACAATTGTATTCCTCTGTCACGTACCTTTTTGGTTTTACGATACTGAATGCCTCTCTCTATATGGCGAATATCTAAGTATTCTGGGTTCTGAGTGTTCAGATCTGTCACAACATCTGCCCACCTGATCAAAATATGCAGGTCGTATATATTGATTACACATAATACTTAAGTACACAACATTAACAACCTTTAATAAAGTGATTCATACTTTTTACAGTGGATTGCAGGGTGTTTCCTGCTTGGTTCACCAATGAGAATCCAGTGTTCCATCTCATTTAGAGGCAGTAGCCCTCTGTAAAAGAAAATAATTATAATTATTAATTATAATTATAATTATATTACTTAATTATAAAAAAAACAACAACTTTTTAAATGAAATGCTGTTTTATTATCTTAAGCCAAATGAACCTAAATTAAATTAGAGAAGTTAAAGAAAACAGGTCTGTTAATATTTTGTAGGGGGAAATTTTTATTATTTTGTGACATATTTGATTAAATTATCTTTGTTCTTTTGTACTAAAATATTTAAATATCTGTAAAACTGCTTTCCTATAACACACATGGTGAAGAATAGAAATAAAATTGAATTGTATGTTGTACCTGTACGCTTTGGCTGCTTTTAATGGTGTGGCTTCATAGCCCACAGGACAGAAGTAATGATTTTGACAGTGGTAAATGTAGGCCATGGATTCATCTCTGAGGCCCTGGGTCAGCTTCATCAGAGCCCCATCAGCTAGGATGAAGAAACATGTGCTGTTTAATTATATTTTTTGCTTGAATAACAGAAAAACTATATGTAAAAGATACACAACCACACCTGAACATAAAATAACGAGAATACAACTTTTTGACCCAGCAATTTTTGGAAAAATATTAAG
This sequence comes from Chromobotia macracanthus, assembly GCA_036877525.1. Taxonomy (NCBI): domain Eukaryota; kingdom Metazoa; phylum Chordata; class Actinopteri; order Cypriniformes; family Botiidae; genus Chromobotia; species Chromobotia macracanthus. Next base: position 5,305,290 of record JAZGTH010000062.1, on the reverse strand, counting down.
CAACTACGTGATCTCTCATTACATCTGAGCTGTTGTCTGGTCAACAGACTACATCAAAAGTGCATTTGTAGAACAGTATGCTATCTGTTCTTATGAAAAATGACTTGAAATGCACACACCTGTCTCTCCTGCTGTCTTGTGCTTCCCATGAGGTTTGTACAAAATATAAGAGCAACCTCGGACACGGAAATTATCGTTGATTTGTCTAAACCATCTGCACCAAGATAAAAATAGATATAGACTTGAATTTAAAAATAGAAACAGAAGACTGAGAAGAGCAAGAAATACAGTCATATTACCTCATCAAAGTGGCATTGCCTGTGAATGGCCCAAATTTGATGTCTTCAAACGGAGGCTGGAAACCAAGTATGTGCAGGGCCTCTTCCTGAGAAATAGGTGGAAGACTGAACAAATGAAATCTGAAGGTTAATCATTGCAATTCCTGCAGGCTTCAAAGATCAGCTTACAATTTTCAAAACAGATCAAATAATTGTTCTGTTTTTGCTTCTGAAAATACATTTTTAGACATATTTATCCCTACATCTTTAAACAAAAAAAAGTGTAACTTGTACTTTAGGTCCCTTTGGATAAAAGCGTCTGCCAAATGCATACGCATAAAACTGAACGCAGTTAAACATTTGTATAGAGAAATGTGACTTTGTGGCAAGTCTTACATACTAAATTTCTACAGTCTTTAACAAACATCTTAAAAATGATCTACTAGTCACAAAATTGAAAAGTGGCTAATACATTTCAGCAAGGAACACAGACCTGCCTGCTCCTAAAGTACTGTAGAGAAAGTTCCAGCAGGAGATGAGTGAAGAAATTCCACATGACGTTTTATACTGCGGACGGCTGATGCAGTACCTAGAAAATCAAAGAGTTTTAAAATTTGCTTTAAAAATAAGCAATGAAAGCTTATAATTTTCTCATTCCAATGAATGCGAGTTGAAAAACTTATACCATCTGCGGAGGTCCAGGACTTTCCTCTGTTTGATGTCCTCCGCTGAGGCTTGTGGTGGGATATCTTGGAGGTTTCTGCTTGGCCTGTCTGATGATTTCATTTTCTTTGAGTTTAACTTCTTTAAATTACCTGAGGAAACAATATAGTGGTTTCCATTTTTAATAGCATAAATATTATAATAGACTCTTGGTGGTTCAAATTTATCCACACACATTAAATCAATAAATATGCATTTCATGATAACATAAAAAGGTTCTTTAAAATAGAAAAGAAAGTCTTTGTTGTGTCTGGTGTTTATATACAGCATATAGCTCTACATAAGCTCAATGTAAAGTATGTGAGTAGAAAACATGATTATAATACTAAATCTGCCCTTTCTCTGAGCAAATCTACCACATTGAACAGCACAGTTCTCTCAAAATTTTGACTCTAAGGTTAATTTAGTACGGAAATATACAGACAGACTTTCTCAGTAGTTTACAGTCTGCTCAGGTAAGCACTGTGAGGTTAAATCTATAGGAATGATTAAACTGTGCCTTCCTCAGATTAGCTGAAGTCATACACAATCATCTGAGTCAATGAGGCCATAACTGTAGTTACATAAACTACAGCAGATGGTATGACATCATTTTTCTGGCACATATCATGCTCTCCAGATTCTTCTTCTTATTCTTAAGTCTCACACTTGTATTTCAGATTTATGAAAAACATTTAATTTCAAAATGAATAACTTCCACAATTTATATTTCATCATTTCATTTTCAAAGTTCTTCCTTAAGTTCTTCCAAGGTCTACAGTATGTAAATGTCAGTAAAGACATACTTGTTTTGGACTTTCGGGTTAAAACCGCATCAAAATCGGAGGTGTCAATCTCCCAGGCCAGGACAGGCTTGTTGCTGGATGTCACAACCTCCACATCACAGGTTCCATCTAACAACACACTTATTCCAGCGTGACTCTGAGAGGGGGAAGCAGTGTTGGGTTTGTTTTGGGATGCCCCACTGTCTGGATTGGCTGGAGGCACATCTTCAGACGTCATGATTGGTCGGGCTCGGTTGAGCAGTGCGTAGTCCGAGCAGACGGTGTAGAACTTCTCCCGGGAATGTGTTACGGGGCAAGTCCATGGAAGCTGAAACTCTGCACTGGAGGCCCGTCGCACCCGCAGAGAGTCACGTGTCACTGGGCTCAGGAAGCTGTGCTCACGCTCATCTTCTCTGCCCGGGGCCCGTGACGGGGCCTCCTGATCAGCACTAGCAGATACCTTGGCGCCTTCACTTTCCGCAGTGTTAGGCATTGAACGGAGAACTGGGATGATGGTTAAGAGAATAACCTACAGGTGTTTGTTCAGCTGGGACAGTTTGATCCAAAAGGAGAGATCAAGGAATCTCACTAACTACAATTAAAATAAGAGACAGAGATTGCATGAGGAAACTGCAATTCAACAGCCAAGCGCAATCTACACGACAAAATCAAATTAAGGATTATAAATGAAGTATTACATAACTATACAATGCTTTGAAAAACATATGCAATCTTTTTTTTTTTTTTACATTTGCTCTTATTTAAAGTGACTTACAGAAGTGCTACTGTTGTGATCAACAGATGGTGCACAATTTTTAGGAGCACCGAAGCATCATTCACGAAAACAAAACACCTAAATAACAAAATTATGTATGGTTACATAGTCCTGAACTAGGCCAGATTGCTCTCATCCAGAAAAGACTGACTAAGGAAGCTAAGACTGACAGTAGCTTTCAATAACAGGCGTTTAAATGGACTAACCCTCATTTGCACCACATAGTTAAATTGTGTACTTACATCGTCATATGTCAGCATCGTTTGGTCACTCTGTATCGATGACAATAGCTAGCTCATGTTTCAATAACAGATCAGAGGATAAATCCCTGCAATCTGACTCCAAACCTTTACATCGCACAGCCACAACATTCATAGCAGCTAAGCACAATCCATGCAGCCATTAACAGGCTCTTAGCACAACCCAGCAACCCACTTTTTACCCCAACCATCGTTATTTCGTTGAGAAATATAATGTGAAAACGCATGCATTTGTTGCATTTGATCTTTGTTAAACGGGTTGAAACAAGCTGACTGCACCTACCTCGTCAATCCTGCGGGGATGTTTTATATAAACTGCACTGCGCGACCTCTCCGTTTGACTGCCTCGCTTTCGGCAGGCGATTCCAATCCTACATATGGGGGTGTTGTAGCAGATAAAAGATCAAAATATCTCTTTAAATCACATTTCATTGTATATACTATAACACTTTATAAAGTGATATTGAAAACACATGTAGATATTTATCGAAAACGTTGACGTTTGACTGGCGGTTTAGTAAATCGTGATAGCTTTAGAAACGGCCCACCTCTGTTTTGGTTTTCTTTCAGAGGAAGTAAAGCGTGGTTGTGTTGAATGTGGCCGAGCTGCATGTAAATGAATGAACTGAAGTTAAACTGTTAATAAACAGCATAAAACTTTAAAAAAAAGACATTAAAAAGACTTAAAATGTAGCCTGGTTTTATAACTTTTTCTTTTGAAAATGCATGAATAATATGCTTTTACTGTGCCTATGCATTTGTTTTAAAACGTGGCTATAGCTTACATATTATATGAATCTCATGATAAGCTTGTTTGTTGTTTATTATAAACGCCGCTTATTTAAAGCAGCTTTTTATACTTAACTTTTATATTCAGGGGCGTGGCTTTCCTTACAAAAAAGTCTGCTATTGGTATACGTCTTATAAACAAAAAATAAGAAATTATACTTTCACATCTGCTTTGTATATATTTCTCAGAAATGCACTTTTTAGAGAAACAAATTATTGTAGTGTATTCAAAGTTTACTACTGTTACACTTTAGTTAGCTCTACTTAAAATATACTTATAAACTTTACATAGTATTGAACTAGAACACTTACAAGTACACTAGATGTAATACTTACTACGTAAATTATACTTAGAAATAAACTTTGCTTAAGTGTACTAAACACTGCTTTGGAAACACTGATGAATGTCAAAATGTACTGCGGGTTCTCTCGGTTTGTGGACCATCTCGGTTACATCCAATACCAATTCAAACAGTAGTTTTTACATTTTTACATTACTAAAAATTAGTAATGTATTGAAATGTGTAAAATTATACAGAATATTTGATATTATTGATGCCATATTGTGGCTGATTTGTTGAATTTCTTTTGCACAACTGTTTGTTTACAGATCAGTTTGTTTACTCGTATACGCACAGGTCTCATAGTTTTGGAGAAATACACCCGGCAAGGTGTTCCTCCTCACCTTCTGCAAGTTGTATTTGGTTTACAACTTCAATTTCAAAATTACCAGCAGACATTCAGCACACAACTATCCTCAATCCTTAAATACAGATTGCTTGTTCGTTCACAATTACCGTTCTGTTTAGCAGGGTTAGATTTTAGGCACAAACAAAACAAGTTGATATTCCAACTTAATGTTTATTTTAACCAATGTGAGCTGTCTTTCCCTCAAGTGACAAATGAATGATGCAAAGAACACATTTCAAGTTCTTTAAGCTCCCTCAAATTAAGTCAATTTCAGCAAATAAAGCTTTTCACTTTATGCAGAGGTCAAATAAAACAAAATGAAATAAAATTGGACAATCTGACTTTGACTTAGAGGGGTAAGACCATATGGTCCTAATAAACATGATAATAATTATCATCTTGCTAACCACTTAATACTTGTTTCCAAATGTTAAAAGAACTAACAAGTGTGGTCAGAAAATTCTCTAAAACGAATGAAATCTTTAAAGCAAAATAACAGCTCTATGAGCGGGGTTTTACACAAAGTGCTTATTTTAAATTGAGTAACACTGCATCTTAAATTATACAGTAATACTGGGTCATATACCTGAAATCCAAATTCAGTATTACTCAAAACAGGGACTCTAAAATCGTAAAGAAAAACATCCCTACAAGGGCAATACCATTCCCGGCCAGTGTCTACAATCTTTCATTCATTGTGTCAGTTAAAATTTAACCGAAGACATTTTTACAATATTCCACCAAAATAAACAGGCCTGAATTTTGAAGGGTACATGGAAATGCAGCACTGGATTTTGGGTGAAAATTTCTACCTTTAGAATTTCCGACTTTAATTAAATGGATTTTTATAATTAAAATGATCTTGGATGTACAAAGTACTGTTTTACAAAGGGAAATAAAAGAATATTAGAAACCACTGCATTTTTTGTTTTGCATAATGGGGCAAATCTATGTCAGATTCCATTGTTGCTGTCAGGACTGTTAGGCCAGGGCTCTGAGTTCCAGCGATTTAGTGAGGGAGACCACCCCATGTTCCAGGGGTTGTAGGTGCGGCCCATGTCATTGGGGGCAGGTGTGGGCGGTGCAGTATGGCTGGCCAAGTCAGGGAGAGTGGGGGGTGTAGGCGGGTTGAAGGGGTTGAGGGTGGAGTCATTGCCGGTTGACCAGATGGAGCTGCTGAAGGACCATGGACTGTGCGCATTCCCCAAAATGGACTAAAGACAGAAAGAAAGACATTCATCCTCTTAGCAGAAATACTACATTTATCTGGAGTGATGGGATATCTTGAGCATACAACCTATCTCATGTATAATCCTGCTGTCTGGCAAATAAGTTAATTTGTCTTTATTACACAGCACTCTGCAATACTTGACTCTGATGGCCAGTTGCTATGGTATTTATTCCCTGATAACAGCCACCTAAATCAACTGTCTAAATAACACAGGGTCATCCTGATACTGCGTGTCATCTTGACCTTGCAAATAATTTACTTACAAATAAATTAAAGGTAAATATTTATAAATATCAATAATTAATAACATTCATATGGTTATATTTACAAAGAATTAAACCAAACTGCATATTTTGTGCAGTTTGAGCATTTTGTCTCGGCTTAAAGCTGATAGTTAATGGTTTTAATTTGCAGAAGGTTTGTATTTGTTACAAATGAACTACTAAAATATTTAATATCAATATTTTATGTCCAATAATTTACTCATGTTGCAAGTAGCTGTATAATAAGTGGAAAAATGTGCCAGTTGTTATAGCAAAAAAAAAAACGTTAGTTATCCCCTTCATTATCCCTTAAGGTATAAAGACAAAGATGTAATGATTAGCTTGCACTCACAGACAGCGTTAAATGAACATGCATTCAGATTAACCTCCTTTTACATTCTTAATTCTTTCTCAGTATTATTGTGCATGTTTTTCACATCTTTATGTGTGTTCATTGGGGAACATTGTCTCATTCACATTCATTAGGAATGTGAATAAGACAGGCTAATTTGACAGCTTGCACTCTCCACCATTATAAAATGCATGATTATATTGAATTTAAATGTCTTACAGTTGTGGGAGTTGTGGGAGATCCAGAGCTAGTAGCCCAAGAATTACTAGGATCAGTTTCCCAAATGGACGGTGATACTGGAGTGTAGTCAGGCCAGCTCTGCTGGGGCTCAGAACTCTTAGGAACAGTCATACCTCTAAAAACTAATACAGAGAGTAATAATTATATTGGGCACACTGACACCAGCAAATGACAATCAGTCAATCAAGAAATAAATTAAAAAGGTATAACATTTTGCTTTGAGTCGATGGGCTGCTGCATACCTCCAGAGAGGTTAAGGGGGTTGTTGAGTCCAAAAGCAGAGAAAGAATTAGCCGGGCCAAAACTGGGGCTGCTGGTATTGTCTATTGGGCTCCACAATCCAGAACTAAAAATAAAAAAAATGCATGATAACATCATTAGGTGTTTATAAAAAGAAAGAAAAAGATTTAGTAGATTAATTGTTCTCATTGTTAAATAACATACCTATCAGATTCCTCACTCTCCACTGAGGTCATATGAGCCAGCGTCACCTTTCCAAGACTGTCAGGCTTACCTGAACCACTGCCACCTGTGAAAACAAAAGCACACAATGGCCACATCCTGCACCACAACATTAAAAGTGCATCCATCAGCAGCAATCTGACAGCTGTACTCACCAGGACTTCTGTCATAGCCAGCAGCTACAGCTGCAAAGGTTGGATTTCCATTTTGGCCAGGAAGAGAGGCTGACTTGGTGAGTTTATTCCCTGGAGCCTTCTTTGAACTAACATCGCTACAAAAATACATAAGACAAGCAATTGAACTCATTGATATTCTATACATTTTGTCAAATGTCTGAATAAGGCCATCCAAATTGCTTAAGGGAAATTATCCAAATGCCATAGTTTCCTGTTATGGGCATTTTAAAAGTTAAATCTTGGTGTCCAAGGTACCTGCTGGTGTGGAGCATGTTGTTGTAGCTTCCACGAGGCACCAGGCTAGGAGAGGTCGGGGGTGGAGAACAGCTTCTGGACATAACCGAACTGGGTCCTTTCAGAAATGGGTCTGCATGCATGGTCTGCATAGATATCTGCTGAAGACTGTCTGCTTCTGATAAAAACAATATTTAGAAATATTTAGATCCTGAAACAGAGGTACGGTAATTAACTAGAAACTGACTGTACGTTTACACTACATATTAATAAACTGAAGTGATTACTAGCTAGATGTACATGATAAAAATAAATCCTGCTAACTTAACCCTGAAGTCTATATATTCATCTGGGCCCAAGTTTTCATTCCTGTCTTATTACTTACGATCACCGGTTTTGTTGAGTGGAATGTCCCATTCTGGTGGAGGGGACTCTTTATCCCCTTCAGATCCACTGCTATGGCCCAGCTCCTGCATGGAGCCATTGGATAGAAACTTTCCAAGTAGAGATGGCCGCTCATCCCCCATCCTTCCACTGACCACTAAGAAAGACGGAACAAATTTATCTTCTTTTTTTTCTATTTTTTCTTCTCTTTTTCTAGAGTTAACAGATTCAAATGCAAAATGGAAAGCTCAGATCAGTCACTAACATTTGCTCGGAGCCCGTGGTTTGGAGACACCATGAATTCCTGTGCTGTTGAGGGTTTTGGTTAAGGTTTTTCGCTGCTTATCCTGTTTTTCCAGGGGAGTGATGTAAGGGAGTTCTAGAGAGCTGCGTAGAAAATAAAGATGTTGATCATAAACTAAGCTTCATTTAACATAGAGAGGGATTGTTTAGACAAATGCACCAGCCATCACTAGAACCATTTCCATTGTATTAAAAAAATGTATTTATTCCGAATCAGTGTACTATGTAGTAAAGCTTAATGCAACCTAATTCCGCTCCACTAGAGGCACCAAACTGAATCACAGTTCTAAACATGCCTTTGGTTCCCACTGTACAGCCAATAGAAAGCCAGATCCAAATTTAAGGCACAGGATGACACAATGTAAATAACAGGCAGCTCGGTTGCATTACTCAGACAATTACAATTTCTTTTGGTGCCCCTAAGTGACATTGACATGACACACTTAGATTATAGATTTAGATAGATTTATCTTTATAGATAGATAGCTATAGATTTAAATCCTAACAAACCTGGATTTCTCCACCTGGCTGTCCTTTTTTGCAGTTGACTGTTTCTTATTTTTTGGTTTAGTTGGGGAGGGAGTAATTTCTTCTCTTTCTTTTCCACTGTCCATACTGGTTTTGCTTTTGGCCTTCACTGGCTCCTGTTTATAACAACAACAACAACATACATGTAACATGTAACTGGTAGAGCATTCCACTAGCAACGCCAAGGTCATGGGTTTGGATCCCAGAAATATATTTATTATTCAAAGACCTTTGTTACTTTGGTTAGAACTTTTAGGAATTACGATTAGCCTAGCATTTGTGACTTGTGTACGTGCCTCTTTAATATTGGCCTCCATGTCAGGGTTTGAGGTCTCAGTGGTAGTAGAGGAGCTGTCATCATTGTCTGCTGGTGGTTCTTTTAAATCTTCCCCTTGAGTCTTTCGCTTTATTTTTCTCTCCTTTTCCTCTTTCTTCTTCAGAGCTTTTGTTTTATTTCTCACTTTCCCCTTTGATTCAAGCACTTCAAAATAAAAACATGTAAAGAGAACTGTAAAAATCACAAGTTACAATCTGCATTTAGCAATTAGCAAAGGATCAATGACAAACGCTGTGAAACAAGATAAAAGAATCGTCATAATCTGACCTTCCACAGCCATAAACCTCTGCATTACCTTTGTTTTGTGAAGATGGCTGTGAATTCTGTTCTGCAGACACCATGGCTGGAGACTCTGGCCTGTCGAGGTCTTTGTCCATAGCCACTAGGAGTCTGTTGTAATCCTGATCCTCAGTACTGTGGACTCTATTGGACTGTGAGGACCCTAAGGTCTGAAGGTCCTCTAAGAGGCCTGACCCCTGCTGCTGCTGCCGGGAACTCCGGGCTTTCCGGTTCGTCAGCTGGCCTAGTCCTTGGCCACTGTCTTTATTGAGAGAATAGGTGGAGGAGGACTGCATAGATCCAGAGCGGCCTGAACCAGATCTGGCTTTGCTGTCTGGCAGAACACCATTGCCATTGGAATTGGAGTGTGGACCACCTTGCCGACCCCCAGCCCGTCCTCCACTGCCTGACCCGTACATTCCTCTCATCGAATTCTGGTTGGAGTCTGCAAAATCATTCAAGCTGCAAAAGATTGAACACAATCCACAAAAAAAATCATGTGGTGTGTGACAAGGAAGAATGTACAGTGAAAAAGTGAAAGACCACTTTAATGTAAAATCAGCTAAATAAGTGCCAACTCCACTCACTTAGCATCACTCTGAATTCGTACAATTTCCCTGAGATCAAATGGTCTTCCAGTCTCCATAGGAGAGTTGGATTCCACAGATAACCGTCGTTTGAAGGGCTCCCATATTCCCTGGGCCTCTAGATAGGCTGTAGCGATGACCAGCAGGAACATGGAGCTAAAGAGATATGACTGTTAATCATCTTTAAATATAGATAAACTGTTTCAGTCCCATGTGGGGCATCACAATAAAGCTTTTTGCAGTGTGAACGCAAGAAATTACAATTTTACAAAACAGATCCAAGCCAAATGCGTGCATGATTAATTCAGATTAAGCTGTTCAGAAAATCTGAATTGTGAGTAGTGATATAAAAAACAAGACCTCATAATGAGGGAGACGATGATGTAGAGCTCTAGTTCCCAGTTGGGGCGGGGAAGGATCTCGGCACACACTGGCAGCATGTGATATGGCAATGAGGCATTCAGCATAAACACAAACACTGAGCCTCCTGCAGTGACCAACTTCAGCTCTCGGATAACTCGAGACGATGTGAAATCTGGTGTAAACCTGCACATATACATCAGATAAGACCAACATTCAATATTTTTTTCAAACCCGAGGCAGCTCAAAGAGAACTCTTAACTCAACATATATAAGAAACATATCCCATAGTGCTGCATTTTTAAACAGTAACGCTGAAACTACTCACAATATGATGAGGTCTTTTGAAGTGTTTGGTTTAAGTGCAAATTCTTCACAGTTGAGAATTTTGAATCCGTAGCCTTCACATGCATTGCCACTGATCTCCATCGATCGGATGTGAATTGGCAGAAGCCCTGTGTTCTCCAGCCTGAATGTCTTTCGAAGTGTGAAGTTTGGCTCCTTGGCTTTGACTTTGAGAAATACACAGATTCAGTAATCACGTGAATAGAAAGGTAAATTCTCCAGCTAGTTTACCACAATGATAAAGCTAAGGCACAATGTAAACAGCTTCAAGTATTTGTTAAATGTTTAAAGATCCTCACCATCTGAACAGTCTTTGAGAAATGATTCAGTAAGTTTAAACCTCAAGGAGCTGCCAACACCTGGGGCTTTACCAGCCAGCCTCAGACTCTCTGTGGTACCTCGACCATGGACCATAATTAGGTCAACTACTGTCAGGTTGTTCCTGTATAAAAATGAATGACAGTGTTAAACTGAGTACTGTCATTCTACTTTGACAGATAAAATGGCATATCGAGCTCACCTGATGACCAGCAGAGATGACACAGTGTGATTGCTGATGGGTCTAAACCTCACATTGAAGGACTTCACCTCCCCAGGCATCAGAAGCAGGTTGTATACATAGGGCCGAATTAAACCTTCAATAAATCCTGTGGAACTCTTCATTTCTGAAGACTGACACACACACATACACACACACAAATTATTAGCGACACAAAGAGATGCCTTTGTGTAGCTATCCCAAAGCCACTTTTGCCGTATGAATGGGAATCTCAGCAGGGACCTAGTGATGCAGTATTAAATCCATATCTGGCTCCCAATGTTATAATAATGTGATTTCTTTTGTGTATGTAGTTATTTACATTTTTCTGCACTGGACTTTGGTGTTTTGCACAAGTATATTCTTAGCTTGTTTTGAGTTTGGATTTTGGTCCAGTAGAAATAAATCAGTGTGCACTGAACCAAAGCAGTACCAAAGCATTTGCCTTCTTACAAAGTTGCTCTTAATTTTTCCCCACAAATATTCATTCTTGGCAAGAAAATACAGACAGAGCATTATGAGATGAAATATCACAATACTATGAAACATATTTGTGCCCCACCAGTTTTTACTATGCCGCAATTCTTGCTTGAGGTTGGAATAATGAAATAAATTTTGTCGAGTAGAACAGTCAAATTAATTTATTGACTAAACTGAACAATAAAATGTAATTATAAGTTACTTACCTGATTTTTCTGGACCTGGAATTCCAGTGTATTTGTGTTAATGTTGATATTAGACAACTTTCCTGGAGGAAATCTTTACGACAAGAGAAAAGAGACACCAGACAATTGTGAAATTCAGAAATGCAGTCAACCAACACAAAACAAAGATCTACTCGTGTATTGGCCTCTTTCTTGGATCTGACAGGTTGTGCCCTACCTGTCAGCAAGTTTCCCTGTGAAAACTATGGGATTTGGGTACAGAGCCACAGGAAGCACCTGAACATAGACTGGGACATCAGCCGGGTTTTCCAGAATCACTTCTTCTTCCTTTGAAGACACAATTTCAAAGACAATGCATTTCATTTGGGTCAAGTACCATAGCTTGCATGAGTGTTTGTGTGTCGGCATAGAGAGATTTATGGGCTACGAGCAACGCATAATATATCTGCTTGTGTGTCTGGACTGAACACTAAAGATGGCATGAGAAAGAACTGGGCAAGATGACAGAACTGTTACTTGGGCTATAGATCTGTTTCATCGTAGTGAAAAATGAAAATAATCAGCATCTGAGGCATGGGTTTCCTCTGGAATTTCTCTCTGGGTTTGGAATGCTGGTTTTAGATTGGTGAGTAAATAAGTTCTGTGGTTAACATTACTTAAAGAGTCATGCTGTGTTTTATACACAGTCCTGTCTCCAACATAAATTTTGAAGCCATTGTGTTTTATGTCATGATAATAAAAGAGCAATAGTCAAAGCACCCAACCCCTTAAAAATGCTACATAAAGACTAAAAATACTGCAACGGATGTGAGCTTATCTGCTTGACAAATCGAACATCTGCTAGTCCTTATATAGTATCGGGCTTTAGAATTTGAGGTATGACTGTGTATAAGTGTGTAGAGTAAAACAAAGAAGTCTGTTCAGGTCTGTTCTTGAATGGGTTAACAAGTTGCTATATACATCACTGTGCATGTGTACATACACTTACCGATGAGCTGTTGGTGTTGGTGAGAGGGAAATGTATCTGTTGCGATGAGTTGAGCAGTGAGGGCCACGTAAGCTGTGCAGAAATTTTGGCCTGCACGTTCTTCTGCAGATCTGTATTCACCTCGAAGAACGCTTCAACCCTTCACAAACACGAGAAACACGTCACCGAAAGCTACACATACATTCATTGTACGGTTATCTTAAAACATCTGCTTTAAGGCTCAGGAGGAAACAGACTCACTCAAGGCCTGATTGCTCTTTGAGCTCCCGCCATCTTTTCAGGAGCCTCTGATGTAGATCTACATCAGCGTCCCACATGTCCTCCTGCATGACTAAACCATGAGGCCTGGACTCCGCTGGAGCCAAAACACACAGAAAGAGTATTGAGATAAAAACATGCAAAAACAACAAATACTTTGAAATTGGAATAAAAACGTGCTGGAGGAAAACATACATTTTAGCACAAACGGTAACCCCACGTAACAGTGATCACCACACTGCAAGCTGGCATCAAAATAAATATTTGCTACCTGGAAATGGAAAGTAAAATATTAATTTAATACTTGGAGTTCATTCAGGTAATAATACTAAGTTAATTACACTTGACATCAATGCATTTATAAAATCTATTGTTGTAGTTTGTAATATAAGACGAGCAAATTATTCCAAATTCAGGTGCAATTTAGGTCTGGAATTTTGTTATAATTTGGCCTGGCACCTTGGACTTTCGTCGGGGTTCCAACTCCACTTTATTATTGCGAAGTCGTTTGAAGTAAAACCGGACATCCTCTGTGAGAGAGCGAATCTGCTGAAGCCTCACTTTCTGTGAGTACGAACTCTGTATGCTGAACCCTTGGTGAACTACTTTTCCCTACATGCAAATCAGACAGTGAAAAACATAGCTGAAAATCTTACTTTGAAATTATTTGTTATCTAATGTATGGTCTCGACATTAAAAATAATGTCTTGTAACAACACAAATTAGCATGACATAGGACACATATTACAGGTACAATAGAAACGTGTGCTTTCAACATACATTTTGAGCATACTTTTTTAAACCATTATTTTAAAAAATGTTATTTTGTTTACATTAAGAACATTTGGAGAATACTGACCATCTCCCAAACTCACCGGGAAGGAAGGAGGCAGAATGATGTGTTTAGGGGAACAGCTTAAAGTTCCTACTGCTATGAGAGCCTTTACAGGAATGGTCATTATCTAAAAGAGATACAGAGCAATTTAAGCTTATAGATAATTGCTATTGGGGTAATTGAAATAAAGACCTTCATGTGAACATGTTAAACATGCTCTGGACAGGACCACATACCTCATAGTCTGTTGTAATGTGTACAGCTCCATCATAAACTCCTTCTAAAGCTTTTGCCAACAGAGTAACTTTAAAAGTTGCGTAATAGCCTGAGGCTAAAATTACCTGCACGAAAACAGACAAGCAAGACATGAACACCTACACAAACAAATGACATAGTCCTAAAGCCATGCTGCTTTTCCTAAACACACATTCTTGAGTGTGTGAGAAACAGGCTCTCATTCACTTTTAAAACATGAAAAACACTGAAGGAATATACAGGGAATTCTCTTTCCATAACGTCAAGGTAACATTTTATACACAGTGGTAATTACACAAGTGCTTGTCTTAGTGAAATAACATCATCTCATGATAGAACATAAAGCATATCTGCATTTGTCTGTACTGATTCAGACAGTCTGGAATGTTACGAGAAGGCAATCCGTCGAAATGACATATATGGAACAACAAACAACTAAACACACTATCTCAGGAACAGGCTAATATAACATGCATAAACATTTAAAATAAAATATGCCAAAAAGAAATCCCTCTCTTCACATTTCTATTCATGAATACATTGTTTTTGGACTTTTATTTCTAATTTAAAAATGACTGATCGTAACTCTACACTTGTAGCAACCAAAAAAACAAATCTTGCAACTTCAACTTTTTAGTTTGCAAGTACAGACATGCAAGGATTTTATCGGGAGTCAAATGACTGCCTGCTGATATAACCATTTCGTTTCTTAGGACACATATGGAGCCTTAATGTTGTACAGTTACTAAAATTACAGGAAACAATTTGCAATGTTTGCTGGATCCTGTGTGTATGCTGTGTATTCCAGACCTTATAGTTGGATTTTGGATTTAGAAAAAGAGATATGCAGGTGCTTTTTTTATGTATATATCTGGTTTAATAGCGTTGTCAACATCTATGATATGATGTCCATTACCTGAGAAAATATTGTCATTACCAGTGATAAACTATTTTCATCTGGTATTGAAACTAGAGGTCTTCTCGTGTCCTAAAATCCATACCCGACCCTTCTTACCCGAACCTGACATGCATAAATTATGTTTTCAAAAGAAAAACCCAACCCAAGACAGACCCGATTAAATCAGACCCGAGACCAACCAGATGGCATTTATTTTCAAACCCGATTGGACTGAACGAAGAAAGGTAACTTGGTCAATCGCGTCAAAAGTGGACATCACACGCCTTACGCTCTACGCCAATACAGCGTATGATGTCTTTTGTATTGTTGTTTATCACAACCAGACATTGGTTTGCTGGGTTAGTGCAAAAAGCCTCTGCCAACAAGGTGGGCTGTTTATTATAAATAGACACTCCATTGAAGGGATCAGGTCTGATCGGGTCCATTTGGAAAAAGCACATTTATTTTAAATTACTCGAGGCAACTAATACTGAATCCGACCAGTGTCCAAAGCACTTGTCAAAGTGTCTCGGGTCTCGGGTCGGACGTCAGGTTTTCATATCCAAGTGTACCCGTGAAGACCTCTAAGTGAAACACACTGCAGCTTTTTGTTTAATTACCAATCTACATTTTACTAAACACACAGCTAGTAAACATTCTAAACAGTCAGAAAAGATCTGATCTTTCACTGGCAATGAACAGTAATGAACAGAGTGCTAATTGCTGTGCTCTTACAGTTTTGTACTGTGCAGCTGATGTGTTCTGCAGCTCTCTGATTCTGCTAAGTGCTGCAATTCTGTCTCCTCGTTCTGTGTTAAGTAACTCTATTGACAGACTCTCTCCTGTGACCAACCAGGACTTGATCTCCAACTGCAGAGACACAGGGTTTACAATAGAAATTTGTGGTAGTACATTTACTATTACTTTGTCCAAAATGATTAAATGTTACACAATAGTACTAAATATCGACTTGTAACCTCTTACCTCTATTGGGTTACTGTTGACCACCACAAACAGCAAACTACTGCTGTCTGTGGCACTAAGGACACCAAAGTCCAAGATGTGCTCTTGAGGACAGGGAGGAAGAACAATGGGCTGTTCAAAAAGAGAGCAATCACAAAATATGGTCATATGGTTTCATATGGATTACAGTAGTTACTGTCCGACATAGGATGTGTTTTAAAACCTAACAAGTTGCCTACCAAAACACCTTAAAACTAACTTTTTAGTAGACACATGCTATCCAAAAATGCTATCTAGGAAGAAAAATGCTCACTAGGTTTTAAAAACACAGCTGTAGTCATGGTCCTACCTGAATCCAACATAATAAATAAAAATCAGTGCTCTCTGGTGTGCGATCAAGTGTTCATCAGTTCTTGGGTGCACAAGTGAGCTCACAAGGTTTAAGCACTCTTATGAACAACAATGGTGGCCGCCATGATTTTTCTGTAAAATTGTTTATGGTTACAGGACTTTTTGCAGACACACTTTGGTGTTTTTCAAGCATTCAGGTAAGTCACGGTATACAGCCTTGTCTTGAATTTACCCAACTGAACATTTACTTAATTATCTTCTTTTGTGTTCTGCAGGGGGTAAGTTACAAGAGTTTGGAACAACACCAGAATGAGTTAATGGATTACAAATTACATTTCTGGGGGAACTCATCCTTTGATTAACATTCACATAGTGTTTCTAATGTACCTCCAAGAATCCTGTGTAGGCCCTGACTGGCAGGTGAAATTTAGAAGCATTGGTGATGAGGAGAATGTTGCTGTCGATGTTGATGGAAGGTCGTACTTGCCGAAACAGAAGAGAGAAGATGTAGTGCGACTCATGGGGAGGGATAAGAACTGGCATGCTAAAATTGCGCACCTAAAAAAAAACAACAAATTAATGGGCAAAGTTCTCTGCTCAGCTCAACTACTACGAATCTGTAAGACTGACTTACATTAAACATTGTCTTGGCTTCCTCAGGCAGGGACACGTTGTGTATGCGTATGGCAAAGCTGAAGGTATTGGTGAGGTAGATGGGCCTGTCCACTGGATCTACAGGACTGTCTCTGATGTGGAACAGGGTGGCTGTGTGATCGAAGCCCAGATACCTGACAAAAGGTTGAACAACGTTAGAAATATTTTGCTAATTAGTTACGAACACTAAATATTTTCTGGGGAATATAAGGAATTCTTACCCTTCTAAAACCTCTGCTTGGTAAGGGATCTCAAGTTTTGAGTAGCTTTTCTCTTTTGCCTTCACCGTAATTTTTCCAGAAAACTGGTCTGATCGTCTTGCTTTTGAAGCTGAAATGTGAAAGCATCAAACACAACACATCTATTGTTACTTTGTTTCAGTTAAAGCGCTGGTAAAATTATAAACAGCTTAGTTGCTTTGATTTCTTGATAAAATTTGATTCATATTTGGTTATACAGTATTACTAGGACCGCACAGAAATTATATTTTTAACTATATTAAAAACTAGATGTTTTTGCATATTCTGCACTAATTAATGTGCTCAATCACTACAGATTTCAAAACACATAAGTTTCTACCTCCCCCACCACAAAAAAACTTTTTGACTTATTGATTAAATTGATTTAGTTTGTATTAACTGGACACAGAGAGTTGACTGATGGGTCAATCTATGAGGACTCATGTTAATAGATAAACAACAGATTAAACAGGTCAAAGACAATAGGACATACCATCAAAACTAATACTTGCGACTTTGGTATATCGGCTCTCTCCAGCTTTTAGTGTGATTTGTTTGAAATCAACTGTGACTGCTTCATTGGATGGAGTCGATCGAACACTCTGCACAACACAAATAAAATATGAATTTAAGGGCTACAAATGTGGTTTATTGATTACATTAAAAAACCTTGCCAGATCTACAAATAAGCTTACCATGATCGATACGTCTTTTGCTCCAGAATTTAACAGATGCAAATTCAGCTGTTTTGGTCGATCTGTAGAGAAAAGGAAAATGTATCTGTAGTCTGCATTTTACTTTTAATTAATTTGCTTTGTCATCAAATAAAATGTAAAAAAAAATGCACCTTGTGACCGAAGCGTACCAAAGTCCAGCATCTCTGTGGAGGAGTATATACCAGGTGCTGGATATATACACAACACAAACACAACAAGTCAGTGCTGAAGTAAAACTGATCACATGGTATCAGACAGGGTGACACTAACCTGTGGTGACTTCAACCTCCACAGGGAGGATGATAAACTCGTCTTCACTGGACGCATTTGTTTTAATTCTGATGAAGGCTGTGTGGTTGTCAGCATCTCGAGAAGAAAAGCTGGCTCTCATCACACCCTTCGTCTCAAACGGAGCGATCTCCTATAAAATATAGAAAATGTAATGTTTAACAAACAGGAATATAATTATTACTAGTTTACTAGAAAAATGTTACTAGTGCTTGGCAGACATCAGGGGATTTATTGAGGACAAGCTATAAAATGAACAGTTAATGTTATCTCAATTGTATAAAAGGATCATTGTGTCCTCAATCAAAGCATTCAACTCCAGGCTGCTCCAGAAATCTCTACCAATGAGCTCTGTTTCAAAACCTAATATATAGTCATGTAACCTTTTAAGTGACCCGTTTAGCCACACAAACAGTCCACCAACAAAAAGACCATTGAAAACTTGACTTACAATTAATAATGGAAGCAAAAATGCCTTAAAATGGTTAAAAAGGTTAAAATAAAAAATGCCAAAGGCTGCTGCCTTAAAATATGGCCAAACAAGGTATGTTATAGAGAAGAATTATGAAGTTGCTTAACTGTTGGAACAGGCTGTGCATCAGGAGCATGTCTATGATGGCTTAACATGCATAACAGTCTACTGTTATCTGCATATGCAGGTTTTGATGCTTACCCATAATTTTTTGGTGCCACCCTGTTGACCAGTGGGTAGTTCTAAATGCAGGTCTCCTCCACTGGTGTACATTTCTACAACCTGAAAGCCCCCAAAAATATAATGAGGAAGAGATTTATTTGGACAGTCAATCAAAACAGTCTATTTAAGCCTATATGTGTAAGGCAAAAAGAACTTACACAGCACTATACACTACGTAGTTAAAATTGTGTACCTGCAGTGGTTCGCTGTGTGGGTTAAAGATACTTATGAGTGGAGAAAAGCTGCTATTTACTGGAACTCTGGCCCCTACAAAGGGCCTGAGTCTGTAGGGATTAGGTATGCCCACACCAAACACCTAAATCAAACACCACAGTTAAATATCAAGTTTAAAACCATTCAAAAACAATTTTGTTAAATGTTGAACATCAAACATTCAAAAGATCATCAAAAATACCTGGTATGTAAATACTCCATGATGTGATGTGTTAATAAATAAGGTATTTTCTACATTCCCTACCACTCGAGCTAGAAACACCACATCAAATGAGGTGTTGCCTCCAGGTGGAATTATCTGTGAATAAACAATGGTGCAGTGTTACATCAATGCAAGCAGATCACATTAAAAAAATTAACAAAAGCAATTTGTTATGGGTTATGAGAATAGCCAAAACGCAACCCCCAAAAGCATCAACCAAAGAGTAAATTGAGTTCATGGTTTCTAACCTCATGGCTGACCAGGCACAAGCCATTAGCATTAGGGCAGAGTGAGGGTCACTTATGCAGGTGTCAGAAACAGGTGTGATGAGTGTAATTTATAACTGTCTGAAGTGTGAGAGTGAACACACACACACACACACACACACACACACACACACAACACACACACACACACACACACACACACACACACACACACACACACACACACACACACACTAAAAGCTTTAATTAGAAGTTTCTGTGAGGCCACCAGCCTCACTGAAACTGAAACTGAACGTGTCTGATGTGTGAATATCAAAGGAAGTAGGTGCCTAAACTAGTGTCTTTATCAGACAAGCTTTGGTGCGAGCTGAGATGTCTATCAAGGTTTAGTCATGTTCTGTGCCACACAGGAAGATGAGGTGTTTACCACACACATCCAGCGGCTGGCACACAAGCCAGCTTTTGTAACTAGGACAGGAAGTGTCAGGACAGCCTCTCTGTGGTAAATATAGATTAACAATGTAAAACATGATATAAAAGAACAAAAAAAAATCAACTTACCCTATTCTGAAAAAAGGATGCATGAAAATGTGATGTTGTTGCTGATATTGATATTAAACTTATTTCTTCTGAACTTGGATTGTGTAAATAAACTTTTTCCATTTTTGGCATTCCAACTGGCCTATGGATAAAGACAAAGGAACATTAAGTAATATCCCAAATATTTAAGGTCCCTAAAATGTCAATGCTTCCTAAGATAAATCTCTGACCTACAGAACTGACTCTTACCTCTAATCTAATAAATCTGGTAAACTATAAGTAAATCTATTCAGCATTCAGGAAAAAACATAAAACTGAAGTGGCTCACTCTCAGTTACCAGTCCAACAAATATTACCAAACTGGATTCATATTCACACTGTAAACCCTGCCAAATTGTTTCATGTCCTCTACATCCAAAATACAGAATCAAAAAGCACATAAACAGACTTTTAAGATCTATGTTTGAAATGACATACATCAACAGGAGTTTTAAGTACAAAATATATTGTAATTTTACTGCTTTACTGTTTGAGATTTTGTTTAAAGCTAAGTAATGACAGAATTAGTACAGAACTAGCAGAGATAAGGGTCTGTTTAATAAGGGGGTTGGGGAAATACAGACAGAACTAAACAGACAATAAACAAAGACAAGAAGAGTTAAAGTGTTATCTGATAGAATGTCAGTGAAAAATGTCAACTCCTCACACCGACGTTTCAATCTGCACATATGATCCCTATACAGGGCACTTAACAACACTTGTAACAAACCTTTCACAGGGTTCAACTAATGAGAGTTTACTTTTAGGATGCCTTAAACATACCCTGTAATTAAAGCCATGAAAACTTAATTTGAGCTTTCATCTTTTTTATAAATAATAATGTGTTTTAATAATCCACTGACTCATAGATTAATCGTCTTTCATTATTATGCACTTTTATGCAAATCTATTATTATTGATGTTTAAGGTGATGACATATTTGACGGTAAAACATTGGCAGAGGTATGATCACTTCTGAAAGGAACGCACTGAGTCACACTGCTGGGATCACCTGCTCTGCTGTCTACACAGTGTGTCAGCTAATAAAAAATAATGTATCTAATGAGGCAGACATGGGCGTTAGCCCTGATCTAAACATACTGAGGTACATTCAAGTCAAAGTAAAACAAGAGCTTATTTGCTTAGTAACACAACTACTTTCAAGTGCATAAAAATATATATGGTTTTAAAATATGCCACAAAAGCAGAAATTACTAACATCTCCAGGAGACCACAAGGAATTACGTGGTATTTTTTTTCCTAGTATGTAGTTATATACAGCTTCAATTACAAGCTGGGCTGATGTTATTTGGAAATTACTAAAATGAAACTATTTTGTCAAAGTAGGACACTGTTGTCAAAGTCATGCTAACTACCTGGTTAACTTATGACTTACTGTTCATGAAAGTCCAGCATTGGAGGCTCAAAGCGTATCGGTCTGCTGTTCCCCCTGTGGGAGGACGGACTGCAAAAGAAAGTGGACAATGTAAATAAAGGGGACATGGTCAGAGAAATAACCAGACAGTCAGTTGTTTGAACTCTAAGATTTCACCTCTTACTCTAAAAACAAACATAAGATGGTCCTGGCCTGTGGAGGATCAAATGGTCCTTCTACAGCTTCCCTCAGGCACAGGAAAAGATACACCCATATTCACATACACAGTAACAAACAGGCTTTGTCTGGCATGGGAGCATCAGATTTATGCCAAACACTGGTTTAAGAACCCACCAAACCAGCAAATGAATTTTCCTTCCACTGGGCCTGCCTGTGACCTTAAAAAGATCTGGACCAAAAACACATCACCTTTACACACAGACAGAAAAAAGATGTAATCTAACCTAATAAACCCAGTTATACAGACAATATCCTGACATCCTTTACCTTTAAAATACTTGTACTCAACTAAGTTGTACAAGTCTTAATTTGGATTGTGTTGATGCATGTTATGTCAAGTAGGCATGTAAATATTTACTCTGAAAATGATTCAGTTATGATTCTTTATCTAGCAATTATGATACATCATGAGATCTACAGTACACATGAACTTGTATATTGGGGGATGGAACGTGATCATAACAAAAGGAATGTATCACAGATTCTTTTCCTCAAAGAGGCTGCATACGTTTTTAGAAATGTCTTAGAACTTGTAACGCTGCTTAACAAACAAGCAAAACAAGCTACCTGCAAGTTAAAAAAAAATGAAAATGTGCCATAAGATTTTCATATAGTATTGTGACATATAAAGATCAAAGTATTGTGATATATAAAGATGACCTTACCCCCTTACCCTTATAGAAATAAACCCTTATTTCTATGTGTACCATCTGTTAACTGCTGTTTTAATTGTTGTTCTGTGTATACATGCAAATATTTCTTTGGTCACTGCTTCAAGTCTGCTGCCACAGTTTTTAAGATGCAGTGAAAAACGGTGTTAAAACATCTATAGACCCCTGCTTCTGTTCCATTTTTGTTGATATTTGTACCTCTTTTCATCCTGTGTGAATGACTCCCTACTTATTTCTTTTTAATTGACTACACAAAATAAGCTGTTTAAATGTTAAATGTATATCATATTTATCTGATGCACAATTAATAGTGAACAAAAAAAAAAGTGTGACGTAATGCATGCTCTTCTTGTTACACAGAGATAACAGAAACCCAGAGGAGCGAGATCACAGAGATATCCTGTGTGTCACAGGCCATAAGCTGCACTGACTGGTGTGGTGGCACAAACCACAGAAATGAAAAATACTGTGAGAAAGTCCCTAATGCAGCAAACACTGTGAAGCACCTGCAAACAGCAGCGCATGTGCCTGTGTGTGGCAGCAGGACAGAAAGATCAGAAACATCCTGATCAGCTGCAATAAAAACAACATTATCAGTAGACACAAAGTTCAGTACAAGAAACACACACAAAGGTGGGTGTAAAAGAAGGAAAATCACAACATGTCCGATATGTCATTTTTGCGAAGAGCATTATGAATTGCAAGCACGAATATGAAAACATGCATGAACGCATGGATGTTTACAGTGTTAAATGGTACAACAACAAAATGGTGTTAGGTTTCTTCCTCATTCTCTTACTTGCCCTGCACTTAAGCATGTAAGCTAAGCTTTACACTGTTAAAGGCTCGACTCCACAAGGGTGTGTCCTCTGCCAGCAAAAGCTGGAATGATGAGCCATAAAGCGCACAATTAGCCAATGAAATTCAGCCACCGCTCGTGTACACAGACGAGCAGGTTGGCCTATTCCCTGAGCTGTAAACCTTTAATTGGCTGAACGAATGAATAGGTACACAAAAAAGTACATCAAAAGTATACAAAAAAGGTGATCTACTGGCATAAGTTTACAGTAAGTCTTAAATAAAAGTCTTGTCTGGCTGCTGACTGTAATGACACTTGTTTTTTGTTTTCCATCTCCAAGTTTTCCAAGTTTTTCCATCTCTGACTCAGATCTCTATTGTACAACCACTTCCTCTGCTTAAGATCTAGATGGACAGTGTGTAACTTTCAAACAAACAGTGGTCATCAACTCACTATGAGAGGTGTTACCTACAATTTTAGGTAAGTTTTAATTGCTTGAACCCTAATCCAAAGAGTAAAATCACTGCTGAAAGACTTCAAATACCACAGCAAAGACACACCATTCATTTATACACTGATTCGTTCATTTCCATTGACCCTTCAGAGGAAAAACTGCCTCAGCTTTGCAATAATTTACTGCATGCCAATGACTGTCAAGAGAGCTCTAATGTGAATCAGACTGAATCATTTTAAATATAAAAGGAAGCAGGCTTGTATTTAATTTCATTTGTTTTTTCCGCAAGAACTGGAATGTCTCATAGTTTAGTGGGAATATTCGGTTCACGTCTCATTAGAGACCCAACAAACGTTCCCTGGCCTGGTCTAATATAAACCAAATGCTGACTTTGACTTTGGCCAAACATGTACAGAATGATGCATGCAGAAAAGTTTAAGATCTGAAAATAATTAAAACCTTACCTTTTTTGACGATATGAGCCAAGATCAATATCAGACTCTGTCTGTAAGAAAGAAAGGAAAATTAGTTTCCAAAAGTTACAGTATAGCCAATACGTCATCTATATTAAAAAGCCTTTACTGTGTAAACAATAAACAGATGCAAGCAATAATGAAAAGATGTATGGTGGGAGGTTCATAATTAGAGAAGGTCTAAGCCAAACATGTCCCACCAATGTGTTAAGGTCTAACTGCTGAACAAGGTTCCCACTGTGTGTTTGGGTTACTGCTTGTATACACTGAGAGTGTGTTTAACTCGACTCTTAAAGCAGTTCTACAGTTCACTTCTGAATAAATAAATCGTGCCACTAACACAGCCAAACAGCTGGATGGGGAGCATGGTCTAATCTATTTATAAAGCGTATCATTTCATCTAAAGTCCTAACTCACATATACACAAAAACATTAAGATGGTACAGTTACACAACAGCCCATTCATGGGACTAAAACAATTTGTGCTTCAAAAATAGCGCAGATATTTGTTATTAATAATGTATGCTTTATAAGGCTATAATTATGTATGGCAATACCTTGTTTGTTTATGCTTGTTCAATTATATTTGTAATCTAGTGATTAGTTACAGAATTTTTTAATTGTGTACAGTGTTGACAGGCTGAATGAGTTATGCAGTACACGCTTTCATTCGGCAGGTACGGTATTTATATTATTATTATCATTATTGTGTTGTGAAGCTATTCTGATTGTGTAAACAAACACTTCTATATTTTAGTTAGCTACTCATCTGTGTATTATTTGAATGCTGGTAAGTTTGTAGCAGAGAATATTACAAAGCTACACTGTGAAACTTAGCCCTCAAGCTAACACTGTTCAGAGCAAATTGTCAGTCGAAAAATATCTTACCTGTCAAGCAACAAAAAGCCATTTCAGTGTCGGTTTTAAAACCTTTCAGATCTTCAACAAAGCTTGACGACAACTGATTTATGCTTTATTATGGGCTCTGCCACTGTATTTTCAGTTTGAGATTTCTTTATATTTACAGAGGGTAATTCCTTAAATAGTTGCCTTTTTGAAGAATCCACGGTCAATTCTGCAAATTTATTTATGGACATAAACGCAAGAACCGACATAGTGAAACAGGGTAAAGCAAGAATAATGGCCTTTCAATGTACTTGCTCGATAAACAAAAAAAATTCAGTGTAGCTTCATACCAGTCTAGTTACATGGAGAAAATTATGACAGCCCTGATTTTGTGTCACTTATTTAAAAAATTTAAGGTTAAGAGTCATAGCTGACCCCTAAAATGTTTGTGAGCAATTTTATATGACCTGCATACTGCAACACACTTCAAGCTATGGTATTCACAAAAACTCTTGAAAGGCTTACCTGCATAAGGCCTCCTTCCCCAAAGTGTAGTACCTCCAGGATGTTGTCTGATTGTATGAAAGCTGTAGACAGAAAAAATTCCCATGAGGTTTGTGTATCAGCAAACAGTGCCATGCAGGCTGATGATTTGATTTCTCTCTGTGTGCAAGTGGCTCTCTGGGAGTGTATCAGATTTAGACAAAATTACCCATCATGCAACACAAAGAGCGGATGAAACAGCAAATCATTTACAGTCATTTTGAGAACATTTTTACTGACTGGATGTGTGGTCCTGAATAAGTACCATGCACAGGCAATAGCAGTTAAGACTTCCAGGTAACAGTTTTTGATCAACTAATTTAATGGATTTCTAATCTTAGCTTCAGGTGAGCAGCTTCAACACGTTCAAATGAGTTTTTAACAAAAAATACCATTTTTATCAATAACACACTCCCTCAACTCAGATAAACAACCACTAATGAATGAGTATCTGTGGACAAAGATAACAAGTTAAGGCAACCGTAAAACATTGAGCCATTACACATACACCTTAAGCCCTTTGAGCAGAAGCACAAAATTAAGGGCCAGCATGCTGAGTTTACAGATCAACAGATGCAAAGGCAAGTCTTCCCCTGAGCTGCAAAGCTCTCAAATTCAGCCTCATGTCAATCTACTCACTGTGCTATTATTAGACTCCGGTTCTGCAACTCTACTTTATAGTGAAAGAGGTGGGTTACACTCATTAAGGTCAAAACATTCCTAGTATTCACTTTCAGTGGTGCACAAAACACCCATCACCTCCCACATCATGTTACCTTATATAATTAAATTGGAGAGGTGAGGACATTGTTGGACAGTTCTGTGGGCTGCACCATTTCTGGCCAAAGGATTCTGTTACATTCAGCAAGGCCTTGAGTTTTGTTTGTAATTAAGCTTTTGAATAAACTTCACCTAAATTCATAGCCTTACATTCACAGCCTAAATGAATGAAACCGCATAATGAAAAACCACATACAGTATTGGGCCTGTGTTTAGCTGTGTGGTTGTCAGCTGCATTTCTAGATACAGTGTTGACAAAGGACTTTAGATATTAGATTCACAACATCAACCAGACTACACAATATGATAGGATTTGGCTATGAGAGGCTTGCTAGAAAGACTCTGACAGTCTGATGATTGAAAGCATCTTTACCACATTTAGATCCAACAAGACGAATTTGGTGTAATTAAACAGAACCACTTGAAAAGCTCAATAGTGGCTTAAAATTCTCCTAAGGTCCTGGTCCAAGATTTAAGCAACAGGGCATCTAGATTGTTGCCTTCAACACTTCAAGAGTTTGTACAGGCTTAGTTCTAGAGCAATACCAAAGCATTCAAAGGGACACCAAAAAAAAGTATAGCTAACACCCATGTTCCTATCAACAATAGTGGTGTCTCCATTGAAAACACAACAAAACTTTAGATAAACAGGGCACCCAGAAAAAGACAATGACATATGCTACATTGTGAGGAATGCGTGTTATACCCTTCCCTATTGGCCACTGGCTTTCGTAGAAAGTTGGTAGAGGGAGCCAGGTGCTGCTGAATGAGCGTAAATAACACAGGACTCTTGCCCACGTTTCACACCTTTAATAGATTCCTTTTAGCCTAACACAGACACACATACTTTCAAATGTAGCTTTGGTCATTATGTGAGACATTTACTGCTATATTTCTCAATCACTGCTGCACTGAAAAGAAAGTGAAACCAATAAATCAGTCTAAGAACCATTTAAAGATTTAGTTCAAACATTTCGTGCTCAACTGAGGCCCCTAACACAGCACTGAATGAGGTCTAGGCCTTTAAACCTAGATCATTATGTACACCTACAGACCCAGAGAGAGTCTGTGAGAATGATGCAACAGTAATTGAGGATCTCTCCATCAAAGAGTTCCTTTTTTTTCTGGCATGTGTTGAGCAGATAAGCCAAAGTCTTAAAGAAGGAAAATCCCCAAATGAAAACATTTTCATTTTCAAGCTTTCCCTGCTTACCTCTGTACACAAACCTGCTACTCTAACTGCTATGTGAACATCCTAACACTGAAGCTTTGTCATAACAAGTCATAGGAAGTTATAGGAACTTAGGAACATAGGAACTTTTTTCATAGCCAGCTAAACTTCCTCCAAGTAAAATAAGTTTAAGTTTTATATCCGTTTATTTTCCTTACTTGTCCTTGCAGTATTTATTTGGAAATCATTCACATCCGCATACTTGGTAATAAATACTCAGGAGTAATACAAAATAAACAATCAAATGTTCACTCTTAACACATCAAAAAGTCATTGAGATTTGTTGTTGTTGAAACTTGCTTTTCAACTCACTAGCCTCATCTGTTTTGTGAAACCCGTGGCATCCATTCAATGTTGATTACGCCAACAGAGAATAACAAAATTAATCAGAGCAAACTTAATTGTTTGCTGTGCTAGCCTTCTAAACGCACACACATACTTGTTATTACAATGTTAGCCACAGCTGGAGCTTTATGGAGACATGCAGAGTATGATGTCATTGACTGGACTGTGTCCTTTTGTAAAGATGAAAAGGCTAAACATCCTTGTGTGACTCAAAAGTTTATAAAAACATTCAACGAATGTTAAGCGAGTCCCTCCAGTCACTAACTGGTTTGTTACCGCAAAAATGTATTTCCGGGGAACAGTGAGAACACTCACACTTCCAAAGAGTACCTACCCATATGTTCAAGCCTCTATGTGGTCTCTTTGCAACTGTTATGCCCATTTAGGACTTTCAAAGAGATAGAGGTGAGAAAAAGGTATAAATTATAGTGTTAAAACAAAACATTGCATGTACATTTCTATAAACTTTGATAGTTGACTTTTTGAGAAAATAGGCCACTCAATGAACCCAAAGCTTCATGTCTTTATCATGTCTCTTTGATTGTAATATAAATATATATATATATAAAATGCTTTATGATACTGTGGTTAAATTACGATGAAAAAACCAAGTGATCAAGTCCTCATTTAATCTGTAAAAGCACCTTTGGATGGCTCCTGTTTTTGAACAGAGGCAGAGTAATCCAGGGATTATGGAGAAGAGAAATGTGATTGTAAAAAGGCAAAGATCACACACCTTCACTGATCAACAGTGCTCAAGTACTCAGTGAATGGTGAATCTTTGGTAGCCCTAACAATATACGTAATTACTGCAAAGTCTGCAGATCTTTATCTTTGGGATCAGATCTGACAAACAGTCATAGATTGATATATCGGTCAATATAAGGCTGCTGAATTGAACTATATTTGTGTCTGCTAAAGGAATAAACATAAATGTAATTAAGTGTTACCTCCACACGTATTTGTATTATACATCTCAAAAATCACAAAAAGAATAAAACAAGCAACTAAGCAAGTTGCAGCTCTGGTGTCTACTAAGTCATCTGAACTGTCATTGTGCCACTGCACTGAAATCCTCAGTATTTCACACAACCCAAATCAACTGTGTTGCACTTTGATAAAACTTGGAAGTGAAGATCTCTAAATCTTCAGTTAGTTCAGCTCAACAAGATCAGAGACAACTCAGTTAATGTGATCGTAATCCTTACAACAAATCAGTACAAAAACAACACCCAGTGACACACAAGACCATGCATTTACCTGTGCTTATGTAACATGAACGAAGACAGTGCAAATTTGCAGTATGCATTGACGTCCTCTCTTAGTTGTCATGTCACTGACAGTCTGGGCCTTTAAAACAAAACTAGCTTCGACAATATACTTTCAAGCTTTACACACATAACTTTGTTTTACCGAGATGTTATGAGGTCTGAAACCTCGTACAGATTGTGCATGTAGTAAAATCTAGACGTTCACTACCAAACTCGCCAAACATTTATTAGACAAACCTGCCAACTGACATGAGCTAGTCCTCACTGGACCGAGAGCACATTTATCAAATCTCTTATTAAGACAGAAACATATCATGAACGATAAGCACAGCTTTGAGACACCGATCACCGTTTTGTTCCGGACAGTGACAGTAACTTCAGCCAGATTTGGTGTATTAGTTCATGCAATATGACTAAGCCTCATAGCATTGAAACCCTCAAGTAAACCGCTGTCTCTAAACCCTGACATCGAGCTGTATTACCGAAATACAAAAACAGCCAGAGTAAACCCTGCTCATGTCGCCTGCCAAGACAACTTAAAGCGTTACACTGAGGCTTGACTAAATAGTTTTGTTTTCCGACGGGCAAACCCTCGATGCTAGCAGTCATTAGCTTGCAGTGAAGTCGCTATTGACATACAGCCCATAAACAGACAGGCGAAACGGTCTTTAAAAGCACTCCAGATAGTTACCTTGTTTGTTCGCCTGCGCCATGTGAATAAATGCAATAAATAAAAGGCGTAAAGTTCCGACACATGGTGGTTTTGTTCGGACTGGATGTGGGGAGCTCCGTGTCGCGTCCTCGCTCGCCATCCTGCTACCGCTGCTTCTGTGGCTGCGCTGTCGCTCGCGCGCGCGCGCTCTCTCGCTCGCGTCTTGTTCGCGTTCACGTGAGCGCTCGCTCACGCGGCGGATGTGAAACGAACAAATGAAAAGTTTTTTTTTTGGTTTTTGTTTTTTTTACAAACACTCCGATGTTGGTTTGTCTACATTTTCAGTTTGGCTAATATTTAATGAGAACATCCTAATATAATTATATGATAATTACGTAAAAAACATTTTATACGGCCAAGATTCAATCTGAACATGGAGGTGGGATGTGCATCTTTTTGGAGGGGGGTTATCAGGTAGGGCGTATCTTAGGACATTGTATATTATTTTTTTTTTTTCAAATTATGTATTTTGGGGATTGTCTGTTTTGGAAAGAAAACAATATGGACATGAGTATTTTCTATGCAACTTAACAAAATATGTTTTACTTACCAAGTATTTCTTTTATTAATGTAGGGAGGTCCTCTCCTTTCTCTTTTTTAAATAAAAAGGCAGAACTATCGTTTTGGCACTCTTTTAAAATCTGCTGTATTATCATGCTACGTTTTCGTGGTATTGAATAGTATTTCCTTTCTGTTTCTTGTTTTAGAATCATATTGTATATGAAAAATTATCAATAAAAAAGTGATGGCTTATTCACTATAAAGCTCGATGAGGAGCTATCAGTATTTGTGTAATACTTATGTTCATTTTTATATCTTGCATTTTATTTAGGTGCCCATTTATTTCTATTTCTAGTTAATTGAACTGAAATGTAAAATTATGAATTGGATTTTATTACACATATTGAATTTATAAGTTATTACAGTCATGTATAGTTTTTCCGCCTTTGTACCATGAATATAGTCAACCCCCCATCCAGATCATTATGCAAATCAGATCTCATGCACAACATATGCAAACAAGGATACACAAACCAGGTGCACCTATTCATCCTCTTTTATTAACAGAATTAAAGGTGTCATTAATCCAACAGTGATGGAATATAGTGCATTCATTTCAACAAATATCAAAATCAGAAGCCTTTGAATTACTGAAGACTGTAGGTCCCCTTATATATTT
The DNA here is from genome assembly GCA_036877525.1 of Chromobotia macracanthus. Lineage (NCBI taxonomy): Eukaryota > Metazoa > Chordata > Actinopteri > Cypriniformes > Botiidae > Chromobotia > Chromobotia macracanthus. The sequence continues at coordinate 5,274,426 of JAZGTH010000062.1, read as the reverse complement.
GAGAAACATAGTGCCTGATATACAACAGAAGGTTATTTAGCTTGTTTGAAATCTGAACCTTTTGAAAACTCATATCAATGTTTTATGAATGGTTTGTTTTGGAAGCAGCAACAGCTTTGAACAACAATAATGTTGTCATTTAACATTTTAGTTGTCATTTTTATTATACCAGTTGTTACTGTCTGTTCATTAATCCAATACAGTGCTTGCTTCCTGTGCAAAATGTAAAACTGCTACATGCAAATGTTGTTATCCAAGTTCACCACTACTTCCCCATCTGCAGTGGCTCCTCTGTCCTCTGTACACACACAACCACAGACACACAAACACACACACGATAAATGTGTGAAAGAAATGATCATATGGCCACTGTTTTTGCATTTTTTATGACAGATATGTGAGCCACCAGGCCTGTATCTTTGGCCATCATTATATTTTTTCCTGTTTAAATATTTATAAATAATATTTATAAATAATAAAAACCTCTATGCTATATTCAAATAAACTGTAAACTTCAGAAATTTTAATTTCTTTATCCTAATATCTGCTACATTGTACAAATCATTGTTGAAATTCTACATTGTCCTGTGCTACATCGTTCTCTCCATTGCTACATTGGCTACTGTATTGTTGTTGTGGAAAACACTTCTCTCAATAAACTCAGACAAGGATTCCAGGTGCCAAAAAATGAAGGTCTTTATTGTTCGAGTTAACAAAGTTCACAGAAAGTCCAATTATCCCCAGCCTTGAATCTGAATCCCTTTTATACACATTCAATAACGTGTCTTCAGTATCAGGTGACTTCATTTTCGTTTACTTCATTTCTTCCAGTCCATTCTAACTGTGGCATAGACAAGCAGGATTATATAAGTAATTATAAAACATGTGCACATGTGTAAAGGATCAAAGCTTACCAAAACTGTAGTGCTCAGTGACTATATTGAAATATACCATACACATCATGCAGATCAGAAAATATACCATATTGTTTACTACTGAATTGTGATGTTCTGTCTCGATATTCTAGTGTAATCAAAAGCCATGATATACAAAAACAGAAATAACTTGGCAGGCAAGCAAAATTTCTTTGAGTTTATACAGTTGATCACCTCCTTTTAAATATGCATCACCATTTGCTACACCCATACAAACTGAATCTCTTTTTGTGTAATACAGTATAATTACAACCACACCTGACATATCAAATGTTCTTGATCACCCATCTGTTTTGATCATCAGACTTGTTTAAGAGTTTAAGAGATTTAGTAATTAAGTAATCTGCTTATATTCTTATCAAAACAGTAATTTTGTTTTACTCTCTGGATAAATTGAGTTATTTTTTTAAAGTGGTTTCATTTTCTTTCTCACATTGTTATTTTTTTCCACTGTTTACAATCTGAGAATTAATAACTTAGTTTTTCCCATGAGTATTTTATAATTTATTTTACAGACAAGGCAACAAAGCCTAGGCTCATGCCTTTTTAAAAATGCTTTATGAGATGGAACAGGGCTGGTATGAAGGCTGAGAAAGGTATTACTTATTTATTGCACTTCAGCAATAAGGATTGTAGACATACAAGTCTGTCAGCATAAATGACTTTATGTTTGGACAGGAACTGGTGATGAATGACTATAGGTAGCTGGATGGGAGTGGTTCAGAATTTCAGCCAAAACTAAAACAAAAGTATGAACATAATCTCATTAAATCTTTTAATTATGAATTAAAGTTGTCAGCTGCATTAAAAGGACATTTGTGGATCCATATCTAATTGACATATCTAAAATACTTCACAGGTTTTAAATGACTTAGATAAACTGCAACCCAAGAAGATAATACAGATAATACATTTTCTTTGTTGCTCCCCCTGTTGGTAAACTTTGTGTTCATGCAAAATTTTTTTGAGTGTTTAGCATAAATATAATTTTTCACAATGGTAATTTTCTGTTTTGTTGCTGGGCTTTATTACATATAATATTATTATATTACTATTATTATTGTTATATTTATTTTTTTATTTTCATTTTATATATTTTTTTGCAGCGCTGAATCTCAAAATCTTGGACGTGTGTAAATACACGTGTGTTAAACAAAGCTTCATATGTTCACAGCCAAACATAATGTTTTTGGTAAATACAATTACAATTATAATTATAATAATGAATAATAATTAAACATTGTTTACTCCCACAGGTAATTATATAAGCAATCAACACTATAACACTGTTGAATGATTTTAGCTCATTTAAGTTGAGGTGTGCCAAGGTCACTATTAAAAACATTCATGTAATTTATTTAAGTTGAGGTGATCCCACGGTAGCTGCACGTATGTCAAGCTGTCTGGCGGACATCTCGGCATGGATGAAAGAACACCATCTGCAGTTCAACTTGACAAAGACTGAGCTTCTTGTCTTCCCTGCCAATCCAACCCTACATCACGATTTCACCATCCAATTAGGTACATCTTCAATTACCCCATCAAATTCGGCCAGAAATCTTGGAGTAATCTTTGATGACCAACTGACCTTCAAAGAACACATTGCTAAGACGGCTCGGTCATGCAGATTTGCATTACATAACATCAGGAAAATCAGGCCTTTTCTAACAAAATATGCAACACAACTTCTCGTCCAGGCTCTGGTCATTTCTAGGCTCGATTACTGCAATGCTCTTCTGGCAGGACTGCCATCATGCACAATCAAGCCTCTACAAATGATTCAGAACGCTGCAGCATGTCTCGTCTTCAACGAGCCCAAAAGAGCCCATGTCACCCCTCTCCTCATCTCTCTGCATTGGCTACCGCTCACTGCTCGCATCAAGTTCAAGGCCTTGGCGCTTGCTTACAGATCTATCACTGGGTCAGCACCACTCATTCTTACGAGTCTATGCTCCCACCAGAAGCCTGCGATCACAGAAGGAACGAAGGCTTGTGGCACCATCACAGAGGGGCACGTTCACCACTCCATGCTGGTGGAATGATCTTCCTGCCTTCATCCGTAATGCAGAATCTCTGGCAATATTCAAAAGACAGCTGAAAACACATCTCTTTCGTGAGCACTTAACCTCATCATAAAAAAATAAAATAAATAAATAATAAAAAAATCCTTTCCCTTCATTTCCTATCCCTCTTCCCTTTAAATCTCTCCCTTGTTATAGAATATGATACTCTGAGCACTGTCTGAAACTTGTATTGTGAGCACTTATTGTGTCTAGTTGCCTCTTCAGGTTGACTCGCTTGTTGTATTCCGCACTTGTAAGTCGCTTTGGATAAAAGCGTCTGCTAAATGAATAAATGTAAATGTAATGCCATATAAACATTTCTTTGTCATATCTAACAGTTCACATTGCATAAACACAAAAAAACAAATGCTAAATGTTAAAAGTAATACAAGCATAAATAAAAAATGAACCATTTTGGAAAGGCAAAAGTAAATGAAGCTGAAGAGCTTAAAAATGTTATCAGGTCACCAGATAAATTCAGGCAGGTCTGCACCGTTGCACTTCCTCCGCCAGGACGATTGGTGGCGCTAGAGATTGCAGCTCAGTCACAGTGCACGATAATCCCCCAGACAAAGATGTCTGATTCGGTTCCTTTGTCGTGATAGTGAAAATACAAATCGAGCTCCTGCATTTTCATCCCCGCTTAAAAACAAGAAATCAAGCAGCTCTTCTTTATCTGTTTTGATCGTTTGCAAGAATGAGTGGCGGAGTATATGGAGGAGGTAAGTGCGGTTTTGGAGGGAGAATCAAATGAATGAGTGCGTCACGTTTAGGAGCCTTCGCTAGCCATCAGTTTAGCCTGACGTGATTATTTTTCTTCTTCATAGGAAAATATAAATAAATTGCACCGATCACATGTTTTAAGTCGTTGTGTTTCATAAAATAAGGAGAGGATTTTTAAAATTATTTTTGTGTTTATTTAAAAAAATATTCCCGTATGTCCTACGGACTCAAAGACCTTTGGGCTACATTACTGTCATTGTATTTCATAGAAATGTGAGTGCGTTTGTCCTTTATGTGAATCCTTATATGTTTCTTTTGGCATTTATTTTTTAAACAGATGAAGTTGGAGCTCTCGTCTTTGACATGGGCTCATACTCGGTGAGAGCTGGATATGCTGGAGAAGATTGCCCGAAGGTGTGTATAGTAAGAGAAAAAAACACACTGGTGGTACAGCTGAAAGATGTTGATTCTGATGATGTTATTTGGCCTCTAGGCTGATTTCCCCACAGTGATCGGTGTGACACTGGACCGGGAGGATGGCAGTACCCCGATGGAGACTGATGGAGAGAAGGGAAAGCAGAGTGGCACCACCTACTACATCGACACCAACCAGCTGAGGGTTCCCCGAGAAAACATGGAGGTCATGTCACCTCTCAAAAATGGAATGAGTATGTTGTTGTTTTATTTCCGAACTGGTATAATAATGGAAAAATAATGGACATTTATAAAACAGCTGTTTAAGTGTAATAATTTATGTTTTTCCTCTTTTCTTGTCTGAAGTTGAGGACTGGGATAGTTTTCAAGCCATTTTAGACCACACCTACAAAATGCATTTTAAATCGGAGCCCAGTCTGCATCCGGTCCTGATGTCAGAGGCCTCGGTATGTTGCTTATTAATTGATTTGAAAGAGAATAAACCATACATGTGGCACCTGCAGGGATGCTTCTCGTCACTGACTAAAGTCCTCTTGTTTACTCCATCTTGCAGTGGAACACACGAGCGAAGCGAGAGAAGCTGACTGAGCTCATGTTTGAGCATTACAACATTCCGGCATTCTTTTTATGCAAAACAGCTGTCCTGTCTGCGTATCCTTTATTTTAATTGTCCGGCTGGAGAGTATTCTGATAATGAAGGGCAATGTTATGTGCTTAGCGTGACTTGAGAGGTGTTTAATGCTTTTACTCCGCAGGAAGAGGAATAGCAATAAAACAATGTAAATTTTTGAATAAGTGATGTAATGTTTCAAGAGAATGGGGTTGGGGAATGACACGAAAGGGCATGAAATCCTTTACTTAGCGTTCCAGGTTTGCCAATGGACGATCAACGGGTTTAGTGTTAGACAGCGGAGCGACACACACAACTGCTATTCCAGTGCATGATGGTTATGTCCTACAACAAGGTAATCAATACAAAAGCGTATATAATTATTATGTGACATTGTGGTGTGTTGACTTCTATAATGTGTTTACTTTTATGGTGTTACAGGCATTGTAAAGTCCCCTCTTGCTGGTGACTTCATGAGTATGCAATGCAGAGAGCTGTTTCAGGAGTTAAGCGTGGAAATAGTTCCTCCGTATATGATAGCATCAAAAGTGAGGCTTTCTGTAATTCATTCTATTCAGATTTATCTGTGAACTGTTGATCGATGATTAATTACCAAATGTTATTGTTTTATAATTGAAAGGATTCAGTTCGTGAAGCATCCCCAGCCAATTGGAAGAAAAAAGAGAAGCTACCTCAAGTTACTCGTTCATGGCATAACTATATGTGTAATGTAGGTAACCAGAACTATGAATAACTATGAGTAACACTCATAGAGACAGTTAGATAATAAATTGCCTCCTGTTTCAGACTGTCATCCAGGATTTTCAGGCTTCTGTGCTGCAGGTATCAGACTCGTCCTATGATGAACAGTAGGTCCAATTGTTTTTCACATTTATTATATATCAATAAGTTTGTTTACATGTACAGCAGAATGTGATCAAATATTAAAAATTATCGAAAGAAAACTACATGATTGACATTGTTACACGATTTTCAGTTTGTGTGGTTCTCTCAAGACACAGATTGGACGTTTAATACATTAAAATACTGACAAAGAGCAGAAGTATGGCAGTGGGCAAAAATGTTTGCTGATCGTCTTTTGCTTAAAGCGTGTATGACATTTATACATTTACATGTAAACATAAAAGTATATATATATTTCTATATTAATATTTAATAGTTTTGCAGATGCTTTGTGGCAAAACACCAAACTGTGACAATGTGTTCTTTACAGAGTTGCAGCCCAGATGCCCACCGTTCACTATGAGCTGCCTAATGGATACAACTGTGATTTTGGAGCGGAAAGACTTAAGATCCCTGAGGGTCTTTTTGATCCTTCAAATGCTAAGGCAAGAAGTTCTGCTTACACTTTCTGGGTTTCATCTGAGAGGGCTCCTATTTCTTCTAACCCTTGTTTATACCCTGTGCTCACAGGGACTGTCAGGAAACACCATGCTGGGAGTCAGCCATGTTGTAACCACCAGTGTTGGCATGTGTGACATAGACATTCGACCAGTAAGATTGCATATCATTTTTTTTTTTTTGCTGCTTTAACAATTATTTTTTGTAAACATTCTGGCTGTTGTGTGTACAGGGTTTGTATGGCAGTGTAGTGGTTACAGGAGGAAACACACTCATCCAAGGCTTTACAGACAGACTTAACAGAGAACTTTCCCAAAAGACACCACCAGTGAGTGCCAAAGGTTTTTTCTATACTGTTACAAAGGTGGTTGTTACTTTATTTGTGACATTTCTATGATAACATCTGTGTTGATGTTTTTCCCTCTGTGCAGAGCATGCGTTTGAAATTGATTGCCAATAACACGACTGTGGAGCGCCGATTTAGTGCTTGGATAGGGGGTTCCATCCTTGCGTCACTGGTGAGTAATGTTTACTATAGCATGTTCCATAGTTTTGTTTTAGCATTAGAACATTCTACGATGTCATATACTGTAATGAATCACTGATGTTAAACTGATAGGCCTAATTAAATGGCTGTGGCTCAAATTTTTGTCATTTAGGGAACTTTCCAACAAATGTGGATTTCAAAACAGGAGTATGAGGAAGGTGGGAAACAGTGTGTTGACAGGAAGTGCCCTTAACCAGCTCCTTCAATGCCTGGTTGCCCTCAGTACCTCCAGGAGATGGAAGAGACCTGAATAAACAAACACCTTGTAAAGACAGCCTTCTTAGTGGACTCAGGAACTAACAAGGACACTTACTGTTTTTTGTAGTGCAAAACAAACCATATTTTAAACAGTTCCACATGGTTGTACTCTTTTCTACTTCCAGATTATTTTCATATCCAGTTTGGCAACACAAACTTTTCTGACCACCTGAAATGTTTTAAATTACGTTACAGCAGTAACAGTATCTTTTGGTACATGGAAATTTACATAATCCCTCAAACTGTATCAGCGCTTAAGTTATATAGTTATTAATTTACACCACTGTTACTTCCTAGAAAATAACGTCACAAAAACCAAATGTTATGCTTTTAACAATTATTCAGCTCTTGAGAATAAAATTGTTTTTGTTAAACTGGTCTAATTTATTGGTTTCTTACCAATTATTTATGCAGTATGATTTATTCAGTAATTATGTCCATTTGTATTAAGTAGTCTATTCTGCCTGAATAAAATTGCATATAAAAACTAGACTTAAAATACACCCCATCAAGCTATTTAGAAAAAAACTTTAAAAAATCCTGACAAGTCACACATGTAATATTAATAAACACACCTCAATTATAAGTTTGAATTTATTATTTGGCTGTACAAGAAATATTTTTAAATCTCCACAACTGAAGAAATGAAAAAGTATTGTGTTTTGATATTACTACATTAAAATGCAGAAAGCTTCCTTGTCCATCTAGTGATCTTATGCATGTGCAGTCTTTTTTGGGAATATCTCTTCAAGCTTTGTTTGGTTTCTCTTCTTTCTTTCCGCATTTTATTTTTAAGGTATTTTTCAAGGCTCAACCTGAAATTGAGAAACAAAATAACTTACATGTACATGTACATGTAATTAAACCTGATGCATCACATTTTAAAAGGGGCAAAATAAGAACTTTTCACTGATTAACATGAAAACTGAAAAACAAAATACTTGGCTACTTCTAAATCATATTAGATCAGATAAACAATCACATAAACATGCATTAAATAACATTTCTATAAATCACAAAGATGAATTTAAATGCCAATCCATTGTTCTACAACATAATGGTAATACCACCAATCATTTTTAAATGAATATTCACTGCATGCCAACATTTGTAAAGCTGCAAAAAGATCATAACCTACAACTTTCTGAACTCTTATATGCAGCCCTTTTATAATTGTATTCCTATGTTGCTTTCACAACATGATACTCAAATCTGATGACAGCCTTTTCCCTATAGTTATACCTTGTGTAAGGGGCAACATGTGATGGTTCGTAGAAACGCTTTCTTTTGTATCTGGTATTCAGGTGCCAGGGGATGGGGTGTTCTCTAAAGCTGTACCTGATGAAGACACATGCTCAAAATTACAACTGTTACATTCTGTTTATTACACAGAGCAACCAGCAGCATTAATATTCTAAGGACATTATTTAATTTGTTTACCAAATTGTTTTGCCAAAAACATTTTTTCTCCATGCTCCTGGTCTGCCTTTCTCTTGTCCTGTCTGCAGTAAACGGAGAGAATCTTCTCGTTCTTTTACAACAGTGTCAAGACGTTTCATTGACCGTTCAACCTATTAAAGGAATTTGGAAGTGGATACGCTGATCCATATGTTTACACTGATTGTGATGCAACATAGACAAAAATGTTTAAAGAAATAAAATTAATAAGCATTACAGACCACCACAGTACTTAGTAAGTTATTTCCCAACAGAAACTATTAAAAACACATGGATGTGCAGTGAGAATTTTAATATAAATCCAACTGATTCCTCTGTATCTTTTATATTTCTGACCTTTTTGATACGCTCTGGACTAGGCATCTGAACACACTGTCGTTTTGCTTCCTGCTCTATAGTAAATAACATGTTCTTTTCCTTCAAGAGAACATACCTGAGAAATACAAACAGTGCACGAGTGTTACTTATTGCAAGTATTGATCAAAACCCTTCAAACTGTAAAAACGACAAAATTACCATAGTTTGTGTAAGTCTTCATTACTTTTCGCCCTGAGCTGTTTGGCGGTCCACGGAGCACCTAGTGATAATATGCAATAATGGGACAACATTTTAACAATGCAAGGTATTATTAGCTGAAGACTGTACATCACTATGACGATGCATGAATGCACTGGATGCCCATAAATGCTGTATCTGATAGTTCACAGATTTGGGACACAACCCATATACCACTAAAATGGGGTAAACAGGCTTCATTCAGTGGTTGATAACTGCAAAAAAAAACCTGATTTAGCACTGATGATACCTGATTTAACTGTTGGTTCTCCCCAGTTTTCTGGGAGGTCAAAAAATTCCTCCAGTCCTTTTCTGGCACAGGATATGTGGAGTGCTCGACTATAAACGGGACCCCTGAAGCTCAACGAATCAAACATAAACTATATAAATTACAAAACATACATGGAGAAAGTGGTGATATACTATATTGTGCTGAATGGCTTCCTGGCTATAAGATTTAGAACCTGCCTTACGGTGCTGTCGCATTGAAGCCTGATATATAATTAACAGAGAAAACTTCAAATTACTAACAATATACCTTTGTAGACACGACTGAAATGTTGAAAGCGTTTGAGATGCATAATGAGGCTGTGTGTGTGAAGACAACGTGACAACGCGATGAAATTGCCTGCAGACAGCAGCAGTCAGGCGGCACGTTACGGCCGCAGCCATCTTGACAAACAACGTCAACAGCGACCGGAAGCGTTCAGCGCCATCTGTCGGATTTCACGCTTAAAAGTTCACATTAAACTAACTTCAGTACGTTTTACAGTTTTAATAATTAAAAAAAAGAGTTTCCAAGTGCAAATTATGCTTCTCACATTAGCATTTCATTTTCCATTTCATATGTTTTTGTTTTTAATTATTAGATTTGTTCACTTATTTCCTGTTTGCTCTTATAAGGCCCAAAGTCAGCCATTACGCTTCACATTTCTAGCATATCAGCAGTACCCAACGGCATTGAAAGATACATGTTTTCCTGTGTCTAGACTTTTTATTTAATATAACATTATGTTTATTAGTGGACGCATTATTTTGTTTAGTTTATTTAGGCTGACTTTTATTTAATTTTTTTACGTGTCAATGGTGAATGGCTTCACTAGGGTTAGATGAGCCAATCAGAGAAGCCCGTGTTCACCATTAACAATGGTGGGCATGAGTGTACTGAGATCAGCGGCTGCGTTCACAGTCAGATTAAACCCCCTGAAACGACCTGATCTATCAGCAAATCTACTTTCCAGGACTGTTGCTCGTACAGAACAAGGTATAAAATATATATATATAACTAAACATACAGATATGATGGTTTGGGGACATTATTCCTCGTAGTGACCTTGTCTGACTTGGTTCTAGTGTACAAGTTGGCCGCTGTATAATCACAATAATCTTGAATCATAGTATGCAATATGTAAATATTCAGCCTCACGTTTTTGCATAGATACATAGACACGAATAGTTACGTAGTTTCTTGTTCAAATGCTTTTTGCTCTAATGTCAAAAGTGTTGATGTGGAAGTAGTCATTTACTATTTAGACAAGAAAGATTGTTATGGCCCTAGTTTTGTAAAATGTTGCATTCACTGTATACTATATACTCTAAGATGTTGAACTTAGATTTTAACATATATTAGGCTATTTTGGGGTTTACAGGTGAAGTTTATTATGTATCAGTCTTACTTTAAATTTAGTCCTGTGCTGCAGTTGCAGCTACTTTCTGTAAAAAATTAAAAGGGTCCTATTTTGCTGGTTTCCTTTTTGCAGATCTTTCTTAACCTAACTCATTGTTTTGCAGTTGCTGTCCGTCATGGGAGCCATGGAAAAAGGATGTTTATCATCAAACCCACTGACTTCTATGATAGGAGATTTCTTCACCTGCTGGTGAAACCTATGCTAATTACTTTGCTTGAATTAATGAATGCAGTTCTCATTCATTTGTATTTTCTTAAATTAGCGTTTTTCCAATCTGCCTCTACCTTTTCTCTCCATTACATCAGAAATATTACATTCTCCTCACTGGCATACCTGTTGCGGCACTTTTGACCTTTGTTAATGTATTTATTGGTAAGTTTCATAAGTACCTAAAAATGTGTCTTCCTATGGTTTGTGTAGTTGCCATAATAAGTTTATTGATGTTTGCTGTGCACTGAAGGAGAGGCTGAGCTGGCAGAAATACCCGAAGACTATGAGCCAGAACACTGGGAATATTACAAGGTATTTTGATGTTTGCATTTAAAAAACATATTTTTGCAATTAAATATGATGTTAGTTTTAATCCAAAATTTTGAAATGGTGTCTCTGCTGATTTAAAGCTTCGCGTTTACCTTTCATTGGTTTTCTTTATCATATTTTAGCATCCTATCACCCGCTGGATTGCTCGTACCTTTTATGACAGCCCAGTGAAGGATTATGAGAAAATGATGGCACTTATTCAAATTGAAACAGAGAAGGCTAATATGAGGCAAGTTTTTAATGAATGTGACATCTCATTTAATGCATCTTATTCCCAAGTTGTTCTGTAATGGATTTAAACCTGTGCTTATTAATATGCATAATGATAGGTTTAATAATTTTTAGATAGGAGTAGGTGGCATTCTTTAATGCCTTCTCCAAATGTTGAACCCTTGTAGCTGACAGGCATTAGCAGGTCTGTGCAGGTCTTGTTGCAACTGCAAATAATTTGCTTTAGCAGGGACTGAACTTATGACAGCGTTTGAATGTAATAGCTACTGTAGTACTGACAGTTCTACCCTGCTCACAGTATCAGTAGTGCAAACCATGTGATTTTAAATGGGCAACTACAAAGGCATTATATGAGTTCATGTGTTTCCACAAAAGATCATATGATAAGACATGTGGTGTAAAATTATTGATAGGGACATGCAAGATTTTTTAGAAACCCAGGCATGAGTTTGCATGCAAGATAGACTGGTGCTAGGTATTTGTTACTTTTTTAAAGAATAACACCCACCTAAACAAAGACCAGACTTGAATAAAGATTTGGGTGCAATAATTAGATGCAGAATTAAATTCACTCTGTACAATAGAGAAGCACCATACTGACTGTTTTTATAGGATTACCACTTTGTTTTCATAGGTTAACATGTATTGCCACCATTCTGAGCATATTATTCATGCCTCCTTCTTAATATGTTGGAAAAAGCTGGCACGACTGCATTAAAACGACTTTATAAGGATTTATTATGACTTTTAACAAATCTGTTAATCATATATAGACACATTTTCAGTGTGATGTGCCTAAAACAAAACAATAAACTAAAACAAAAGAATAAACGCTTCTTAAGGGTAAAAATTATTTTTTTTGTCACACGTTGGGGGTCTGTTTTTAATGTCAGTCCTTTTAAAATGTGTAGGGCTCATAAAAATGTGTCTTGTTTTAATGTATCCTAATTCATGACCTCTATTTCTAATTTGCCTTGTAGACAACAACAACTTGAAGTTCGCAGACACATGAGAGAAAAAGGAGATGGACCCTGGTTCCACATTAAGACACTTGATAAGAATCTAATAGACCACAGCCCCAAGTCGTCCCCAGATAACTAAGAGTGGGCACGCATACCTGTCAAAATATTCAGGCATTTATACAATGTATAGTATGTTGTTATTAATTAAAACAATCTTTATTTTTCTTTGCCTCTGGCACCAATAAATGTATGGGTATAATTTACTGTTTTTGTGTGTGTTTTAAACCGTATTCTAAATTGCTGCTTCACAAACAAAATTCTCAGCCATCCTTAAGTCATTGCTTTAGATTCTTATTCAGAAAGAAAAACATATACAAGGATTTTTTTCTAAGTGCAGGGGTTATCCCCATATAGACACACACCAATGAATAGAATAAAAAGTGCACAGTGAAGTGAAAACATGATCAGAAGTACAACAGCGATAATAAAGAGTAATTAAGTGTGTGCATTTTACAACATATGCAGTCATAATGACTACAACAAATATAAGTATGGCTAATAAGCATCACAACAAATAGTACAGTACACATTGTGATGTTAGTTTTAAGAGGGTTTTGTAAAAACATAAGCAATGTAAGTTCATGTATTCTCACTACAACTAAAGAAAGAAAACGCCAATATATATTAATCTAATGTCAAAACTATTTTATGTACACACATTCAAGTAATAATATGTAATACATTAAATACGTAGATAAAAGCTCGTGTGTTCTTGAATCATCACATTCCTCGCAGAATGATAAATAAAAACCTTTACTAGGATACTTAGTAACAGGCTGATACTGAATTATAGTACGATCATACATGAAGGATACTAATGCCAGCTTGGGCTGTCACTATTGCTAAAATAAAATAAAAATACATCTAATCGAGCACGAATCTGAAGACGCCACCGCTTGACGTCGGGGAGAATAATGTCAAATAGTGACTCCCTGTTTTCCATAAGGGACTCCCATTGTTTCCCTCCCCGTACTCCACCCCATCCATCTATGCCCCAATGTTGCCGTCGTCGTATCCCTCAGTCCGTAAGGTCTGTATGGTTTATAAATAGCCCCATCTCATCTTCAGCTTGGACGCGCTTCTCCAGCGAGTCCCACAGCGGTGCGAGCAGCAGGAATGTGAAGATGGCTACAGATCTGGGAGAGCTGCTGGTCCCGTACATGCCCACCATTAGAGTACCGAGGACCGGAGACCGGGTTTTCAAGAGCGAATGCGCTTTTTCCTACGACTCTCCTGTGAGTATCATGTCAGATGTTTGATGCATGAACGGGAAACGCGATTGCGCGGCCGGGTTGCGCGCACGGCTTCTCCAAACGCGCGAACCGTTGCGTGCGGCGCAGGGTGGCCACCATTCTCCCGCTGAACTTATGCGACAGTATTCATAAATCATTAAATAAGCACGCCGATGTTTACAGGTTAGATTTTGTGTTGCTTTGACTGTAACGATTCCGAGCTGTAAGGATAGCACAAACAGCGATGGTGAAAGCTGGAGAGATTTGGCTTTAAAGGCGTGCCAAAGCATTGATTATTTTTCAGCAGCCACCCAAGCACGCAGGCGAACGACCGAGATGGTACTTGGTGAGGTGAAGTTGTGTATTTTGTCCTCCATGATATTAGATCGACAAGGTTTCTGGGAGAAGTGGGATTTCCCAGTCTTCCCAGTCTTCCCAGTCATGAGCGGACATTCTCCATGACCTATAAGAAGAATCCAGGTCGACGTGGGTCGCCAAATGTACACAAGCGATGAAGCTCTGGATATGAATGTATCTGATTCATTTGCATTACAAAACGAATCCTGAGGAGTGTTGTGAACTTTTCACTATAATGCATATCGAAGTCTTATAAGTTGTTATAAGCTGTATAAGTTTAAAAGGTGACTCAGCTGTTTGGAGTTGGTCATGTTAAATTAAGAGAGGTTATTTTTACACTATCTGTTCTAGCTCGTGTGTCACCAGGTTTCTCATTTGTGGGTCCTTTACACTAACAATCCCCCCCATCACACGCATACAATCCCTTTAACACCGTAATTCCTTATTTGTTTACTTTATATCACTAACAAACTTTAGAGCAATGATAACTTATAAATAAAATATTTCCATAAACAATATTGTGCCAAAATTGTCATGTCATTTTCATAAAAAGAACTGTTGCGGGATTAAGCAGACACAGTAATTTTGCATGGTGTAACCATGGGCCGTCCTAATACTTTTTTATTTGTGCAGTAATTTCAGTTCTAATTACCACCACTGTTGTGGAACGAGGAGGTCTGGGAGTAATATTTTCACACTGTGTAAAGGTTCACATTTTGCACTTTTTAATAATGCAGACTAGAGGTCTATGTATGTTTCTGTGTTGTTGGTACTCATGACTGCGCATCTTATGTTTTTACTAACATATGTCCTCTAAGTCTTGCATAGGTTGAAATAGGGACATGAAATATCAAGTTAATATCAAGTACATTGTGTTTATATAGTGGTAACACAAATCTATAACACTGCCTGGTCATGCTGTATTTGTCACATGTATGTTTGCTTTTATTTAAGGAATCAGAAGGCGGTCTCTATGTGTGTTTGAACTCATTCCTGGGTTTTGGAAGAGAACACGTGGAGAGGCACTATCGTAAAACTGGACAGAGTGTGTACATGCACTTAAAACGACATGTAAAAGAGGTAAGAACAGTGACATCATTCAGACATTTATAATATATTAAATAGTATATACTAATTTAATTCAAAAGCTTTGAAAGCTTTACCAGATTAAGCAAAACATTGTGTGTGTAGATTCTGCGTGGACATATTAGACTACTGAGGCTGTGAGATCATTTCCTTTTGATTTTACTTTTTTATCATGATGTCAGATGATCATCTCCTGGTTTTTGGATCTGCCATCCCACACTGCCTTTACAAACCTCAAAAAATGGCATTCAGTTTAACAGAGGTGGATTTAAAAAGCGTCTTAGAATATTGAAGTAAAACAACCCACAAGGTCTCAAAAGAGCTTCTTACAACATTACAGTTTCATATGTGGGCTGCACTAGATCAAATTTAAAGAAACAAGCTTTTTCAGAGGATTCTGTGTATCCTTGTTAAGGATAAGTTTTTAAGGTTTTAGAGGTCTGCCCCCATGCGTTTACACTCGTCAGAACAAGTTGCGCAAATTATCATAACAGAATATGATTTCTTGAATGCATTTTTTAAGGTTATATTTTGAGTCCTGAGGTCCGGCAGTTCTTCCGTACAGATTTATAAAGAAGGGTGGTTACAGTATGTCCAACTGGCCTGTATGTCAAAAGCCCAGCCCAATGCTTCTACTATACTTACCTTCTTCAGAAATATCTGAAAAATGGCACATTAAGGGTAATTACAAAAAATATGTTCAGATCATGTCTAACTTAGACATCTGTAGACATTGGGTAAATATCCTAGAATATAAATATATAACAATACATAGAGGAATAGCCTCTAAAAGGACAAGTATCAGATATCAGGTAAACAAGTATAATTTACACACATATAAATTGCTGTTACATTGTTTAAAAAAAAATAATAGTAATGATAAAAATAAAAATATGTTTTTACTGTAAGTCCCTTTCTTTATTGTAAGTCACTTAAAAGTGTCTGCTATATGAATAAATGTAAATAGTATGTTAGCAGTTCTGTTACATTTCTGTTGAGCAAATGCGTAACATGATTCAGTAATATTTGGTGTTTTGTGAATTGCAAGCTTTTTCAGATGTAATGCTACATTATGCTTTATAAACCCTGTTGTTTCTTGTTGTCAATTACAGAAGGCCACAGGTGCGGCGGGGGGTGCCATACCAAGAAGAAGGAATGGAAAAGTATTTTTAGGTAAGTTTGATTTGAAGTAAATAAATAAAAATAACCCAAATCACAGTCATGTTATGTTATCTCAAACTCTTTTGAATAATTCTCTTATTTTTATGTTTAGTAATCTTGATCATTCCAGGCTGAGGCTAAATTTAGCTAATTTATTTGTATATGCTTTAGTAACTGATCTAAATCTAAAGTGCCACATGCTTGCCCTGGCCTAATCTTCTGCTCTGAAGGGTTGGTTTACATTGGGTGGCTATGCCTGTCAGCTGCTGTGCCCTATCAAATCCAAAGGCTGACACACTATTGCTATTGGAGGGGTGACGTAGGAGGTGAGGGACCAGTGGTCCCTTCTTCTCATGCATCCAATCAATATAAATGCCGCCTACAGGGCCATACGTCAGAAAGGATTCCAGTCATTTAGTACACCCACAATGCTTTGCCAGATCTGTCATTTAAACAACTCTGACTGCTGTATTAGAAACAATATGCCTGTCATTGGCTTGGAGCACAAAAGATGTGTTGATCACGTCTTTCCTTTTAGTCTTAAAACTTTAATTTATAAACTGCAGTAACTTTACCCAATATGTAGCTAGTAAGTTTTACAGTAAGTCATTTGGCAGGCAGTTTTATTTATTGTTACAGGTGGATAACTTCACAAGTCTCAAATTCACATTCAATGAAAAAGATGTTTCGGCAAGTATAAATGACCCAGGGCTGAAACGTTAATCCTTGTTCTGCTCTTAGCAAAGTTCTGTTTCGAGTTTGTTTTGTGAGGTGTTTGTTGATTAGGTTTTAAGGACATATTGAAGCATGTGTTCTCAGTGTAGTAATCCTGTCAGCTCTGGATGACAAATAACTCTCTGCTTCCTTCCCTGAAGATTTAGAGCTTAACTGTGATTTTAACGGAGATGATTATGAGTATGAAGATGAAGCCAAGCTTGTCATATTTCCAGACCACTTTGAGATCCCTTTACCAAATATTGAGGAGTTACCTGCACTGGTTAGTGAGACTGTGTCCTCACGCGCTTTGCATATGCCCTGCATGCCAAAAACCTGATCAGCCGTTTGAGTTTCAGTGCTTGCCTGTTAAACATCACTGAATTCAGTTTTAACTCTGTTTACAAGTGATCTCATGCTGTTACGCTCACTGTTTGTTCCTCTCATTTGTGTGCAGTGATATCATGGTGTGCCTGAATATTTCAGTCTGAACATTTCAGTTATTGATTGCACTGTTATTCTCCAGAACATAAAAGCTAATTTTCTATTAGATCAGAAGTTTTCCATAACTTTTGTTTTAAGTGCAATCATCAGTTATTGTTCAATGCATATAAAAATGCTCTAAAAAGTCATTTGTAATTCTGTAATAATATTCCTTTAGATTACTCAGGCTGAGTAATGTGCAAATTTGTTGTCCTTGTAGACACTTGCAATTGCATGGTGTGCTTGTTTACTGTTGCTTTCTTTACGATTATTACTTTATCTTTACTACTTGCACTGTCTAGCCTATCTTCCCAGGATACAGATCTGATCAGTCTGTTGCACTTTCAAACGTTCTTGCTGTCATGTTAGGTAATGCAAAATTGATATGATATTACTAATGTTCATATTTATCCCAATGTCCCTTTAACTTGCAGGTAACAATAGCCTGTGATGCTGTCCTCAATGCTCCATCTCCATACAAAAAACAGGAGCCTGATTCCTGGGAAGAGGAGATCCAAGTATCTAGACATGCCAGAAGTCTCAGACAGCAGGAGAATGGGGTTCGAATTCCTCCCAGGTATTTAATAATATCAGATAAGACATACACTAAAAGGCTTACACATACACAAACATTTACAACTAAAATAGTTTTCTTAACAGTAGTATTTTCTTAACATTACTATATTACTACTTTCTCAGTTTTTCTTAACATTATTATCTAAAATGGCCACCATTTCAGCAATGACCATTTCAATGGCAACACAATCAGAAAATACTTGACCTCATCAGTTTTTGAAAATAGTTTACAGCATATGCTCCCTGGATTATAGAGCAGGTAACAAACCCACGTCATTCTTAAGATCGTCAACTGAAGCAAAATATGAGGAGTTTCCCTCCTGTCTGTTGATGCCTTCAATATGGTTTATGTGCTGGTAGCGGCTGGAAGTGTGCCAAGTGTGAAATGAGAGAGAACCTGTGGCTAAACCTGACGGATGGTTCTGTCCTCTGTGGGAAATGGTTCTTTGATGGGAGTGGAGGTAACGGACATGCCCTTGACCACTACAAAGAAACCAACTTCCCTTTGGCAGTTAAACTCAACACAATCACCCCAGATGGAGCAGGTAAGTGTCCAAATCGTCAGGTTTTAAGGAAATATGACTCATATTTATAATCACACAAAAATGGAAAGATCGACCATAATTTGAACTAAACACAAATCCATCAGTAGTGATTTTATGTTATGATTTTTAAATGTTTTATGAATGTTTCAATGCTCTTTGGCAGATGTTTATTCCTTTGATGAAGAAGAAGCCGTGCTTGATCCTCACATATCCGAACATTTGTTACACTTCGGAATAGACATGCTGCAGATGCAAAGGGTGTGTTTTCTGTTTTCATATCAATGACTGACTGGGACTGTAATGGTAATGTACTGTAGGTCATTCTGGATAAAACTGTACTTGCTAATTATTTGGATTAATTCATTAAATCAGAAGAGCTTATGTAATATATGTAATATATTATGTAATATAGTATACCTGAACTTCCTGCCTCCTTCTGTCCTTCCTAAATATCCCTGGCAGACAGAAAATGGGCATCACACAGACAACCACCTACAGCCACGTGTGAGTGAATGGGAAGTAATACAGGAGGCAGGGCTAAAGCTGAAGCCTGTGTATGGCTCAGGATATACAGGCATCAAAAATCTGGGCAACAGCTGTTACCTGAGCACCACTATGCAAGTTCTGTTCAGTATTCCAGATTTCCAGAGAGCGTGAGTACCTTTAAATTTTGCTAGTACACCTCTCTTAAAGAGGTGTTTTGTGACTTTATGTCTGTTTATTTGTGCATCAAACATTAAAAACTTCACTTACAGCAAATATGTGACCTGTGCTGGCAAAATGAGTGGGAATGTGCACAGGCTAATTACGAGCTACAGGCCATAAAGTGAAAGATTTCAATTTGAGGTTTTCACAAAAAATGGGTTAATTAAGCCCATGTCTAGCAATCCCCAAAAATAGGGGATTGCAGTTAAACTATCTGTATGTTTTCCTGGGAGGTATACCCTTCCTGAATATAAACCTCTTGTATTGCAGTTTTTTGTCCCTATGTAGTGCCTAAAACCACCTGCAAAATGTCTCACCCAAACTTCCTGTTTAAATATGAAATATGTCAATAGAGGAAAAAGACACATTCAGTCCATTTCATTGGGTCTTAAAATACTTAAATACTCTAGTACAGCTTCACACAATTGCTGTGCACACTATCTGTCCAGTGTCCAGAGTCTTATCTCAGTGAATTTAATATGTTGAAATATATAATGTTGTTTTCTTTCTGACTTTATCACAGGTATGTTGGTAATCTGCAAAGGATATTTGATTACTCACCCCTTGATCCAACTCAGGATTTCAACACACAGATGTAGGTGCTTATGAACATTAATTATGCTTTTTATGTTAAATTATAAACATGGTAAATAATGTCAGTGGGGGGTATGGACCCCACTAAATTATTTTATAGTATAGCCTTTTCATTGAGCCTGAAAGACGGGGGCACCAGATATAAATTAATTTTTTTCTGGGTCCTATGAATTTAAGTGATTGCTAATAATTTGTATTTAATATCATGCAATATTATCATTTTCATTACATTGTACAAAGATCATATGTCTGAGATGCCATCTAAATTAAAAAAGTGTTTTTTCCTTTTGTCAAGGGCAAAACTAGGCCATGGTCTTCTCTCAGGCCAGTACTCTAAACCCCCAATGAAATCAGAACTCATTGAACAGGTGATGAAAGAAGAATACAAGGTATTTGACTTGGTCTGTCCTGCTTAATACTTGGCTCAGTTAGTTTCACATAAATGAGTTTATACTAGGATTTTCTGCAGCTGAATCTCTTTGGATGCTGCTTTATTTTGGTTGAGAGCTATGATGCCTTGCTGTTATGTAACCTGAGACTCAAGCAACCATCTATCCTATGTCCTCTTGAAGGAAAGGCACATAGCAAGCCAGATTTTCTAATAGACCTTCTGTTGGTTTATTAAGTGCAATGTTAAGATCAATTGGTGGTACTGACCCTGACCTTTAACCTGGATGTATTGGGTTTTTTTAGCAGCAGCAAAGGGGGACTTCACCTAAGATGTTCAAAGCACTGGTCAGTAAGGGACACCCAGAGTTTTCCTCCAACCGGCAACAAGATGCCCATGAATTCTTCCTGCATTTAATTAACCTTGTGGAGGTATGAATTGTTCATCTCTCTTCAGTAGTTCATCAGACTTCAGTAGTTAAGCAATTCTGCCATTATTTACTCACCCACATGTTGTTCCAAATGCTGTAATTTTCTTTGTCTATGGAACACAAAAAGTACATTTTTTATATCCTGGTGCCTTCTGACTGAGTTCTACAACTTTTCCTTTTTCTTTGTGTTTGTCACACAAAGCTTTTGTATGATTTTGTATACTGTTATGTTGTGTGTGTAATATAAGATATGTGATGTGTAATGTGCCATAAGCTGAACTTAAGAACCCCATCAGTCCCATTTGTAAACAAATTAGTCCTCATTTACTGTCATTGGAAAAGAGTGGCCAGGGTATTCTTCAAAAATGCACCTTTTGTATTTCATTGAAAAAAATGTTCATTGTTAGGGGAACTAATCCTTTAATCTGATCTAACTGTATTGATCTGATCCTGATTTTGCCTGATTGCATTCTAGAACATATGCTATTTAATAAAAAAATAATTTCAGAGAAACAAGGGTTTCTAGGGTTTGGCTAAAATTTCCCCAGACGTGCTTGTAAACCGATTCTCGACAGCAGGTTCTGGTTTCAGGAGACACGTTTGAGACTGCACTCTCTACCCCTGTGCTGGCAGACACACACTTGTGGTCTGAAGTGACTTTCTCAACTGAGTTAAAATTAGGCAGCCCTATCAGTTACACAGGACAGATAATGCTTCCTGTTTCCCTCCCCTCTTGGTACAAGTCCAGAATGAAACCTGTCACTTTCCCTGAAACGTTTTTCCATGACTCAGAAACAAACAACACTAGGTGCCATGCTGTTGGACTTTTACATGGTGAGACAAACCATGTTAAAATTAGCATGAATTGGGCACCTGTAACTCACTTGTTTTTTTTATAACATACTATATTAATGAGGAGAAGAGTATATTGGAGAAACAAAAGTTGGATGGGACTTATTTTTAGTCATTTGGTATTGATTGGATTGTGAAAAGTGGCTTCTGTATGACAGGTGCTTGGAAAATGAGAAGGCTTGGTCATAGCCAAGGAAAGTTTTTTTTTTTAATTGTGCAGATTACTATTTGTAAGGAAAATGGTAACAAAATAGACTATAAAGAATAACATGCACAGATGAATTGTTCAAGACCAGCAATGTGTATTAAAAAAATAAATAGGGTCAATTAATTGGATCACTTTGAGCTGTGTGTATAGATTTTGAAATGGTAAAATGGACCAAAACCCAATATTTGGAGACATTTGTGTTTTCTAATGGTATGGTACATGAAAATGTAAATTTAACTTGAAGTTTTCATGAGATGTAAGGAGAGGTTTGGACACGTTCAACTTTAAAGTTAAGACAGGGATACAATACATTAATTTTAAATGTTTAGTGCTCAGAAATGTGTGCTCAGAAACTTTATTTGTGACTTCCTTCAGCTGTGCCTTGTGTAAAATAGCATAAGGGCTGTGAACTGTGAAGGGACTTTGCAGTGTACCTCTTCAACAAGTTTGCTTTCTGGTCAGTAGTCTCCAGTATCTCAGACTTAGACATAGAGGGTGACTGGTATATTTCTGTACGTCCTCAAAATAGTGAAAGTGCTGCGGGATGACCTTGTTGATTTTAATTATATAGACTTTATACTGCCCAAGACATGGCCTGAATTTAAATAGAAAGTTAAACTATCAATCATATGAAAATTATTTTGTGATTTTGAAGTCTCTTCAAAACATGTTATTGGTTTATTTGTTAATACCACAAATCTTTCATAATTATTTAATGTTTTTCTATGCCATATGGACTTCCTTACATCAACTTATTACTTTAATTATAGTTTCATTTTTGGTCATTTTGGGAACAGTCCAGTTCAGTCCCCATTTGCTGTCATTATATAGAAAAAGGGTGTACTGTTCCTTTAACTAGAAGCTCTAGATTCTGGAACAGAAGTTTTTAAAGGGATTTTGCCTTTATTGGGCAATAATGGACAACGCAATTACAGAGTAGCCAGGAAATGTAGGGAACCTGTGCCAGAATTGAACCTGCAACCCTATGAACACAACAGGTCTTTCCTGTGTAGTAAGCTTATGCACTTCCCTCTGCACTATAGTTTCAATAGAACAAAATGTCTCATAAATTCTGTCGTGCTGTGTGATTTTCAGAGGAACAGTGCTGGCTCAGAGAACCCCAGCGATGTGTTTCGTTTCATAGTGGAGGAGCGCGTGCAGTGCTGTCAGTCACAGAAGGTGCGGTACACGCAGAGAGTGGACTACCACATGCAGCTTCCTGCACCCTTGGAGGCTGCCAGCAACAGAGGTAATACCTTCTGTTTCATCTGTTTCTCCCTGATCTGATCATTATGAAAAAAATGGCTTTTGTTGGGGTAACACCTAATGTAATCAATGTAATCAGGTGTTTCAGAAATTTCATTTAAATGCACAAATTAAAACATATACCTATGATGCACCTGCTTTGTAGGACAAAGGCATATAAAGTGCTTACTTATTACTGAGATCTGAGATCTCTGAATGGTTTTATGTAAGGTTTGAGGTCTTGCAATAAATCTTATATGATATTCATGTGATTAATGGTGTTTTATTATTTTTTCATTTGTACAGAGGAATTAATTGCATATGAGAGTAAGCGGAAAGAAGCAGAGGAGAATTTGCGGCCTCTTCCAGAGCCTGTGAGGGCCCGAATCCCCTTCACTGCCTGTCTGCAAGCCTTCACTGAACCTGAAAATGTTCCAGACTTCTGGAGCTCCGCACTGCAAGCCAAGTCAGCCGGAGTGAAGTAAGCAAAGTTCTGGTCCTAGACCTTTTGAAGGACTTACCACATATGTACAACATTTAGAAGAACATAAACAATATTTTTATATGGTATTTACATTTAGACTTGGTACTTAGTTCAAGGATCTCTGTTACCAGTGACAGCTTTGAAGATATCTATAGAGCTCAGATCTGGCTTGTGGTCCAGATTATCTTGTGTGATGCTCAGCGATTATGTTTAGGTTAAACTCACTAAAAGTCTGTATCTTTCTCTTTCTCCACAGGACCTCTCGTTTTGCATCCTTCCCTGAGTACATGGTGGTACAAATAAAGAAGTTCACATTTGGAGTGGACTGGGTGCCCAAAAAGTTGGGTATGTGATTTTAAGTGGTCTTTAGCTTGTTGTAGTTATATTTATATACTCATTGCTGACCAAAGCATGCAATGTTTTTGATTCCAGCTCCTGTTAAACCAGATTTTGTGATTTATGATGTCTCTTGTTTTTATATTGCTTTTATATGTGGCTGCCCATCACAAGTTCTCTTGTGCAATTCAGACCACCACTTTACTACCATACATATTGAGCAATGCATGATGTTTGCACAGCACTTTTGCTTTGTCCAGCAGAGGGTACTGTAACACTGCTTTCTGGCCATTGCATGAGAAATTCCAGGATCACAAACAATTTTGCTGTGGTGAAGCCAAATTTGAAAGGTCGGCAATGTTATAAGAAGCAATAATGTCCGGAGTCTGTTCTGAAACATGGTCCTTTTTGGAAAAGAACATGCTTTTTTTAAATTTTATGCATCATTTAATAACTTTTTTTCATATCTGTGCAGATATTTCAGTAGATGTTCCTGATTTCCTGGACTTAAATCGTCTCCGGGCAACAGGGCTACAGTCAGGAGAAGAGGAACTGCCTGACCTTACACCTCCCATTGTCATTCCTGAAGATACCAGAGGTGAGATTTCCGGTTGTCAAACTAATAAACTGCACATTATTCTGCTTGGACCCCTGTGTGCTTTTTCTTGTAACTGAAGTCTCTCTTTTGCTTTCAGACAGTTCAACAAACAACTCTTTGGAATGTAAGTGTCCCTTTGATTTTAAACTTTAAACAGACCTGTCTACTTGTATGTGTGTATTACAATATCACTTATTCTATCTGTATGTATTTGTTTGTCATGAGCCTGCTTCAATGTTCCTCAGCTCCAGAGATAGATGAATTATCTGTGATGCAGTTGGCAGAGATGGGCTTTCCTCTGGAAGCTTGTCGGAAAGCAGTGTACTACACTGGGAATATGGGAGCAGAGATGGCCTTTAACTGGATAATAGCACACATGGAAGAACCAGGTAGGACATGTATCTTGACATATCTAACACAGATTTCAAAAAGGGAATATGCTCTGTCTCAGCTTTATCATGTAGTATGAATATTACTCAAAATGTTTTGTATAAAATAGCGAATTATGTATTTGCTATGGTCTAATTTGTACTACAGATTGTCAGAATTGTGAAATTTCTCTTGTGCGCCTCTCTAGATATTGCTAAATAAGCTAAATATTGATGGAATATTAATTGACATTTGATGTCATTACTTAAAGTCATTTATACAGTAATTTTATTAGTTAAAAGCAGCCACAGTCTATGAGCACATAGTCTAGTCATCAGCTGGGAACTATATGTGCATCTGCCATTTTAGCTTCATTGGCAAAAAAGGTTGTAGCCATCTTGTTGGAACTGATGTGTGATGGAAAGATTAATGGAGCAGAATGCAGTGTCTCCTAATTGCATGCCGCCTTGAAAGGAACACCACTTCAGACATTTACCTCAGATGAACTAACTGCGATTTGCATATCTGCCCTCCATTTGCCCTTTTCTAAAAGTCTAGCCTAGTTTCATTATAACAGGATACAGTAAAGCACATTCTAAACTAGTCATTTTGTTAGTTTACTTTGAAAAACTACAATATACATGCTGTTTTTCGTAAGACACCATATATTTTCACTAACATCCATGTTGCCTTGAAGATAAATAAGGTGCAGGGGTCTGGTGTGTTTTGTGCAGCTTATTATATGGGTTGTTGCCACAAGGGAATACTTCATGTTTGGAGCATGTCACTTCACTTGGCTCTGAAATGAATATGTGACATAAACCGTTATGTACTGAAGTATTTGCAACGTATTCATGTGGAATAATTAACAATTTGGATCTAGGTTGGTTTATAATATTGGGCTGTGAAAATGTGGTTTCCTTAATTCACGGTAAGAAAATGTATGTTGAAAATGAGTTGTATTTTTAAGACTCTAAAAGGCATCTTTGTTTATCAGCGTGCTTCTGGCTAGTAAACAAAGTCCTCACACTTTAGCATCACCTACGAGTAGGGAATTCTGTTCTTCTCACTTTCCTGCCCTAGTTAGGCAGCCACCTGAGATGACAAACAGACACACACATACTCAACCATAGTCTCTAGTGGTCTAAACCCCATTAGCTTTACATCCCTTAGTGTGGATTACGTCTGTTCCACAGCTACAGCTGGGTCTGTTTCTATATCGTCGTCACTGGCAGTTATTAATACAGTGTGCACATCATAAACATTGATTTGTTAGTCCTAAATTAATTATTCTGTACTTTAGGTCATATGTAAAGGCTAATTTAAAGAAATCCGCAATGGAATCATAACCTTTATTGTTAAGAATTATTTTAAAGTATTAAGTATTGTGAGCTTTTCTGTTTATTGCCTGAGTTTATTAAATGGATCATTTCAGTGCTGAATGCTGATTGGTCAGTGGCTTCAGAATTCAGTGTGACAGTGTAATTTATCTAACACTTTAATGATGTAACACTCTAGGCCATGCTTTATTGTGAATATACTCACTAAACTAAAGGCTGTTTTTTAAAGCCCAGAAATATGCCTTATTGCCTACATACATTAACATGCTGATGTCATACAGTGTCTATCCAAATCTGTGCTGCATTTGATCTGAAACATTAAAAGATTAGTTGCAGACTACAGGTTTTAAAGGAACAGATTACAATGTTCATTTGAATTTCCAGTTGGGTTTTCTCAACAGAGCAGTGAGCATTTGTGTGTGTGATATTTTCATCCACTCTGCACTTTTGGTAAATAAATCCTCGTCCCTGAATGCACTCTAATCTCAGTCTGAAGTACTTTCGAATCCACAGCACTGCAAAATTCTTTAGCTGTCGTCTGGTGTTTAACTAGAGCTTTCAATAAAATATGTTCATTTAGGGCAGTTAAGTATGACAAAATAATGCAATTAAAATCATGCCCTTTAACGCGTATGTAAACTCAGTAATAAGGCATGTCTGTACCCTGAGCAATATCTTCTTGAAGTACCAATTAAATTCTAAGCATGTTTTTAATGAGTCCGGTAGTAAACGCCTCACCGGACCAAAAACACGCAGGCAGCACAGAATGAGTAAAGAGTCATTCACACCTATTAAAGGACCTCTTTGATACACACAGTATGTTCTTGCCTTCAAAAACAGCTAGACAGCTAAAACACTGAGACGTGTTGCAGTAGTTAATATATCCGTCTTTATGTGTACATAAGCTAACATTAATAAACTTTGAAACATACATTCTGTGATAATGCCCTTAAATCTACCTTGGACAGATTGCAAAATAATTTGCATTGGAGTCTAGGCTGTGATAAGCTTCTGTTCAATGGTATGGAGAAAAACAAACAGTATATTGCACTTCTAAAGCAACATTTTGTAATGTCTATACAGTTCAGTTTTCTGCCACAACAATGTAATAAAGTCTTTGAATTGTCTTCATTTTTGTTTTTGTCTATGCAAATACTGATAGATGTGATAAATTGAATTAATTATTAGCCATATCATATCATTTTGATTAAAGAAATGGTTGTAACACTCTGTAGTGTGATTAAAACACGTTACCCTCTGTCTCTCGTGATATTTCAGATTTTGCAGAGCCACTGGCAATTCCCACCTACATGGAACCAGAACTGCCCAGCCCCAGCCTTCCTACAGCCAGTATACTAGACAACCAGCCTCCAGAAGAGAGCATTGCCATCCTCACCTCCATGGGCTTCCCCAGACATCACACCATCCAGGCTCTCAAAGCCACAGTGAGTGTCCCGCCTGGAACCATTTCCCATCTATGTGACTTACTCTATGTAACACAAAAGATGAAATACAATAGTTTGAAAATTCTCTCCAAAATCTGTTTTCCTCACGCTTTTCCAAACCTGGATGCTGTTATTTAAATTCGTGGAACACCAAATAAAACATTTAAAGAATTGTTACACAGCTCTTGTCATTTATCTTG
Source organism: Chromobotia macracanthus (assembly GCA_036877525.1). Lineage (NCBI taxonomy): Eukaryota > Metazoa > Chordata > Actinopteri > Cypriniformes > Botiidae > Chromobotia > Chromobotia macracanthus. Next base: position 5,246,651 of record JAZGTH010000062.1, on the reverse strand, counting down.
TCATGTGTGTCAAGATCCAAAGTGGCCAAAACACAATATAACAGCATCATAAAAATATCCCAAAAGTGATTCATATGACTGCACTTTATTGTTGGTCTTTTGAAGCCATACAACAGCTTTGTGAGGAACTGACAAAATCAAAATTTACATTTACATAGTTGGAAGACACTTTTATCCAAAGCAACTTAAAGTGCATTCAAGCTTCACATTTTATCAGTACACATGCATGATCCCTGGGAATTGAACCCACAACCTTTGTGCTGCCAACGCATGCGAAACACTATATTGTAACACAGGAACTGGAACTATGGTGCTTTCTTGGTGCTTTTTATCCTTTTGAAACCTTGGACTGCTGTGGCCACTATAAAGGGCTGCATGACAATTTTAGTTTTTCAATTTTCTACTTTTGTGTTCCACTGACAAAATAACAGCTTACAGGTTTTTGAAACGACTTCAGACAGAATTTGTATTCTTCTGTAAACTTATTCTTTAAACACAGAATATAAGTTGTTCTCGTACATTGCTACATTTAATTCTCAGGCTGAGTTATTATTGTACTTTCACGTGATCTGCATACAAAACAAGTTCCAGCGTGTCAGAAGATCAGTTCTGTCACTGGACTCTCATTGGACAAGCATGTTAGAGAGCTGTCGTCTCTTCTGTTAAACTACTTGACTGACCTACATATTTATAGTTAATGTAAATGTGATTTTGTTGGTTTCTACATTTTTCATTATGAGTCTGAAAACAACTCTAGCCTGTCTTTATTTAGTTGAAATTCTATTTCAAAATTATATAACTATTTCAAATTGTGCTTATGCCCAAATGAGCCTTTTGACAACACGTAAATGACACTTAAATGAACAACATTTAAATGGTCTGAACAACATTAAAATAGCTCTCATCTGAGGACAACATTTTGAGTGTTTTCTTGCCTTTTTTTAATTAAGCTGTTAGTAACATACGAAATGTGAGCTGTGTATTAAGTGCCAATGTAGTTTGTCTTTTGGCCTGAAAACATAGACAGCTGTTATGATGTCAGATTTTATCAACCAATCATGTGTCTGCTTCTTGATATAGAATAACAATTTGGAACGAGCTCTTGATTGGATATTCACCCACCCGAACTGTGAGGACGAAAGTGAGGCGATGTCAGACACACCAGACACAGAGCCGAACGATAACAGCTTTTCAAATGCCAACACCAACAGCAACTCTTTACTGAGCCCAGATCAGGAGGCGTCCAGCCCTCGCGTCAGAGATGGGCCCGGGCGTAAGTGCTCACTACATATGCATTAATCAGGGATTGAACATGTCTTCACATATTGGTTTGTTGTTTCATTGCAGATGTTTTTTTTTATTTCTTTTCCTTCTTAAACTGTAGGTTACGAACTGTTTGCCTTCATCAGTCATATGGGAGCATCAACAATGTCTGGCCATTATGTTTGTCATATCAAAAAAGAGGGGAGGTAAGCAAATTATATATTTATGATATTAATAATATTTACAGAAATCCATGCTGAGTAATCAGTAAATCTGTACATTTGTTGTAAAATTTACAACAAAATAAAACCAGACATGCGTAAAAAAATCACACTGGTGACCTTAAAAACATGGAATTTGTGTTTAAGTAAGTGACCCTGCAAATGTGAATAGAAAAGGAACATTGTAGCTTAATCTAGATTATGCATAAAACATGGCTGATCATGTTTAGCATAGGTCTTTATGAAAGGTGGTTTCGTGAATGGCCCATTTAAACTTTACTCAAACATGAGCACATCTCTAGAGAGCGCAGCAATGTGTTTGCAGAGAGTGACAAATAGCTGAACAGGGGAGGTTGTGTGGAAAGCCCTTATATGGAGATGTTTTGGGCGTGTGTTATGCTAATTACTTTCTGTGAGTATGTGTGCCCTCATTTTGAATAATCCTGATTCATCAACATTAGAAAGAGAGCAGGAATTATGTGTATACTGTACGCACTTGTAAAAAATGTTGATTTGCACAAACAAGCAGCATGTGTGCAATTATTAGTGAATAAAAATATACTGTAATCAAGCTTAGATGTTTTTTATTTCCTTTATTATTTTTAATGTCTCTTTTGTCCTCTAGATGGCTCATTTACAATGACCATAAAGTATGTTTGTCAGAGAGGCCTCCTAAAGACTTGGGCTACATTTACTTTTACCGGCGCCTGTCAAGTTGCTAGATCTGGACCTTCATATCCTTTATGCACAGTTGTAAGGCCAGACAGGTGTTGGGGCTCCACTTACACTGCTGGAAACTAGGGAAGTATTTACATCTGTGAGAAGGAGAGAGGACCTGCCAGTCCCTGCCAAAACCTGCACAGCCGCCCATCATACCGTAATGGTCAACATGGGAACCGAATGTGTTTCGTCTCTGTGTTTTGTTTATTAATTCGTTAAGTAAGTCTGTTTTAATGGTACATTGGGGTGTGTGCAATTTTATGTATGCAGATTATTTTCCTAATATATTCACAAATTATTTGTTATATTTGTCTTTAAATACTTGGAGCCCCTGTGCCAGTATTTTCAAGACATACTCCTTCAGAAAACAACGTGCCTGCATTCGCAAATGTTATTACTGCCATTTTAGAAGAATGTATTTCAGTTCATTTTATTCCCTTTAAGTTACTTAGTTGTTAAAGAAGCCTAACCTAAAAATCTATTTGAACAGATTTCAAAAACGTCTGCCATGTGATGAGCGGATTTTGTTAAACTGCAGTGGGTTCACTTCCATTTTTAAATCATGGCCATACAGTACAAAGACAAGAACAGGGAAAGACAGGGATTTTGTATAATCCTTGTTAGGTTGGTCTTATGTGTTGCTGATTAATATTTACTGGATATTTATTCTAGCTTTAGGGATTAATCTATTTATGTGGCACAATTGGGCTGATTTAGGTCTAGTCAGAAGTTGCTATTATTTATGTGAATATCATTGTCTTTTTGGTTCATGGGGGTAATGTCCCTTTAGGTCTATGATAGCTTTCAGTCAGTCTGTGGTGGCTAACCAAATAATGCACCAATATCACATATTCATGCAACATTTAAGTGCTCTGTTTTGATGATATCCTCAGCAGTTTAAAGACTGGGATCAATATGAGGTAGTTTTGATTAATCGTATTCTCAGTCTCAAAGAATGTAAAACTTGTTTATTTTGTACACAAGCAATATTTAATAACAAATTGATCAGCATTACATCCCAGATACATGTTTGTATTCTTTCTGGTACTGTTACCAAACTGGTCTCAAGCATTATAACATATCTGACAACCTTGGCTCTGCCTTTATCAAAGATTTACTGAACTACAAGGTCATAAACCCTGGATATATTTTATTTATCTTGCTTTAAAAATGTTCAAACAAATGTTACGTCTGACGTGAGCCTCAGTCTGAAGGTTAGCGTTAAATTCAAGTTTAGTATTCATTTTGTTACGTAACCTCACTCAGGCTGAGGTGGGGCCTGCTCATCTCAATGTATTTCAACTGGATTTTGCACATACTGTAGACTGTACTCTGTCATGTTTCTTTATACTGTGCCCTACCTGTTAGTTGGGAGTGTGAATGTCTTTGTCAGACCTTTTCCCTTTACCTTTTTTGTCTATGTACCTTTTGTTTTTCATTTGCTTGCCCATCCGAGGTTGCTTATTGGGTCCTCTCTCTCTTTTTCTCATTTCTTTTTCTCACCTGCTCCCCTCTCTCTATTCCTCTCTTTATCTCTCTCTCTATATTGGGTGTGAAAGTGAAAGCTTTTACCCCAACTTTCTCAAACATGCCTTGATATTATCAATATGTGCACTAAAACTCAGAGGTTAGTCATTTAACATTTTGCAATATATCACTGATCTTTAGTGGGTTCTGTTTTTCATGGAACTGAAAGTCAAGTGGTACGTTTTTAATGTTGATATTTTGCAAAAATGTGTGCCAATTCTGTAGCTAATATTCAAACTTGCCCACTTTGTTTGTTATAAGTTGTTTTTTAAAGGCTTTTCCAATCCGCATATTGTATAGAACACACAACCATGGCAAATGTGGGAATTCTTATTCTAAAATCTGTTTCAACATGTGACATGTTTGGATTGTTCAATAAAATCCACAATTGTTTAAGAGTGCCATTTTCATATTTGGTGACACTTGCATAGAGGCAAATTGGAAACAGGAGAATTTAACCATGTAATCATTAGTTTTTGAATCTCTGAAAAAACAAAAAGGCTACAAATTGTTTCGATCAATGGCATTAAACAGGCATACAAAATCTATTACAATATTTTATTTAAAAGATATCTTTTGTATATGGATCATCTATATTTTGCCATGTTTAATTATTGTGCCAGAATTATTAAAGTCTTTGGTAAACATTCAAGTTTGCATGTACAAACTCAGAAACATAGTTCTGATTAATGCATAATGTATAACTGACTGTATCACTTGAGTCTAATTCATGATGTGATTTCTAAAGACTTTAGTAAATCTGGCTATTGCAAAACCAGTAAATTTAAGTGAATACAAAGAATGTCTTATTTTGATTACCCACTGCATTGCAAAAATGCTTATTTCTATTGTATGGTTAATATGCCATTCGCCAATATAATAACAATATATATTTTGAAATGTAAAATATTTTAAATACATTGATATATGTCATAAAAATGAAAGGTATAGATTAAAATAGGCATGTCAAGTTCATGCATATAAATAAATCTACAGCATTCAAAAATAAGTATATTCGGCATGCAATCTTATATCAGGAGTATTTCTGAAGCATGATCTAGACGATCACACCTGAGATTGTACAAAGTTCTAGAAAAAGGGGGTTTGGCCTCAGGCATGATATAGTCTGCTGTACCTACCATTCAGCTACAAAGCAGAAGTCTGTCCTAATGATCAGTGAGCATATACAGGACTTTCCTAAAATAAAGTAAATATAAAGCAGATTAATAAATACTTGATAGTGTTATTTATTAATTTCTATATTTAAAGGGTGCCTGAATAGCCTTGCATGCTCTTTTGTTAACGTTGTTTTAAAAAAGTCTTGCACTTTGTCTGGAAATAATGTAATTATATGACACCAAAAATCTGTTGGATGAGGGTGACAACACAATTAGAAATAACAATTGCTTAATCAAATTGAAGAAGACCAGCTACGTGCTCAGCTACATGTGTATATCACATGAAAGTAAAAGTAAAACAAATCAGTTTTTCTGGTGTTTTTGTTCTAGGTCTTCTGTTTCCAGTTGCATGAAGAAAAAGAAAATCTATAGGTTTTGCATAGCATTTTAAAATTATCTTCCACATATGCACCATTTGCGTGTTCACAATAACTAGCAAAATAAAAAAACATGCAAATTGGGGGTCAACCATAAGTTACAGTGTACAATGATGAAAACAATGACAGGGTATAAAATGTGACACTAAAATAAAACAAATTGAACATTTGGGCAGTTTTCTTCAAAAGACTTTTCTTGTGAAATTCCACCTGATAATTGTGGCAAGAGGGGCAGTAAACCAGAATTCCCTGCATCAGGTGTGCACTGTAACATTTTAATGATGTCTCACAAAAGACCTTGATGGAACAGTTTTCATCCAGTTATATCAAGAGGTTTAATTATGGCAAGAAATGGCTTTAATCTGATTTCATAGTGACAACATCTCAGTTATTACATGCATGATAAGTAAGGCTTTGTAATCGGGTCATCTAGCTTTAGAAAATAAAGGGGATGTTGCAGCAGAGATCAGGTGGGTAGTGTCCTCCAAAAATACTTCTGTCTCTTCTATATGTCCGCACCTCTCAAATAAAAAGTGCAATTGAATCAATATATGAGCTCTATGTAGTACATGTCTAATCATGTCATTATGGGTTGAAGATATTCTCTGAGGATTGAAGTGATATTTGTCTTTAACATGTAGAGTGTGTGCTCCTCCGGTTCCAGTTGTGGAATTAAGGGCTTGACAAATTTTAGACAAATCAAGTTTTTCATTTACTTCCACTGGTTACATTGCAGGTCTAGCAGATATTTTCTCTAAGGCATACTTGTACAATCTTCTCCTGCCATTGTGCTCTTTAGGGAAATCATAAACCAAAGTGCAAATCCATTAAAATACTATCAGTCTGGCACTCAATTCTCATGAATGTAAAGGTGCTCTGCAGAAAAAAAATAACAGTTTTCTCTGTCTGTACTGTATGTTTCCTTTGACAAAGTTCTTGTCATAAAAGACTTTGGATTTACGCCATGGTTAAAGGGTATATTTGCTCACAGATCCAGGTTGAAAGCTCTCATCAGTAAATCCAGGTCTCCTATGTTGGCAGCCTGAAAAAGCTCAGGCTGGTCCAGCATGGACAGCGCTATCCGCAGAGCAGCCCAGATGTTTCCAGACATGACCTGATGTGAAAGCTGACGACTCCTACTCTTCCTCTGTAGACCGAGAGCTGTCAGAAAGTTACTTGCTGCCTCCCTGCAAAACCCACCCCCCAGAGAAACATCTTTCACATGAATGAAAGCATACATATATCAAGGAATATTTTTTCTTCTTATGTTGTATTTATTTAGAAAAATGTAGTGCTGTGTTGATAAGCACTGTTTTCATACTCTATTTAATCTGAGTTTTTAAACCCCAGGTTAAGGCCATTTTAACCCTGGGTTAAATATTGCCTATTTTAATCATAGATTATGAAACCCTGCTCCAGAGCCCCAAATTACTCAGACTAATTACTATATTAAACCAAGGTTGCTTTCTTGTTTTGTGCAGTATTTGTACAATCAATGTTAATAACCTCATAAATATTCAAATAAGAATGTTAATCAAGGGTTTATAGATGTAAAGTGGGAAGTCTCTAAATCTGGTTACTCAGGATAACACAGTTAAGTTGTTAACACAGGGTAAAATATAAACAGTGTGACCGTGAAACAAGCTAACCCAGGATTATATTTACCCAGGGTTAAGACTGACCCTTGGGTTAACAATTTTAAGTGTGAAAACCCCCTAAGATATTTAAATGAGCTTCACTAACCTGTGAGCCCCCATGTTAATGCAGCTGATGCCTAGATTGTATCGTGACCGGACGAAGCCAGGCTGCAGCTCCAGGGCTCTGGTATAAGCCTCCACAGCCTCCTCACTGCGATCTCCATTAGCCAGTGTTGCCCCCAGCCGATTCCACAGCAGGTAATCCTGTATACACCAAGGGCAAAAAATCCCCTTGGGCTAAATGTCACAGATCTTAAAACAACTCTCTCTCCAGGCTTTAAAGATTATGCATTTACATGCAGCTGTGTTTAATACTTCAAGATATGATCTGTTCTCTCTTTCAGGGATATAAAAACATGAATTTGACCTTTATGTACAATGACACTGAATATAAGAAAGATAAAAGGTTATAAAGAAGATCTAAGTTTCTAGTGTTCTAGGCACAGAAGGAGCCCGGTGTCAGAGCTTCACTTTCCCATCGTCATTATCTTTCATTGTATTCAAGCCCTGAGCCCCCAGCAGGAAAGCCCCCACATTACCAAGTCAAGCAGATAGGGAGGATTTTCAATTGAGTGTAAATGTAGTCTGCACAGGGGGACAGAACTCAGCTTAGCAAGCATCAATCGTTGACAAGGTGACCCACAAAGTTCTGAAGTCGGCTAACATGAATGGTAAAGCCCTTGTCTCAAGTTTTTAGATGAACTGTTTTAAAGATTTGGAGATACTTTGTATGCCCCAAAGACTCTTTGACACCTCTCTCTTCTTCTGTCTTTCTGAGTGTTTTTGTATGATTTAGTAGAAGTCTGTCAGGCTATCACACTGAATGGGGATCTACCTCAGGTTGCACTGACAGTGCAGTATTGAAGGCTTCCACTGCTTTATTGAACTCAGAGCTGAGGTTATACAGCACTCCCAACCCTGTCTGTAGGTCTGGGTCGATAGTGTCCGAGTTCTTCTGGGCAGCTTCCAGGTAGAGATCTTTCACCTCAGGCAGCAGGGGACTGATGCAGTAGAAGAGACAGAAAAAGGGAGAGAGCTTTGAGACTCACAAGGGGCATTGCCCATGAGGGATGTCCCCACCAGCATCATCATCCAAATGTGTCATTTATTGGCTAAGAAAAAAGATAATGGCTCTCCAGAGAGAGGAGCAAGTTATTGGTGCATATTCTATTTAGGAGCTGCAGCACGAATATATATTCCTTTTTTCCCTGTCCTGGTTTAAGCTGATAGCTGTATTTTGGAACATGGTAACTTGATCCCAACTTGTGAATGCTGATCATTGGAAAGTTTTTTTTTCCCAAAATGAAAAAAAAAAATTCTTTATGTTTCATTAAAATATCAGCTTTTTCTAAAATGTAAATCTTAGATGGGAGAAATAACCTCAGATACAAAGGAGACAATTGAAAGATCTAAAACAAACATCAGTAGGATAACAAAGATGATATTAATAAATATATTCAGATTTAATCATCTCTTAACTTTTGATTGCAGACGGCAGAACAGTTTGAGACATTGTTGAAATTTATTGCTGCACAGGAGAAACAATTATGCTATGGGAAATGACTATCTTGGACCAGTTAGACCAGCTGCCACCCAGCTACCATAATCCAAAGGTATCAACTTAAGATAGATTTCCCAAGCAGTTGTGGCACTTAATGCATTCTGTTGAACCATACCAGCCAGTAGATGAGGAGTAGGAGAGCCTTCGTGAGCCAGGTGAGCCTTGCAGGTGTGTGCGGCTCTTCAGAAGATGCTTGTATTTGGGATTGTGCCTTATCCAGCCCAGCAGTGCCTCACACGCCTCCTGCCTCATCCCTGTGTTGGTCAGGCTCACTGCCAGGGCCATGAGGGCCTGTAGGTTGTTAGCATGGAGATCCAGACACCTGCACACAAACAGGAAAGCATCTAAAGAACAGTTCTTTTTGATGGACACTAATTAGCTTCCTGATTAGTGCTGGTTTTAATTCATGGGTGAATACTTAAGTGTCATCTCATGCCTACATTGAGGCCATGTAAACATGTTTCTTGAAACTAAAATAACATGCTTGTTTTATTACAGTCATGTTCCTTGTTTTACAAGTGCAAGGAAAACTAAGATGTGGCCATCTGGTTAATTGTTTATTACAACACATTGGGTGGGGAATACACATGGCTATCTGGCCATGCTCCATGTGTAACAATGCCACATAAAAGCTTTTTACTGGGTTGTCTTTATGTCACTCAGTAAAAAATTGATTTCCCTTGTTAAAAAGAGCTGTGCATTGCTAATGAGTTGAAAAATGCTGAAAAATGCTATATAAATATTGTTTCAATAGAATGTTATCTGATGTGATTTGGGTATAGTATGCCATACTCATCTCCAACTCTCTAGCCCTGCTTCATCCCTTTATGGTCAAAAAAGACATTGATTATTATACTCTATGGTTCTCTGGTCAAGGGAATATATACTAGTATAGTACTATATACTATAATCTACTATATACTATATAATATATATTTTTGAGTAGTAAGTTACTGCATAAATATTGGGACACACTACAATTTATTCAATTTAAAAGCACTCACTGCAAAACAGTTAATAGTGCAGGACTTGGGACTGTGCACATTCTTGATGTGCCATCAGCCAATCAGAGACTTCTGTTTTCAGAGTGATTAGTCACATGACATTTTCAGCTCAGATGATTGGCTCAAATTCTAATGATCAGAACTCAAGGACACTGCATACTTCCAGAGAAGGTCTGTTCTAGGCGAGCCAGTGAGATAAATGAGAATGCTAGCAGACAACTTTCTCCTTGTATTATTGACCACCTAAATTCCAACATACCATAATTTGAAACATATAGTTTCATAGCATGTGAATTGGAACACAGTGACTGTATTGACCAACCACAGATTATACGCCTTTGGGTAATATCAGATTGGAAGATGCTATAAAATCTTCTTTACTTAATATTATTAATAATAATGATGATGATGAAGATGCATGGTACAAGTATACGGCCTTGAGTGTCACCAGTGATTAACACATAGATTTTTCATAGAGTTTTCACCCCCAAGTCGTTGAGAGGAACTCTATGAGATTATAGCTGGCTGTTCTAGCCGAAATGAATGTAATCTCCCAAAGGCCTCTGTGCTTATGAAATGTGATTTTAATTGGATCACTGGGTTATTACAGCAGCTCTTTATCTCAAGCAGGAGAGGGCACAGCAGAGAGCTTTGTCTTATTTGGTATCACAGTTAACCACATGGAGGTGTGCCTGATTCAAGGCCTGTGTGACATTCTTCTAGTTAAACTTCCTTTATGCATCACATTTAGGAAAATGTGAAAACGTTTTGTTGTCATTACCTATTACACCATTTCAGTTCTGAAAGAGTAACTTTAAGACTAACTTTTTGACTGGAGTAAGATTAACCTTAATCTTGATTTAACTTAACTTCAGGTTTTAGCCTAGTTACTCACCTTGTAATAATCAGTGATACGTGCAGACCAACTCTTGGCTTTTTTTGGCCATAAACACTCTGTTCAAACCAAAACTGGATGACTCCAACACGTCATTAGCCAATCAGATGTTTGCATTTACACCGAAATGATGTAGAGATGCTTCCTCACCTCTGGAGGGAGACAATTGCTGCCTGCTCGTTCTCATTCTCTGCTTGAGTGGTTCCCAGCGCCAGCCAAGCCTGCAAAGAAACGGGTGTTGAAGAATGAGCATTGTGGTTATCACCTCGGCTCAGTGAGGAGGTTTCACTGTGCAGGAGCTCCAGTGCTTACCTGGGATTAATGACAAAGGGCCAGTGACTGAGACATACTAAACAGTGTCTGTAAGGAACTGAATGAATTTGTGTTGCCACTGCTTGGAGCTGCTGCTGTTGATGAAACAGATTTCCAGTATTTCAAAGAAAACCTGACGCCAGTACTCTAGTTTTGATATGAAGTAAAATTGAAGTGACAGAAATATTGCTACGACTTCCGTAATGAAGCATTAATGGGGATATGACCACTAAGTAAAACTAATTATTATGAGATAAGCCTATTAACTGTGAGTAGGAGGAAACAGCTATTTAAAACCCTCCTGTGACAAGGCTACGGTTAATAGATTATATTAACATGGTTGGCTGTATCTGCACTTGGCACAGTACAGTGAGTATACACTACTTATATTTCAAAAAAGACAAAATGGCCTTCCTAAAATGGCATTTGTTTTCTAATATTTGTTAACGTTCAGCTTGAAGACACATTTATTTAGAGGTGATGTAGTGCAAGGAGCTGAGGAATAATCCTCTCTGGGATGTAACGTAAACATTAATTTGTCAGGAATAAAGGAATCACTATTAGAAGTGATAATGGTTTCCCATTAGTCACTGTCAAGTGCTACAACAAAAACAGAGATCTTGTTTGAAAAATTATGAGAACATTGAACCCCAGTTCAGTGTGGGCTAGCACTCAACTACCACTTATCACTGTAGGAAACGGTATGAAGGCTGTCAAAAGACTTTGATTGGCAGAACACATAGATGACTGTTTTGAAGCTGTGTGAACGTTGATTTGATGAAACTCCCAGAATCACGCTTGGTTTCTAACCCCATCCACTCACCTCTGAATCCTGAGGGTCCTGCAAAACAGCTGCTTCCAGAAGCAGTACAGCGTTAGGCAGGTCTCCCTCTCTGGACTTCCGTAATCCCTCTTCAAATGCATTAGGCCAGTCTTTAAAAGGGTTATCTGTATGAAAGTAGTACCCCTGAGGAAGAAATAAAGGAAAAAATTAAATCATGCAAATAATTTAATAATAACAAATTTATGTGGTTTATTTATATCTACACTTGGCTCCAAAAGCCTAAGACCATTTTAAAAAATAAAAAATTAAATGAGAATAAAAATTGAATTTAAACCTTAAAAGAAAACAGGAAGTATAAGAAGTTTAAAATAATTCTGAAACAGAATTGTTAAAACATTAAATAAATATTTTAGTTTCTGCTTTACTTACAAACAAGCAAATTTGTGACACTACTATATTTGAACTGCTTTGTTCAAAATGTTAGATTCTTTGGTTATATTGATACAAGATGCCTTACTGGAATATTTACAATTATGCTGGGATAACATGGATCAGAGTTTGCACAAAAGATGGACATACCAAATACTATGAAAAAGCCTTAGTTAGTTAAAAAGGCACAGCTTTACAATTCTTCATTTCTCTTGTACCTTTTCAAAAGGAGACACATTGGAAGGAATCTGTGGTTGCTCGTTCTCTGTTAGCCAGTTCCTGCGAGCAAGCTCCTCCCACTCCGCCTGCATCTTATCCCAAAACTCTGTGTCGGACTATGAGAGATAGGCAGGACAGTCAAAGAAAGAAGACTGAAACTACAGGCAGATGTAGCTTACAGAAGAGGAAAGAAAGCCACAACAGCAAGTTCTGTGTAAAGTTTAGTCTTTAGCTGATTCTCTGCAGGTGTGCAGCACTTATGAATGTCTCAAAGGTGTATCAACATGCCTCTGAACTCCCTGTGCTCAGCAATCTGAATAATGAATCACTGCACATGAATATTAATGGCAAGAGGAGACTTACACAGCCACGCTAGCTAGTCATTCCACTCACAGCCATCTAGGCCATTCAGAAATCTCACTGAAGGCTTTGATTAATCAAAAATGTTGCTTTCATTAGGTAGTGATTACGTAGTGAACTGGGTACGCTGAAACACTTGGAATTAATGCTGAAGTACGAGACAAAATTGCATAGGAAAATATAAATAGAAACAAATGAGACAATTTAACAAAAACACTATGAAACATCATTACAGAGTATGAAGCTGTAACATGTATGTAGATATTCTGGATTAAAAATAATCTGGATTTGGATACATTTGATGAGAAATGTTACAGTTCATATTAAAATCTTCAATAATATTGACTTTAAAATTGATTGCTGACTTGGCAAATCTAAGGTCAGTTAGTAGCAGTTTGATCTCATTTAAAACACCAATGGAGACCTTTGTGAGATTTTGTGAGTCTTTCAGATATCTGAGACACAGGTGTTATGGTTTCCATTTAATCTAATTGTCTGGGAGATATAACTGAGATATTAAAGAGATCTCATTTGTACTATTTATTTCCTTTGGTGTTGCTCCATTGGATTGGACACTCCAGACACTCAAACCAAGAATTGTAGTTGTGTTACAGTGTTCACACATTGAATTACATATTTAAAGCTCCTATCCACATTGGAGGAAGAATGTTAACATTACAAAATGAACATATTTCACCTTTAAATTCTGAAGCAACACGGAGTGTGCAAATAAACTGCAAATAAACCTCAACGGCCACAACTCATTCTCAGCTAACTCCTAGGTTTTTGGATCAAGAACCTGTTACTAATGTTTAGGCAACAGCTTACACCTTGTTGTCATGTGTGATACATGCAGAATAAACATGGGGCATCACTACTGCATGTGATGAAGTTACCAATCTGTTACCAATCCATACACGACTCTCTGTAAACCTTCATTATGGCTGACATTCACTTATCTATCTGCTCATCAAAAGCATTCATATCTTCCCAAGATATTCAAGGGTTTTCACAATGTTGTGCAACTGAAAGGTGATGAGATGTTATTTTGTTTAACGACACATCTCTGTTTGAGGAAATAAATGCGCCTTCACGCTTTATAATGGGCCACAGCTTCACTAAGTGGCCAATTACAGTAATTGGTCCCCTGTCTCCCCCCATTCCCCAACAATTCAGCACAGAGCGAAAAGGTTAAAGTTGAAGACACATTATCTTTCAACCAGAGAAAGACTGTCTGACTGAATTTTTTAAATAGTCAGAGGACATTCTTCACTGAAATTTTTAAAGGCACTTTCATGGATTTGGTTATATGTCCCAAAATTGTGTTCTATGGGTGGCTGAGAGGGTTGACAATTAAACAATTTTTAAAGCTACCAATGTAACAAAAAATTTGCATTTACTTTATCTTCTATTTTGTAATATGGTTGAGTAGTATACCATAATACAAGGCAGAAGGCATTTGCCTGCAATTTTGACTTGTGGTCTACCCCAAAATGGCATCCTAAGAATGGCACGTCTATGTGTAAAAATTTTTTGTGACTAAAATATATGTCAGAAACATTGATAAAGAACAAAACTCTATTGTGAGAATGATGAGAGCTGTGCTACAGTAAGACATGCCCTAAAGATGGAATTGCACAGAAAAGTCATTCCTGAACGCCCCTGTGACATTACCTGTCATTCAAGACAGGCATTCCTTTAGAGTTCTCCTACTTCAACTGTATAGCTTTTCCCTTGGGATAGTGTGAGATAGAGCTCTGTATGCGCAATAAAGTCTGAAATGTTATCAGAAGTTCAGCGGGCCATGACAGGGGCCTTAACGGGAACATTGAAGGAGGTCAGTGCTCTTTCTTTTCATTTTCAACCAGGAGACACATGATCAAGGCCATCCTGTTCCACTGGGGTGAAAAAGTCTTTTCTAATTGGTTGCTGTTCTGGTCCACAAGTCTGGGCCCTTTATTTCTATTTGGACAATACACAATGCCTAAAGTACAAGAAATTTTGGCACATGCTTTATGCCTAACTCTGTTAGTCCATAGGTGCTGCTAGACCCTATTTAGGAGGCCTAAAGAAACCATAACCTTCCCTCAATGGCAATATTCAGCATGGATCACTGCTCCGCATAGCTGTCAATAACTCATTCTCTAGCTCATATCCAAACACTCATATCTGAAATATACCACCATTACTGATAGAGTAGATCCATATCTTCTGTCAAACAGATGCCATTTCAATTGTCAAAGTTGTCTGCAGTGCAAGATTCAGACTCACAACCTCTCATACAGAAATCCTGGAATCATTGCTTTTAGTACAACACCAGTGCTGTATATCTGAAAATCACAACTTTACCTTATGTTTGCAAAAATTTACTAAGCCAGTATAGTATAAGATTTGGTAGGATTTAGTCTATATGAAACAATGTCTATGTAAATCATTTACTACTACTAGACTTACTACAGAAGACACAAAGCTTTGTTTTAATGAGTGTGGAAGAGAGCTAATCAAGGATCATGGATCAATGCACAGCCAAAACCTACTGATGGTTATTAACTAATGATTTCATATGTCCATCTAGTCTTTAGCAGGGATGTGAAAGAGTTAGACAGGATTTAATTGCTGTTCATAATAATAGAGAACTTTGGAGAGAAACGTTTAGGTTGGGGTGGTGGAAGAATGCAGACACAATATTGAACAACAGTATAACAGACTAACTTTTTAACATGTGAGCATATAAATGTACTCATCTTATAATTATTAAACTAAAACAGATCAGGGAGAAGAGTCATAAAAGGTAAATTTCTGAACCTCTGAACCTTCTGAACCTGAGTTTAAATAAGCCACAAAAACCCTTAAAGGATTCAGTCATCTGGGGTAACTACTGTAACAGCCATTCCATTAACTATTTAGAAATATTTACTAATAATGTCCATCATCATTCCTTTATTCCTGACTAGCACAGAGTAAAGCCTATAGTCTGTGTTCACCTCTTGCTCACCTCTTATTTCTAAATAGCACAGCATAATTTCAGTTCATTCTGTTTTCTACATCTCAGCATGATCCACCCCTAAACTGCTGGGTGTAAATACATTTTCCATTTTGCATCTTCTTCCACTGTTCAGAGTGAGTAGCAATTTTTTATTGCAGTTCATTTACAAGCTCCAAGGTTTCTTCATTCTGGACACCAGCAAACAAAAATAATTGGAAACTAGCTGGAACACCACCATCCCAGGCAGTAGCTTTCTGGACAAATTTATGTCTCTGTTATGTCCCTGTTAGCAGAAGAGCAACTTTCAGCATGAAGGCCAGAGTTCCTGTAATGATCGAAACCCAAGCATGATGTCATTGATCAATCCTCCATTTGTTTCTTTTGAAGCACTACTGTATCACTACTCAATCTGCTCCCTCTCCACCCCCCTCCAAACTAGACATCATCTCAGATATATAATTGTAATAGGAATTAATTTGCATAACTGGTAGCTGGTTGTAAACACATTTTAATTATTAACTCATTTAATTCCCCAAAATGTAATATTTAGCTGTGTCCCACATTTTGTATTCAATTCAATTCCTATTACCACATGATTATCCCCCATTACAAAAATGTTACAGTATATATACATATTTACAGTATATATACATATATATATATATATATATATAGTACAGTATATATATATATATATATATATACAACCAGTTACCAGCTATCTAGATAGATAAATAGATAGATAGATACATATGCACTTATTTAAGTGTTTATGTAAAATGTATAAATACACTTTTATATATTTTTACTTTCTTTTATTCGATTCATTTTTGTCAATATAAATAATACATTTGTAAATATTGAATTTTTATTTTTAATTTTTATTTGATGGGTTTGGCGTTTGGCCTCCAGAGGTAGACGATTTTCAAAGTTAAGCATCTCCATTTACTGACCATTTTTCAAAAGACAAAAAAGTGTGCTTCTTTTACGCTTTATTTTCTGGAAAGTGCTCCTCTCACTTTTATATGTCCTTCCTTTTCCTTCTCTATTATTCATCAGTTTTTACACATCCCCATGTTTCTTGCCCCAGCATTCTACCTCTGCAACACATGTAATACAATAGCTCATCAGAACAAAACAAAGTATTAAGCAGTAAGCAATCTTAACCCAATATTTAACACACATATTGTAGTAAAATACAAGGCTTGTTTTGTAGATGTTGGTCATTTGTTTGTGTATTGAGGACTGGAGTTTCAAAAACAAGAATTATGCTGCTCAAAATATTGATATATATATTTATCTGGTATATCAAAAAATAGGTTTCTGGTTCAATGACAGAGTAATATCTTCCAATGTATCAACAGCTGTTATCACTGAAGCAGAGAAAGTGATGCTGGGTGGCAGGGTCTCCAGTTGAATTAGCCCATATCTAGTTTCTGTACGCACAATACCTTCTCCTCTGCCACCTGATGCTGCATGACTGGCCTATTTCCTCCTTTTATTGAGCAATGGAAAGTTATTTTATGGTTCAGCTTATTCCATGAGCAACACTGGTGACATTACATTCAATCAATTATTTAGTAGATCTTATCAGACTCACATGGTACTCATGACAGCAAGAAAGCTTCTGCTGAACTTCTCCAGTGCCACACAGGTGAGGTTGTATCAAAAACAATGTTTATAAGCATAAAGTTAAAGCTACTTTAGTGTGTTTTTCATTAACATACTTTTTCCTATCCAAGTTTAATGTGCACAGGCTATAAGTAAGCCATCTAAATGTAAACAATATGGTTTTGTGAAACAATCTCAAAGTCCCCACTATGTGTTTTTAAATCTAATGTATTCTTTTATGTAAATGAGGAGGCATGCCCTTGTCTCCTCAAAACGCAGGGACATGCAACATTTGCAGACATAATAGTAGATATTATAATAAATATTCACAGCTTCCATTGTGGTGATGAGACGTTTCTTACCTCCACTGCTGCTTTGGCTCTCTCAAACTCCTCCTCCAGAGACTGGTTTCTGGACAGGAGTGTGCTACCCCACCTTTGGTCTTTGCTCAAACGACCCTGTCAGACACACGTACACAGAGCAGGAGTCAGTGAAAACATAATCACTCGTCTTTCTGACAGGAGAAAATGCCCTGCCTTTGCCAACTTCTCATGCCGGAGGCAAGGAGAAATGCCAGGGCCTTCTTGTTTCTCTCTCCCTCTCTATTTTGTCTGTGTCCCTCTCTCATTTGAGGTGTTGATGTCCACACCTAACGTTCTCACACACTCATAATGCCTCTGGACTAACTTGTTATGTGCACTGAGTTCACATATTTTTCTTTGTACGCAAGTCTGAAAATAGCATGGCAGGAGACTTTTGCTCGGCATGAAATATTAAATATGCACCATGTTTCAGCAATATACAATACAATCAAAGACATGCTTCACATGCGGCAAAGCCATTCATTTTGATTGTGTTGCTGTATGTGTACACCACCCACCAGCAAAAGTCAAGCTTAATGCAACATAAACTGAACAGTAAGATCTCAAAGTTTTTTTTATGCCTCAGAGTTATAAAGGCATCATGAGGTTTTATTCTTAGTGTGGCATATGGGCACAGCAGACAAAACCTGCTGATGGGTTTAATGGGCAATAAAGTAACTACTATAAAATATATATATTTAGTTAACTACATTTTTGCATGTTCAAGTGCAAATGGTGGCATAATGACGGCATGATTTAGTGCTCCTAGAACTTTAAAACTGTGTCCTTTTAATGAATGATGTAATAGAGTTACCCTTTAAAAATCACCCTCCGCCTGTAGCTTTGTATCTGTATCTTAGGCCACTCCAAATGTCAAGTGCTGCACTATCAATGGGAAACTTCCATTCCCCACAATTCAATTCACAGCATAACAAAGCCTTCCGGGCAGACTGAATCAAACAAAGCTGATGAAGTATTTTCCACCTGCCTCATTGGATATTAATCAATTACCAAGGTTACCAAGTTAAATGAATTTCATACAGGAGGATATAAAGGAGACTTCAATAAGGACAATCGGTGTGCTTCATTGTGCTGGTGCAGCTTTGTATAATTACATTGAATGTGTCTTGTCAAACTTTGTGCCAGTGGAACAATTACTTTAAACATTAAATATTCAATTTTAACAGTCCCTTATGGTGAAAAGACTATTTGACTTTGTTTTTTTTTTGAACAATTAAAAGATTTATAAATCACTTATAAATGACAACATAAATTATGCCCCTCCCACAGTTGTGATGTCATTTCCACTACAACCAACAAGTTTGCCCTAGTAACAGGTGTGATGTGTATTTCTGTAATTTTGTCAAGTTTAAGAATGCATGTAACTGTATTTATACATCATATTTTATTTAGACTTAGACTAGGCAAATAAGTCTAATATTTGAGATTTGTCTGTTTAGAAAAATAACATATAACATCAGAAAATAAGACAAAAATGAGGATTCTACCGTGATGAATGTACAATATAGTCACTCCCGGACATTGTGAGTAGATAAAAAACAACGAAACTAGTGAGCGTTTGTGAAAAGTGTGTTGATGTTAACATTAAAGGAGTTTAATTTCTAAATGTTCACATTGTAATGTTTCATTTCCTAATGTACTAAAAACGTCCATAGTTGTCTACAGTGCCCTGTAGTTGAAAAAAACCTGTTACAAAAAGATACAAGTTCTTCACTAAAATACAGTTGTGTATAAACACGTTTTTCATTCACTGTCAACAAGGGGTCAGAAATCCATAGGCGCAAATCTGTTACTGTAAAAGTTACTGTACTAATACAGGAGATGCCCACTGATGAAGTTCTTACATTTGATGTCATCATGACAGATAGCAAAACAACAGACCTGCATGCTTCACTGAGGGGAGAAGCGCGTAACATTTGTACCCCGTAGCACCACAACAGAGAAAATTTAAAATCCTTTCAAATCTGTGACCTGCTGTGAGGAAGGCCCTGCAGATCATTAGTTGGCATAAACCAAGCTCAAGAATTGCCAAAATGGTTCTGTCTTTTTTGTATCAAATTTGGTAGTGATGCTGTTGCCATGGTGCAAATGCATAGAAACCATTCAGCGATTCATACAAAGAGTGCACAGAAAAGCTTACATGTCTTCCACTAAAAATGTGCCTGTTGAGCTGAAAATAAAGAATTCTAGATGTTAGCACACAATGTACTATGATGTACTTGGCACAAGTCTTTTACAAACAAACCATTCACAATTCAAGTGAATGGAGTTATAACAACATGTTTGAAAACGGTACAGAGAGTGGGACACATGAGAAATAACGTGTGAAAGTCACTGACACATGTGGAGATGCTATCATGGTGATGTTGAAGGTTCCTCAGAAATACACTTACTTGGGTAAATTGTGCTGCCTCTGTCTCTGCTTTATTATTTATCTCCAGGGAGTTCCTGGGGGCTGTGGGGTCTAACTGAGACTTGCAATCCATTGACCTGTGTTTGTGTCATAAGAAATAAAGGTTCACAAAAGGTCTTTGCCCTTTATATAAAGACTATATATTTAAGTATATAACCCAGATTGTTCTTGCATTGCGTATAGGCAAACAGCTGCTTACCACACAAATTCTCCAGAAGTTTTTGATGACCGTCTTCGTTCAAGTTTCCACTTTTTGCTTCCATTTCGCTCTGGATGTGGGTTGAGTTCTTCCCATTTCTCCAATGAAGATGGAACTGCTACTGCAAGTAAAATGAGGCCATGCTGCTTGACAAAAATATATCACTGTACCATGACCAAAGTAAACTGCAAACACCACAAAAACCCTTCAGAGGCGTTTTGCAATAGCACATACACACATATTTAAAAGTACAGCCTAAAGCGTTCTTATCCAAGTGCCATCTAATGATACGAAAGCCTATGATGTTCTTCTCAGTTCATAAACTAGTGTCAATTACAGAAATGTTTATTTCATGATATGAAGAAACGTCTATAACCATCTGCTGTGACTTTGTGGATCTGTGAATGGGCTTCTAGGCATAACAGCCCTTTACTTTAGCTGTCTGGCAGAACTTTGTACCTGAATCCATTGAAACTTTTTCAGGTGTGCGGGAACACGGTATAGACTGTTCAATGTCCACCTGAATCAGCTCTGTTTCATCAGGTTTCTTCCTGTACGGTGTGCCCTTGGAAGAAAGAGGGCTCTTCCTGTCTTTGCTGTGTCTTCTGTCGCCGGGCTCACTCAGATCCAGCAGGTCCAAAGAGGAGGACAGTACTGGACACGAGATGTGAAAATTAAATGACAAGTTAGAGATTTGGAAGGAAAAAATCTTTGTGCTTCAGAAGGAAAATGACATTTCACAATGTGTCATTGTGGCACTGTGAATAATTTGTGAACTAACGAGTTTTTGCCAGTTCCAATTTAGCACATCAACCAAAAGTCTACAGGAAAGAGAAACAGAGAATAAAACATTCCAGTTTAGTTACTGCTCTTGGCACATCTACCTGAGTAGTGCAGCAATAAAAACAGCAGGCAGTTCTGACAGCCGAGGGGGTCCGTGTCAAATAATCTTTGTTCTTCTCCAAGAGAACAAAGAAAATTTATATATATATACCAAGAGCACTTTAAACAGAGCACCATGTTCTGCTAGAGAAGGTACAGTTTAATTCTAAGGGAATATGTAAAATGTAATATATAATGTACACAGAATTTATCATTTTAGAAGGTTGAACCCACTTAACATTAAGTGACATTTTCTCATGTCACCTCATGGCAAATTCAGCTGTGATCTGCATTATCAAAATACCATTCCCCCTTGTTCTACCCAATACTGGCCCCCCTCATCTACTTCTATAGATAAAAGAGGCAAGAGACACTAAATTAAGACATCTTATCTGAGCCTAGAACGGACTTACTCAGAAATTTATTATGAAAAATCCCCAAAACACACACAGAGGGATAATTACAGAAGATCCATTTTAGGAGTTGATACTACTGTCTGACATTTTGTAGGCTTCAACCACATCTAGCCCCTCATGTTAATCTACAGTCTTGAAGAACAGAGGTCTTTATTTTCAGGCATTAGACAAATGGTCATGCAGGCCAGATGCCAGCTGGAGGGAGGAGAGCATGATCCAAGCCTTGAGGGCCTGACAGCACAGCTTCTGAAATTTGGCACAAACATCACCACTAAATCCAGGTTACCAAATGCTTTTGTCTCTGGTCAAACTATGGTCTGTGGACCCCTGATGGTCCTAAAAGGTTTTCAAGTGGTCTGCAAGTACACCTTTGCTGCTCCAGAATTTTTGCTTTACTGTTAAAGTAGTAGCAGAGGTTCAGATATAACTTCAGAGTTTGTACTTACAAAGATGCCTTTAATAAAACAAGATATGAAAAACTGAGACTCATGTGGTTTAATATGCTAATCATGTTTTAAACTTCATAAGCCATCTATAGAAGAAATAATGTAGGTGGCCTAATACACTGATAACACAATAGTCTTTAGACTTCAGAAACCAAAAAAAAGCAAGCAGTCATTCTGTATCACATAAAATGTCATTTCCAAGAATTCACTAAAGGAGAATCGCCGAGAGAGTTATAATTGAATTCCTAGGCGTTCATTTTTAAAGATTACGGCAGATCCTGTTAAAGACCTGAATTTAAATTTGTATAATCAGCTCTATTCCTGTTACAGACACTGCTTGAAAAAAGCCTGGTGTTCCTTTAATCATCAAAAGCATTTAGATTTTTATTTAAATAATATGTTTGATTTCTATTAAGCCTGTGATTGTATCATATTCATTAAACAGTTTATGATTGAATATGAACAAATATTTATAGTATCATCACCATATACCTTTGCTGCTTAAATGTAACATTTGGTAAAAATGTTATTTGTTCTCTGGCTTTAGATTTCATGTCAGAAACCTAAATACACAGCTATGCATAGATCAATAACTGGCACTTTTACAACTTGCTTGACAGATTGAAAATCTTTCTTGAAAATCTTTCACACCGTGGAGTAAGTTAGCACTTTGTGGCGTTTTGATTGCAGAAAGTGCTGCCTTGTATTTTCTAAGCCTCTGTGCGTTTTTTTCTCAGAGACATTTCACAGTTATTATGACCACTGCTTCATTACAAACAAATCAAAAGACACTCAAAGCGTTTTGGCAATTAGAATATGTTGTTTTTCCTAAAATAGAAAGTGCTCTCCAAACAGTGTGCACAATCCGAAACTGTGGAAAATAGTGTCCAAAGAGTGGGAGCAATTAACTTAATTGCTTTGCAATACAGGCAAGCCAGAATGCACGTAAAATAAATACAGTTTCAGTTCCTCAGCTTCTTATTATGTACTTCAAATACAGTAGATCTGTTTGGCAGTAACAGTCCTCAGATCTGTTGTAGTGCTTTCTTATTTTTCTCATGTCTGTCTGCTCTGCTAATCAGTGCTGGAGATGTAAATAGTGCAGACCTGTGAGGAGTTTACTAGTAGCCAATTTTGAGTATCAGACTAGTGACATTACATTTTGTTTGATACGTTTGTTAAGATGTTATGGACAGTGAGGAAGGAGAATGTTTTGAGGACATGGAGAGGTAAGTATCTCTGGTACCTGCTGTGTTGGAGGTCACTGGACGGGCAGCCCCATCACACTTGGTCTCACAGAGGAAATCATCGATGGAGGGGCTTAGCAAGGGACGGCTCTCGTGTTGCTCACTCACCAGCTGGAAAAAATCAAACAGAAGTATCTGATGAGATTCCCATTTAACAAACAAAGTTTAATATTGAGTAACTTACATTTTAGACAGTTACTTTACTTACTATATTATTTCACTACTTTTACTACATACGTCACTATATTGCCAGATACAATATTCCCCCTCTAACAAAAATAATTTCAGCTGAAGCCAAAGATGGATTAATGAATCTGTGTATTTTTCTAATGAATCACTGTTTGTGAATCAGTTGAGTGAAAGATTCACTGATTCATAATACGCTAAAAGACAATCACTTCTGATGAATGTTTCCCAAACATTTTTACATTGGCGTACCCCTTTCTATCAATAAACGTCTTTTTGTATTCCACCACTTCTGGACTCACAAAGCCAGAACAAAGTCAGACTAAGTATAGCTACTATATTAACAAAGCATATATTGGTCTATATATTATTATTAAAACCATGCAACACATAACTTTGTACAAAATAACACTCTTAAATGAAACAAAATAGAAAAAAATTTGCATGATAGACTTAAATATTAATAAGAAAGGTATGTGCAAAGTGACTCCCATAACTGTGTGATGTTTCTGTTGGACAGAGTTGGACTTACGCCGTTTCACTCAGTCTGTTTTTTCATGCTAGTAACTTACTAGAATTTACTTTCACAAAGGTACGTATGTGTGAAAGCCAACTACTCTGCAAACTCTGTATAATGCCCCCATCAGTGTACTATGTGTTACAATGACAGAATGAGTGTATGTTCTCCTGAGAGACTGGCAGTGAGGTGGCCCTGTGTCTACAGAAAAGAAAAAACACATCAATCATCATCTGCTTGTACTCATAGTATGCATTCAGCTGTGCCACAGACTCACAAGAAAGCACTGTTTTGTGCAGTGCATGGATACAGTAAATCTGCATATTATTGGAACTCTCTCATTTATAAATGTATTCTTATAATTGTTTTACATGAAAGAGATTAACAATGCTTATCTGCTTATCTCATCCTCCATGTGTGCGCTTATTTTCAGTCATTAGACTACCAGCCAAACTTGTGTGCAATACCTATTGCAATGTCTGTTAAACTGTAAAAATTAAAGTAATTCTTGACACTTCAAGATACGATATTTGAAATATATTATGATATATTTATGATAGAAAAGCTACAGCAATACTGTTTTCACAATTTGTGTCATCATTTGTTATCATTTAAAACACAAAACAGTCAAAGAGTACTTTTCCAGGAAAATGTTGTCCTCATTTATTCCCTCATTCCTAGTTTACTAACTCGTATCCTCGTTTGTTTAGAAGAAATTAAAGGTCACACTTTAATTTTTTAACTTTAATTATTTTTACACTTTAAGTACACAGTATTTAAAGCCACTTATTAAAAAGTGTAACCTAATTACATTTTGAACAAAGATTCACCAAATTCACCAAAATGAATTGGACATATGAGCAAGTGTAAATGGCAGAATATTCATCTTATGTGAATTATTTATTTTAGCAACAGGTCTGAGCACACCTGCTGTAGTGTGTTTTGTTGTTTAAATATATTTATTTAAGACTTATGTTCTTAAATGATGTGTTGGGGATGTGTTGAGTTTATTGGGTAAAGGTACAAAAAAAATGACCAAAATCCTTATATGTGTGTATTTGTACAGGTAACAGTAGGCTTTATTCACTGCATAGTAAACTGGCCTTATAAGTGGGCCGGGCTCCTTCGTCAGAGAGTCCCCTCCTTGTTTCCTGCCAGTAAACAACAGATGCTTTAACATTCTGTTTTAATAGATGATTCAAGAAATAAATTGAAACTCTGACCTTGCATAATCGAGGGCCCCTGTTTTTTTATAACCTTGGATGTCTTTTTAATTTGCCCAGTGCTTGATGAAGAACAAACAGACAAAAGTCAATCAGGAATTAATTAAGAAACAAATGTAGAACAAAGAAAAATTTGTGCTTGACAGTTTTTCCAAGGTGCATATACAGTATTCCACCCTCAAACTGTACAAGTAACTGTTCAAAAGCTGGTGATCTAGAGTTTGACAGAAGCTTTGAAATACATGCTGAATACTCATGAATATTGAGAGCAGTGTATGTTGGTCCCCGTGATCATTTGGAACAACTCTCCTGTTGTGATAGTCTCTGCCAGAATGCTGACCCAGCGATCTTAATTGGGTTGTGGAGACAACTTCTGGCTCTACTAGTCTCAGGGAGGGGATTTATCTGTTGGCTGGCTGGAACGCCTGATGTTATCCAGGCTGAACTCCTGCTGTTACGACACCTTGCACATGTTTGAAAGTAAATGAGAGGAAATGCTACATAGTCCTCAGACTGTTGGCTTGGCCTAGCTTGTTAGTGATGCAGATTTTCTTTTTTTTTAGGATTTCTTTTATTAAAACCGTTCTTCACTTTTGGCACAATTACAACAGGGTTGCTGTCATTAAAAGGAATTATTAAGGTGGCAAAGCTCATTCTTGTAATCAGAGCTGATGACTGAAGTTAGACTGATGACAGAACAGTTAGACTTTTCTTTTTTTACCAGTCTGATTTATTCAGTGGCAATGTAATTGGAAGGGACACAAAGAGATTTACTGTTGTTGGAAAGTTTAAGGGGGAATTTACTGGCAAGTACTGAGTGAAGAAAAAAATGCATTTGGTGTGTCTCCAGTGATGCGCACACACATTTGATAATACCAAACAGAAGCTTAATGTCTTTATCTTCTGCAGACGGTTGTTTAAACTTAATTTAAACCTTCCTAGAGTATTGAGGAAATGTTTCTGCTTCTGCGTTTCAAATCTTATTGTCATTAAAAATGACTTCTTAGTTGATTTGCAGTTATACTTTTATATACTGAAACTCTGATCCCTGAAAAACAAATTTCATAGTGAAACTAGGGGTAAAATGTCATTTTTATCATGGACACATAAGAAACATTTTCAAAGGCATGACCAAAGATTTCCAACTGGGCCACCTGTTTCTGCACCACTTTGATGTTGTTGACTAAAGATGCTTCATTGTCTAACTGCACTCCATACACTCCATTAAGCCATAATTTCTCACAAAAACAAAAGACTCCTTCCTTCAGGATGGATTAAAGGTACATTCTGCTGCTAATTGGCTATTATTTCACAGATAGCAAGCTTCAAACTCAACTAATGTATCGTTTTGATTGTAGTTGATGCTGAACCCTAAGAACGTTAATGCAACGTAACACAAATTTTTTCACAGATATAGTGAATGCAGTTTTTCAGATGTAAAAGCTCTTCATCTAGCATTATATATATATATATATATATATATATATATATATATATATATATATATATATATATATATATCACACACTCAATGGCCAGATTTTGACACAAACTGAACTGCTCATTAATGCATATTTCTATTTAGCCAATTTGTCCTGGCAGCGACTCAATGCACGTAGGCTTGTAGACATAGGTGTGCACACTTTCTGTGTCCTCCCAAACTAAATGGCTTTAAAACATACTAAATGGTATTTTTTGTTATCCATAAAAATCATTATGCCTATAAACTACATATGCAAGTATGTGTATGTGTGTGTGTGTGTGTGTGTGTGTGTGTGTGTGTGTTAGTCATGAGAGGTTCTCTCAATAAACTACAGTGTGAATATTGCAACCTGAGGTACATGATATTCAGACTTCAACATGAAGGTCAAACACTTCAATTAGGATTTGTTTATTCATGTAGTGCAAAATGTTCTATTCTGAGACTGTACCGTCATTGTGCTTCTGATGTGTCATCTAGACATGATGCTCCAAGGCTTTAATAGCAACTACATTTAGCGCTCTGAAAATAATACATTGCTGGTGTCTTGTACTGACACTGCAGTCAATTGAAATTGGACAAATTGGAAAACAAACTCTCGGTGTATACTCAGTGATGTAAGACTGAAATGTTACTGAACAAATGTTACTAGATTTTTCACATAACCAAAATGTCTTAAACAGTAGTATTTTCATTTTACTGCTTTTTAATAATACAACTGGTTTGTATCTTTTCACTTTTATTGTATACATAAAAAACGCACATCATGTCTTTGTTTTTGCCAAAGGACGAATCCACAATTATGTCATGGAAAACTTCAGCTAATTGTATCACGTGGGTTTTGCTCCTGGTGGCAACTCCAACATATTTTTAAGGGAACCTGGAACCAGTTTAGCTAGATGTCTTAAGGGGGAGAGTTAGAGAGGTGTGTCAAGGGGGTGAACTCATGTGAAGCAATTATAATAATTTTATAAATAACAGCAATATTGCACACAACTGCATTATGTATAGAGAAATTATTTTTATAAGCCATTTGTCTGTGCTAGTCATAACAGGTTCAATCAGGGATTAGGTGCCTTGGTCAAGGGCACTTTAGGTGCTACCTACCAGCACTAGAATCAAACCCATAACCTTCTGATTATAAGCCCGACTCACTAACCAGTAGGCCACAGCTTGGATCTCGCAGTGTGTAAAAGTGTTTTCAATCAACTTTAATTCATTCAATTTCCAATTCAACAATTACTTCCTATTTACAAAAACACAGTCTGTTTGGCTAATCAGGAACCCCATTTCACTTCAAATAAAATCTCCAGCCATGACGTTCTGCAATTTTCTTGAAGTGAGGACAGGTGTTTAAATTACTGCAGTTTAAAATTGTTTGGGGATGCGGAGACCAAGAGGAGGTAATTTTTCAACAGAAAGTTATTCAGGCTTTATATAAATTTCTATTATTAAATGATACCCAAATCAACTCAATTAAATCAGCCGTTCTATCTCAAATTTATAAGAACGACCAAAGAAGCTGAGGTGATGGTGGAGGAGAAGCTAAACACTGTAGTTTAACAGGTCAGTATTGATCTGATAAAACTACACAGAGAAATGATGTGGTGTTCCAGATCCCATAATCGATCGATAGACTATTTCACCTGATATGAAAATGAGCTAACCTTCATGCTATTAAGGACAAAGAAAACAAGTGCAGTTGGCTTGAGGTCATTTGTCTATTGACTGTTTACAAAAATGCGCTTCAGAATCATTACTGCATTACCTGCAGCAAAAACAGTGGAGGCTAGATCTGTTAAATGCAACAATGTAATGCAATTATAACTGAATAGTTAAAATCATAATCTGCTTTGCATCAATACAATTCATAAACACATATGATGTAAACAACAGTGTTACAGACAGACACACATGTACACATTTTTTTAATACAAGGCTTGCTACATTTTTCCACCCCTCCTATTTCTTTCCTCACTTAACTTTAACAGTCACACATACCTGCTGGTATTATTAGATTTATAGATTTGGCCTTTCTATTTTTTATACTGGTGAGGACCATCTCAAATGTTGTCACAAGCCAGATTTTAACATCAGATATTTAGTTAACAACACACGCACACACAGACATTGGCACTCCTATCATTACAAAGGCTGTTGTTCTCATAATGATCAACTAACATTATATACCCCTAATCCTCACAGAAACCTTTTTAACATTTTCATTTAGGCATTGTTTAATATGTTGTTTAAAATGTAGGAATATTTGGGATGTCCGTCATGTTTTCCAATACAGTGGGGACACATTTGTCCCTATAATGTAAGCAAACGTAAGCAAAACCTGACACACACACACAAACTAAATGGATTATAACACAGAATGATTCACAGACCACACAGGCAAAAAGAAGATAAGCTATAAAGCTCTCATAATGGCATTACCCTGACTGATATCAACCACTGAGAAGCAAGAAAATGTATTTTGTTCCAAATTCTAGCACCAAATAAAAAGCTTTTGCTTTCATATGGCATTAGTTGCATGTAAAATATGTGTTAAACAGGGTTAAATACTGTATATTATATTAAATAAAATGATTAACTGATGACAGATAATACAATTTAGTATGTGGGAGGTATGTGGTGAAGTCTACCAATATCAGGCAGATTCCATACAATGCTAGAGGTTGTGCATTAAAATCCTAGATTATGCACATCTCTGTCTCCTCATGTGTACACCTTTAATTTCAGTTGTTCCTGTTATAATGATAACCAATTTAGCCTGCTGGGAAAAGCTCCATTTATAGAGCAGCTCAATGAAATTCTGAAAGTCTTGGTGTGTCGTGAGTTTGGGCTTTCTGATGCTGGAAACACAGTATCATTTTTTCTTTGAGCAAAAGGTAAGATTTAAACATGTGATGGTCAAATCATTCCCATTGGATATCAAGAATAAAGAACCCACAAGAATGAAGGTCTTGTATCACTCTTATGGAAGCTGCAGCAGTTCTGCCCACCTTATTTGTCACCGTGAGGAGGGGCTTGCCTTCTGAGGACGCCTTATTGGGTATCTCCTTCAGGACCATGGCAACGGTCTTATCTGCAGCCCTAGAGTCTTTCCCCTATAACAGTGAAATCAACAACGACTTATGTCAGGACAGAATATTTAGATATTCCAAGTATTATTGGTACTAGGGTGCTAAAAGGCTAAACGGGTGCTAAATATGGTAACAGATTGATATGATTCACAGCAAGATGAAACATAACAAGCCACACTACAAAGCCCAAACCTCCACTGAACTCCACTGAACATCTTGGGATAAATTAAAATTCCCATTGTGAGACAGCCTCCATTGCCCAACATAATAGGACAAAATAGGAGAAAATCCCACCAGCCATGTTCCAATATTTGGTGGAAAGCATTAACAGAAGAGTGGAAGCTGTTATAAAAAGAAATCAGAAGACTAAATCCACAGAAGTGGTTTGACTGAAGTTGAAAATAAACAGCAGTAGTGGTTTTCCTTAAACTGGATTTACAGAGAAACCCATATTTTTCATATTTTTCAGCTTCCTGTCTCTAACAAAGGCACCATCCATCTTTGCATCTAAAATACTAGCCTGGTGGGGTCTGGTGGGGCCTGGCTCTTCTTAAAACAAGAACCAAATGCTCAATTCACTTACTCTACCTTGTGATCATGTCTTAGTGTTCTTGTGTGTACTTGGCCTCACAGATGTTTCTCCAGAGAACTTGAAGCTATTAATGGAGAAACAGCATTTGTGTCTGGAGACAAACTGAGTCAGAGGGTGATATGAGTGTCATTTATTAGACACTAATATTTATTGTCTTTTATTAAAATGTAAGCTGTCCATATGAAGTAAAGAGTTCTCTATGTCACTATTGTGTGATTGACTTTGTCATTTGTTAAGAGTATTACACACAGTTTAACAGGATGTCTGTGTGATATCAATGTGCTTGCCAGGCTATACAGGCTCTGAATGCATGTGTATGCTACAGTATATGCTGCTTGTGCAAGATTGTTATTGTAAAGGGCAATATAAAGACACCTTTTGCTTTTTCATTACGAAAATTGTAAATATATTCCTTCAGTTTGTCAGAGATGGCAAAATATAGTATATTGAACAAAAAACTAATTACATTTCTGATTTGGCTTTAAATTGGTTAAATCAGAATCTGTAATGCACACTCTTAAAAATAAAGGTTCTTAAAAGGTTCTTTACACGATGCCATAGAAGAAACATTTCTGGTTCCCCAAAGAGGAACAGAAATCCTCTTCCTTAACTTTTAATAGTCTAAAGAACCGTTTTCTACTACAGTGAACATTTTGAAAAACAGAAAGGTTCTACCAATATTAATACTTAATAGTTCTGTGGAACATTGATGCCAAAAATGTTTTTTTAAGAGTGTGTACTGATTAAAGCAGGCAGTGGAAATAAGACTCAATATATAAGACTCATTATATATCTAATTTAACCTAAGATATGCTATTGGATACCTATATTAAAAGGCTTTAAGAAGAGAAAATGCTTGTGAGCATATTCCTATATTGTTATTACCACAGTTAACAGGGTAAATAATATCACTTGTAACTGGTATCAGGTGTGATTTCAGTGGTGCTAAACTAATTACCATTACATCTTACTGTCACATAGTAACACTTAATCACAATAGTAACATATTTAACAGTAGTGATCTCACCTTTTCATGCCAAAGTGTAAATGAAACACCACCTACATACACAATGTCACATTTCCAAATTATGCGGCACAAAATGCTCACTCATTTGTAAGCCGTCATATGTCATTTTTTATTTTTTATATTGTCTTCCCTTGAAATTACTTTGAAGCCACAATGCATGGGTTTAACATATTTCAGTTAATTACTGTTGTAATTAGGGAGATAGTGGTAATTAGAAATCTCCACATGACTGTGATGTGGGCTACCGCTGAACTTGTACTTGCGCCCTGCTTAGTCTGTAGATTACATAACAGCAGCATTTACAACACATGGCTGTTTGATGCAGCTTTCAATTTGATGGATTTGCCCACAACTTCAAAAACCTCATTCATGTTTAATAGCTCACTGCCTACAAATTGAGAATCATCTGGACTCAGGACCAATAGCTATTATGTTGAACACAACAGAGCCCTGCCTCTAATTTAACATGTCTCGACAAGCAGGATCGGTTAGGGCAGGAAGTGGCTATCACAAAAATAAACCACAGCCATGAAATGAATGGGAAATGTCCTTGCATGAACTCCAGCAGAACAAACATCAGGTAAAATCTAATTCAAAGCTGAACTCTGTCTAATAACACTTTACAAAGCTTTTTGAGGAAAATAAGAGCCACCCTGCATGACTTCTTCGCTTTAATGTCCAAAATGTCCACAAAATTATATAAAAAACAGACCACCACTATACAAAGCCTAAATCTGATTCGTAATCACACTTCACCAAGAAGGTTAATGATATGAGGAGAAAGCTATTCAAGAACATTTGCATTTATCTCATGGCATTTGCTCACAGGTATGTGATTTAAAAATCTGTGCAATCTCTGCTCAGTTCTAGCACTCAGTTCTGCAGTCGTTTTTTGAGCCAATCACCAAAGTCGTGAATGTCATGTGACCCATCGCTCTGGAGCCACAGGAAAACAATTTCTCTATTATATAATGCATTATAAAACTATATATTTAGATTTATAAATATAATAAAATATATTTTTTCTATTATTCTGTAAGAATTCATGGCTACTTTTGAATGGCATCAACAGAGACAGATGGCTTTTGCAACATCAAGATGTCGCAGTTACAGCATCTACCAGCAGGGGTTAACTGGGCCTTGACAGGTTGGACTGCCTGTCATCTTGAAATGTATATAACAGACATATCAGCAGCTATTACAAACTATAAGACAACAAACTATATAACAAAATAAGATGTCACATTTCATAAATATAAACAATGCTTAAACATGGTAATTTGTGCCAATTTGCAGCTGCAGCAGTACGTTGTGCAGCACATGCTGTGGACTTATGCCCTAAATATGCAGCAAACTCCTGCTCATTTAATGATTTTAATTTTCTCCCTGTGCTGGGAGCCCTTTGTGCTGCTGATCTAATTAGAGCCTTTCGGGTTTAACAGAGATGGAATACATTTTTCTGCTAATCTGGGATCATTTCTGACCAAGTTTATTTTGAAGGAGGCCTCACGTACAGAGCCACATCTGTGGTAAGAGCTTTATTACACCTGGACAGTTGCTATCAGTTTATAGCAAGTTATATGTTTCAGAGCTGCTAGTGCATGCATTTTAATATCAGTGATTTCAAATGCACTGTACTGTAAACATGTTTTCATGATTTTGTTTTTTCATGATGATTTTTGATTTTTCATAATTCCATCACAGTAAGCTAGCATTTTCTACTCAATTCTGCTCAGATGGTTGAAATAAATGTAATGAATTTAGCGCTACACATTGCAACATTGGCATTTTCTTGAAAATTTACGGCAACTAAACCTTAACATTTTTATGAGGTTGATTGTTGTTACCACTGTGTGATCACTTGGTTGAGGTGATGTTCTGCACAAACATCCAAGATCTGATCTCTATTTCAGACAATCCAGTTCACATTGAGTGTCCTCGCTGGAGGAAGAGACTGCTTCCTGCAATCAGTATGCATCTAGATGTCCGTGTGCTGATGCTCATTGAGGCTGGTAACACGTTCTCAACTGGCCTTCCTGCCTGCAGCCTTTCTCATGTATCTGACTCACCAAACCCTTGTTATGTGGCATTATTGTCTTTTCCACAAGTGTCTTTGGACTAGATTTCATCAGGGCAAAATGCAAGTAATCTTGATAATGAGATACTCGTCGCTGCTGCACAGTCACCATTTAAAGGTCAGGTTTTGTGTCAATTCTTTTTTACTGGTTTTACTTTGTTCTTCAGTGACATGTTAAATGCTAATGTTAAACTGAGAAAGCCCCACTTTCAGGTGCACAAAACTCTGTATCTTCAACATCTGAAGTCAGGATTAAGATTAATACACTCCAGCCAATTAAAATCTTAGTAGATTTACAATTCTTATCATGTTCCCTTACTGTTCTGTGATGTATAGCATATGATATTCAGAGCTTGAACTTGAAACTGCAGAATTTATGGTGTCACATGATGTGAAACTATTACATGTAGTGTTCCTGTAGATCAACAGGTAGAGCCTGGTAAAGATGACGACTGGTAAGAGACGACCTGGTAAAAGACGACTGTTTCTAATTACTCTGGTTGACAGCCATGGAGAGGCTTCATGTACTAGCTTATCAAAAAATAAATTGAGAGCATCGAAAATTCTACATGGAGGAATAATTATGGTGACACAAACGCATTTACCAGCCTCACGACAAACAACTTGCAGAAGAGAACCAATCCATTTATGTGAAATAATTGGTTAATGCCTTTGCTAATGCCTTTGCAGTCAAATACTGTGCATTGACAATGACATGGTAAGAGAGAGAGAGAGAGAGAGAGAGAGAGAGAGAGAGAGAGAAAGAGTTTGCATTGCACTGACTCTTTTCTGTGGTAGAGATGCATGTTTGTTTGTGTTATTTGAAACAATAAGAACGTTTAGTTTAACAACAGTGCAAAATTCATATTGAAGGAAGGAATGAATTGAAAATTAAACATATCCTGTAACTGACCCCATGGAGAAATATTGTATGTAGCTGTGAGAGCAGCACACTTCCTGTCTAAATGCATCAGTTTATATCAGGGGTCCCACTTACTTCTGCAGGGTGACCTTATCGTCTCCCTTGTTGTTGACTGTTTAATGAGAATATAATGACTGGGCGGAGAGCTGGTAATGAAGCGGCACCCTATATGTGGGTGACCAATTTTTGGTGATCAAAACAATACAGAATGTATTTTGGGAGTTTCTAAATGACCTGCACAGTCTGATGTTTCCCAATCCCCTGTTTCATAACAGCAAAGCTTATTAGTGTCATTATTTAACCGATCCAAGCCTTTTGGATGCAATTAATGTGTGTCCTAACTTTCTCCCCTGTGTCTGGATCATCTTACAATAAATCTTCCCTAGTCTCTAAGGAATAGATCACTGGATAGTGAAGCTGCCCACATATGTGCAAACCTAAGGTCAAAACGTCATGTAACTACATCCCAAGAGACCAATTTTTCCCTGAATCTTAAAAGCGTGAAGCTATAGGAGGCGTTAGGGGGTGTCTTAAAACGTTCTTCTTGTTCATAAGGATGCAAATGAAGCTGAAGGTACAGAACTCTACAGAGGCTTTTGCATGTTCCTTGTTGTTCTTTACAGTGTAAATTACATATAATATCCTGTGCATACCTGACAATCCTGACAATTCTCACCTTGCACCAAGGATATGAGCTAAAGTAACATGAAGGA
This sequence comes from Chromobotia macracanthus, assembly GCA_036877525.1. Taxonomy (NCBI): domain Eukaryota; kingdom Metazoa; phylum Chordata; class Actinopteri; order Cypriniformes; family Botiidae; genus Chromobotia; species Chromobotia macracanthus. The sequence goes on along the minus strand of JAZGTH010000062.1, from coordinate 5,211,692 downwards.
TTGTTTCCAGTTTCCATTTAAATTCTTTCTTTTCATGCTTTAGACATTAATTGAAATCTTTTAGACAGTGATATCTGCACCATAAGAAAATGTTCAAATTACGGTATATTACATATTTGTCAATTAAATTAAATTGTTATGATAGTTTAAGGTTGTGTGTGTTAGCTTCCGCTCCCCAGATGTTAGTTAAATCTGACAACACCTCCCTTTAAGGGCATTTGGGGATGCCCACATTTTTAAAAAAGTTTCATAAATGAAATCGTGTTTTTTCTTAAATTACTTATGAGCACCTTCCGTATGAAAGGATGGCAGTTTCAAAACATAGATATCATTGTTCAGTGAACCCATAAACGAAAGGTCAGTATCTGTGTCTCACTTTTAATTATTAAAAACAGCAGTGTGTGTATATTATCTGGAGGAACACAAAGAGAGAAGGTTTCAAGCTGCTGGTTATCTAGTGCCTGGATTGGACAACAAATGTTGGCTGAGGCTGCAGTGTTCCTGTCATGTCATTAAATTGTGGTGTAATTGTTTCTCATGGTTAGGAAAACCTCTATCAGTTATATTAAACACTACATTACAAGTAGTGCTTCCAAACATTGGTACCATAACCTATATATGCCTATAGTATAGGGTGTTATAGGCAGTCCCCCACTGTTTTTTAAAATGATGCTATGGGGTTGCTAGGGAAAGGTGGGTGGTTACCAGGTAGATGCTTACAGGCAAAGTCAAAAGAGAGTCTGACCAGAAGCCTATAATATTATCATGTTTTTGTGATAATATAATCACATTATAATATTATATTTTCATCCCTAAATATGGTATGATCTTTGTAATGTTAGTTTAGATGAGAGTTTAGATGAGAAGAAAATTACTTACACTTACCAAAATAACAACACAACTCTTCTTGACAAGTTATATGATTTGTGTAGTATTTTAGTAGCATAAATGTTACATGTCATTGATTAACACTCTGGGTTGGAGATCTAATGGGAAAAACACATGTTCCTTGGCAATCATCACTTGTTGCTAATAAAGAGGCAAAATGTAATTAGTCACATTGTGCCAACATTTATGATGCACATAAAAAATGGTTACATATGATGCTATGTCCACTGATTTTTTTAGCTGTTAATATCAAAAATGTCTGTTAATACTGACTACATTTTCATTCTTTAAGACAAACCATGTGCAACTGATGAAGGGGAAATTGTTTTTTTGTGTATTGCAAGTGAGAATGTATAAACATGTATGACAAATGTATCCTTGAGCAAGTTGATTCACACATTTCCATGGTCTTATTTTCAATTGAAGAGCTTTGTTTAATGTGTTTTTTGAAGCTGCTAGCCTATCTGCTACTTTTTCGCATGTGTGCTCCTTAAGAGCAAGCAAGTCTAGGCCATTTAGGGGCATGAGGTGGCACCAAATTATCCTACAAGTGCTATGTCCTTACTGGCAACCTGGATATAAATAAATCATTTTAGTTCTGATCTTACTTCTCATTGCACAGGAGAAACATTGGGCCATTAAACCACAGTCTCGTCTCTGGAGGCCAGCAACCAAGCAGGTGTGCTGTTGAAAATAAAATTCACCAGAGGGGCATGGCATTATTCTTCCAAACTCTGGTGAGGCAGAGTTTGAGGACGTTGCATCCACACTCACATTAGCAAGACCGATGAGCAGATTAGCCTTTCTGCTAGCTTACAGACTATGACTTTCACAGATGGCCAATGTATTTATGGGGTCTGCCTGAATTTAACAAAGGCAGAGTATAGTGAAGGAGTGCTCAGTCACCAAAAAAAGTTGCAAAACTGCAACTTGCCAAACTGGGCCCAACAGCACTCAGTGTGAGCCTTATTATCCCAAAAATTCTTACTGAGAAGCGCTGTGGCATTCTTCTGAACAGAAACCCAGCTTTGTAGGATTACATCATGCATGTTTTACTACCCAGCTATGAGAACTAATCAATTACATAATTGCATGTTTATGTGAGAAGTACCAGTAACAGGCTAAGTGCAATTACAGTGCTAAAAGTTAGCTTGTTACACCTATTAATTCTTGAAATGCTTTAGGTTTTCAGCAGTTAGTTCTTGAAAGTGTTATTAATATACTAAACAGCTACTGTAACAAAATATTACCTTCTGCCCCTTACAAAAATGTACAATGGTGGTCTCAGATGATAATACTGTGCCACTATAATATAATGTAGAGAATGGGAAAACTTCCTGCATGTTTACAATTTTAAAAAACTACTATATTTTTATAGTGTTTTTCATAAATGAGGACATTGTCAAAAGAAAGATTTGCTCCGATTTGTCTAGTTTTGCTCATGTCCCCAATATATTAGGTAATATATTAGGTAACCAGCCTTCAAACACACACCCACCCACAAAATAGGCTCAAACCTGTCAGTTTTCACACACATACACCTGCAGAGATGTGAAGAAGGAGGTCATGAGCCTAACACCTGCTGCCCTGAAACATAAAACACTTTCACCACATCCACTAATCAAAGGATGTCGTGCAGGAGAAAAACAAATAATCACCAAGGACAGAGAGACACACTGTGTAACTCTACAGGTGTTGTGGGCATGATACATTAATCAAGGTTCAGGCACATCTTTGGCCCTGAGTCTTGGTCCTGAGTAATCTGTACGTGAGAACTGCTTACTGTTATTCACCAAGATGCAACAATAAAAGTCATTAGAGCTTTAGCCTGTTCATTAAAATCCACCAACATAGCTGATATGTGTTTTTGTAAGGTGCTTTAGTATGTGACACGTTAATGACACCAGCTATAGCATCAAAGATCTAGGACATCAGCCTGAGAAAGTCTCCTGTGAGGATGAATTGGATTTCCTGGCTTTTCGAAGTCAAGATAATAGGTTAGATCTAATGCAGTCAGGAGAGTGAGAGAATTTAGACCAGTCCAACAGTACCCAGACCTGCCCACAGTGTGTTATTGTCCATTCAAGCCTAATAACAGGACAACAGATCAGAACAGATGCGTCTTAATCAAATCTGACTCTTGCGGTAGGGTTGTGCTAAATTTATACAATGTCTCTGTAGGTGTGCGTTTTTGTGTGTGTGTTACGATGGGAATTAAGGGGAATCAAAGCAATTTTTGAGGGTATAAAAAACATACAGAAATGTGATAAATATAAAACATAAAATACATGTTGATGTATGGATTTCACAAATCTAAAAATGTCACATACTGTATTTTCTGTTTCATGTTTGTACACTTATTTTATTTTACGCGTGTTAGAAAGTTTGAAATATTTACATATATGTCCATATATAACATTTCTGTAAGGGAAAACCCAGACTTTCATATATTTATGCTGAATACTTGAATGAACAGAATTTCAAATAACTGAAAATGGTTCTCACTTTAAACAATTACAGTTAAAATCGTATTACCACCAATTACCTATAAAATCATATTAATACTAAATAAAAGACCAACTTTAAATAATGCACAACATCACAATGCATGATTAGAACCCATTTTTCCAGTCACCACACCAGATTATACAGGTCTCTACGGTCTGCTGTAGTCTTCACCTAATTCAGAGTTTTGTAGTGTTGTGGAGCGTATTTTATTTATTTTGTTTTTCAAAAAAACTGCTTAGATAAGTTACACTTCACTCTGAGATCCTAAAACCATAATAAACATTTCAGAGAAATATTTTTAGCCCCCACAATTGAAATAGTCTATCTGAAACATTTTGATGTTGCATTTTGCCATTTCTGTGCTTTCAGTTCATGCAAAAATGTTTCTTTCAGTCCATGTAAATCTTTCTCATTGCCATTTCATATGTTTTTTCTTGGTAGGAATAAATTTGCTTGAGGCTACCAGGTAAATTGCAAGTGCAGTATATAACTGAACCTAAATGAACCCTGTTATTTCCCACCTCACTGTCAAATACATATGATTCAGCAAACACTTTAAAACCCATCAACCTGAGCATAGAGCGGCAGCTGTTACGATAATAGTTTTTAACAATATCCACTTGCCACTTTACTGCCATTGCCAACTGGTTCTGCATATAAATAGACCTCATTTGAGCAAGAAAATAACCGTTTCCCCTGACTTAAAATGATGAATTACACATCACAGTGTGACATAGCCATGTGACACTATAAAGTACATCTCATGTTTCAGCAGAGCTGTAATTGTGTGTGAAATACTGGGTGTATAATGGCACATCTGTTTTACCTACTTATGGATGTGACAAAACAGGCCATATAATGCTTAAATAATACAGATGACCTGTTAGCTGCAGTTTATCTTAATTTGCAGACATGCAATTTATGGAGCAAATGAGGCGGTAAAACAAAATGAATGAGAAAATAATTGAAAATATAAAAATTAAGCAAATCAAATATGACACATATTATGAAATCAGACCAAACAGTATGTAATCTACTCATTTTCCAAAAGTAGTCCCACAGGGACACCAGCTGATGTCACCACTTTCAATCACGTCTAAAGGGAAATTAACTTGAAATGACTTGAGTCACAAAATTGTCTGTGAATGAGCTGGTTTTTAGGGTCCACTCAGCAGGAGAAAGTAAAGGCGCATCTTTGTTCTTGCCACCATTATGGCAACTGCTGTGTTAAATGTAAGAAATCAGGTGAAATATTCTAAATTGTAGTCACACAACAGCTTGTAATAACAGGTAAAGATATATGCTTGTTTTTGTATTATTGTAATTATATGGTAGTTGTTAGTTATAATTTTTGAAGCAATGTAAAATATTCATCTCTATCACCATCACTGTTTGAAACATAAAATTGCAGGTTATTTTACCTACATTTATTTACTTATGTTTAAATCAAACTGATATTTTCAGCAAAATCCTGGCAGCTCAAATTATAAATCATTACTATAAACACTAATCTGTAATGTTTATTTTTAACATATGGATTGCAGCTTTAAGTAAAAAGCTCAAAAACTGTCAGAATCATGTTTTACTTCAAATCTAATAATATCAACTGTGCTGTTTAAGGGGTTATGTTCAGAGTTGATGTTAGAGGATAGAAAATATCCTTTTGTTCACAGCCGTGAACCATGATTTTCTACCTGCCGGTCAGTGAGAGGTGTTATTCAGAAGAGGGCATTTTTATTCTAGAGATAATCTAACTGGACAAAAATCTGTCTAGTGTCAGATAATTCATCAGTATTTTTGATCCCGGATAAGAAGTGTCAATATTAAATGTGTATATCCACTAAAGGTTAAATGTCTGCTTTTAGGCGTACGCTAGAGTATAGATGGCCTTAAAGCTAAAACGTGCTAAAATCCATACTATGCCACAAAATCTTATTTTAAAGGGTCTTTAAATGTAAAATACGGACAGGACCGTACTTTATACATGAAATGTTGGCCTTAATCCCACTATAATCCCCTGACATCTGTAGCAAAGTGGCCTGAAGTCCAGCTGCTTTATATTACACTATTTCTAATTGGAGGACAGCTTTGACTTGGTGTTATGCTTTGCCTGAGACACAGGCACTAACCAGCCGGGCACTTTCCAGTCACAACCCCTGTTGAACCCCTTGGCCCTGGCTGGCAGCAGAGCAGCTTTGTCAGGATGCTTGATGTCCTGATACGGTGTCTCTAAGCCACACATCTGGGAAGCAGATTAGGAGAACACAGGCCATTCAGACGTAATGCTGCGAGGGGCAAGATACCGGCACTCACTTTATCACCTCTGTTTACATGGGCGGCACGTCAGGGCGCTTTAAAATGAGTCAGTTGCATTTACAGCTGCACATGCACAGAGTACAACCAGACAAACTCATTACATCATTTCATATGCTCCCCAGTGCACTGAGAACATGGTACAATAAGTGACCCAAATGTTTTGTTTTACTGAAAGGCCATTTAAAGGCATGATTTATTTCTTACTGTAACTCACTTTCATCAGGTATGTGGTACAGTCCACAGCTTTGTTTCAAAACCTATTGAGTTGCCTATGGTGGCAGCACTTTAAGGCACTCGAAGGCCATTTAAAAGGCTCTGCAATGTAGTTGTTTTGCCCCTCTGTAATAAAATAAATGTTAACTATATATAATATATAATTATCTTAATAGCAAATACTATATCAAAATTACTGTTTCAATTGTTCTGTGTATGACAAGCTGATTGTTAGTGTAGCAACATGCTAAGCCAAAAACTCTTGGAGGTAATTCATGCCACTCAACGGCTTTATTTGCAATTCCTCTAGGCAGCTATTTTAGTTATTCAAGACCAACTCCTGTCTACTCTATTGGGAAAAAGACTGATATCTTTAAAATGGCTTGCTAAGGTCACAACAGAATCATTCAACTTTGAGCGACCATATTGAGCTTTGCACTTTCCCCCATTCATAGTTATAGGACTGCAGCCTCATGCTAATATCTTATCTTTGGTATTACATATTGAGAGCTGTTTATGTGTTATATGGAGTTCATTTCTATGTAGAGTTTAATTCTTTTTTGTTAGAATGGCAGCAAGGCAACTTGTTAAGTTTTAAAAATAAGTTTTGAAAAAGCCCCCATACATTGTGAGGCACTGAACTCTCAACTATTTTACTGTGCAATACAAATAACTGATCATATTACACTATAACAAGACTTTGTTTGAAGCACATATTTTTAATGTTTTCAGCCAAATAAAGCCTTGTATATGGCCCTTTCCATTACTAATGATAGCACAGAGATTTAAAATGTGAGCCAGAAAGCTGTGAAAGTTTAGTGCTTAAGCACAACAGCTCTGATCAATATGTGTCACTGAGGTGTGTAGCGGGGACATCTCAGTAATGTGATATATACAGAGGGTCCTGCACACTAGAAGCCCATGGCATTTCCCTTTCTACAGACTGGACTGATTTAGACCAGCCATTGGCCCTCGTCCACCTATTGATCTAAAGGTATAGAGTTACAAACTTGCTCTCAGGTGTGCATAATGCACTCGGGATGAAAGAGAACACAGCTTCTTTATCATCCTCTCTACGCTGTCTTTCATTTTCCGTATCCTTCTTTTCATCACTTTAAATGAAAGATGTGCCCTGCATGATTTGATCTGTTCATCAGCAATATTCTTCCAAGTGAGAGAAAAACAGAAGTGCTTGCGGCAATCAGTCACAGGGAGGTTGGGAAGAGGAGCATCAATTTTGGGACTGACAAATGATTGAGGCTACAGCTACAAGGCTGTGTTTTCACTCAAGTGCTTTTTTGATAGAGAGGGTGAAAAGCAAGCGCTCCCACGGCCATGTAAATGTCAGTTTGCAAAAGCTAATCACCAAAACTATGCTAAGGTTTTCATTGTAAATGTTTTTGGGTTGGCAGTAGCGCTCTTTCAGCAGCCTTAAATTAGTCAGGCATAATAATGCTCTAAAAAACACCACAGATGTTACAGATAAAGACAAAACAATCTAGATAATTAAGAGTAATTAGGAGATACGATAAATTAAGTGGCATGAGCAGCAGAGGATCTCAAAGATGCAGAGCATTATCAATGTGGGAGACTGAATTAGAAAAATAACAGGAACCGTGGGCACCAGCTGTTGTGTTATAATGTTTTTGTAGATTTCAGACTACAGTATGTCTTGTCATGGTTGGGGTCACAGCTGACCTTTGCGTTGGCACAGACTCTATGTAACCACACTGAATATCTGTGCCTGAGGACAGGATATAATTGACATGGTCGGCTGCTTCAGAGTTTGTTAGTTGGACTGGTACACTACGACATGCAGAAATCATTTGGGTTAATAATATGGATCGTCTGCTTTGCCTGGAAGGGATGCAAACTCAGTCATTTTTTTCCTAATTAAAACATTTTACCCCCAAAGAAATAATTAGTAATTAGTACCGAAAAAATATTTTAAAATTAAGCGCACTCACATGAGATGAACACTCCAGTCCCATCAGTGGCTTATTAAAGGAGATTTATTTTGCATGGATATTTATAAAAACTATTGTACAGAATCACCTCATGGAAGCCCCTTGATGACATGACCAGCAACATACTACTGGCAATTCTCCTTTTATTGGATACTTTCGCTCAAACAAAACAAACTCCTGAAAATGATTACTCTGGCATGATGCTGTATCCAGTATAAGTCCAAAATGAATGCCATATCAGTCAGCGCAATATACTGTATCTGTAAACAAAAAATGACTGAGTGCACCTTTAAAATAGGTTCAGTTTACAAATATAGATTATTGTCATTATACAAAACGTTTTGTAATGTTTTGTCAATGATTTAAGTGTTTGATTATTGTAATTAGTTTAGATAAATTAATACTAACGTGTTGTTTCTCATTGGTTTGCTGACTATTACCGGTCACCACTTAATTTGTTCCACTAAGTAAACAATAATGTACTGATTCCTTACTGGCGGCAAGGATCCACTTTACTAGTACAAGGCATCTCTCTGCTGACAGCCCCCTGCCATCAGAGGAATTATCTGCCATGCTCAATTGCTCTCTGTATAAGATGCTAAGATGCATTCGCATCCCTCAATTTAAAGATGATGCCTTTAGAGAAATGCAAACTGGCTGTAGTACTAAACCCTGACCTTTACCTCACTCATTCATGGATTCATTCATATTAAATTAATTGTAGGATTGTAATTGTTTCTTTTTTCTCTGCCTGGAAATGTTTATGACAGAAGTTCTTGTCATAAATGCCGCCGCAACAATGTTCTGGCCAGCTACATAAGTAAATTCAGCATGACAGAACAGATACAAGTATACCATCATTTATCATGTTCGAAAGCTCATCTGCCCCGCCTTCTATGTGAAATAGTGGGGTGTCAAGAAAACTCTCCAGTGTGAGTTAAAATAATGAGACATTACATATAGTTTGATAGTAAAACGTAAAGTCTAACATGTTTATGTATTTGACATGTATGATGTAAAACATTTGCAATTGCTTTTCAGTTTATAAGCCTATATGATTGATAAGAGTCCCGATGTATAGACTACATACATCAACCGCCCAGGCTGAATATACAGTAATAGGAGGAAAATGAGTGCTTTGGGACCTGCGGCCTAATTTATGATGGTGTGTCTCTGTGTTAATTTGTTGGGAGTATGTGTTTCAGAAAGACGTGGGTTTGGCTGGAAAACAAGCTGTTTCAGCAGAAGGAATTCCATAGAGAAAATCCTCATCCACTACACAGTGGCTACCTGAGAGAGCCATCTGTGTTTTGATGAGTCTGGCCCCCGACAGCAGAGGCAGACTGTGTGGTTAAGGGTCAGTCCAGTACACACAGATGAACACATTCACACTCACACACATAGTATCCCTAAACAGCCGGTGGCAATGTACATGCGGGCCAACGTCTTGTGCGAGTGTTTGTAATACAACCACGTTCCCTAGTTTTTGGTCCTGTTTGTATACATACATACAGTAAACACACGTGTGCTGTCTTGGTTTGTCCGTGGTCTGTTTTTTAGGATTACTAGGGATTGGCACTAACATAACTTTAGCTGAATATGCTTGGACCTCTTCAGTATTAGAGGATTGTGAGTAAATCAAGAGGCTGAGCTCAGTGGAGGTGACCAAATAATGTGCTGTTTTATCAGACCAAAATAGAAATGCAAGCTGCTGTTAACAGGGCTCAAAACGATGTCTGCCATATGCTGTCAACAGTTCCCCCGTTTTTGTTTACTCCCCTTGTGAATACGCTGGAGCCTTAACACTGGTGGAGGGAGTTGTTGTTATGTTTGTGGCTTTATTATATTGTTAACGCCATGTTGGGTTTAGTTCTGTCTAATAGGCTAAAATGCTATGACAGGTGCTCTGTTCCAAAACCTAGCCAGCTGTCTTGCTTTCTGCTGCCTACATAGACAGTTGCCTTTTAAGGTAGCATCTTAACTGAACCTAATTTTAAAAGCTGTACGTACCTTAGGTCTTTATTAATCAATTTAATTGGTGTTTGGTGTAAGCATGTTGCCAGGCTAATGCGATGACACCCTAATTGCATAAAAATACACAGAATATGCAAGTATTTTTGTATTGTATATTATTGTAAATAATATAATATTATTTTAGAGTCAACATTTCTTTCACTTCCTCTGTTATCTTGGATGAATTTCACTGAGTTTATTGCAGTGCATTCTGGGATTAAATTGGTTTTAACACTCAATGGCCCAATGCAGTGAGCAATATAACAAATGTTGTTTCCTATTTCGTGGTCTCATCTATCTACACTCCGACACCATAAACTCTTCCTCTTTCGTACCCTTTTCCATTTCCTCTGTCCTTCCTGTTTGCATTATGGCCCTGCCAAAACATGGTCACATCTTTCATTTATCATAAAGACAGTCTATGAAGAATGTATAGGCTGATACCCTTTGACCTCTCATACTGAATGTGTCATGATCTCTTCTGCTCAGTGGGGAATTCATCATGCCTGCACTGCTTGACCTCAGCACACGTGAGCTTGTGTGGAACAGATGGGAGCAGGTAAGGGTTTGGGTCAGAGCTGTGCTGGAGGCATTGCCCCCTGCTGATGTATCCTTGAGTCTCTTTAAAAAGCCCTCTGTGAAGGTAAACCCCAAAGTGCCTGTGAGTGTCGTTGTTGCTTACTGTAGCTACTTTGCCCCCGTAATAGCCGTGCAATAATGCTGAAGTCTGCATGTTAGGTGTAATATATACATATTTACAGAGGTCTAATTTCCTTATCCCTGGGCTATTTAACTGGGAGTGCATTTGCATTTCAGGATGCCGAGATGGTTTATGCGTTTCTGATATAACTTTTATGGACAGTAATTCGAGAATTTTATTAATACTTATCTACAAGTGAGTCCTCTGTTTTTACTAAACGTGCCTTGTAAACACTGTACTGTACTAGGGTTGAAAAAAGGAGCCTTATTCAAGTAATGTTTTTAGATCAATTTTAGCCGAGTACCGCCTGCCATGTAAATGAATGAAACATCTTTACCATAAATCTTCAAACATCAAAAAGAAGAAATATTTAATTACATTCACACACCCGGCTCGGCTGGTCTCACTTCATGCAGGCATATCTTCATCTATAGCAATCATCCTGATTGTTTGTATCAAGATTCATTCAGAGGCATTCAAAGTTTCCCCTTCCAAATGTTACACAATACAGTTTCAAGACAATTTTGTGTTGAAAATTATGCCTTAAACATTAATTTAAAAAATCAGAGCAATCTCTGTTTGTTTTTCTTTCTGATCTAGTTTCCAGAATGGTTTGGTTTAGCTAATTAGTAATGGTGAAAAAGAGAGATACAGCAGACAAGCTGAAAGAGACGAAGAGGAAAAAAGTGGGTATAAATAAAGAAAATATGATTCTTTATCATATCTTTGTTCCTCTTCTATAAGATGCCCATATATGAGAAAGTGCAGTAATTGCATTTTGAAATTACTTTGGTGGCTATTTTGCTGTGAAAATATCAGAATCCTTAGAAGAAAAGAAGGATTCTGCGGTTTGTTAGAGTCCTCTACCTCTACCTTTATCTCGTAAATTCAACTGACAGTGAAAAACATTCCCTAGTCGACACCCAGAAGTAGAGAAAAATGTTCACATTGAAGGCTATTTTAAAGGTGCCCTAACTGCATATTTAATCCCAAAAAATTCATAAAAGTTAGGACAAGCAAATGCAAAAGATATCCATACAGACTACAGCCGTTGGTGATGCTTAACTATTTTTCCCCATGCCACTTCAAAGCGATTAGATGTGAGCACATATTTGTCTGCCCAAAACTTTCCAATGCAAAAGCACATCCTGCCATCCCTCACGGTTGCATATGACGCCTATAGCTGATGAGTCCATGGGCCCTGAAGAAGGCAGAGGTATTTTATCTTTGAACCGCACTTAAAGATGGATGAGGCACTATGTAGGGATAATGATAACTGCCCTACTTCTTGCAATGAGTTTAAATTTGAAGCTCAAAGGAATTGTTTTAGACAGAACCAAAGCTCATTTTACTAGAAATCCATATCTTAAGCTTCTTCAGATATCTGTTATATGGGAGAAGATATATATAAATCTATATGTATCTATATGTAAATGTATGTAAAATTTAGCATCCATTTTTCCTCAGTGGGAACTTTCTGGTTCCTGTTCATTAATTATGGCTGTATATAACAGTTCAATTTATGATTAAAACACATGAGATGGGAATCTGATACTCTTTTTGAACCCTCAGTGAAAGACGTCTTACAAAACGTATATCTCTAAATCGCATTTCCGGTCTGTAAAACATTATAAATCCACACCCGTCACTGCACGTTTGACATGCAATACAAGCAATATTACTCATTGGAAGACCTGTTTATTTCAATTAGTTTAACAATAAATAACTTTATTTAACATTGGTGTTTGTAATCATAGTGCTGTTGGTACTGTTTTGTAAAAGCAATACGCCGCATAAGTTTGTGTTACAGTGCTTTTATCAAAGGTAACAGGGTTGTAGGCACTTAGGTTACATGTAAGACTCTCTACCCTTATAAGACCCGCATCATTTATTTACAGCCTTTACAGAAGTGACAGAATCAGGCAGCCCATCGGACTATAAAATGAGATAAAGATTTGACAAACGCTCCTCACATATTCTCAGGGGAAAGCGAATGATATCACTTTTCCACTGAGCTTCGGTCTGCTTCTTCTGAGTCTTTTCCATATAAAGTATCTTCTGCTGTAGCTACTTTGCGCCCGTATCTTCTTGTATCTTCTTGTTTTTCCAGCTGTGACTTTCCACAACCAGTAATTTCTTATTTTTCAGATTTTTTTACAGTGTATCCTCTGACAATTCTATACTGTATTTAAACAATGTGATATAGCAGATAATTGTCATAATTTTTGTATGCGTGCATGCAACTTCTATATGATATGCTTCATTGCCATTTATGTCAGTGTCTTTGGATACACCAGCTTACCTAGTGCTCTGCAACGCAGTGTACAAAGCAATTTCACAAATTGATGATAACGGAACAGATTTTGTGTATTCTGCATTACAGCTTTTGTGCTGTTTTAGATTCCTTGCACTTCAGGTTCATTGGTGAGGAGGTAGTCTGAGAGACACTCTGAAGAGAGCACTGCTGACACAGTGGAGAAGCAGTGGTGCCACTTCCACAGCAATTAAGTCGAGTTTACAAATGAACAAACACTTTAGTGCTCCACTAGGAACCTGGTGTGCTCTCCTTTTGCAGAAGTCTAAGCCTCTGAGAGACCTTTGAGCAGAAGCTGCAATTGTGGATGGTTGGTCACATCGTTTGTTTATCAATCTATTATTTGAACTTACAACAGGGCATTTTGATAATTTGATTGGAATTTGAACAATTTTGTAACACTTTAGTCTTGTATGTGACACTGTTTATCTAACCTTGATTAGCTCACAAAGGATTCTTTTATTAATATGCTGAGGATACAGACTCTAATCTAGCTGTCTTTTCTTTTCTCTGGCTGTTCTGTTGAGAGAGGCCCTGAAAGGTCATACTGAGACCATTTCACATAAATCAATAGCTGTCACAATTCTCTGAAAGTCCCTCATGCCTGAGTCTGCTATAGGGCCTGCATGTTTTACACTCACAGTGGTGTCACACAAGCATGTCTCAAACACTTTTTCTGAGCCCAGCTCAAAGGCGAGAGATGAACCGCTGTTCACCTCTTGTATAAGCCACATGCACTTTGACTGTCAAAGCTAGAGCTGTTACAGGCAGCATGAAAAAGGCAACATACCGCATGCCTGTCAGCCTATCAGAGCAGCAGAAGAAAGCACATCATTGTGACATACAACGCTGAGAAAAAGTCTAAGAGGACTATATGTGCTCATCTTGAAAAACTCAGAGAGAAACCTTTCACAAACATTATACACAACGCAACGGCCTTATGAGTAGTTATATCTTTGGCAATCTCTTTTTGGAGGTTCTCCTCAGTTAGACAATATAGAAAAATGTCAGGGTAACGTTCCTGCATTTTTCATATTTCATTTGAGGAATAAAGGCTGAAGGAGCTTAGTAATTGCTTATTGCTTTCATTACAGAGAATATGCTTATTGGGTAATTGGGTAATGGCCAGTTGTTATCCACAACTGACCTAGGATCAAGTATTTTGCTTTACAGCAGATGATGCTTGTAAGACATTTACAATTATATTGAGTTATAATTTATAATTCCAAACCTATTTTATGGTACATTGCAGGGTTTTGTCTGCACCACCATGCATAAAAGCATTAAACTGATTTTTAGAAAAGGGAATAACTAAGATTCAATAAGTAATTACTGAATTGTTACACCAAAGACACTTAATTGTTGGATTATAACGAGAGTTTCCTTCTGAGAATCAAACACGAGGACAAAGTAAGACTGAGTTGGAAAGGATTATTAAAAACAAGTTTTCCAAACCATTAAAACACAGCCAACGCACCAAGCACAGAGACATGCCTTTAAGCAAAGGATGCCTCAGCTAATTCAAGTAAATAAAGCAAAGAATCAACTGATATTTCTACCAGAGTTTAATAAGGTGGTTTATCTTGGCCAGACAGTGCTGTGCATTCCAGTGATTGCCAGAGATATTATGTACGCAGATATCTGCGCTCAGGCTGTTCGTGATAACTGTGTTTGATACTGAATGCAATGCAGTGCAATGCCTGCAATTTAATCTCTTCCAGCCTTATAACTGTAAAGGGCAGCAATCACCCAAGCAACTGCAGTTATTTATAGTAATTATAACACATTTTATTACATTTAAGGTGTGAGCACAATGTTTGGCTTAAATGAGATGAATAACTCGGATTTGCCTTGGAATTATAAATCAATAATTTACTTTTATGCTATTTTTCTACAATACTATCAATACACTGTAGATTGTCGCATAAGAGGCATAAGCAGTTCCTTGTTTTGTTTTGTGAATCAGCTAGCCTGATCAACAGAGCTGTCGTGCCACCTGAAAACATTTATTCTTTATTCTTAATGCAGAGTGTTTTTTTAATGGCATTAACAAATCCTGTTGTGTTGCTATTGATGAAACAAAACTAACTACCCATCCCTCAGAAAGAAATCAGGTCTATGAAAAGGATCAGGGGGAAATATTGATTTCCAATGCCCCCTAGTGTGGTAAGAGACTGATGTTTAATACAGCAAAGCTGCCCACAAGCAGCTTACATGCTAAAAGCTTGAAATTAAATACAACTAAATGCAAAAACCAGACAAGCATACACATCCATGTAGTAACTGGCTGTTGCAATAGTTTTGAACAACATTTCCTGCATACTTACTGACTAGCGCGACATACTGTTGCTTAGGAAGCGTGCGCTGCTTTTAGCCCTTGATGGAAGCCTAAGTGCTTCTTTTTACCGTATGTGCATGCATAATGCTCCCTGATAATGCAAATTGTTGCCAGAAATATTAATGCAGATGTTAATGCAGAAGAGAAATACAGATCTAGTTAAAGAATGTACCCAAATGGTGGAGTGAAATTATAAACTTCTAATCTGAAATGACTTTAAGGGAGAATGAGTGGACTATTGTCAAGATAAGTGTGTCTGTTTGGGGGGAGGAGCCATAAAGAGCCACTGAATGACAGATAAAACATCTGCTTTGCACAGAGAGAACGTTTCCTCTTAAATTACCTCCCTACCTGACAGGGAAAATGTGATATCTTACTCTCCCTAACTCCCCAAAGCCTGAAATAAAAGCCTCTAACATGATGAGTACAGTTATGAATAGGACCATATGAGACCCTTATCAAGTGTCACATTACCTTTGTACTGAAAACATATCTATTTTCTGTCCCTGTAACATTAATAACATAACAGAGAACATTTACTTTGGTGCAGTGTTGCATGTGAGATATGACATAGACATGCTTTACATACAAGCAGTGGGTGATACATGAGTCTTGTGCATGAATTATGGCCAATTCAAAGAAAATTGTGATACATATGGATTGGTTTAAGCCAATGACTTTCTAAGTGATATGAAGGTAACTGAAGACACATCTGTATGGAGATGGTGCGTATCAAAAGCTACTCTGGTTTCCTAGAAAGCTGTTACAGGAGTCATAAAATATTCATCTTGTAAATTACTTGGAAGTTGTAAGACTTAGTAAGTAAAACACTGTCTGCTTTTGTTTAGCAGTTTAGCTTCTTCAAACGTTCAACTGTATAAGTCTATTTATACCTTTCCAAGTTAATTTATTAAAATGTTTGAGGTAAACCACTACTGGTGATGGTAAAACTTCAGCAAGTATGCAAATTAGGGAAACAAATCTTTGAGGTGCCCAGCAAGATGCAACAGACATGTGGCAAGGTTTTGTGACAGGAAAACTGCTTTTCTTTTTTCATCAATAAAATTTTTTTTTTTTTGCTCAATATATTTATACGTATGTCATTTCTGTGTAAGCAGATGAGCAGCACTGACTTCACATTTAGTTTTCTTAATGGAGCATACAGGTTTACAGTTTCATTACTTAAGCATAAATAATTCAACTTACCATTCCAGAGCCTATTTTCCATTAACATATCTTATCTTTAGGAATGGGAATGAAAATGCATAAATTCCACCATCAACAACAAGCACGATTCATCTCGAACAGGACAAAAACTGAATTAAACTCGTAAATCTTTGACAAATGTTTTTTATCTACTTAATAACCTCACCTAACATGCTATGACGATGAGTGATGACCATGCAAGCTCAAGAAGATTTCAGAGCAACAAGAAGAAAAACAAATCATAACAAAATCACAAATCATAAATGTAAAGAAAATTAAGGTGCATCTTATGTAAGCAGAATCTTACCTGCAGATGCCCCTGGTACATATTTAATGGAAAACAAATGAAGGTCCCAGGCTATGGATCTCAGTTAGAAGAACACAAGAGATATGATGACGCTTCTATGGTGAAGACGCGCAAAGTGTTTGGAAACACCTGGAAAGATCAGGTCTGGCGATTGAGTCCATCTAGCAGATGAGCTGTCTATAGTAGAGCTGCCTTTGAATCAAGTGCAGAAATGATGGAGTCGTAGATACACAGTCTTTGCCCCATACGCACAGAGTTCCCCGGTTATGGAGGTACTTTACAATAGGTGAGGAACCTTCAGCTCAGCCGCCTCAAAGCGTCAGACGCGCCGGCGAGTCTCTCCATCAACTTGCGCAGAATGTAGAAAATCATTCCTGCGTCATAATCTCGGACCCCGGTGTGGCTCTGTAGGTTTGGTCGTAGTTGCTCTGATTCTCTGGCCATTAATATCTCCTTTATTAGACTCTCTCTCTCTCTCTTCTCTCTCCTTGTCGGCTGTTCCTCTCCTCCACCCAGCCCAGCAGATTTAGGCGGAGCCGGGTCCGACATTCACAGCAGCATCACTGAACACACAGATGCTCAACACAGGTACAGTCGTTGTTTTAATCTGCGACTTCCTCTTAATAAATTGCACAGTTCTGCTTTCCGCAAAATAAGCAAGTAACTTACATTTGATCTGTTACATACAGCCCCATTGTCTCCCATAGGTATTCTGTTGGAGGTGATGAAAGCTTGGCAAAACTTGTTAAACAGGGAATTATGAAGCTACTTTTACTTTAACTTTTTTTTAAGGGCATGCTTTGACTTATTTAAGATGGGGTTTAAATGATAAGCACTCCACAAGGGGTCATACTCACACATTGAATGTATTTAAGGGATGAGGCTAAATGTCAGATACAGATCTGGATGTTTCTAATAGAAACAAAAACCCTGAAGGGTTTCTTTGACAGTCTCTTCAGGAGAATGAGAAAAGTAATATATTATTATCAATGAGAAATATGCCCTCTATTCAGTTAATAAAGGATGGTGATTAGATAAATCAAATATTTATAAGAGCGCATAAGAATAGATGTCTTCATTTATTCAAATGATCTGTGCGCAGCAGGATTTTGTGCAATACTATTGAGTATGATAAATATGATCATTGTTAAAAATGTGAGTTTCAGATCTGTTTTTGTTCTCTACCTTTACTGATAACTTTCCATTAAATAAGAATTTGACTTCTGTACTATATCACATTTACCTACCTGGCATGTTAAGGTATACTGTTGAGAAAAACGCCCTTTGGGAAGGGTTCATTGTTTGGGTTAGTTTTCAGTTCTTGAATACAGCCTGACAGCTGTCTAAAAGGCATTCATTGTTTTCTGTCAACACAAGCGCATCATCATTTAGCCCATGCAAACCCATGTTTGCTCTCTTTGTTTGTGTGGGCTGCTGTTTGGTTATGAGGACATGTGATGTCAGTGACAGAAATATGGCGAGTGGCTGAGAGGGTTTAGCACCAAGTAAAGCGTTGCCAGACCTTTACAGGAATACTGATGTCACTCATTGACACTCCAGGCTTGCAAATTAAACATTTTGCAGTTAGGATGAGTGGAAAAGTTTTGTGTGACATCACCGGTGATGTTGCAGATTGGGTCGGGGCATGCTGTGAAAAACAAATCATCACTATGAATTTAATTCTGTTTTGGGTGAATCTGGAAAATGTGCAGAGATGTAAGTTTTCTTGACCATACTGTAAACAAATCTTCGCAGGATAATTGTCATAACAGTTTGAAGCAACATAAAGATGGTGATAAACATTATCATTTTAAAGATCACGATCTATCAAATTCTGATTTTATTTTCTGGTTTTGATTTGCTTATTTTATTTCCATGTGGGTGTAAAGCAGTTCACCCATTTTAAACCATGTTGTTGTTGTTGAATTGAAGCTGAAATGTTCCAAAGGAGGATATTACAATATTCTTGCTTTGAGAATCTTGGAAGGTGTTTCGACTGACTAACATGAATCAGACCCAAAACATTAATCCGTCTTCAAAGGAAAAAGTGATACACTGTCTGCTGAGCAGAAAACTGTGTACATCAATTTTAAATCTTAGTTTGTCAGTTCAGTGGTCTTCAACAGGGGCTCCACGACCCCTAGGGCTCTGCAGCGGTACTGCAGCTTGTCTCCCAAATATGATTTGATCCTTTAGTTGCACACATTTTTGAAAAAAAAAAATACAATATAAAACTCAATATAAACTAGTTAACCTATAAAAGTTTAGGAAGCTAACATTTACTTTTACATTAATATTTACTCTAACGATGCTAACATTACGTAAAGTCAAAATGTAATATACAAGCATACAGACTGTACATGAATTCTGGATCTGAACTGATTTTTAAAACTTCCCTAAAATGTAAGCATTATAACAAAGTATATACATACGATAATATATGCATATTGTTGTTGAACAGGCTTCAAATACAACAAGTGTATGTCATATGTGACATACAAAATAGTTCAGCATTGCTAGGTCTCTAACATAACTAAATTTGAAGGTTTGATGTAAAAGTGGCAGATTACTTAAGCAATTGTGACCATTATTTAAAAAGCATAGTTCAACGTACATGAAAGTGGCTTTAAACATACTATTCATAGTTTCATTCCAAATTTGTTTTGATACTTAAAGAACACCATTACAATACCACTGGATTCTTCCAGAACTGCCATTATTTTGCTGCTGAAGGTCATTTCAAACAATATCTATCCTTAAAGGAATAAACTGATGAGAAGACTGCAGTAATTACCAGCCCAGTTGTTATTCAATACCCTGCAGGGATATCTTGGACACCCTGCCCTCAATAAACTAGAGCACATAATCTATTACTGTCTATTGTTACAATACTGAATCAGAAAAGACTGATATAAACATTCACACATTTTGCACAGCCTTTTATCCAAAGCGACCTACAGTGAATTTAAGACAGATGTGATTAGTTTTTCTCGTTCTTTGATATTAAAATCCATAATCTTGGCATTGCTAGTCTCATGCTCTACTGGTTGAGATACAAGGACTCATATACAACCATTGCATGTTGACTCTGAATGATCTTTTCCCTGTATCCAGTCATGTATGACAGTCTATGTAACATAAAACTGATTAATGATCCTGCTGGATTATTGATTTACATAACTAAGCGAAAAGTAGAAGAGGTAGACTCTATCACTGTAATGAATATTGTCTGCCCACAAGTCCAAAGTTTAAAGCTAATTTTATTCACCATTGATGCTTTAAATTAATAGTTACGACAAGTGCAATAGCAGGTTTGCTTTAGAGGTGCTTCTCTTTGGGTATATATTTATTAGGGTCCCATGCTGCCAGTATTTATACAATAGTCTATAATAGTTTATATAATAGTATATAAATGTGAAGACACTGAAGTTGTTAATAGCTCTTACCGAAACCTTTTTGAATCTTAAACTTTTTGTCATGAATGTTATCTAGAAACAGGGGAACTCTGTGTATATGGGGCAAAGACTCTGTATCTATCCCAGTGAGAATGACACAATAAGCTTCTTCTGCTGTCAGTCAGAATTGACCCTGTGACTTCCCCACAAGCATACTGACAGAGCCAAAATTAGCTGTCTACACTCGATAATACCTCACACCTCTTCGCATTTAGATGCTGTGTACATGTTTGGACAGCGAATGCAGATCCCCACCACGATTCCCTCAAACCATTTACATTTAATACTACAATGTTAACAATGTCACTGTTTTCAAATTACATTTTTATGATCTTTGTGCTCAGTTTAATGTGTTTGAACTATTATTGAATCAAGTATTCTCTGAGGGTAAATGCCAGCTTCCCTTCATCTGAAACATACTATTGTAAGACCAAAATGAAAGTTGGACTGGGGGGAACAGTGGATCTTGAAGGATTTAGGACCCATGATCTCATTTTATAGTGTGTTTTTAAAGATGATCCATCCAGGGTCCATAAATCTCTGTTGCATTGGAGAGAACCACGAAGCACCTTGTGAAAGCTTGGAGATGAGCTGACATAAAAAGTGCTGCGCTGCTAATGAAGTTTGAAATGGAAGTAAGAGGCAAGAGCCATCAATTATAATAACCGCCTCCACTTCTTTCAGACACTGCAGCATCCGTCCCCATTATGGTCCAAAACTCCTGTCATGTTTAGCCTCATTAAGCAACTCTCCACCATAAAAGTGTGGGCCAAAGGCTTCATCACGCGATTGCACCGAACTCAGCTTGAAGTCAATAGATTCACATTTTTGGAAAAGTAACATTTTCATATACTTTAACACTTAACTGTTAATAACCTGTATGACTTTTTCATCTGCGGAACACAACAGAAGATAATGATTATCTAGTTGGGTGAGTTCAGTACCGTACTGAACATTTAATAAAGAACTCTGATCATTTTCCACAAAAATACACTATGCAACTGCATGTGATCAGTATCTTTTAATTAGTTTATAATTAATTAATTCTATGTATATTTATTATCAACGTTTCTCTCAATTTGTTTGTCCCTTTGCATTTACTTTTTCATTAATCTTGCCGCATTGCATTCTAGGATTGTCTACCCCAGAAGTAAGGATAAATAAGATGATGCCTTAAAATTTAGCCAAAATGAGGGTGCTTCTGCTGCCCGCCTTCTGAAACAACCTAATTTCTGCGGTAAACGCACCCAATATGCCTTAAAATACACCCTCTGTAGGATGCTTAATAGATTTTAAAATGGAGCAAAAGTCTTTCTCCAGGACTGCTGAAACACAGATGCCGTGTCAGTGCTCCATTCTGATAACCGAAGGCTTCTTGGCTGTCCCTAAAGACTTACAAGCCTGTGCTTGTTGTTGTGATAGAGAGACAAAATTGGACAGGCAATTAGTCATGATTAGTCCAGGGCAACCAGCAATTAATTACGGGGTGACACATTTCTAGGCCGGCACCTAGAGGTAAGAAAACTTTTTAAGACCAGAGCAAGCAATTTGTGACACGTCATTTCAACCATGAACGCACTATCCACAGGCTGAGAAACTGAGATTCTTCACAAAATGGCCAGAGGAACACAGTGTACTGAGCCCTAATCTACATGATGAATTGTCATGTCGAGCTGACATTCTTTACTGCTGCCGCTGTGCAACAAAAGCCCACCAATGGGGTGAAGGGTAATGGGAAAGTAAGATATAACAGTGGGCATATATATTACAAATAGCAAGGTGTTGTATGAGGCTACTTTATAGAATTAGAAGTAAAGGTTGTTGGTGTGTCGCCAACTGAGGTATTAATTTTGGCCAGTTTTCTGTAGGCTGTTTTAATGTTGTGACTACAAAGCAATGGCTAGATCTCCAGGGATGAGATTTTTTGCTTAGCTGATGCTTCAGCAATTTTGTTACTGGTTAGTTTGTGCATAGTCCTGTCAAAAGTTGCATCCCGGAAATAATTTGTGTGGTTTGTCCCTGATGAGATATTTGCTTCCGAAGATGAGGTTATGTCAATATAAGCAGAGCTGTTTTTAGTCAAGGCAGACAAACAGGCCCATGGGAAACCTTCAGAACATGGTGACAAAAAATAGCTGTTCTCTGGGGCCACACTTAGACTGAAGTGACAGGACATGATCTCCTGATTTTCAAAACATGAGCTGCTTTCTTGAGCCAAATCTTTATCTCTACCATCTGCCAGAGAGAATCAGCGAATCTAAAATAAATTACTGATTAAAAACATTCAAATCCCTTAAAGCAGAGCCATTTCTCAAGGTATTGTGTCTCACTTTTAGTAAGACTTGGGTTGTTTTTTCCTTGTGCTTATGCAATTAAGGATCAAGCAGTACAAACCTACAATGGCTGAGTGACAAAGCCTGCAGTAAGTAGTTGGAACTTTAATTGGTGCTTTCTTTATCACAAACTGGGCAACACTCTATTCCAGAGATTACATTAATGAATTACAATTAATTCATGTCTATTATTTTGCTTTATTTGTCTATTATCTACATTGAAACAGCTATAGAATAGTTTACTTAAATTCTTTTGATATAGCATTTTGGGGATGTAAACAATGTAGATTACTATGTCTATGACCTCCACTGTCAGGTGGTTCAACCCATGCAAAATTAAAACCCTAAGCTGTATGATGCTCATGGAAATGAAGACAAGAACAGTTCATCAACTTTCATTTTAATGCTTGGGCATTTTAATACTTTTGAGTAAAAGTTAAACCTTTCAGATTACAGATGTTACACAATCAAGGCATTCAATAATAAGTGATGTCCTCATCTCAGCAAAGATAAATGCTGGGTGAAAGCTCAATTAGAATACCTACAACTGTGAGAGACAATCCTGTTATGCTGTGTGAGTATTAGGTCTGACTGCCTTGTAATCTCTGAACGGCCATAGGAAAGAATGAAATGAGATTTGTATCTCATATCTCAATTGCTGCTTCAAAACAGCTGTGAAATAAGATAGAGAGCAAGATTTTTGGTAACAGAAAGTCCTCTGCTTCACAGAATTTCCACCTGAGGCCTGTAATCTTCCATTTGTCTCCTCTAGACTTTCATCTATGCAATGTCAGCAAAGTCTCAAGCTTTAACCACATGAGGCACCAAAGTCTGCAATCAAAAGTCAAAGATTTGAATATGAACTCAAAACTTCTTTAAATTCTTCACAGGCCAAATTATCTCTGCTGTCCTGTAAGTTTAAAGCTCTTGCTCCTATGTTCCTGAAACTCAGATGGTAGAGAGCATTGTGTAAGCAATGCAAAGGTTGTGGGTTTGATTCCCAGGGGACACATGCGTTGACAAAATGTATAATTTGAATGTACTATACTGTTTGTTGCTTTAAATAAAAGCATCTGCCAATTGCATAAATGTACTCAACGTGGCATCATTTTGAAAAATATTGCCACAGTCACTGAGGATTGTTGGAGAAACATCTTGGACAGAGGTAGATACTTAAATGGAACAAAACCTAGAATTCACTTGAGCTGTAAAATGACAACCTCTCTGTGACAATGCTTGCCCTTCATTTTCAAAGCGTTCCCAATAGTATTGGATCTTTCTTTGTGATGCAGTGTGAAGGCATGTAATCCCCTTGATGAGCAGACTCAATCTATTAGGTGCAGATCAGACCCTGAGCCCTGACCAGTTGAAGCTACAGTATATTATTCTTCGCTACAAGATGAAAAGCTTTCTTGTTACCCACCCTCTGTACCACCTTTGCCAAATCCGGCAGACCACTGCCAGTATGGCTTAATAAATTAACTGAAATAAATAAGGAACATCAATCATTACTAATCAAATACTAATGTGATTTTAATGCACTAATGTGCTAAAATGAAGCAATTAAAGGTAGGGCAATTTCAGAGATGCTAGCAATAACAACTTAGCTTTGAAAGCATAAGAAGCCACCCTCCCTTTAAAGTGCTTTTCAAATACACAAAGATTGACAGACAGGTAAGACAACCTGCTATTGCATTCAGTTCAGACCAAATGCAATGATTGGAGACATATATTTATGTAATTATATTTAGTGATTGCTATCAGGATGTGGAAAGACTTTCAAGAAAAAGAAAAAAGCTCTAGAAAAAACCTGCTGAATGTGGCTTAAGTCTAATTGTTTTCTTTCATGTTACAAAAATTGTACACAGATGTTTCTTTGTTTTGTGCATTTTATTTATCTACTTACATCAGCTCAGTTCTCACAAGTCACCATGTGGCTCTCAGAAACATTCACCCATTCTGTTCCTGTTTGGTGGGATGAGCTGCCAGCCTCCATCCAATCTGCCAAGATCATCACAACCTCCAAGAAACAACTGAAAACACTGCTCCGTTTGCACCTGACTAATCTCTAACTTTCCACTGTTTAACTGTTCATCCTGCCCCAGCATCAGATCTATTCCTTTTTCTAAATGCAGCTTGTAGACTGGGCTTGTTGTCTCTTATGGCAAAATGTTACATGCTTGTTTATTTGTAAATCACTTTGGACAAAAGTACCTGCTAAATGAAATGTAAATAGACAGTGTAAACTGACAAAATCACATTGAATCTGACATTTGTAATTCTATTAAATCATTTGTCATTAAATAATCTCATCTCTAATACTATTCTGATAGTCCTCAGACTATGGAGCTAGATTATTAGATTAAGAGTAAATTAGAATAGAGCAGTGGAGGAGGGATGCCAGAAGAAATGTCAAAGGAGAATAGTCTGATGATTGACAGAACAGAATGATCAGGCTTCTCCAGAATTTGTTTAAAACTTATTTTATAATGTCATCAACTTTATAGCCCCAAAATCTATGCAATAATTTCTTGCATGTGCTTCTGTCACTCATGCCAGCTGATGTGGCCATGCTAACTTATCTCCTCAAGCACTTCATGTTTTGTTATCTTTAAAAGAAACAGTTTTATGGACATCAGATATTGACACAGAATTGACATTCACAAAGCATTCCCAGTTGTGGATGTCCATTGTTCTCCCTCGGAGGATGTCATTATAGAAGAAGTCTGTAGACTTTGTTATATTCTGTTTGAACTGATTTTGCTACATCCTCACTTGGTTACAGCTTTATACAGCTGCAACGCTTCAGATAAAGAGAAAACTCTCCATATATATGCAGTGAGATATATATAATGTACATTTTTCTATTAATGTGAAATATTTTATTTTCTTGCTACTGTGAATGGACATAAAAAAAATAGGAAACTAAAGCATCAGATTAATGATTTATACATTGTTTTAAAAGTGCATTTTTTTAAAAAGAAAACTTTTTTTAATGAGGAGTGGTGTAATATTTAGCAGGTATGCATTAACTATGATCTCTGTTAAAACTGTAAATACCTTTAAGACAACAGTGCAACTGTATATGTTACTTTTAAGTTATTCTGCAAAAAAGTACATTTTAGACGTACCATAGTGATTCAGGGTAATGCAAAAAAAGAAAGAAAAGAAGATGTATTTATTTAAATGTTGTTAATTTTGTTAATTTAAATTTTTTTTTTTAATTGTGAACAAAAAGGGTTACATACACAGCTTTAAATCTACAAATCTAAAATGTTGTACAACTGTAAAGGTATAGTTTGGATGTTGCCTACATTATTAAAACATTGTGCTTTATTTCTTACTATAAATAATTTGAACATTATTTCAATACAATCGCTATCTTAGATCCATTGAAGCAGAGAAGCTAACGTCAAACATAAAGTGATTATAAAGTTATTTCGCTTCTCTGACCTCATTAGCTTTAACTGTAGAAAAGCTAAATGGTTCATATAAGAGATGTCAGCTCAGGTATCTAGCTGGCTCCATCAAGCCCAGGTTCAGCTCTACATTGATTCACAATTCTGACCTCTACAGTACCACCAAGCAGTTAGAACAGATAAATGCCCACTGCACTGAAATGGAAGATTTGAAATGAATGTGGCCAGAGCTTCTTTCATGGTGTCTCTTCAATATTAACTAAAACAGAACAAAAGATGTCCCTGTTTGACAGGAAACCTTTCGAGAGGACCATTTCACAAAAGTTTAATTCACTGTTTTTACTGTTTCTTCCTGAATAAGAGAAAAGTTTACACAGTAAAACAAATAGCTTAAGTTGGAAGGTCCAGTACTTTTGTTGCTTTCTGCAGAGTCTCCAAAAGTAGTTTTGGGAGTGTATTTTCTGCATCAATATCTGTTTAAATCCAATTTAAATGACATAATTAAATCATTGTCTTTCCACATTTTCAAGCCCAGGTTTATTCACAAATAATCTTCCAGCTGTGCCTGAAACATTTCTCAACAGACAAACAGTATTAGATACTCTCTGCTTCTGGGGAGCATCAGATTTGAGGCGCATGTCATGCAATGCTCCTTCAAATCTAATTGCATGTTTTCAGCTGTCTCAGGTGGAGTCTAACATGCCAGAAAGCATTCATGCAGAGAAAACTATTTTAAATATCCCCAAAAAATTGTAGCAGTTTTGAAATACTATTTCTTAAGGCAGCAAAAACATACCAATGTAAAAATCCCAACTCCTAACAAAGTATTTTTTTCTGTGCCTTTTTTAAAAGTGCAGGAATGTAAAAGTGTCAGGATGTGATATTGCACTTAAGATTTAAAGATTCTCTTTGAGTGCTGTAATTTCAGCAAAAAGCAATAAGCCATAATATGAAAAGAGAAAGAGTGGTTATAAACTCAATGGCAGTAAACCCTTCTCTAAAGACTCGCAATTATATTCAGAAAAACAGTCTCATGATTATTGTGCATAATAAGTTCAATCAATTCAATAAAATTACATTGCCATAAAATGTCATAATAGAACTCATAAATCTGAACTAATCATATTGGCAAGTGTGTTGTGAGTTATTTATTTGCCTGTGTAATGGGATTGAATAATTGTTTTGCATCTTTACCAGTCTCTAAGTTGAAGTATCCCATTTACATTTATATTGCCACTTATAGTAATACTGTTCGGCTGGGTCAAGCCTGAGTGTATAATGTGCCAGGGTGACTGCTTCACTGCCTATTTGTGCTGATGTGATTCTCAACTTTCATTTGTCCACCTTGGTTAAAACTCACAGCCCATGTAAGAGGGAGAAATGGTAACTTAGACTCAGATTAGACAACTATATATACCTTGATTTATTTTTAATTACTATAAATGGTTTGGTTGATATTGATGTACTACCATGTACTGTTTGTGTAAAATGTTTATGAAATACATTCCCAAACATACTACATCCACTCATCTTGGAATCCTTTGACTTGTAAAAAACAAACAGTTGTTTGTTTTTTACAATACGAATAATTTTGTTGTACTGGATGCACACCTCAAAAACTCAGTACATGAGGGGTATTCACGTTTTGTGTCATTAATATAGATTTTTCAGACGTCTTATTCATTTAATTTAGGTCAAAGCAGGGCAAGTTTATCTACACAGAGGTAAGCTAATAAAAGTGTGTAACAAGGAAATTATTTACAAGAAAACTTACAATACAAATACAACAACAGTAAAGAGACATAACAAATAAAAATAACGGTAAAAGTCAAAATGCTTCACAAAGAAATTAGTAAAAATTAATAAAAAGAAAACATTCGCAAAACAAACCTGAGAAAAAAAATAACCATAAAAGAAATATTTAAAGAGAATAACAAAATAAATAATAAATGCTGAACAGGTCATTTATAATGTTTCGTTAGAAAACTTCTTAGAAATTCTTCTTTTTCTTCTTAGAAAAGACTTCTACTGCAACTCCATCTGCAGGGGACAGAGTAGCTGTGTAGCTGTCAAGTTTGCATTTTGGACAAGGGAAATATGTTATTGATACGTTATTGTTTCAATAACAGAAGGGAACTTCCTGTCAATTGAGTTCAATTTAAATCAGTTTATTATGTAATTGAAATTTTGAGTGTTATATCCTGATGATATCCTTTTTGTTTGTATTGATGCTCTTTCTTCCCAGAAGACAGAATCCACTATTATGTTCCTCCTTAAGCTACATCCACATCCGGATACATCTGATAGCTGTTATTACTAGTTTTTTTTAACACTTTTTACTACTAATATCACAGCTTTATGATCATATTTAAAACCCCTAAACCTATGGACCTAGAGACAGTGAGGCAAACACTTAGGCCATAGGCCATAGCATACAGTAGTTAAAATAAACTGCAGCTGGAATCATTTTAAAATAGGTCTAATGTTCTAAAATCTTAAGCAGATAAGAGGCTTAATCTCCTTTTGAAAATGGCCCTTCATACAATGCATTCATACAAACCCGGCGTGTCAGCAGAAATCAAAAGCAGGTGTAATATAAATACACAGACTTGCACAAGTTGGCTGTCACAGCACTGTATCGTTCTTTAGTGTTAAAAGAATGACCTCCTTCACTGCTCAAAATATTACAGTACTTTTTAAAGTGCAGCAAGGATGCGAACGGATTATTGTATCTGACAACAGTGAGCTCAAAATATCACAGGACAGGCCATGAGCAAACAGAGGTGGCCTTCACAGGAAAGAGTTTTATAGTCTGATTAAAAATGATGTTTTAAAATGTTTGTGTTGTTTTTTGTGAACACTGTCATTGTGATATAAATGTTCTTCAGTAGTATTATTATATAAGCCTATTAAAACTACAGCTGTAGTATTTAAGAAGTGACATCATTAAAACAGAGATTGGAAAAATGGGCTTAATATGAAGAGTTTCAGGGGCCTTCTTCCACTGTCATTAATTAATTTAAAAATGATATCACACAAACAGTGTGCTTTTGTATAGAATAGTAGGACACCTGGTCCAGGAAATAAGCACACAACTCAATTAAATTTACTACAATTAAAATGTAGTAAAATGACGCAGTGCTGTTGTATTAAACATCAGTATTCTTGGAATGCTGCTCGGCTGCTTCATGTGTTATAATCAGGCCATTTTGTCTTCATTTCAATTTTGTCTCTTAAACTTGAAATAACAGGCAGTCATATTGCCTGTCTTTTGATTTAAAAAGATATTAATAGAAAATGGCATATGTGTAGTTGGTACCCTAGTACTGAAAACTTTTATAATGCATTAAGGCTATCAGCTGCCATTACTCTGCTGGCAAAGCTCTGGTATGTTACATCATGGCAGAGGTAAAGCAATGAATAGTTTTTCTGAGCCAAGAATAGGCTGGCGTGGTCATGCAGAACAGCAGTAATGTTCAAAAGCTGATGAAGATTTGAAAAAATTGCCTGAAAGACAGACAGGGTCGCACCCCCCATTTTCTTTACCAAGGTGGAAGTGTGCCCGAAAAAATTGCCTGGCTCTAATGCCTGGCTCTTTTGCTAAAGCATACTCTTGACACAAATGAAAACTAAAGCACAAAGTATGAAGATAACAAGCGATTCACCCTGTTTAAGCCTGACAATTTAACCAAATCGTTTTTAGGCTGATTAAAACTTTCAGTAATGTGTTCAGGTTTAAATGAACAGAAAACAATTTTAGTTTATTGGATCCCACACCAAAGTGATGCTGAATCAGTCTTTATGTTTCACTGTAACTAATGCTGACACATGGAAAAGCACAGATGAGTTTGCGGGTGTGAATTAATCATCTTTGGATGCCCCAATGCCATCACAGGTGAGAGAATTTATCAACAGCATCACATTTATAATATAAATTCATGTTCCTATACAATCTAGAGAATCATTTGTCTGGGACATGATGTTTCAACCCAGTCAAAACAGAGGGAATATAATGAAAAACTTTCTCCACTAGATGTGATTTGATCATAATTAGACGTGATCATACATAAATAATATATCAAATAATCCATCATCAGTACATCTGGACTCCTTCAAAATCTTCTTGTATAGGCAGATTTCATAGCTCAAAAAAGTTTTAAAAAGTAGTTTTTGCAGCATTGGATTTGACCAGATGTTGACCTCTTAGTACAAAATTCATCTAGGGTGAGACCAGAGGTCTTGTTAAATCTTACAGAAGTTCTGTACCTGCTGTTTGTTGCATAAACTGTTGTGTAACACCTTGAGAGGTTGAACTGTGCATGTCTCATTGTGTTCCCCTTTTAGGGGGAAAGATCTCCACTCATTCTACTGGTTTTAAACTGCCATCTCTCCTAAGTGGCCATTACATATAACCACTGTTTGGCAAGCATGCTGAAAAGGGGTTTCGCCAAGTCATTTTTTCTAACAATCGCATGCTTAATATTATCTTAACACACAGTACATTATTTTACATTAAAGCAGTGTCCATTTCTCAGCACTTTTTTTTCGCTTTCTAAGTGGATTTTAAGTGCACTGTTGTGAAACTGCAGAGGTGCTTATCTAAGGCCAAAACTATGACCAATTTCTCCATAAGTTTGTCTCCCCAACAAAAATAGTGTGAAAATACTATTATACGTGTTGTGTGTATGTTGTGTTACTGAAACCTTAATGTTTCAGGCTTTCAGGGGCTTTCACATTCACTCTATTATCAGTAATTCCTCCAGCCATTTTCACCTTGTTAGTATTTGAGGGCTCTTCCGAGGGCTCACTATTAAAAGGACAAATACAAGACAAATCCAACAATAACGAACCAGCTAAGAGTATGCATGGAAATCTCACAGATCACGCAAACAAGAGATTTGCACCCATTGCATTTGTCTCCATGGATACATTTAATACATCCTCAACAGCCACTGAATGAACAAACAAACACTAATGCTTGAAATTATTCACATCTGCACCTTATGATTTGCCTCTGCAGTGCCATGAAAACACTGTAACTAAATGGCAAAAAAGCAGAACATTATGATGATTCAGAATGGCTTAACCTGCCAGATGACAGCGCAGTTAGTGACATTATTTTGTTAGTTAAAACATGATCCAGACGAAATGCTCTTATGTTGATCAGAAGGCTTTTATGAGGCAGACAAAGGACTCAAAATAAAGAATCTAAAATGTTGTATCATCTGGCTCCAGACAAACTTGGAGCCAGATGATAGCAGCTTCCAGGCATTTTACTCTAAAAAAACATCTCCACAAAACTGCAAATGAATCTAGACAAACTGGAGCACTTATGCAGTGTGAATTGCTTTACCAGTTTTAAAGAGATCTCTCCAGTCCCATGTTTGGTTGGTGATTAAAGGATTTGTGCTTCATCGAGGCTGTTCTGTTGATAAAAGGTACTGTTGGTCTGTCACAGCTGAAGTTCGCACAGAAGTAACAAACAGAATCTGAATATTGAACATTTAATGAACTATATTTTAAAATGTGTTAACATAAAAAACAGGAAGGTTGCAGGGAAATTGCTCAGTTCAGAAAACACAGCAGCTGAAAAACACAGTTTTACATTGTTTAAATGAATGGGCAATTTATTTTCTATCACAACGTGTAATTCAGTATAAATGAAGAAGACTGTTGATTCATTCAATGCACTCGTTATTAAATTCCCAAATTAATTTTATGCATCACAACCAAATTGAAAGTAACATAATTATAGATTATTTTCGTCAGCCAACATTACTGTGTTCTGGAAAATAGAAAAAGCAATTGTCAAACACAAAATAATTATTCTGACCTTTTATTAGCCTTTACTGATTTAAACCAAACAAGCCGGTGGAAGATAGGACATACAAACATTAAAATCACAAACAATAAACAATTAAACTAAACGTTGAATTAAAGAGCCACCACCTGTAATCTTTCCCATTGATTAAACATCCTGTTCTTGGTTCATATACTGTAGCTCATCTGGGTTAGGTTTAATACTTAATAATTTAATAATAATAATTTTTTGACAATTCATGCCTGTTTCACTACATGAGCAGAATCAATATGATTGTTTTCTCAAATTAAATTAGTATTCTTTCCACTTCACAATTTGCTGCAGTTACATTCTTATTTCATCTGGAATACAGCATGTGCTTTTGAAGGCAGATAAATGTGTTTGAGGTTCAAGCCATTTTCCGACTGATTGGAATTGCAGTTAATCTTCTCACTATCATCTTAGGTAGCATCACCCCTCACACAAATTACACAACAGGGATATTATATATACAGTATATTATATACTGTATATTATATATACAGTCCAACTTAAACAGTATGTCAAAGCCCACTCTAATTTACTTTTTTATGTGTATATATGTGACCCATGCTGGCAAAATGACTCAAAATGTACACAGGCTAATTATAAGCTACAGGCAAAACAAGTGAAATTTAAAGTTTTCACAAAAATTAGGCCCTTGTTTAGCGATCCCAATGCTCTAAATAGCAGTGAAACATCTAAAATTATCTTTATTTGTACATTTTCTGAGAGGTGTACCTTTCTAAATCTTTCCTTTGTTTAATAATCTTGCTCTCTTATACTGATAATCTTCTTTCATTATTGTTCCATTATAGAAAAGTACACATACCTCAGGTGGATTGTACTTGTATCAAAGTAGGGGTGGCTGACTGGGGCAAAGATAAATGAGAATGTTGCATAATTGACTAAATGACTCTTAAAGTGAGCCACTACATTGACAGTGAGAGATGTTTAATGGCTCTTATGGTCAAGATTGGCTCCACATTAATAAGCCTAGGCTTTTTAGTTTTGATATGAAAATAAGCCAGTGGTTCACAGAAAGGGTACTGGATTTATTAGACATGTAATACTGTGGCACTGCCAATTCGTTTTGTAGGATTGTCAGTTCTTTAGCATGCACAGCACGCGGCCTAAAATGTCTCTTCCAGTGATACTGCCCCTGGCACTTTTTTATTTTAATATACAGAATGTCTAGAAAGTGTCATGGTTGAAAGTCTCATGAAAAACAATTTTCACTCTGCATGAGAAAATGGTTTACTGAAAGACGGTCACAATTAAATGAATTCGATTTACCTTTGAATTTCAAAGCTAGAGCTGGGAATTAATCAACATATATATGGTACATAACATTCAGCAACATTTCATAACAAGTTAAACATTTAGAAACTATTTTCATAATGCCATTGAAATCTATAGCCTTCTGCCATGCAAACGTTCAAAATATTATGCCATGATGAGAATCACAAAGATTTGTGAGCTTTTCTTGCTGTTTATAAATCACAGTCAGTTTTTCTCTCACTAGGTTTAGATCTATGAGTTCTGAGTTTTTGAGTAATATATTTTTTGTGTGCATGTAACTTAATAAAAACCATTTAAACGCAATGACTTCCTCTTTATTCTCTGCTCGTTGCAGATGAGGTGGCTGTACTCATTTTCACAGCTATTTAAGACTATTCAGTGACCTTTATCAAAGCTACTGTTGATAGTCTGCAGACATATGTGAAATGCAGCTGTTCTATAAACTGAGCCCTGACTTTACTGACCTTTTTAAAGAGAGCGTGTTTGAGAACTCTCTTCTGTGCTCATTTTAAATGACCTATTCACCTATATGTGACACTAGTTTAGATTAGGAAATACAGTTTTTCTTCTTGAGAATGATTAGGTCCTTTAAATAACCTCAAATTAACCCAGATGTGAGGTGTTCTGGTAGACTATGTTCCTGGGCTGTTAGAGTAATGTTCAAAACCATACCTCACATTCACAGCTGATAAATGACCATGGCTGCATCTAAAGTATAAAGGCATCAAAAGCAATCTGGGTGTTTAAATTGCACGGCTTAGAGGACTGAAACCCCCACATAACACATGCACACGAACAAAGACGCCTGAATGCTGATGAAGTTATCCACAGCTATATCTGTAATTCACAGCAGCACCGTGCATTTGGAGCACACCAGGAGCAGATAGAACACTAACAGCTGGTTGGAATGTTAACATACAGCAAATATTAGATGAATATTGCTGATAAAGCAGCTTGAGATGCAGCATCTAACTATTGCACAGAAACTGTGGTAAGAACAATTACAAGTAATCCACAGTGAGACATCATGTTCATTTACAGATTTATATTTAAATACGAGATGTTATTGGCAACAGAATTGAACACTGTATATGAGATCATTTGTCATAATGGCTTTCTAATGTGCAAATCTTGAGTAATGATAAAACTGAATATTGCCACATTTTTACAGTACAGCAATCAAAATTATTTATAACTATTCTTTACTGATTACAGTCAAATTCTGTCTTATGGAGTTGCTGATGCTTCAGAAATGTGTTCCAATTTTGACAACTTTCTGAAGGCCTTTTCTGTAGCTTTTTGTAATACTGCAAGAACTAACATAACAGACGTGTCACTTGGTGGCACTTGGTTTGTTTGTTTGCTCATTTGTTTGCCTCACCTTGGTGTAACCTAAAGATAGCCAAATTACTGGTGATATATCCACTGAATTGTGAGGAAAACCTGACTCAGGTTTCTGACACCTAATATCTAAAAACGCAAAGAAAAAAACAATATAACAAGATTTCTATTTTCTCATATGTTGAAGAACTTGAAAAATGTAATGCTCACTAATAAAAAAAAACTAGTTCTAGGGGAAAACTCAGTGTGCCTGTTTTGATGAATAAGGTTTCACTTTTAATTTGTAGCAGTTAGATGCCTGACAAATGATGTTTAATTATTATAACTGTAATCACAACAGACACATTCAGATGCAAATCAGTATACATCATTTGAAGGTTTCCAGGGTTCCAGGTCTGAAATAATGTATTCCGTTTTCTTGGCAACAATTTCATAATTAAGCAGAGGAGCAGATCATCATGTCAAATGATTAAGATTGTCTTTTTTTAATTTGGAACGTATCTACAAAAAGGATTTACCATTCAGAAAAGCTAACAGAAGTTTCTCTGTTTCAAATTGTGAAATCTTTTTTCACTATAGCTATAGCTGCATGCAATATGATTTTATACAATATGATATACGAGTCCTTGCTGCTCGATAACTCCAGGTAACAAGCTGTCTAATAGAAAAGTGACAGTCGGCTTATCTTCCAGCTGCAACACTCTGTTTTAATGAGTTGTACCTAATTTCCTGCTTTTTTATGTGCTCTCCCGTTTAGCCACAGCAAGCCCCTTTCACACACTCTCTTTCCTGTTTAGCTCCAGGCAACATTAGAGCTAATTCTAGTAACACTTCTCCCTGGAAGAGAGAGGTTTAAATGATAAAGAATAATTGTGTCTAATAAACTGACCCAAATTGTCAGCTTTAAATATAATTAAGTTGTATGCTAAAGATACATTTGGGAAAAACCTGAAAATTAACCTTTTGTTCATGGTTTTGCTTCATTCACAAAAGAATTCACACTGGCCATGAGCTGAAGTGAAGTGAATGTGTTTCAACTCCAGCGTTTCCTCTTTACAGCATGAATGGTTTTAATTCTCCATTCACTCCAAAATAAACAATTAAATGGGATGAACAGCTGAAAGGCACGTGTAGCCGAGAGCAATAAGGGTAAGGAAGTAATGTGATTGTAAAATGTCCATTTTTTCATTTGCTAGTGATAGTAGTTATAGCAGGCATACATTTCATTTAATAACATTTTATATGCATGTATTAACTGATAATTAATATGCTGCATTTATTTCAAGAACTGCACCATACGACTTTAAAGTTAAACAAATTGTTTTCATGTAGAAAAGCAGCTGATAAAGTTCATTAATTTAGCAAACTCTCTATAGAGTTGTATTTTAATAGATAAGCTTGTCAGTGTAAATAAATGATAAAACATTGTCTATTTATTTTGCATGAGGATATGAATGGTTGGTGTCTGAGAAAGCTCAGCTGAGGGGATGAGAAGAGGCCATCCAATAGTTTTCTATCCGAATGAGATGGACAGGAGAAAAGCAGAGGTCTTATGAGGGATATGTCACATATATATCTTATTTTTTGTGGTCTTTTTATCAGGGCATCTTTGATATGAGACCCAGCCATGCAATAAAGATGAGGTGAAAGGTTTAATTATTAACTGAACAGCTCAAGTCCAAGTTTGTCTCCTCCGGAAGACTAATTTAAACTGATAAGATTGTGGTGTAGGGGATCTCAGCTTTTGTCTTTCATAAGACATCACTCTGCAGAAACCCAGACACAGCACATAACAAACATTTAGGTATATTCCTTAAATATACTGTCTGTGTACTTTGGGCTGTAGAACCATGTCACACTATTAGTAATAAATGTCTTTTTAGATAATATTGGTGTTTTATTTTTCATTCTAAAAAAGTTGATTTATGATTAATATGATCATTTGGCTTAAAGGTTCTGTTACCTGTTTTCCACTCTTGAAACTCTTGGTATTATTATTTATCATAGTTTATTTATATGTATAAGGTAATATCATGTATTTTGTGCTTGTATTAGCTCATAAACAACACGTTTATTTCTCTGGTTGCATAGCACAGCTCTGTGGAGATAGCAAGCTATTACAGCTCTTCTCTACGAATTTGTGATTTTTTTGTGTGTGTATCAATTTTATAAGACTTAAAGATATGTCAGTTTCACAGACATAACTGTCTTGTCATTAAAATTATTTTCCAATCGTTACATTAAAAGTAACATTACAGTTGCAAAGAACAACCTAGCAGAGAAAAGTGACATATTTGTCAGATATGGTCATTCATACACAAAATGTGACCTCTGCATTTAACCCACAATGGGCAGCACATTACTACACCCATGGAGCAATTGAAGGGTAGATGCCCTGCTCAAGGGCACTTTAGTTGCTACCTGCCTGGGCTGGAACCATGAACCTTCTACAAGCCTGACTCACTAACCAGTATGCCACTGACCCGCTTTACATAAGAAGGTTTATAAATTGCCATTATTATTCCCTTGTCCCATTATTCCCCACATCATTTGCAGGCACAGAGCTTTTCATAACAGCAATCTGCTTTCATGCTTTTTTGCATGTTTTTAAGCAGACAGCAGAAAAGGTGACTTGCAAACCTAAAGACTCGACGCAGGATGGCTCTCGCATTATGAACATTAACTATAAAAAATATTTTTTTTTTTTAATGAAAAGACATTTGTTGTTCAATCCATCTTTAGATATGAACGTCATACAGGGGTTATCCTATTAAAAGGCTATGCAACAAAGGCTATGCTTTACTGTTTATAGCCTCGTATGGATGCTTTTAGTATTATTTTCTCTCCACCTTTTCTGAACCATTTCGTGACTTTTATATGTTGTATATCGTTCCGGTTATTAATATTCATCTGCCTTTTTGTGTTTTTTAAACATTGTTAAATGTTCACACAACTTTTTGACTCGCTCGCGCTTCCGTTCAGAAGCGCTCGAAGGACGTTTGAGGGGTTGCCATCGGTGACGCGTGCCTACGCAACGAAAGCCCGCCCTGGGCCTTTCTTCTCCACTGTGATTGGTTTATTCAATCCGAGCCTTCGTAGTTTGGCGAAATAATTGGTCGAAACAGCTGTCAATCTCCCACCAAAAATCTATTTACGGTAGGTTGTGAGCGGATCAAGCGTATCCGTTCAGATTAGAGCTGGTCCCGCTGTAATGAAAAGCTTTCTCGG
The DNA here is from genome assembly GCA_036877525.1 of Chromobotia macracanthus. Classification (NCBI taxonomy): domain Eukaryota; kingdom Metazoa; phylum Chordata; class Actinopteri; order Cypriniformes; family Botiidae; genus Chromobotia; species Chromobotia macracanthus. The sequence goes on along the minus strand of JAZGTH010000062.1, from coordinate 5,174,005 downwards.
GCTGGATTTGGTCAATTTTATGAGTTGTTTTGTCTGAATTGTATTACATTTCGTCGTCGATTTCATCTGCTGAAGCTGAAGATTGAGAAAAGATGTCTTCGGATGAAGACAGAGCGAAGGATATTTTGAAAGGGTTTAAACTGTATCCTTAAGTGATGATGAGACAGATTAGCTTGCTAGCTACAAACCTTAAACTTACACTTTAAACTTTACGTGATAACAAACCGTGACATTTTGGGCTGAAGTCTATATTAGTCAATGAATTGATCTGTTATGAAGCCTGGTAGCTAATGATAATGGTGCTGACTGAGAGGTTGGATGGTTAGTTAGTATGTTTGTATAACTAGTTAAATGTGTCTCTGTGATATTATGCCATGATGTGCTAGTTATGATTTACGAGTCTTGACTGTTTTTAGTTTCTCTAGTATTCGTCTGTGCTATAATTTGGGCTGTACATTTGCGTATCTGTTGTCAGGCTGTCAACTAGTAGTGGGAAATGCTCACTTCGCTTGTTTTGATGCTGATTTAACAGTTTGCAACATCTGATCAATTACTTAAAAATGTAAGATGTCAATATTGGCAGGATCAGGGTGCTGTACTGAAACTGTGACAGGCACCTGATTCTTGAGATCAAGTGCATTAGGAAGGTGAAATCTCCTCACACGGTTTGTGCCTGCCATTACAATTGCATAACATTGGGTTTAAAAGGCTCTGTAACTCTTGACAACAATAATCACACTAGCATAAGAGCTTTTAACAGGGCAGCAGTGGTTAGAGAAATGGCCTGGTCTGTAATCTATAGTCTGTCCTGTCAGTTCACGTATACGGTGTTGTTCAAAAAGCCATGGGTCTACCCTGTGTGACCTCTTCTGGGAAAGCGAGAGTGTGTCGTACTGGCTGGTAATTCTTAAATCCTTGATTTGAAAGGACAGGGATTTGCTTCCTTATGCTCCTCGCATTGTCTGCTGCAAAGCTGTGAAAAATTATAACGTGTACAGACTTTTGTCAAAGTTTGCCTTTTAAAGAAACGTGTAAACGTAAGCGTGAGAGATCGTATACAAAGGAAAAGATGGTGGATTAGCTTTGTGATTATGACATACAGACAATCTTTATGTAGGGTGTTAAACTTGTAAACTAAGAAGAACTTGATATACATTGCTGTTCTTTCTAGTAAACTGAGGCATGGGTTGGTATGCCATTGTTATCACCTGTTGACCCTCCATTTAATGTCATCAGTGGAGTTCTTATAATACACATTAATACATATGTACGTTTCTTAAACAGATACAACATTTAATTAAAAAAATAAAATGTTACATCTTTAGCATCAGCTTGCTGTGAAAGTACTATAAACTACATGGAACAGTCTGGAAAACCACCAAATATTTACCATCTTAATATACAACTTTTCATAGTACTTAAGGCAGATGAGATAAGACTCTATGTGCTTCTTAACTCCGGTGTGCCCCAAAGTTGACTGCCGCATGCAGTGTACAGTCCCCTTGAGTGGCTTCAAAATACACTGACTTAAAATGTTACAATGACTATTTCAAATGTTTCAATTTTATTTTTTATTAATATGGACATATTAATAAAACATATTCTATAGCAGTAAAGGCTGTTTCATGCAGAAGCAGCAGCGCACCTAGAATTTTGAGATGATGTGGATTTTTTTGTGTTCACTATGTCTTGCAGGGCCCGTTTTATATTCATGTCCCAGTCTCATGTCCTAGATTGTTTAATAAAGTGGCAGCATGAGGCCTTTGAGAGAGATCCACAGCCATAATTTCACAAAGCAAAAATGTGATCTGTTTCATGTAATGAGCTTTAATGTTGTGGATACATTCATCTTATTTTTTTTGCACCAATAACAACAGTCTCTGAATGGCAACAGTCTGCAATAGTGGATGACTTATGAAAAATGAATGTGGCTTCTATGAAACCAGTGGCACCGGGGGGACTAATTACAACGACTGTGACAGTGTTTGTGAGTTAAAGGGTCTCTCCCCTGCGGCTCTCTTGCTTTGTCACTGGTATGCTCAGCAGGTGTGAGCCACAGACATCTGTCACCACTAATATCCAATGCAGTTGCCTGGTCCATCAGTTTCAGAGCCTTGTACTGAAGTGAATAGTTACTTTTAAGCATCCGCTTGATTGAGTTGTTGGTGTCCATATTAAGAGTGACATTTACTTGGCAGTATGCCTAATAAAGAACAGGACGAAAAATTTTCTTAACACTTTAGTATGGGGACCAATTCACACTTTGAACAAGTTGCCTATTAGTTGTTTATTAGTACTTATAAAGCACATATTAATGCCGTATTATGCATGATTATATTGTACACCCCTTAATCCTGGCCCTTATCTACACTTAAACATATCAACAATTACTTTACTATTAGTATTAATAAGCAGTAAAGTAGTTAATGGTGGCAAAATTCATAATTAATGGTGAATATGTGTTCTCCATACTAAAGTGTTACCAAAATTGGTAGCAAATTATTGGAATATGAGACAGACCTACTTTGATTTAATTTAGTTCATGTACTAGGCTCAAGAAAGTTTCATAAGTGCAGTGTGCCACCTAAATGATTTCGAATCGATTTCGTATGATTAGGAAAGCTAAAATTTAAAAGAATTTTTCATTTTTGTAGTTATTCAGTTAAATTAACACTTTTTGTTTTGGATAAATATTTGCTTATGCTTCTGACAATATATGTCTTAGGATACGTTTCGTGTATTTTAATGTCTCAAAATAGTTTCATATAAAATCTAGTCACCATACAAATAAGATGGAAATTTTGTAACTAAAATTTGTAGTAATGCTTAAATGAGGCAGCAATGTTTCTCTACGACTGTTTATATTTGTTTGATTGGATTATATTTGATAAGCCCCTTTTTATTCCAACAGGAATAACTTGTAAAATTTTTAAAATTTGCAAGTGGTAAGCATTTATGTGTTGCTAATCTTGTTTAAAAGATTATGATTAAGGATACATGCACCACGGTTGTGCAGTTCTGGCTGAGATCTTAAGGGGTTGGTAACTAGGACCTGTGTTGTACTCCTCTAATGATACATGCAGCCTCATCCGAGGATGTTCTAGTAGCATGAAATGCTAATACAGGTGGTCTGAAGATAAAGAGGTCAGATGTCATTGACACAGAGTGCAGTGCGTTGTCACAAACCATTGTTAGGCAGACTGATCAGGCCAATTTTAGACCTCAAGTGTGGTCTGTTATACTCTTACCAAGGAGGTACTGAGCTCTGAGATTGATTATTGTCTGGGCTTGTTTTAATTTATAATAACCAAATGCTCCTGAAGGTTTGAATGCTCTATATTACTGATCTGGACCAGCCCTAGTACCAGTGGGCATTTCCAGTGTCTGTAGGCTCTTGCCTTAACTTGTCTTCAGAAATTGGATGAATCTTAGAGATGCTGAGACAGGCAAGGTTCTCTGGCAGGGAACTGAAGATCTCTCCCTTCCCGGGGTAGAACATGAAGGTTTGTGGATCTCACCATTACCCTGCATTAAAGATTCAAGCACCTTGACTGCAGTTCTTCTCTAATGTCCACTACTGTACTCCTCTTTGTAGTAATGTCAGTGAGGTTAAGATTTGCCCATTTTCTCAGTTCTAAATTTGGCACTGAACATACCATGTCTGGTAACTAACATATTTTTTGTTTTGTTCATTTTCAGCTCGGGTTCCCAAGAAGATTCTGAAATGTAAATCCGTCTCCAGAGAGCTGAATTTCTCTTCAGTAGAAAAACTGGAGAAATTCAGACTGGAGCAAAAAGTTTTCTTTAAAGGACAGTGCCTAGAAGGTTGGTCTGATTTTATTTTATTTTTTTTACACTTTTTACACTTTTTTGTGAAAAGAAATAGCTATTATGATAGTAAGCACTAAATGAATCCCTTTTGTTAATGTTTCTGAAATATCTACAAAATTGTTGTTACTAACTGAGATGTCTCCTCAAGCATGAAGCTCCAAAAAAAGAGATTATTTCTGAATTCCACTCCTGTTGAAATGGAGTGTCATGGGATAGCATTTGTTAAAAAAAGGTTTTTGTTCCACCATTTACTGAATTGCATCTGGATGAAATAATCGACACTGAATAGGTTTTAGACATTTTGTCATTTTCATCAGTCATAGTTCATCAGGCCAGTCCAAATTGCAGTTGTAGCCTGTAAAACATTTGACCTTTCAACATTTTTACAATAAATAATAATGTTCTGAATCTGAACAGTATAGTTTGCATGCTGTGTTCTGATAGGAGGAGGTCTCTCAGTGCTTAACTTTGTGGTTTAGTGGATTAAAACCGATATGTTAAATATTATGCATAAGGCTTGTTCACACCAAAAAATGCTGGTGTACTTTTGTCTTTTTTCAGAGTGGTTCTTTGAGTTTGGCTTTGTGATTCCTAATTCTACAAACACATGGCAGTCTTTGATAGAAGCTGCACCAGAGTCACAGATGATGCCTGCAAATGTCTTAACGTAAGATGTTAATTTTCCTCTTTTAATAAACTGTATTAATACTACACAACAACTGCCATGTTGTGGTTTTTCAGTAATTTGTTAACACAGCCCTATGAAATACTTTCATTCAATACTTTTGATCAATCACAACATTCAGCAGTCAAATATTTATGAATAATATATAGCAACACTGTATTATTGTATAAATGAGTGCTAATCATAGAAGCTCATGTTATGCCTTTCTGTGGTCATTAGAAGCTAATTAAATTATTTAAAATCACAGTATTTCATGTGTATTTTTCAGTCATTATTTATTTGGCAAGTAGTGTAACAGTTATGTTAAATAGTAATGTACAGTCAGTGGGTCACTATTAACAAAAACTTTTAGGCTGATAAAAAAACCCTTCTCTTCGTGTTGGGTTTATGATCACTCTGTCAGGGTTTATTCAATGATAATGAGCAGCTGACTGTACATAGCCTACATAAGAGTTGCTCATGATTCAATTGTTGATGTAATTTGCTCTCTTGCAGTGGTAATGTTGTTATAGAGACCAAGTTTTATGATGACGACCTTCATGTCAGCACGTCCCGGGTACGACTCTTCTACGTCTAAGGAATGGAATCCCTAATATTTTTTACTTTCACGTTGGAGGCTGCACCCAATACCACAGGTTTTAATAGCCAGAGGATACGCTCTACATATGGAATATAACGAAGGCACCGTGGCAACAGCACCGAAAGGAATATTTCAATAAACCCCAATTTTATGACAAACGATCACACCAGTTTTATGGCAGATAAAGACTTGTACATAAGAGCTATGATGCTCATGAAAACCTGGTTGTGTAAATTTCTGTTTGTATATTTTTCTCCTCCTATTATTTATCCTGCAATGTACACTGCTTCTTTATCAGCTGTTTTTAAGAGGTTTCCTTCAAGTCTGTGTGGATATTCATGGTCTCATTATTTTGTTTTCTAGCCATAACTGTACAATAGGCTGTGTTTTAAATACACTATGTAATTATGGATTAAAATATTGATATTACTGAGTTCTATACATGTCATCTGACTGATTGTTTACTGTCCTGGTCAAAAATGAGTGGTTTTTACCTAAAGGATTGATCTGATTGATGATTATTCTTAGTTAAAAAGAACATGACAGAAAAAGTAAGAAGCACCTTTGCCATTTACTTAGTTATTTACATAAATCAATCAATAGTTTGTTTTAGAATAAACAAGGTTATTACAATAAAACACACACGTTTATACACACACACACTTAGGCCATCCAATAAAACAGGTGATTGTAAGTGTGTGTGTGTGTGTGTGTTATATATATATATATATATATATATATATATATATATATATATATATAATCACCTGTTTTATTGGATGGCCTAAGTTTGGATGGGTAAGTTAGAAATGAAAGAACTTCGAAAGGAAAATCGTATGTCTACACAAATCTCGAAACAAGCATATATTATTTTATGATCTATTATATAGCGTATATATTTGGCAGTGTGTAAAATCAAACTTACAGGGTGACACTACATACCCCACAATGACTTCCGGTCTGAGCGGAAGTAGTTCGTGACGATCTTGGGCGGCTCTCATCAGCATGGCGAATAAAGAGCCAAACGTGAGTACACTTACTGCATCTGCACAAATAAAATAAATCTGCATTTAATGTATTGTTTAATGTGTTTAATGACATTTGCACATGCTGTAATGTTATGTCTGATCATAAGCTATAACATTACGTGTGCGTTCCCAGTAATATTAACAGTACTGACTTACACTGAAGCGTTAACATTAGATTTGCTGTCTACACTAAAACCAGTTAGTTTAACTTGTTATCGAGATACCAGCAATACTGATCAATAATGTTATATACGATATATTTCTTTGAATGCCTGCACTTAATTCCTGATGCCGGGTAATTAGTTTATAATACATTTTGATTGATATTTTACGACACCTTTTATCCTTTTGTGTAACCTGCAACCTTTTCACTCATTCAGTCTTCGATCAGAATGACAAAACATGCAATTGTTCAGAAATTGATTATTATAAAGACTCAGTAACTGGGAAAATGCTGGACTTGAATTATAACTATGAGTTGTCAAAGGGTGGCGTTGTTTTCTTATTTAACCCTTATTTAACCCTTATTTAACACTTGCCTTTGGCTACTTAAATGTACCCCTGATGATGAATGTATTGTGATGTATTGTGTACCCCTGCAGAAGTTGCTTCAGCATCTGAAAGATCTGGCTGGACGCGTGTCGTCTGGCTCAAGAGGTGCTGGACTCGGGCTGAAGTTATTAATCGGAGCCGGTGCACTTGCTTATGGCGTTAAAGAGGCCACATACACGGGTAAGTTTAGTCTCAGAAGCATCTCCTTACCTTAGCCTGTCAGATAAACGATAACATTGTCCGTTCACTTGTTTAACTGTGCCAAAATGTGACGGACGTCTCTTTTACAACCTTATTTTCATAGTCCCACAGTTAGCTTTGAAGCAGTCGTATTACACAAAGTGTCGTGTAAATATGTTTTCTTTAACATCACGCCTGTAGTTTCTTATCATTTAGCCTTTTCTGTAACTAATTCAGATCTGGTAATAAAATCGCGATCAGTTATTAGAATTAAGAGGATTGGCGAAGTCATCGGTCACTAATGTTTCTGAGTTTAGTGGAGGGTGGACAGCGAGCCATCATCTTTAACAGAATTGGAGGGGTGCAGATGGATACTGTCCTTGCTGAGGGTCTCCACTTCAGGTGAAGTTCATTCCACAAAACTCCACGTGGAATCTCACTGGAACTGAAATAAAAGCATTTTCCAACTGAATTATTATTTACAACGAACTAGATTGTTCTTACAGGATACCATGGTTTCAGTATCCAGTCATATATGATATCAGAGCCAGACCAAGGAAAATATCATCCTTAACAGGAAGTAAAGGTAGAATATTTTGATCACTTCTTTTCATTTGAACAAGGTCATTTGCGTACTGTATTGATTAAAGTGGATTTTAAAGTCAAGATTTGTTCTTTATTGTGTACTTTGAATGATTTAATAATGTGGTCAGATCTGCAGATGGTGAACATTGCTCTGCGTGTGCTGTCACGACCTGTGGCCTCGAACCTTCCTGTCTTATACCAGCAGCTGGGGAAGGATTATGACGAGCGTGTGCTGCCGTCCATTGTCAATGAGGTTCTGAAGAGTGTGGTAGCCAAGTTCAATGCATCCCAGCTAATTACCCAAAGAGCACAGGTTAGCATTCTCCCCACATGCATAAATTACACATTTTAGAAAGCCTGTCACTAATTAATTTTTTTCCTAATCTGTCTTCACTGTAGGTCTCTCTGCTGATCAGGCGAGAGCTATTTGAACGCGCTAAAGACTTTAACATCATTCTTGATGATGTGGCGATCACAGAGTTGAGCTTTAGCAAGGAGTACACAGCAGCTGTGGAAGCCAAACAAGTTGGTAGGTAAATTTGTTTTTTTTATGTGCTGTAACTCAATGTGTAAACCCAGTTCCTTGAACGAAGAGTGTGTGTGGTCTTCCAGCCCAGCAGGAGGCACAGAGAGCTCAGTTCTTTGTTGAGAAAGCAAAACAAGAACAGAAGCAGAAGATCATCCAAGCTGAAGGAGAGGCCCAGGCTGCCAAAATGGTATGATGAGCTTGTCCTGCATTCTATTGCTAAGCACTCACAGATACAAATGTCATGTAAATAGATCTTACATTTCATAATTAGGTGCCTCCAATAACGTGAATGTCAGATGATTACACATGACCCTGTTTCTTTCATCTTAAGTGAGAAATAAATTTTAATTTGTAATCTGATATTATTTACAGTTAGGAGAAGCTGTCACGAAAGAACCCTGGCTATCTTAAACTCAGAAGAATCAGAGCAGCACAGAATATTGCCAAAACGGTATGACATTTATAATTGCCCATGAATTCTTTCCTGTTTCTGCGTTGGCAATTTATTCATGGTTTCCTGTTGTAAACTGTACCCTTTGGAAAAAAGATGTGTATCTTGTGCGTGTAAATATTTAAGGTCCACTAGCAGTTCTGCCAAGCTTCAGCTAGTCTAGCATTTCTTTGGCATGAAATGTGTCCTTATGGAAAACAAAATGTTTTGATGTCCTTTTTGGAAGCCCTGACCAAATGAGGGTTGTTTTTCAGGTGGCAGCTTCACAGAACAAGGTGTACCTGAACGCGGATAGTTTGGTTCTGAATCTACAGCATGATTCTTTTAACAAGTAAGAGCTGTTTTTTTTTTTGCATTCTGTATAAAGTATGCTTTCTACAGCATTTTAAAGGATACAAATTCTTTTCTGTATTTCCTCTTAAAACCCACATTTTCTATAACACGTTTTGTTCTTCACATTTACTGAATGAAATGTAAAAAGTAGTTGATGCTGATAATGACATAAAATCTTCTGTCTGCATTACAGATTGTCACTGGGAAAGAAGTAACCTGTTGGGAATACAATTTCATTCCAAGTGTTTTATTACCAGATGGCTTTTTCTGATTGGATCACAAAAGGCCATGTCATCCAGGGGAGACTCATTAAATATCTAAGGGTTTAGCCCTGATAGTCCAGTCCCTGTTCAGAACTGCAAATTTCACTCTCCAGTTTACTGGTTTTTAAGACACTGCAGTTTTGTTTCAGCATAATGAATGAAGGCAACAATGTGCTGAATCATTTTCATACTCTTCATTGTTGATTGTTGTTGATGTAAAAGGAAACGTGTCTATTAACAGTATTTTAGATAAGCTCAAGATTGATTAAACATTTTTGTCCATCCATTCTTTTTAGGTGTGTTTTCAGGATGTCTTTGCTGAAGTGTAACGGCCTATTCGATTGTATTTGTAAAACAAAATGACAATGTAATAACTTTATCATGTCAATTTGACTTTCTTTTACTTTACAGGTTTATGAAAAATACAGCTATATTTGCCTTAGTTTAATAATAATTTTAAAGTTTGAATTGACGTGATATTTAATTCTAACTTCTTGGCTTGTTGGTCTAACGGTATGAATCTTGCTTAGGCTGTGAGAGGTCGCAGGTTCAAATCTCGGATGAGCTTCACTTGGTTTCGTATTTACAAACAGAAAATAAGTTTTGTTTGTCTTGTACTGAAAGCATTTTCTTGTTGCTGTAAAATACTTCAGTATCTGACCTGATTTGCACTATATAAGCATCGCCCGCAGGGGTCTTGTTTGGCCCTCCGATGAGCAGCTACTGAACCTCTTCTCGGGCTGCTTGGCCGAACATTGGGAAAAAAGGAACGTATAGAACCTGCCTCAGTGTAAGATTTCAGCAAATGAACATAAGCAGATAAGAGCTGAAAAAGTTGATGACTGCGTGTATATTTCAGGGGATCATCACAGGATGTATTAAAGCTTTTAAATGGCTGTGCTGTCTCAGTACAATTAGATTAAGATGTTATTACAATTAGATGTTAAGCCCTGTGTGTACGTGTGGGATGGAGCTGTTCTCTAGTGTTTAAAGCTGCAAAAGGTGTTTACAGAATTATTCTGTATGCACGTGCTGCTTTCCTATAGTGCTGTGGAATGATTATACGTTTTACAGAAGACAACTGGAGGGGGCACAAACCAAATTCAAAATGAAAACTTATGTCAGACCCCATTAGGCCCCACTAGGTCATTTAATGCTCAATAAAACTACCAATGTTTGAACTTGGGTTACGCTGTTCCAGTAATTTCCTGCTTGTGGTGTACAGCTGGGTGATGGCACACGTGTTGCCTCAGATTTAAAACAAGCATGCCTTCTTAATGGGCCTCTGTACAATGTCTCTCTATAGTGCAAAGCTCTGTTTAAGAAAAAGGGGTTTAAACTACATGGTTATTTATGAAGGTGGGCAGTAGGTTGGCGTATACTTACGAAAGAGACACACACACAGCCCTCCCTAAAGCTCCGCTCAAAACAAGAACTGTGTGTAGGTTAGGGCTGTAGACCCAGAATTCATTCCTGTTGTTAGAACACAGTGTTAAAGAATGAAAGACAAAAACTGTCTGCAGATTTTAAAAGTGGAATTGCTTTTAACTTGACATGGTGTAACTTTTGATTTGTTTTCTGGGTGGAAATGGCACTGTTTATTTTTTTGGCCTTTTAGGACAGTGAAACACGTGCCTGGATGAACTGAATGTTAATGGGCTGCATGTCCTGGCTGCGGCTGTGCATTTATAACACTTGCTTGTACCCTGCCTTCCCTACCCACACAGCAAAAAAGAAGACAAGCCCATTGCTCAGTTGGTGTGTCTCCATGGCAACACTGACCTCATGCTGTGACAGGCAATCTGGACCGGTTGCTATGGTGATTCGCTGTGACATCAAACCTGAGCCCCTGTTGCCATGGCACCACACCTACTGGCTTATCAGCTATTTCTGTGTGATGTCTAGAGCCAACAGGCAGCAGAGTTACAATGTCCCATTTTCATTTGCGATACATATTTCTTTGTTCTAGTGCTGTTTTTTACCTTGTATTTGTAAAATGTAACGAATAAGTGAATCATGAGGTTCTGTCTACTACTACTCGGATACTGTCTTACAGTGTAGAGCAGATTTTATCAGTTGTCTTTTTAATTGTCGAAAATGTAGCCTCTGAACCAATTTCAAACCAGATTGAATATGTGTCAGCAGAGAGACAGAGCAATAGGCAAGTAAAGGCAAACAATTTTTCTCCTTAAAATATTCCTCTGATGAGCCATCGCATTATATGAGCTTAATGTCTTTGAATAAAGCATGGCTTTCAAGGACAAATGAAAAATTATAAATTACATATTTAATCTAAAGATGGCGCTCTGTGTCAGCTAATGGAATATGGAATATGCAATCCCTCTACTGCGGGTAATCTGAATGAAGACACATCACAGTTTTTATTCTGAACAAAACATTTTGAAAGCCTCTATGACTGTTTTTGTACTAATAATTTCAGTTGCATCATACCCAAAACTGAATTCTGAGAAGCTTGTAAATTTGTAAACAAGAACTGGAATTTAATGGCATACTCTGCTGGATTTGCTGTGTGTGTGTGTGTGTGTGTGTGTGTTCCTGTTTCTTCGCCCATACATGTTTGCTGTCTTGTAGCTCATTAAAGGTGTGTGTGGGTCCCTGTGGCAGAGAGGTTGGGTGTTGCAAAGGCCCCTCACCCATTTTCATTATGGGTAATAAATGTGAACAAGGTCCCCTGTAACAGCTCCACCCTCTTCCTCCCCTCTCCTCTCCTCCTCTCTCTTTCACACCCTTTACCCTTCCCCCTTCACTCTCACTTTGTTCCTCTCGCCTTCAATGCTTGTGTGTACCATCAAGCCCATTTACTGTGATACAATAGAAATTTATTTGTATTTATAGCTCTGCAGTTACTTAAGTCCACTGTGACAGAACCCTGTAAATCTCAGCCTGACACCCCCTCCCCCAAGAGTGATACACCAGATACCTTGCTTGTAAAGTGAGCCATAACGTCCAGAGTGTGTCAGTAATGCCGCACAACAATATTTTATTACCTAGCAAACAAATTAACCTTCCTCTCCCCTTCTCTGTAGCTGTTAAAAAGCTAAGTGACATTGGGGAATTGTGTCCTAGTTTGACATATGTCATGTGGAAGGCAGGGCTCTACATATTTAATCTGAAAGTGGGCCCCTTGTTTTTAATAATGAAGGTGATAATGAACACAGTTAGGCCCAGGTTGGTCACAAGCCCACAAAGGAAGAAAACATAACTTGAAACAATGTTTTCGTTGTGTTGTTTCTGTGTGAGAAGTTGTTTCCATGTACACTGAATGTAACTTTGATGACTGTGTATCCTTACCAGTTCTGAGACAGTCCACCCTTGACTATGCTTGTGGGAAAAGTGAGTAAGCCAAATAATGATTACATTTTCCATTTCGCTGTGAATAGTTTTTTGGTTCCCTTTTGCTGTAAGTTGTTCTTACTAGCAAGTGAGAAATAAATGCGGGATGATTTGCAGGTAGCAAAATGCTACACCTATATAATACACGTGTATATTAATACTGTGTATATATATATATATATATATATATATATATATATATATATATATATATATATATATATATATATGAGATACCAGTCAAAATCTCTCCATCTGTTTTCAGTTTTGATATGGCTATTTTAAGCAGGCTTCACCTATGCACAGTAGCTGTTTGATGTATTAGTTCAGGAGCGTTTCCTGTTTTTATGTGGTCTGTCTTCCTGTGGTGAAGGGGTGGAAGTGTGCCTCAGGTGACCCGCTACACTGTCAGTGTAGTTTCACCCAGTTGCTTCATTTCCAACCCTTACACCCTGATGGCCTGCTTCATTGTTTCCAAGGGAGGATTTAAAAAGTTGTTTGGGCCTTTGCTTTAACAGACCTAGCAACTGGCGCTTATTTCATCCCTCCCTTAAAATGATTTATCTGAGATAACAGTTCTCAAATTGTTTCAGATTTCACCTTATCATTAAAACAAAAATTGGGGACCAACCAACATGTCAGATCTTGGAAAAACCCCAGACTTCTTAATACAAACACCTAGCTTTACGTAGTTTACGAATTTCCCTTTCTAAATACTACTTTATAATCTCCTGTAGCTCAGTGGTAGAGCATTGCATTAGTTGTGGGTTCGATTCCCAGGGAGTACATGTACTAAGAAAATGTATAACTTCAATGCACTGTAAGACGCTTTGGATAAAAGCGTCTGCCAAATGCATAAATGTAAATGTAATCCTTTACAGAGCACCAGAAGTTCACAACTCACAGTTTGAGAACGAGTAATCTAAAGAGACAATTATATATTGGTTTTACACAGTTTGCATGAAAGCGTTACATATTTTCCATATTTTAGACTGTTATGTATAGTATTGTGCATGAAAGCTTTGTTATTACCATTTTTAGAGGTGATATCACAAATCATTGTCCACTCTGAGCAGGTAAAATGTGTTTATATAAGATTTCATGTGCATTAGTCGGGTGGAGTGGGTTTACTATTGTTTCATATTCTCAAATGAAAGGAAACAAATGAAAAGTTATAGTCAGGGCATATATAGGGCATTTATGTTGTGCTGGGTGCCGGTCTGTGTGAATTAAGGACTGCTTCAGTTTAAGCCTCTCCACCATATTCAGTGCCTCACACAGTGTGGTCATTAATCATGCTGTCTGTAGGAGGTGCTGGGCTCCTCTCATAGCATTGCCCACAGTTATCAGCAATTCATTCATTCATTCGTTACCCAATGTCTTCACCACTGGCATTTCTACCTCACACTTTTGATCCTTATTCTGAATTAATCTCTCATAAAGTGAAATGTCTCTCATTAAGAAAATATTCTGGCTCATTAATTCTAATCTTCTGGTCGACCCCTAACATACAACAGCAGTAGGTGTGTCTCAGAACCTTCATCCTCAAAAATGATTGTTCCATTGTTCCATTACCAACTTTATCCTTCTCAAAAATGATTGTTCCATCTCAAACTGAGTTATTGTATTCTTCAACAGAGCAAAATTGACAGTATTTTCTTTGTTTTTACTGATCATATTATTCCTGACAGATATGTATCCAAAATGCTTAGCAGAACCATTTTTCCCATTACAGCAAAATCACTAACAGCATAAATTCTTCAGCTGAATATGCACTTAAATAAAAGATTCATGAAGATTATCTGCAGCCTATTTCTTCTAAAGTCCTAGAAATATGTCAGTGCTCTAAAAACTCTTTGTATCTAACAAAAAATTAAATATTGAAGGCAGACACAGTAGCTATTCAAGAGTCTGTTTGTGACACCGAACAAACAGACTGTTTCAATTTACGAGTGGCCTTCATTGTTTCTGGGGTCTTCCAGCTATCACTGAAATCATTCTCTGGGTTTGTAAATATTCTCATTCCTCCCTCCTCTCTGTTCTGCATTGGTTTCTCCCACTCACATTGCGAAAGGCTAGACATTTTGCACACTGCAGCCTTTCTATTGGTGTACATGAATATGTATTCATTGTTTGCATTTGCTGTCTCTGCCTCCTCCCTCGCCCTCTTTCTGTCTGTCAAACGTCTCATTTTCTGCTGTTACTATTTCATCTTCCTCTGTATTATACTCTTGCCTTTTCAGTTGTATGGGTTCATGAATGTAATAACATATTCAGTACTCTACAGTACAGGTGAGTATGATATCAGGCCCTCTGTTAATACACTGACAAAAGTCATTTTTAATAAATGTATTTTAGCTTGTTTTATGTTGCATCCAAACATAGTTCTAAACAAAATACATTTACTTGAAAATAAAAATGACAATTATTACCAAATTATTACTTTGTAAATGTATCTTATATTAAGGCCTTTAGAGAGAGGAGGGGTTTGCATATGGAAAACAAAACAAAATACAAATAAAATGTTTTTTGCAGAGTATGGAATGCTTGAGTTTACTTTATCCACTCTCTGAGAAATGAAATACAAATGTTTTCATTGGCTGAGAGATGGTAAACCGACAAATCGCTGCAGTGAATTTTTAAAGTTCAGGCTTGTTTATCCACATGTGCTATCAGTGAGTCCACATCTAGCTTCTAAAGTCCAGGTTAGGCTTGAAAATGATTTGGAACATCTCCAGTCTTGCACGGTTTTGTCTTTAAAGGGGTCATTTCTCAGTTTTTAATTTTGCATACCTGGATTCCTGCAGGGGAATTTCCACGCGCTCTGTGCTTTATCTCTGTTGCCTGAGAAAGTGTGGCAGCGCAGACAGACATCTGTAGCCGTAACAAAGTCTTAGTCAGAACAAAAGAATTTTAATGGGGTGATGTGAGGTTGGATGGGCCTGTGTAATATATTGGATGAAATGTTCTCCAGAGGAGGGAAAGTGCACTACAAGTTTATAGGGACCTGCTTATTACCAGCCATTGTGTGACTGGGAAACCTGATCGTTTTTTGGCACAGTGCAGTCTCTCATAAAGATTGTATTGATACCCCCAGGCAATCCGTATGCCTAAAATAAAGTTAATGTAGCTTCTGTTGATGAATTGCTGTTGGAGCGTGTGGGTTTTAGTAGTAGAGGTTTAATGCTATTTTTGGTGGACATGTCATTTAAATAGGCCTGACACTTTAAATATATTTCATGCATTTCATTATGATATTTTTTTCATGTCATGACCCTATAAATGTAGTTATTATGCTGGGAATTGGATTTTAGGAAATAAATGAACATTGATCATATTTCTGCACTAAAAATCCCCTTTTATTACTAATGTTCTCTTTCTGCCCTAGAGCATTATCTGTCTTTTTACCAGCCATATGTAGCCCCATCCTTCTGGATTCAAGGGCCCTCATCACTCAGCTTTTAAATGATTCTTGACTAGATTATTCCGACTCATTCTGCATGGGTCTGCTGTCATTACCCTTTGAGAGCATCCAAAATGGTGTGGTCCAATTTTGGTTCATTGACTTCTCGTAGCTTCCAAAAACAGGATGCTGACTGTGGCCCACAATAGCATCAACAGAAAAGCCTTTGGTACCTACAAGCCACTGTCCAACCATATGTCTGAGAAGCTTTGACAGACTCTTCCCTCTCTAAAACAGAAAATAAATTTCTTATTTAGGTCTTAAAACCTGACCCTTGCATCTATGCGATGTAGTAACCTTCCAAACAGTAAACACTGAAGACTCAAGACACACCTTTTCAAATTATTGATTCAACTGTTCATAAAGCTAAGAGAAGAACTAATTTCCAAATCTGACCACACCTTCTAACCAAACCTAACTCAAACCCCACCCTTCATGTATAAATACTATGTTCCCTCTAGCACCTCATAACTTTGACACAATAATTATTTTTTACTATCTGTTGGCATTACTTCATTATATGAACTATATTATATATTCATTTGATAATAAAGCCCTCAGGAATGTTAATGTCATTCTAGTTTAGTACACTCCTAAAAATAAAGGCTCTTAAAAGGTTCTTCACAGTGATGTAATAGAAGAACCATTTTTGGTTACCCAAAGAACCATTTAGTTAAAGATTGTTAAAAGAACCATTTCTTTTGTGCCTTTTCATAGTCTAAAGAGCTTTTGTCCACTACAAGGAACCTTTAGTGAAACAGAGGGGTTTCATGGATGTTAAAGGTTCTTTATGATACAGTAATTTGCAGCATGTGTGTACGTATATGCCAAACCAACATACACTCTCAAGAATGTCTTATTGACAACAGAAAGAAGGGAAAATGGCCTGCATGATTGGTGTCAGTCAGATCTGTTATACTGAAAATTATTGTATCTATAAGTTGTTACGGTCACAGCTGAACTATCCAGTTGTTCTTGTTGAACTGGAACTCATCTCTCCAGTCATTTGCTTTTGCAGAGGTAAAATGCATTCATGTCCGTGCAGGAGAGCTCCAGTATGAGTTGGCCTTCTGACTCTGTGTTTTAATTGTGGGACACTACTGTATATTAGAATTTGGGCGTTAGAGTGAAACTAAACTGTCTTTATTGTTCCATCTGTCAGCCTTTTGCTCATTATTATAAGATTCAGAAACGGGACGTGGTTGTATAATGGAGATTTGCAATATGAGCCCTGTTAAATCCTCAGATGTACTAGACAGGGAGATTGTAAAAAAGATTGAGATGGACAAATTGAGAGAAAGCGCAAATAGAGGCAGTCAAGCAGAAAATGGATTGATAGGAATCATTTTATCACTGTTGGTGTT
The DNA here is from genome assembly GCA_036877525.1 of Chromobotia macracanthus. Taxonomy (NCBI): domain Eukaryota; kingdom Metazoa; phylum Chordata; class Actinopteri; order Cypriniformes; family Botiidae; genus Chromobotia; species Chromobotia macracanthus. The sequence goes on along the minus strand of JAZGTH010000062.1, from coordinate 5,156,807 downwards.
TTTTAACATTTTTTGTGGTTGTTTGCCAGTTGATCTGATCATCCATTAGTCTGCATTATTTATAAGCCAGGGATCTCTCAGCCAAAATAAAAGGAAACACAGAAAGGAAAACTGCTCTTGTCAAATGATTCTGTGTGAGTCAAAAATGAAAAATTACACAATTTTGACTGACTGAGTGGTGCCTTGCTCTCATAGTAAAATAACTAAATGATGTCATCATATCCCCCACTACAAACTCAAATGTCATACCACCTACTGCATGAATCAGCCACCGAGGTCTTTTGATTGCCATGGATACCTAAACTCAAACCTTCTCAGCAGACATCATCAGTAATAACAGCAAGTTTTAAAAACAACTTCTCCAATAGCAAGATTATTACGCGTGTGGGATGGAACCGGCATGCATCACAAGTTTGCGACAAGGTTACAGTAAGTTACTGCTGATAAGTTAAATTCCTAAACAAGAAAGATTAAGACAGCAAAAGCGAACACATCTACTCAACTAACTTCACGTACTCGTCAGACTAATGCATGTTAAACCATAAAGTAAAACTGTACATTATTTTCCTTAATGGCACTTTGTCTACCTGATCTGGCCCCAGGTCAGTCAGGTTGATTTAGTCATACTGAATAATATTTTACACATTAAACGCATAACCACAAACAGGTTACCTGACAAGACTATTTTTACAGTGTACTCTAAAACAAAGAAACCAAATAGGTGGCTTGTTTATTAATCTTGTAGTAAATGAGTCACCGGCATCTATAACAGAAAACAATATTTCACATCCACACCCAGAAACACCTATTTGTGGGTTTTACCCTGAAAATAAATTCAAGTCTTTACAAGTTGAGAGGCCTGAGTGAGACATAAAGTATAGTTTGAAGTTTGTGTTTCCCAGCAAGTTGGTTCCTTAGTCATTTTGGGCCATTTTTAGCTTTGCAGTGTTACAGTGTAAATTTTTGTGGTGCAGGAGCTACACGGCCAATGGTACAGAGCCTGTATTCCAGGGTTCTCCCTTTACACAAAGTCTTGTTTGGGTGAAGATCACTTCTTCCTACATCTCTCTTAGCCTGCTGCTTTCCTCAACTAACACCATGTATGGTCATTACTAATCGAGAGTGGATGGGAGGAGGGACGACTGGGCACAGTCAAGGTCCCAGTGGTAAAATTAATTTGAGAATAAGAATAAATCATTTATTTTGAGGACCAGCATAATCCGAACTGAACAGGAATAAAAAACAGCGAGACAAGGGTAATATTTAAGACACATAGACTTCCACAATCAACAAGTGGGTCTGAAATACTAGGACACCGGACTGTATTTTTGTAATAGCATTTCAGAGAGAGGCTGAAAATGGTGATTTGATTTGGTGGTTGCCATCTATTCAATTATGGACTATGAAATAAATTTAAGACAATATTGTAACACGTATGAAGTTCTGCTATTGGATAGCTCAGTAATTTGCGTAGAAAGGTAGTTTATGGCAAAGGAAATTAACATATACAAAAATGAAAACAGGTAGCTACTGTGGCTCTCTAACCTCTAGAGAAAATACACTTGACTTGCACTCACAATACTCACAAATGACTTGCAAGAACATGCATAACGCTGCCTAGTCGCAGAAGCTTCTTTGGTTTTCCCTGTTGAATTTTCCTGCAAATTAAGTTATAAATCCGTATGTATGAGTGAACACAGTAACACAAATGATACCAAGCTTCTCATTCTCAATGTGACCTATTATAGTGCCAGAAGTCTGTGTATTAAAGGGAGACGTTTGGTTTATTTAATAACATTATAATCATCCATTTCTGTGGGTCTTGTTTCCATCAGTAGCTATTGAAATGTTTGATATTGTCGTGCACCCTGGATAGGCTTCATATAACATGGTTCAACAATAAAACTCGACACTTCACGACTTGGCCCCATCTGTGCGCAACGTGACAAACCAGAAGGCTCTTATTAAAACCAACACAGCTGTCACAAGGGCCTGTAGTTAGTTAGTGGTAGTATAGTTAGTGTTTTCAAGTGGCTTTGGACTATGGACAGACGCTTTGATTTTAATGAAAGCTTTCTAATGATGTCGCAGTGTACAATACTCCGGTCAGTGCAGGAATCCGCTCCGGGTTTTCTATCTCTCTCGCTGGCTCAATGCGGTGGCGCAGTACTGTATCATGTTTCCGTCCTCCGTCCTCCATCCTCCTACTGCCGCCATTTCACATGATCGGTAATACTTCCACTTACCGTGTCATGGTGGAGTCGAGTCCTGCTGCAATAATGACAACATATGCACTATTTACGGCCTCCATTTTCCTGTTATTATTTACAAGCGTCCACCCTATTCAAACATGCATTCGGTGTTATTTTGCCAGTTTGTGTTTCTATCAAGTTTTCCGAGCATTTTGCATTTGCACAAGCAAAAAGATTTCGCATTGCAGCTCTGTCGGGCCAGTATGAAGCAAATTGCAAGCAAAGTTTCGGCCAAATGACCGATTAGTACGAATTATGCTTAGAAGCAGTGATAACCTGAGAATATTCACCACTGTTATGAAACATAAAAGACATAAAAGTGGCAAAAACTGATTCTGCATCCATGCATTAATAGCTATTCTGTTTCTATTTCTATTTTCCCTCTTTGATTTTATGCTCTATATATACAGTGGGTTTATTTTCCCTGATAAAATACAGACTGCTCCTTTGTTTAATGAAGATCATTGTAATTCCGGTGCACTTTAGACTCCTAACACATTAATCTTTGTGTCAATATGTTCATATTTGCGAACGGACAATACTTAGCTGTTATAATTGCTGTTAGAATAAACAGAAGCTTATTTTAGGCCCTCTAGAGGTTATGAAGGGACCTGCACAAATGTTTGTCTAACAATACACGTTTCACATAGTTTCTGATTCCCCTGAAAAATCCCCTGTAAACAAAGACTTCGTAATTCATATATGGACAACTGAACAAATTAAAGGTGCTGAATATAATTTTTAACATGACATCATAAACCTGGAAAGATTTTGTTAAAAACATTTAATATGCACTTTGGAAAAGTGTCCAACAGATGGCAGCAAGTGACTTTAGTTTGCCTTTTGGTAACTTCAGTGAAGGAAAAGCATTGTTATAATAAAATAAAAATGATATAAACATGACACTTAAACTTTACAACAACATAATATAATAGTATAATTCATCTAGCTAATATCTGTAATAACATACATACATTTTATATGCTTTACTCATGGCTACACATTAGGTTCTGTTATTTCAGCATGAACATATATATAGAGAGAGAGAGAGAGAGAAATGAGAAGGGTCCAGTTCTTGTTTTCTGAGATCATGGACTTTTGCACATTGGCACAATCCAAAGTTACATTTTATTGATTAGTTTAAAGTATCATCTGTAGTTCAAAGTATCATTTCTGTGAACCACAACTGTCTGCATTCAGTGAAAGTATTGTAATGCTATATGTAAATGTTGCACTGAACCTAAATGTTACGTGGTTGTGAATATAACCTCTAATATAACCTTAAGACTGTGTCTATAGCACAGATGTGAACACTAAATGAGTCTATGAATTATTAATATTGCTTTGATGTTGCATGTTTTAATAGCGACACACATTTCATATTTTATTGAAACAATCAAATTGATTGAGCATGAAATTATTTTTAAATGCAACACTGGCATTGACTTAAATCTAAAATCTATAACCCATTCTTTCTTTCTTTCTTCTTTCTTTCTTTCTTTCTTTCTTTCTTTCTTCCTCCCTTCCATCCATCCTTTTGAAATTTGGCTTACTGGGTAGGAAGAGATTTTGCTGTATTTGTCACCTTACTTAAGCAAGACAATTAGTAGGAGAAAGGAGCTCTGGTCAGCACAGTTAACCCTTACTAGTCAACTAATCTCTGTTAACCCCGTCAGAGGAAATAAATCACTGGGGATGTTTTGAGAGTCTGAGAGTGAATGGTGCTAATGGTAAATTGAACAGGGAAACTACCAATATACATTTCCGTATCCCATATAAAAAAGACACAACTCACCACTAGGTGATGTTAGAGCACTTAGAATGCTTAGCTGCCATGGTTACTGTGCACCATTGCCCCAGGTGACCCCTCTGCCTTTGCTGTCTTTGTTTCAGACCCACAGACAGGTCAGCCTACCCTATTCCCATACATAACTTCAGTAAACATCAAATACAGAAGCCACAAGCGACCTCTGTCTGGCTTTACTTGTCCATAGTTCAAATACAGGTCATTAAGTAATGAAGGCTTTTGATACCTCAGTGGATGCAATATCTAGTTTGTCTGAGGTGAGGTTGAAGGTCATATGGCAGATGAGCAGGTCAGCATCTGGTCTAATCACTGTAGAAACTGCGGCCAAACACGTTAGAACTGGAAAACAAGACTGATAAAACATGAAAAAATGACAATCTACAATCTGTCTACCGACTAAGATAAGTTTTTTGCTTTAAGCTTGAGGATGAAAGTCTTTCATCTCTACAGTGACATCTATACAAAGAGCACCAATCCCCGGAGACCTCTCGTATGTTGACATGTCTAACTCCTCTGAAGTGCAGAGATGCATGTTTAGACAAGGCCTGCACTGGTTGCAGCATTCCTGTAGCAGAAGCAAGCCCTACAGCAAGTGATTAAAACAAATAATTAAAAGGATATGTCTCTGGAATTTTGAGAAAGCTTTAAAGGTTAATTGACCTAAGTTTTATTAGACACATGTTGATTTTCTGGTCAAGTACTTTTTTTAACAGTATTTTGTGCATGAGTAATCTACATATCAAAACTACTAATGCTAATATTAATGTTATGAAAAGGAGACATAAGTTATCTAGTCCTACATAGCATCATTTCTGGCCCATAGCAGTGATGACTAAAGCACCCTGAAAACATAATTTCATTGATTATCTGACCTGGTGTGTGCCATGTAATCAATTTAACTGAGATTTAATGGTTAAAAGAGTGTTATGCTTATGCTGCTGGGCCAGCAGGCTTCTGCTTCACTGTTTATTTGTCTTTGGGGAAGTGAATTGTTTTGATAAGTCCTCTCTGGGACCTTTAAAAGTTCCCATCACCAGAAGATTATATAAACTATGAAAGCAACAGACATGCAGAAAAAAAACGTCAATGCAACAGTAATTAAAACTTGAGTATGATTCATTGCATTTTAGTAATAAAATCCAAATGATAGTTAGTTTCCCATTTATTTTGGTTTTGCTGCACACATAACTGTCTTGTGATTGAACCATCACAAACATAACCATCCTATGATTGGTCTGTTTGGTCTATGCTACACACCACAACTAAAGCACTTGTTTTACCTTATAATTTTCCTACCAGTGAGGGAACCACACAACAGTGTAGAGTTGTTAAATGCACCATTATTATTCATTAGCTAAAAGCATGGTGGATGTTGTTTTTCTGAAGATATCATAATCTCCTAATAAAAGCCACTGTTCCCATGTATTCCCATAAAATATGGGAGCTAATGGACCTACATAAGTCCCAATACAACACTAACTGTTACACTATATCATCAAAATCAGTTCAGAAAGCCTTTACTGGTTATCACAATCTCTTTCCTAAGCATATTGATGCATTTGCTGGATTGAGATGATTCCCAGTTTTAGGACAAACAGGTCCAGTTGGAAACACTATATGGACCAGAGTTTTGTAAAATGGGCGTTTTGGGGTTATGCAAAAGGTGAAAAATTACTAATACAGTTATAGCTGAGATGAAAACATTTGTTTATTTTGTTTCCAGACCATTTACACAAATATTTTATGTTCTGTCTTTTGTTTTGTACATACATTTGATTGTGGTATATTTTAAATTATATCACCTCACCTTTTTAAATCAATTTTTATTTCATTACTCATTACAGTTATTGAGAATATATTTTGTCTGGGATTCCTCTAGCAATATCACACTTTCTACTCTGGTAAATATTTCTTAGGAAATGCTTATTTTTGAGAGTCAGATGTTGTATAGGCACATAGTTTGAACATTTCCACTGTTGTAATATAGGAGTTATAATGCTTTTTGGGATATGTTGTCACAATGAAAACCTGTCATTTTAAGTGGCCTATTATAAGCTTCATCAGCAACATCATAACAGTAAAGCAGTTATGAATGAATACAATTATGAAATGAAATAGTGAAAGGTTAATAGAAGTGTATCATTAAACAATTGCTTTGAACAAAAAATCATTAATTATTTAATTCTGTGCAAACATACATAATAAACTCAATAACATAAATCACATTCTTTTGTCCTAAAAACATTGTATTGTAGTTTTGCCCTAATAGAAACCAGTGTGATGTTATTGTGTTCATAATATTACAAAAATATGATGATATTGTGAAGCTTAATTCTAATTTAAAATGAAATAAAATTTGAACCAGACTTTTTGTCTCATCACACAAAACCAGTTCAAGATATAACACACATTTGTGTATTTGGATTTGTACCATATGGGTAAGAAGATATAATCTCCCTTTGTGACAACTAGCCCCAGTGTCCCCTATATGATCACAATGTGTTAGATTTATGAAAAGTTGTGCAGGAATTCTCCAGATTGATGCTAAATGAAGAATGTAAAGACAGTGTCCACTGGTCATCAAACAGCACTGTCATATTGGGCGGACACTTCTGGATGCCACCAGCCTTACCAAGTTTTCCTACGCAGTTAAATGCACACATATGATATAAAGTGAGACAGATATTGCGTAATACTCTATACTTATATACTGATAGCTATGATGTTGATTCATTTTCATTTCCAAGGTGTTTTTTAAGCAAGTTTGTCCTTGGTCCTCAGCCTTGGATAATATACTTTCTTCTCTCTCAAATGTTGTTAGGTCAGATCCACAAAGGGCAACTCAGTTTCCCTTACGTGAACAATGTTCTAGTCATGTAGCAGAGAAGAGGAAGTGAAGCAAACAAAGCAGCTTTCTCTGCTGCGAATGAACACCCCTCCCACTGAAACTGGCCCTTACCTCACTGTGGTGTCTTACATCATCTGTGTGTGATGTCACAGTGGATGCATAGGATGACCTCAGGCTAAAATGAACAACCTTTCGATCCACAGTCCGAAACACTCACAGACTACTGATGCACTGACAGAATAATTTCGAAGGAACTACAAAGCTGTTTATCAGTTAAACTTCATTCAGTCAAAAATATTATAAATGTTTAGTTTAAGTGCGAGGTGGATATGACATTCCACTTACATTTAATAGTAGATTATTTCTCAAAAGCAATAACAGTTATAGAGTATCAGCCTGTGCAGTGATAGTGTTACATTTATATAGGGAAGTAAATATTGTGCTCTGTTTTGGTGTCACATGCCCTTATTCACTGCATTAAGAATAAAAGTAAGCACTGCGTGAGTTTGTCACAACTGTTGGTGAAGCTGCTAACACAGTGATTTAGAGACCCTTCATTGCCAATTTAGAAATAAACTCTGATTTTCCTGGCTTCTACATAGAGATCTACAGTAGTGTTAGCTTATTCTGACATGTCTGGGTATCAGGTAATGTGTTTATAGGACTAGATATTCCTCTACCATTCCACTTTTCCTGTCAAGAGTGTTTTTGTCTTGGACCCTTGGGCTTTGATAGGAAGCTACAGCTGCTGATATGGATAAGATGTAATCCAATCCACAGGCCATTGCACTCCTATAGTCATGCGGGACCCCTAACACTGCAGAGAATCACAGGCAGAGGACTGACCTATTATAACAGCACTGATGAGGTAATTGAGGATATATTTAGAGCTGAATAAATTGGTGGGCGGGAGCAGAAGAGTTGAGAGAGAAAAAAGAGAGAGACGTAGTGTCATTTAGAGAAGACATTTTTGCCGTGCACAGATGAGTGATAACCCAAATAATCCACTGCATACTGTTTGTACATTAGTGCAAATGATTACTATTACTGTAGTTCTCTAAGCTTTGGATGTTATTTCACATTCCTGCTGCTCTATTATGCAAATATATCAACTGATCACATTTGATCTGTTTGATCATCATTTGACTGCTGTGAGCCTGTTCCTCAACACGGACACTATTGTGATGCAGCTGTTGGCACTGGTTACCGTGGCAGCAGGCAGCATCATCTCCCCAGTGAACAACAAACATGCCCAAGTACCATCATCCTCCTAGGCTTTATTACACCATCACTGGTGCTGAAAATTGAAAATATGATGTAATAAGAGCTAATAGTGTTTCAACCTATTGGTGTTATTTGAGGTTTAAACATTTACGTTTTACAAACTGTGTCATTACTAGTAATAAAACCAACCGTTTGACATTTAATCCAAATACACACTTGAATCTAATCCTAAATTTCTCTTTGTGTGGGGAGATAATAGCACTATTCCTAAACCTACAGCTAGTGAGTTATACAGGTAGCTTCATTCTAAGGCAACATTATAATTATCTTGGAACCTTTTAAGTGTCTGTCACAAACACATTCCTCCCTGTGTGTCACACCAGTAGTGCTCTGCATGGGGACTCGACTTGCTCAATTCATTTTAATAAGGTCTGATACTATCATGTTGCTTGGCTATTGTACTATACCCTACAGGACACTCAAATCTTGACACTCAAAACATTTTTAATTAGACCTAATTTATATCCATCATTACCTTACAGTACTAAATGACGTATAAACACTGTATATTCATCATTGAGATTTGCTTTACTTCCTCCACCGTCGTGGATTTTTGTTCACTGAGCTTGGAGCAATGCATTTTGGGATTGGCTTATCTGCAGAATAATTTGGATGCTGCCTTAGAATTTCGCCAAATTAATCTTCAGATTTAGCAATAAGTAAAACATTCTACCATTTTATAATACAGCTGTAGGCATCTCACAAGCTTTTGGAGCAAAGCAAATGTTAGAAAAATGTGAGCTTGTGTTGCTGCATACTATAAATCATTTAAGCGTTTTTTTTTTCTGACTGACTAGACCCATGCTGTTTGGTTGAGTGCAATCTACTGTTTGTTCACACTCCTCTCAGGGTCAGGAGAGCGCAGCCCTGTTAGTATGACTTCACATTACTGCTGGGTTGACTGCTGGGCCACACTGTGTCACATGCAGCCTAGTGTAAACATGTGGTCTACCCCTCTAGAGAGAATACTTGCTTGACAAGAAAGTGCTTACAAAGTCACTCATAAGATTTTCTTGCACCTTGCAAGTTACCAAGGAGACAGACAGCTAGTGTTAGCAGACAGCAGACATTAAATCATTTTATTATAATGTCATCCTGAAATCATATAAGACCTGTTAACTGTTCATTGATTTATAGATGCATATATGTACAGCTTATGCTTATATTTTGCACAATGTTCTAATTTGATCAAAAACATTATTACAAAATATTAAAATATTTCAACAAATATTTATCAGTAAAAATGAAAATTTTAATTGAAAAAAATGCACATGGTTTCTGAATTTGTCTTTACATACACACTGTGAAACATCTAAGAATGTTTCACAAAGCATCAATAAAAGAAAGAAAATCTGAAACTTACATTTGACCTTGAAATAGTGCAATTGAAATATCTTTGTTTAAAAATGTTCAGAATCATAAAACTTTATTTTCTGGGTTAAACTGATCACTGTTAAACGATTAACAATGTTGTTTCAGGCCACTGGACCCTATTGTATGAATGTATGTAATTTTATGTAATTTCATTTTAGCAGCACATCTGCAAGTAAAAAACATATGTAAATGTATATATAGTAATATTATATTAGAATGATGGCACACTTCTTACAGGATGTTAGGAGATGGTACAGTGCTTAAGTACATGATAAATATAAAATATGTTTTTCCTAATGCTTATAATGTACAGTGACCTATGTGTTCAATAATCATCATAATTGCTAGTTGTTATCTAATTTAAATGGCCTTGATAAAAGCACTGGCTATGAAAAAATGTCTAAAAATGTATTTACTGTATATTTGTTTATATATGCCCGAGATTTTTTATTTTAACAATTAAAAAGTACTAAAGAAGCATGTCACACTATTTTCCAGGGTTGTTTTCTGATTACCTGATTCACTTCCAAAATGTGGAGCTGGAGGCATTACACTGATTGAAGGAAAAGGTGCCTGTGTCACAGGAGTTACAAGGAATCAGGGAAGTGGTGTGTGTATATGTGTGTGTGTACTGGTATATGCGGTTTACGAGGACAAATGTGTATAATGACATGAACATGGTTTATAGGTACACTTCCTGTGTCCTCATAAACCAAATGGCTTAAAAAAATACTAAATTGTGTCTTTTTTAAATTAAATATTGGCAAATATTTTTGTGAGGGTTAGGTTTAAGGGATTTGTTTTTCTTTTAAAAGAGTTTTAAAGAGAGAAAAAAGTGAGTTTGTAGATCTAGTAAACTACTTACATAATGCCTCACCCAGCATGGAGACCCAGCACTGGCTGTGTAAAAACTACTCTTAAAATATTAACATTCTGCTAGAGGACTAATGTTTATTAGATTCAGCAGGTGTTAATTTAGCATTTTAGCTGCACCCAGGTTGTCACGCATAGCATGTTTCAAATGAATTATGTAAATAACATTAAAATCATGTTTTATTGTGTTGCCAATTTCAGTCTCATCTAGCATTTTACCCACATCCTGCCTAGTCATTTGGCATTTGTGCTTTTATACAGGGAACTGTATAAAAGCACAGATGGTTTATAAAAAATAATATACTAAATTGTTATTATTATTGTATATATTATTATTATTTGTCTATTAAGATATTTGTTAGTAACAGTTTTCATTAAAAAAAGGTGCCATAATGAATGCATTTTAACCAGCCCACTTAATGCTGTCTGACAGTAGTTTTTGTCTATTTTAAAAGTTATGTACAAACATTGTATGTCCCATGCATGTGATATGTGATTTTTTTGTTATAAATCTGTCAATTAATGTTATAAAGTCAATAGAAGTCTGTTTAAGTCATTATAAAACCAAATACAACAATAGTTATTTAAGTAAGAAACATGGGTGCAGTGAAAGTTTGCTTACCTTGACACAAATTGCTGGGAACAGTTTGAAAATTATGCAGTGGGATTCCAGTCCATGACCTGTACAAGGCAGACTCTTCCTGTAATGCCAGAGTATGAGAATTCATCTGAGAGGTCTGCAGCTTTATAAGTCTCGACTGCACATCAGTGCCACCTAGGCTTGAACACAAGTAGATCTGGTTGGTTCTTGTTACTGTATGTAGGAGGAGCTCTGTATGTGATACTTTTTCAGTGCATGGTTTAATATTTTGTGATCACATTATAAACATTTTAAAGCTTTAAATCTAGATTATTTGCATTTCAGTTTAAATTATGCTGTCTTTTAACCTTTGAAATGGAGTTTTAATAGGAACAATATTTTAAGGATGTGGGGTTACAAATACAATAAGGCTGATGAAAGCCAAGCAGATCAGTATGAATAGCTTCAGGGAATCACCTGACCAATCATGTTCATGTACAAAACAGTCAGATAACAGGCTCAGATATCATTGAATTTACTCAACAAATGTTTCAAATACATTCAGCCCAGAAGGTGTGAGCTACTCGCTAATCAGATCGCCAGGCTCCGGCGCCCAGATAAGGAAAATCTGCCAGCAAATAACAGGCCTACTGTTGCTATTTTTTCAGTCATACACCAGAATGAAGGGAAGTAGAAGGTGACACCTACCAAAGCACAGCCATTAAAGTATTTTTTACTCTCATGTTGTACACAATAAACACTGATATTTGTAACCTAATAACAAGATAAGCAGTGCAAATGCTTTTGGCTTGAATACAAGTTTACATAAAGGTCAAAAATCATTTTCTTTTACATTCCAGTAATGATTAGCTTACGAATAAATCAGTATTCAGGAATAGCCCAGCTTGTCACAACATACCTCAGGTAAGTTAATGCCATTAATAAACTGTTGGGATAGGCTTTTAACATGCTCATTTACACATTAAACACACAGAGGGACACTGCAGAGCTGGGGGTCATTGGGTCACAGGCTGCATGCAACAGCAGCATTGATTTCTGCTTCATCTCCTGTCGTCTCTAGGACAGAATGCCTAATGTGTACCTTCTTGACGTTGAGCTGCCTGGAGACAGGAAGTAGTATGATGTCATGTGAGTGTTTCCTTCATTTAGACTGCTTCTGGTCACCTTTACCATATCATTAGCTCAATAAAGTCAAACAAACAGGTAAATATTTGTTTTTTAAAAAATAAAAAATACTGTTGGAAAACACTGGTTTCCATTTGACTGTTTCAGACACTTGGAAGCAGGTGAATGTATCTTATTGTAATGAAAGGAGAGTTGGGTGCCTTGAGATTGCACCTGGAGTGTGGCTGCTCTGAATTAAGGCACTACCCTCATGGTTTATCCCAGCTGTGGGAAAACTGCTGGACCAGCTACAGCAGGAAGATTGAAGGCTATATTTAAATAAAAGTGAAAAATGAGAAAGGGGAAGATGCTGCAGACATTGCAGTTCTGCTCTGTTAGAGGCCGAGAAACAAGTAAAGACAAAATAATGCTAGATGGATTGTACTTTTTTCTTAGAAAGTGCTTTGCAAAAACATTACACACCTAAACAAATTTCAATAACTCTTCCTAACAAACATGCACATTTTGTATGTGCTGCAATAATGGCTACACCCCTGACCGACATTTTTGGAAAAGCCATTTTCTTTCATTCTGTGTCCCTGAACAGTAATAATGGAACATGTAGATGGACCCTAAATAGACAGAAATACATTTGATTTAGCCAGCTGAAATGTTTTAAACTATTTTTATTAAAAATTAGGATAAACATTATTCATCATCTGAGTGTAATAATGTACCTATTAACATTTCTTCAGGACAAATAATAAAATATTAATAATTTAATAATTAATAATTTACAAATAATCAGCTACTCTCCCACACTACTGCTGGATAAACAGGACTCTAATAATCACAGGGTGTCCATGTTTCTTCTCAAAGCCATTGTGGATTCTTAACAGCAATGAGATGTGAGTAAACAGGACCATATGCGAGACCAGGTCAAGTAGGGATCACGTGACTCCCCAAACTAGACGGAAGCAAAGAAGGGGATTTCCAAATGGTTATTATTGTTGCAGACAGGAAAAGACCCCATTTGGATGCCAGAGATCTCTGAGAAAGCCTTCTAACAGTCTATCCTAAGAACTTTAAAGCAGAGGCAACGAAGACTGGGCTCAGGGATGCTTAAAGGAGAGAGAGACAGAGCGAGAGAGAGAGAGAGAGAGAGAGAGAGAGAGAGAGAGAGAGAGCAAAGGGTTGTTTGTTTGTTTTGTCAGAGCTTCAGGGAACAGGCACATTTTTCATCTTTACATTAAGGAACATTTATTGACGGATGCTAATGTAGTAAAACGCAGTGTATTTAAGCAGTAGTTTTAGTAGTAGCTTTTGCATTAAATTGTAATTATGTAACCAAACCAAGTATATCTCTGAAACAAAACTAATGGCTAACACAAAATTTGTAAATTTTTAAACATTATTTATTATTTTTTGCTGAATGGATGTTAACATTCCCACTTTATTCTACAAAGTCATAGAAAAAGGTAAACAGTAATAGATGTGTACCATAAAGAGGAGAGCTTACACACTCAGATCTGAATCATACTGTTAAGATCAAGGTGTATCACTTGATATATAAGACAGACAGCAGGGAGACACAACAAAGTAATGCAACATTAAACAGTATTTTTTACAGTATGTTTGTCTTTTAACTTTTAACACAATTCTTCCAGAGGTATTCACCTAAGCATTGTGCTTGCACAAATATTATACCAATTTTTGAACATTATTTGTACATTTGTGCAAATGAAATTAAAGTGAACATAGGATCTGATTTGTGTGGGGGATACAGTCTGTATTACTGCCCGGGGCCATTTTGTCTGGCTCTGTAAACTTACCTAAAATTGATTGACGGATGTAATTTGACTCCTCATTAAACATTAATTAATTCAATCATTTATTTGGCACTCTGAAGGACTGAACAATGTCTTGATATTTGTGTTTGTGGTAGTGACAGATTATAAATGCATGAGACAACTGGTGATGGTGCTAGCCTGATGATTATGAATATGGGCTTCTACCACAAAGGTTGCAGGTTTAATTCCATACAGCAGTGACCCAGGAACGGGAGAATGCCCGGGATCACAATCCTGCTGCCTTATTTTGCCCTTGAGGGTGGCACTTGACTCCAGTTTGCTCCAGGGGGCCCTGTGTATGCAATTAGTGTAGCTACTGTAAATGTCTCAAATGAAAAAATGTCTGCTATAATGGCAGACATAGATTACTGAGAGAATACAGACTATAAATTCAATTAAATCATACAGCTATAACATTAACCTATGTGCTCAGTTACTCTCAGATATCTTAATTAAATGAAAAAAAAATCTATAAATAACGTATGAAATAAATAAATGCGACTAAAACACATTTCTATTAAAAGTACTAAAAAATACATTTTGACTATTAATGTGAAACAACCTATTTGGCTACAAAGGGTATTTGACCAATTCGCATATTGGTTTAAACTTCTTACCTTTAATCATATTTAATAATAACCTTTAATAATACACCACTGTGAAAGCCCAATCCTGTATCTTACACCTTTTATCAATCCTTGGGGTGGGAGGGGAGAAATTCAATTTGAGAAGAACTCCAGTTCCATGTTTTCCTAAACACCGTCAACGCGGTGCTTCCGTTAATTGACGTTCGCAGCATCCAATCAACACTCGCAAAGCGTCACGCCTGCGTTCGTTCGGCCCAATCATCCAATGAGGAGCCTTCACGACGCCATACGGTATTTCAGTCCGCCATGTTGGTGAGGTAAATAGTTTCCCCGTTACATTCTTTCGCCGGTGCGTCGTGCACGTTATAAATGATTAAAAAATAATGTCCTGTAATGTTTATAAAAAGGCTTTGCTTTGATGAACATCCGTCCGTAAATCATCCGTGTTTGCCATTCATTTCTGCAAAGAGAAACAAGAACTCGGTTAATAAGCATATTAAGAAAGTGCGATTGCCACCTTTCTGATACCGGAATTGAACCGATTGCGTAATGTTATGTGTTATCTCACGTAATACATCTGAAGGTCTGATCGCGTAAATCACAGGAGGATGTGATTTATATACCCAGCCGAAATATCGGTAAAGAGGAGGGGTTTAAAAGCCGTCACTTAAATGTCGAGCAGGTTTCACCAGCTAACAGCCGCACTATTATTTCCATTGAACGTGTGAGTTTACTAAAGCAAAGAGTCACCTAAAATAAATGAAGTCAATTCTGGTTCGTATGTGTGACCCAGTGGCTTGGGGGTAAATTAAATGCGCAATCTTTTTGCTAAACGGTTTACAAAGCGGACACACCTTGAAGGGAAACCGGCAAATGGTTGTACACGTGTATACATGTAATGAAATAAAACGTGCAAAACATACATGAGAATATATGCCTTCTGTAAGTGAAATGCAATGTTTTGGGGTCACAGTATTAATGTCTCACGCATGCATGACTTTTTTTCAAAGTCTGTCCATCTAGGCCATCCATCAAAGGGAGGTTGACCAGAATAGTACGGCTCGACACTTATTCCACACATTAAATGAGTCAGAAGCTGGTTTGGAGGCGGGTCTTGACTTTGTTGAAATACTGTCTTTTGTTCCGTCTTGGCCAATCACAGAACCAGATTTTTTTACCCTATTGACCAATCATTGATAACAGCCCGCCTCTACGCTCCGCCCAGTTCTCTATATTAACGCGTCTGCCGCCGCGTGAGCTCGCTACAGACGCTTAATAGTCTTTTATAAATTATACCCATCTCGTATTCTTCTTTATATTATATATCATATTCTTAACATTTAGGCAGAAATGGCTGACACAAAAGTCGATACCAGTTCGGAAGTCTCCGCCAAGGTAATGCAACTTCTCATTTATGCACTAAATAATACAGATTTTGTGATCGTTTTGAATTAATAAGCTTGAAGCGTGAATATGGTATGGAAACGAATATAGAGATTTGTTTCGCCGCGGTCGGAGTGATGTTTGCACATTTTGTCGGGGTGCTGACGGCTCACTGTCACTTTAAAGACTTCGTGCATGGGGAAATGTGAGGTGCGCTGAAGTTCGGGTTTGTTACGAACGCGTTTGCAACTAGCGGGGTTTTGTTCCGATTCTGCGCGGCTTCTTTGTTTATGCAGGCGGTTTTCGGTTCCGCTTTGCAAAGTGTAACGGGAGAGACGGACGCGCATGATCGTACGCGTTATCTCGCTTATTCGGTTTGTTGCAGGAGTTTCGTTATGACTTCGTAGGCTCGGTTATTGAAGGTGCCTCGTTGAGCCCGGTAGACCCGGTGACTCGTCAGCCCCGCAGCCCGATCTGTCACACAAGTTACCGCAGCCCTCACGATTCATGATGTTACTGTAAAAAGCGCGCTTTCTCCCGTCTTCAAGTGTGTTGTCGGCCCGATGTTGTCCGTCATTGGTTTACGGTAATAAAATCATAATGTAATATCTTATGCAATATATATAACCCCTCTCAGATTTACGGTCTATTTAACGGGAGCTTACCGGGCGCTTTGCCTTTCAATTCTGTCAGGTTAGACGCATGGATCACTTTGTGTAGTGAAAATAAAACGTGAACTTACTCTACTGATATAAATACTTGACCCAGCAGCTTTTAAGACACAACCCGTCCGACACTTAAAGAGGCATCAGGATGGAAACTAATGCACAGATAATGGACTCTCCTTGCAAAATAAAATCGATTCAGAGAATGTCCGAGCGACGTTTTATTGATTTATTTCGTTGGGCGATCTCGGTTTGTGCATCAACGCGTTGCGCGAAACGCCGCTGCCGTGCCGCGGATGCACCAGCACGCGCGACTGAATGAGCGTAACAGCGAAGTTACAGCGTATCGATGCAAGCGATCGTTTTCCGCCAGACTTGCTTGTTCAATCTCTGCGGATGTCATAAAAGAGCTACTGCACCGAAGTCAAAATACAATTTCCGACCGGTTTGTCCTTTGTTAGGGTGTTTATGCAGCGCCTCGTTTCAAAACCTATCCGGAGTCTCTGCTTTAAAGTTCATCTTTGCAATACGGAGATGATTTCCGTTTTAGGCTGAAATGCATAATACCCGTGATGTGCATTTGATCGACGTTTTATCACGCATGTGATGGGATCTCGACGGAGCATATGTTCATTATTCATGTATGGCTCGCTTGACGCTAAGTGTCGGTACAAAGCGCTGGCGTGTAATGGTGACGATGTGAGAAGGCGTTGCGGGCGCGATGGAGACGCTAACCGGCTTAAAGGCTGTGAAGGATTATGACCTAAATTTTATTACGAGCTGCATGTGAGCAAATGTAATAATGATGGGAGGAAGAGCCTGCGAGTTTAAACGGAGGCGACTTCAAAATGTGATAAATAACGTGTTATATTTAATTGCTGTAAAAATAATCATTATTCTCGATGGTACGATATATAGCGCGGAAAATTGTTTAAAGGGGCCTTAATGCTTAGTGCTATTGTTCCCGATCTCTCTCTCTCTCTCTCTCTCTAGGGTTTATCTGGCCTGCCTCTCTTTGGTCGAGTTCGTTTAAGCGCTCTTATTGGCCGAGTTAAAACGTTCGCTAATCGTGACCTGGGAGTTGTAGTTTTTTAGCGGGCGTGTCTTTACCAAACGCAATGATGTGGATTATGTACCGAACTACACAGCTCACTGGCGGTAAAGCCATCGACGTATCAAATAACAGCGCCGCAATATGGTCCTTAAACCAGGCGGGGATGGACGAGATGAATGTAGAAAATGAAAGTGTCGCGTTTCAAACGTGAAATGCATGAGAGTTAATGTTGATTCAACATCGACCTCTTCTGCTTAATGTTCATTGTGTCGGAAAAGTAGCAGAAGCGATTGCATATAATCTTTCTCTTCATCAGGACCTTAAAGAAAAGAAACAGGTCGAGGAGACAGAAAATGGAAAGGATGTTCCCGCTAATGGAAATGCGGTGAGTTTCCAGAATCACCGCATCAGTAATACTATTAAATATCCCACAACTCATTTAACGCCTCTTTAGGAAAACGAGGAAAACGGCGACCAGGAAAATGAAGTAGATGAGGAAGATGAGGACGTTGGCGAGGAGGAAGAAGAAGAGGAGGATGATGGAGAAGGTATGGCCTTCAGCATGTGATGGGAGGACTGTACGAAAGAAACACTAGAGGTCCAGGCATTAGTTTGCAGGATTTAAATCGCCACCGCAGCGCCACCTATATGTTGACAACTGAAGCACATAAACAAAGACGTAACGCCAACATCTCTGAACTGTATTACAGGCGATGATGATGATGACGATGAAGAGGATGAGGCCGAGGGCGGCACGGGAAAAAGAGCGGCAGAGGATGGTGATGAAGAGGCAAGTTTACATTGTTTGCCCTTGAAGTCCTCAGATAAAATCAGAACAAGCAGTTTATAAATCTTACCTTTTAACTGCATTGTGTTTTAACACTTGGTTGGCTGCATTTTCAGGGTGATGTTCAAACTAAGAAGCAGAAGACCGATGTGTAAGAAGCTACTCTGCTCATAACCTTCTCATCCCTCCTTTATTTAACTTGTCCACTGGGGGAGGAGAGGAAACGCGGTCATTATCAAGTAGAGTCCAGCATCTGTGTCCAGCACCTAACTGCAGATTTTGTAGAAACAACCAAGACTTCAAAGCTCTACCTTCTTACGAAATACTTTAAAAGGAAAAATTTGTTTGTATTTTTATTTACATTTTATATTTTTGTACATATTGTTAGGAGGTCAGCCATTTTTGACAGTGATCTCTGGTTACCAAAAGGTGCTTTGAAGTTGATGCTTCTCTAAGAAATAGATTTACTTGTGGTTTGACCATGTCATGTTATCTCAAAAGAAAGCTACAAAAAAACAACAAAAACGGTTTAAAATGTCAAAAACATACAAAAAAACTTTAATTCAAAGCATTCCAGTAACTTTGTGTATGTACATGAGTTGTATCATACGTAGTTGGATTGTATGAGAGGGCAAGGGCAACAGAAAATAATTTTCTTCTTTTCTGTCTTGCCTATTAAATTGCTATCTATTTGTGGCCTGTTTGACGTATGTGTGAAATTTGTTGTGCGACAATAAACCGAAATTTATTTTGTGAGTTCTTAATTTTTTCCCTTTTTTTCTTAAGTTTTTAATGTTGGAGCTATATGGGCAAGAATAATTGAACCAGCGTTACCTTCAGATGCAGTTCATGTTTTTCATCAGCCTGTCGAAATGTACATCAATGTAAATTATTCAGGCCTTTGAGACTCCAAGATCTGGTATAAATTATATTGTGTTAAATAAAACTGACTGTGTGAATTCTTCCATTTATATTCATATTTCTTCAGGGAAAAATACTTACATTAGTTGGCCTTGTGTTTTGTTATATGTTGTATATTGTATTGTACTATTGTATATACATACATACACACAAAAGTTCTTGAAATCAGGCCAGGCATTTACATGATAATGCTGATGGTTGAAATGTCACCACCACCTTTTCAACCTAATTTCATAAAGCTAGCTAATTTGTAAGTCAAATCTAAGTTAGTCTTTAACATTTATAAAAAGCTCTGTAAGAGTTCATTATTAGTATCAAAACAATCTATAAACCTGAACTGAGATAAGCTTTAGAGATACTGAACTTTGATGTTTGGATACAAAATGCTATTTTTAACTACTGCCTCATATTCACTTAAACAGTACAGTTTCATGAGGTGATCTCTTGCATGTTTTACAGAGGAATTGACTCCAAAGGTGGTTCAAATGCAGTTGTTTAAACATTTCAAGGATCTGCTGTCAAAACAGCTATTTCAATTACAAAAGTCATTTGTATTTCATAAATTGCCTTTATGTAGCTGTTAAAAGCATGGGAAATATTTATGCATTTGGCAGAAACGTATGTCAAACATTTATATCACATACTAGAAAGGTGCACAGCCCCCAAAAATATGACAGTTAGAAATGGAAACAGCAAAAGAGTTTTTGGTGGTTTTCCTCTATCATCTCTCAGAAAAAAAGCACACCACAGTGACAGTGATATTGCACAACTGCTGTTAGGTCTTTAACTGTTCACAGAGGTAGAACTGACACGTGATGAGAACCAGAGTAAAACTCTAAATGGAGAAATCAAATGTGAATGACATGACAAAGTGACTAAACTTTCAAATTAAAATATCTGAGAAGGTTTTCAAGGGCATTCCTGTTATATTTTAAGGGACAATAGACCTGTTTACATTTGTAAGCCACTGAGGCATGTTTGGACAAACTGGTTGTTTCTCAAACTTCTTGAAAACAAGCCAGGTTCAAGGGGCAGGCAACCAATCACAATCTGTGAGGAAGCAGAATATCAGTTGTACAAGCAGGGAGACATGCCGATTTCAAGAGATGCCAGGGGAATCAATGCTTGGACGGAAAGTTTTCAGACTCCTGCTCTCAGCTATGAGGAAAACAAGCACTTATGAAAACAGGGGATGATCAGAGCTCAGGTCAGTAAGATGAAGAGTTGATTGTCTAGATCGGTGAAAATAAAGTTTTAGGAAACGGGTGAAATAGAACTGATTAGGCAGACAGAGATCTTCAGCAAAACTTTGGAAGCTGGAACCATTCCATATTATTTACTTCTACTGTGCTTTGTATGATTTCCAGAAAGCATTAACCTGTGAATGTTGAAAATACAGGTGGACCTTCTCAAATGTGCAATGTGGTAAGAAAGGTACTATAACACAAATTTAGTTGAATACAAGATAAATAACATTTGCCCTATGAAGATACAACTGGAACCATAACAAATTACAAAAAACACTTGCTGGCATCTCTGAGAAGGAAAGAGGGTAAAAGACAAAAAGTGGACCATGGTTAAACCATCTGATCTCATTCATTCAAGCTAGAGCAAACACCTGCATGCAAGCAGTCAAGCTAACAGTATCATGGGAGAAATTGGTGGACTTAAGTTGGACCTAAAAATATCCAGGCAGTTTTGTTTTTTAAATCATTCTGTGGCTTCTTTCTGCTGTCTGTGTAGACACATTTAAATGTTTGGTTTTGTGTTTTACATAAATACATAAGCAACTGTATTTGTGAATGGTGGGCCAGAATACAACAGGCTCTTAGAGATATTGGAATATATAGAAGATCAGAAGATGTACAATAGAATGATATTATTCCTTATTATATATAATTCCCACTGGATACCTGGATGTGAAACTTTTCTTGTTCTCCCTTTCTTAAAGAATAATTGATTTGACACTTTCTTATACATCTTTAAAACATATACATCTTTTATACATCTTTGACTTTCCTATAGATATCAAAGGATTCTCAGCAAATTATGTCTTTGATAAGAAATTCAATTCCTCACTGAAATTACAGCAAACAGAGTAAACTGAAACCAGATATTGTCACTGAACAGGTTCACGTGTTCACAAGTCAGCTGGGCTACATTTCTGTTGATATGCTATCAATTTATTTGAGTATTTAGTAGTTATCTCTGTCTTTAGTAACATTGCTTTTTAACTTTTTATTGCATGTCATGCTGCTAACTACAGTGTGTCTACAGCAGACATTTAAGTTTTCTATTGTATTGGATCACCAGCTGAAGTTCAAACATGTTTGGTTCAAGAAACATAACTGGCTTTATCATAAGCTTCAAAGTGGTTAGGGCAAAGGGTCTGCATTTTAAGAATTATAAGTCATAAGTGCATGTAATTGAGGAAAAAATAAACAGAACATGGTTCTCAGTGTTATCTATTTTAAATAAGTTTTAATTACTGAGTTAAAGTATAACTAAACAGCTAGCTAAACAGCTAGGTGTGTATTGGTACAGTTAAACTATGTACACAATGACTGTGTGTATGTCTCTGTGTGTAAATACACATTTAAAGCACACTGCATTCTCATTGAGGCCATTGTTAAGTGTGTACAGGGGTACAGAGATTAGCAATGGTTGAAAAGACTAAATAAACCTCACTATTTGCCTGTGTATGTGATATATATCCACAAGCATATATCAAGGGTCGATGAAAAGGATGCAAAATTATTATGTGTAGCATTAAAGTATTTTATCAGTAAAGTGTTTAATATCAAGTGTTTAAGAATTTAAATCATCTGTGTATTTACAAGCAACCACTGATCTCTGTATTGTCTCAAATCTCTTAAGCTTTGTGATTGCTCTTCATAACATCCTAGAAATATGGCTGTGAGCATGCTATTCCAATATATTAAAATGTATCATTACATCCTGAGCTTTGCACTAAGCCTGTCCCCAGGCTTGTATGTGTGTTTTGTGCACTTCAGTGTATAAGTGAATGAGAGTGTGTGAGACTGAAGAATGTATTTCAGAACTGGTACCTTGGTGCTCAGTGGTCTTGGTTTAACATAAATAATCAAAATTATTTTTTCTTCAGAAAAAAAATCTAAATCAGTTGTAAAATGTTAATAGCACGTGTAGCCTCAACAAGAAACGAGGCTGAGCTTGCCTCTGTTTATTGTAAACATTGGCCTGTTTACACATACACGGTATCCACATAGTTGGTGTAAAATACAATACCTTGCCAGGCAAAAGATTGTTTGACGTTCTCTTTAATTCCAGCCACCTTACCACTGAATCATATGAATCCTATGTGCCATGTAATCATATGAAATATATGTGTTTCTAAAATAAAATATAACAAATAACTTTTACTGCAGTATTTTGGTACTCTGGTATTCTGTTTATACCAAACTAACTGGCCTTAAGGAAATAAACAAATACATATATTAGTACAATGTTAGGCATATAATACAATCTCATGACGTAACTCACATATCTTCGTAATAAAGAGATATTCAAAGACCATCTGATGCTTGGTTATGAAGATCCACAATTCTCCTGTAGAGCCCATGATGAAGAGTAGGTAACTCTGTTCAAGAACTGGTCTAAATCTCTGTTGTCTCCTTATGTTCCCATTCATGCAATTCCCATTCATCTTAATGCCAAGCACAGGCATCCAGGGAACTCAAAATATTGGCATGGTTCACATTTTTACTAATGAGTCGTTTTCATCTTGTTTCAGTATTCCACAACAGAAGAATATTGAGTGTGACACAGCATTGCAATAGTGTTATATAGAGCTCGGTGCCTTTCTGTGTGAATTCTCAGTCCAGTTTGTGATAAACAGAGAATGATTCAGTAGTCTTGGAGTGTGGGTGCAATCCTCTCTTGAGACTTGCATGCCACCTTGTGATTACTTAAATAATAGCAAGACACAGACGAAATGAAATGAAATGAAATGCATATTGATTGCATGCCATGTTGTTGTAACTTTTGGTAATGTTTGGTAATATAACTTTTGATAATGTTAATAACGTTTGGTTAATGAATGAAATAAATAATTCCCTTACATACATACATACATACATACATACACACACGTAAACAATATATTAAACCCATGGATCTGTCATCTGTCATCAATAAAATAAACACAGTAAAATATTGTATATAAATACAGTTAAAATATTGCATAATTCATTTTCTCAGCATATTGTCACTGTAATTAATAATGACTTGTGTAAAATGACTAAATATAAAAGACTTAAAGTAAAAACTTCCTGCCTCAATATAAGTGGGTCAATGTACTGGAAACTGACGTCTACGGAAAAATATTTGTTATAATATTTGAAGGTTTATAATTATTATTGCCATCTTGTGGTCTTTTCCTGTCTTTACACAACTGAAAACAGTGTGGCTGGTTGTGTGACTGCAATCACTTCTGAACATGGTTAAGTTTGAGAGACATCTAGAGTGATGTTTTAAAATTATTGTATAATCTTAATGCAATAAATCAGGTTTTACAATAAATTATAAAATGATATTTAAGAACCAGCCAGAAATGGAATAGCATGCAGTCTGTGTGTTTGATAATATCAGAGTTTTGCTGTATGCACTACTATTTAAGTCATCTTACAATATATATATATATATAAATATAAAATGCAAAAAAGCAACTGCTTTATCACCCAATAAACTTCTCTTTATTAGACATCAGTAAGTAAAGAAGGCATAGTAATATATTAATTGCTTTCAATTAATAATAAATGTGACGTGCATTATTTGGCCAATCCAGTTCAGAAATTGTTTAGAAGATTTGAAAAAATGTAAAAAGCATCTAAATAATCTAACTAATGTTAATTAGTAATTAGATAATTATTATAACGACAACATATTTATAATCAATGCTATGAAACCATCACTGACGACATTTCATAAATGACTATATTCAAACGTCAAACAAATCAGCCACTGTTGAATTTAACATCTGAACTGAGAACTGTGAATAAACAAGTTGCTTTCGAGTTCTGGAATCAAATTTCTTACTTAACACGGAAAATCAAGTTGATCTTTTCTTGATAAAGATTTAATGCATATAAAAACTGAAACTTGTTTATGTTCACTCAGACAAGTTTTACATTTTGATGCTTGATCAATGTACCCACTAGGTGTCAGCAAACGCAAGATAATGACACAACACTGCCCATCAATTTAAGTATCTTGATACAGAATCTGACAAGAAATGTAAAAATTAATCATTTTTTTGCACTTCCATGTATGTTAAATTAACAGTCAGCAAGTTCATTTGATGGTGGTTTCATGTTGGTTTTAATGTCCCACCCATATGTTCAGGCAAATGTTATGATTCTTGCTTCTGATGACAGAGGCCTTGCGTCATAAAAATACACAGTAGATATACCATATAAATATACAATAAATACATCACAATGATGCTGACCTTCCTTGTTAATCAGCATGAGAAAAGCAAATTTAGGAGCTTTTATGTGTGATTAAAATGTAAATCTAAGGATCTGCCCGTATGGCCCTGTTGTTCCACCAGCATAAACCAATCATAACAGTACAGGCATGATACATGCTTTTATGTGAGTCAGTGCCACTTATCTGTGGCTTAACTGTTGGATCTCAGCCTTCTACCTAATGAGATCTGCTCTAAGCAATTCATTATTGTAGCGCAGTACTACTGCTTAAGTGTCTATACGTATTACAGGTCTATTATACATGAGTCACAGTGAAACATTCAGATAGATAATAATATAGCTAATGACTCAAATTAAAATGAACATTCTGCTCTCAAAAAACAGGTAAGTATTTGTTCAAAATATTAACAGAAACAGACAACCAATTAAAAATAAATGACTCCCAGAGATAATATTGCCAATTATTGTTTGATGATGTCTTATGCCTAAAACATTGTGAACATAAAACTGACACTATGATGATAACTATTCATGCTAAAGTTTTACTGAGAAATATGCTGAAATATTGAAACAAATTAGGGTTAGCGCTATACTATATATACTACTATAATTTATACAGTATGTAGTATATACAATATAGTATAGCACTAACTCTATACATACTACATACATTTGCAGTGTGTTCACAACGCACTACTCCTAATGTGTGTGCACTAACCTAGATGGGTTAAATGCATAGGACAAATTCTGAGTATGGGTCATCATACCTGTATTACACGTCACTTCTCTATTTTCTTTGTATCATACTATATATCTAGATATTTTTATATCATACTTTTATCATTACCTTCCCAAAAACTGTGCATAATACCATAACAATGCAGAATATTGCTCATGCAAATAACAGAAACCTGAATTTGCCTCTAATTAAAACTGATTGCAGGACATTGCTGGCCTTGACTGGGTGTAGATTTGACACTATTGTAGTTGTTAACAATTTGACGGTGTAAGGTGGTGAGAAATGAGATGACAATAATCTCTTGGCACTCCTTGACTAGGGTCATTAGTGCTGTGTGATTAATTGTTTCTCTGCTGCCAAAAATCATTCAGTGCCCTTTGTATAATTCAGTGGTACACTGACATATAATCATTGTTATGTTTTCTTATAAGGTCTTTGACTTAAGAAAGAAAGCTTTAGGGAAATTATGCTCTAATATAAGCAATTTGTCTATCAGCACCTAATCAGCAAACTAAAAGCACATTTAGAAGAAACAAAAAAAACAATAAGGTGTTAGTAAAAAATCTTGGGCAAACAAAAGTTTTCTTTTGTTCATATTGGCACTAACAGTGCTAATGGTAGTGGAGTCATATTAACAACTAGTAAATTATATATGGCAGAACAAAGAATAATACTGAGAGATATTAATTTTACATTACAAACTGAATAGATGCATGTAAAATTCCAGTTGAACAGATGAAAGTGACATATTTTTGTAAGATATCCATGCCCAAAGTGTGACCTACCACTGGTAAGGAGTGAACACACACACCCAGAGCAGCAGGCAGCATGCTACTGCGCCCAAGGAGCAATCAGGGATTAGGTGCTTTGCTCAAGGGCACTCCAGTTGTTGCCTGTCAGTGCTGGAATCAAACCAGCAACCTTCTGACTACACTAACACTCAACCCACAACTCACTAAGCAGTAGATGTCGTTTAAGGACTCTTGGCTTAAGGGTTAAAATATTCTGGTTACAGCAATGCATGCTGGGTCAATACTCTTCAATTGCATGCCTCCAAAAAAAGAAGAGTGTATGCAACTGTAATTACTAAAACAGTGATAGCTGAGTATCTTTGCAGAAATGAAACATTTAAAATGAACTTTTCTTAAATGATAAAAGGAATTACCAGGGCATTCTACATACATGTGCATTATGGGTGAACTGGGATTTAACATACTTTCATCAGCTACATTTATTGTGTAACAATATAATGATTAATACAGTTTGGTTTATTTTGTATATATAAAAACAAAGCTGTGGGAATCAGGCTCTGAGATAGTATAAACAGAATTTGCATTGTAAGAATACATTCATTAGGCATAACCTAACAAGACCAGTCTTGTCAAACTGCGTGGGCTGTGGAGGCATTTGTCAAAATTGTGTAAATACTCCTCAGACATTGTACTCATTTGACTTTGTGCATGATTATTAATATATCATTGTGACTTATTGTGAATTCTAAATATTTTTTGTTTCTCTGAGGAGGAATGTATGCTATGACAAGTAACCTCAAGAACCATATGGGTGTTTAAGAAAAGACGCCACTGTTTTCTGTGTGCCACATGCTTCACCCCACCCATACTGTGGCAATGCGACAGAACTCTTGGACTTGACATCCAACCACTCACAAGATTCAAAGGACAAAAGGCATTTGAAAAGATCACAATGAACAAAAGCCGTGCTGAACCAGACTTTGCCTTTCCTAGTAACAGTGTCTGTACACCAAAACTCAAAATACTATATACTAATACAATTTACCTAATCTAAAAACATAATCCTAAATCTTAAACATTAATTCTTATCACTACACTAAAATGTTTATCCAAATTGCTCTAAATCAATGAAATGAAATAAAATAAATGACAATATATATAATAGACATCTGTGACTGAAGAAACATCTACATTTAGCTTTACTATCGAAGTTGTTTTACATATGAACATATTAAAATATTAATTTTACATTTTTAATAATATTACATTTTTATATTGCTGAATCCTGGGTGATAGCCTACAGGTAATCACAAGTAAAGCAGGATTTTGGTCATTCCATCTGGCCATTCAAGAGACTATAAGCAGCCATTTAATCAGTAAAAGACTAATGCATTACAATGATTGTCCCGATGAAATTATACTGACAAATGAGAAATGGTACATGCATATATATTTTATCAACACTAAAAAAACAAAAAAAAAAACTAACATCTCTGCTTTAAATGAGTAGAGCCACCGTCAATAGAAAGCTATGTTATTTGCTCAGTAGCCTAAGCGACTTACATGTACAAACGTACAGATATATCTTATATATGATTATATGATATATCATATAAAGAATATGTGATTATATGATATAATCATATTAAAAAAAAGTTTTGACATAAAGTTATCTTTGGTTTGCGCTAAGAGATTCTCGCATAAGATGAGATGAGAAACTTGAGCGCGGAGGGACGGCTGCGGATCGCGTGATCACGTGATCGCTTTGCCTATCAAGGTCGCCATTTTGGAGGAATTTTTTGCAGGAAAGTTTGGGAATTTCGGACACCCTGGAAGAAAGAGGAAGTGTTGCGCTGGAGAAGTTTTCCTTACGGACGTGGACGGATCCAGGACGCCGGGCAGGAGTGAACTGCAGAGGCGTGGGGACATATCTCCTCCGAGGGTGCACGGAGAAAACTTTACACTTTTTTACACGCTCCCTAACAGGAATTATTATTATTATTTTTGTGTATACTTAACGCTCGCAGTGCAACAGATCTGGAGCAGTTTTATTTGTCATTTTCTGTAATGCAAACTGCGATTCGGTTGGACATTATAAGACGTCTGTCAAAGTCTGTCAGATCTGAAGTTGTGTGAAAGTCTTGCATCATCTCACAGGGTTATGAGAGGTGACAGCAAGTGGCCCCCAGAAATTAAACTTATTCATTTCAATGGTTCACAGCAGTTGCACCTTTAACAAGTGTGGGATTTTAATTTTTTGAGTCATGCCGGTGAGAAAGAAAGGTGAGTTTGTTGTTATAAAGTATATCTTGCTGTATTAGCTGAAAGCCACTGATGGGAAGTGTTTTATTTTGTCTTGTTTTGTTTAGCCATTGTTTCACAACAGTTTTTATAATAAACTTTGCAGATGCTCAGCGAGCGCTGCAGCTTCTGGAAGAATACAGAGCTAAACTCAGTCAGACTGAGGAGCATCATCTCAGACTGTCCATTGAGAGAGTCATCAACATATTTCAGAGCTCACTCTTCCAGTCTCTGATAGGTAAGTTTACCTTGCTGTCGTTTTCCCCAAGGAAGATTGTTTTGCTTGATGGGGTTGTCAAGCTCCAAATACTACAAAAAAGCATAAATAAAGCATTATGAAAAAGAGATCCAAGCGTCGCATGTCCTAGATTTCAAATGTTCTACATTTTTTATTTCTATCCTTCAGTGGGTTGTTAACCATTGGGGCAAAATTATGTCATCGCTGGGATTGTGATAAATTATTTAAATTAGTTTTGTGAACTGGATCAACCTCTTCATTACAAATACTGGACAACTCAATCAACTTAAAATCATTCAAATAAATTAATTTGTCATAAATCTGACATTGCTGCTTTTTTATGCATTGATTGTGCCAGGGAAAGCTCAAATGGATGTTATGATTTACAGTGAATAATGATGTTGTGTTATTCACACATAGCCGTCATAGGCTTCAGAAGGCTTTGTAAAAGAACACACAAATCATATTGACTACTTGCTATGACCGCCACACAATTACTTATTCACGTTTATTAAATGTGTGGCTGAGAAATTCTTCAAAAATGCACCTTTTGTGTTGTGTTGATGAAGGTTGTTTGGAATAACATGAGGGTGAGTAAATAATGACAAAATGTTTCTTGGTGTAGTATCCTTGACATTAGTCTAACTCGTGCTGGGATGGTGGAACAGGTCTGATCTCAACATTATGTGGTTTTGTAACTTCAGTAGATGCAGCAGTGTTGGCTTTGTTATTCAACTGCAAATAAAGATGTTTACCTTTTTGTTTGCCTTTCAAACTCGCTGGGGATGTATTTCTTAAAACTGTCATTTAGAGCAAATAAGACTTCATTTAGATTTCCTGGGAACATAAGCAGCATTTTGTGTTTAGTCTTTCCCAGTAATTTACATTTTGTTGATTGGTGGAAATCTTGGACTTTTCTTAAAATGCATATGGAAATTAGCAGCCATAAGAAATTCAATGGAAAGCAATGGAAACCAGCAGGGCTAAAGCAGCAACAGTCAGATGGGCTTTAAATAAAAAAGGGGGGAAATGGTAAACTGATGACGGGGACTTCAGGAATGAATAAGGGGAGAGCTCATAAAATGGATTTCACTTTTATCAAAATATAGCCTTTAAATGCTAGGAAATGTCATGTAAATTAAAGGATTTCACATCTATGATTTAAAATATAAAATATATCCCCAATGAAAGTGGTCATTTCACACGGATTACTTTCCGGAAGTCCTTCAGTACATAAAGTATAAACAGCATTGAAATGCATCATTGTTCAATATGTTGTTGGCATGCTCGAAGGTGCCATGGTGTTATTATTTGTCAATCTAAGTGTTTTTAACTGAAAAGGGCTCTAGTTTCTCTCTTGAAAGATGTGATTGTTCAAGGCCAAAAGAATGTAATCTTCTATTTTGCATGATGTAATCAGAGTGTCAACATCTCCACAGCGCACAAAAATCTTTAGTTTGTTGCACACATGGCGGCTGCTATGTGTGTGGGTAGACATGCCTTGTGTTGTGCAGCATGCTTCTATAAATTTGTAAGGATAAATGCAATCTGCATTTTTAGATAAATTCTGCCCACTGTGAAGAAAGCATAACAGTTAATAGATTATTAATTGGCTGCATCAAAAAGGATCGTGCATCTGCTTACACAGAATTTTTAAAAATAAATTTGCCGTATGCTGTTTTTGTTTCTCTTTCCTCTAGATCAGCATTTCCTAACTTTGCTCCTGTAGGCACACCAACACTACAGATGTCTGACACACCCATTACAGGTCTTGACGTACTTTACTTCACATAAAGTTGAATCAGATGTGTTTGATTGTCCACATTGACACATTTAGATTGTCCTTTGTTGGTGGGCTTCCAGAAACAGGGTTGGGAAACACTGATCTAGATGGGCTCATCATTGTTAGTGGTAAGGCTAACCACCTCGCTATCAAGCTTAAGTTTAATGCTTACCAATGGGTACCTGTGGTAGGCTTCATCAGCTGCGTTTAAAGGTTGGAGGTGGTCAAGGTAACATCTTACTGCACCACAAACAAACAGGAGCTCTGAATACCAAACATTTTGTTCTTGGAGACGGTGTCCAAATACATTTGGCAATTAATTGGACCCTCACCTAGACACATTTAGTGCTAAACTTGATCTGAATCCTTTTAAACCCAAATTATACCATCACCGTGTCTTTTATAACAGTTATGTGTCTTCTGACGTCTGTAAACACCTTTGATCATAGCATGCATCCCTGACCCTGCACAAGGCTAATCACATTAGACTAAATGTGATCTGTGCTGTAATTCCTGTAATCTGGCATAAATGTCCCCTCCTGTGACCCTGTGATGATGACTGCATACATGATATACAATATCAAAGTACATGAATGACACTGTTTTTGCTATTGTATATAATTCTGTGGAGTTTTTCTTATGGAAATTTAATTAGTGCCTAGTTTATCTAAAAGCCTACAGCCAAATAGAATGATTGATATTATATTGTCATACTTTATATTATATGTAACTTCACAGGGAATGTCATGCTGCAGAATGTGATACATTTTTTGT
The DNA here is from genome assembly GCA_036877525.1 of Chromobotia macracanthus. NCBI lineage: Eukaryota > Metazoa > Chordata > Actinopteri > Cypriniformes > Botiidae > Chromobotia > Chromobotia macracanthus. Next base: position 5,125,362 of record JAZGTH010000062.1, on the reverse strand, counting down.
TTTCTGGTTTTGTGACATGATGTTTTTAAAGGCAATGATAGGATACAAGTTCGTAAAGGTCTATTAATTGAGTCATCCTAAAAAATCCACCCATCAGCACTTAATGGATTGAATTAACTGTGAAACTGTATTACTGGCTTTATAATGCAATTGTTTTTGACAATGCTACCTAATAATTCCTCTAGATATCCAGGAATTCTATGAGGTGAGCCTGCAGGATAATGACAATAAGCCCACAGAGCCTTCGAAATCTGGAGAATTCTTTCCGCCTGTTAACGAATGGAATCTGACTGGCTCTACCAGCACCACTGTACTACCAGAAACCGTGCCTAGTAACCAAAGTGAAAAGGTAAGCAGAAAAATATGTTTAGTTAATGTGCTCAAATTAAAGTAATTCTGGTTAGTGGCTATGCTAGCATTGTTATTGTCAGTTATCTAATTTCTGAGGTAATTATTGGCCTTTATGACATCATTGCTAAAGCACCAACAGATTTGCTAATCCGTACGATGTTTCATAAAATGACAGTGCTGAAGAATATTGAAAATAATGTCTATAACCGTGAATGAGCACTGACTGTATGGTGAATCATGTATCACTGGATTGCCCTGTAATTACTTGTAGTATTCTTGTGAAAGCAGTTGTATTCTATAAGGAGTTTAAAGGAGCTACTCATTAAAAACCTACAGCTGCCTGTTATAGAACTTGGATGTGGTTGGTATCTGTATTTTACGGGTCTGTTGTGTTTAAGATCAGAAGTGTACACTGTGTTTGTTACATTTCAGAGCCATGTCGATTATATAAAGCTGGTGAACCAGCTTAAAAACAAAAAGATGTCCCTAAATTAACCTTAATTTTGAGTGTGTGAAGATTTTAAAGTAAATAGGTGTTCTGTGACACTAAGTGCAGAATCATCTTGTTATTCACTAATGTTATTTTGGATAAATTGAATAACCACCAGTCATGCATTTTTCATTTAAGTTGTTGTTCACATTCCCACATTCCTGGGTTTGAATGCAATACACCACAATGTACTTACGAACGGTTTTAACAGCACATGCATGCTAGTTTCATTTCTGTGCCAGGTCTCAATTGATTCAAATCAGGGTTTAAATGTGGATTTTGTCTCCACTGGCAAATGGGTTGTACTGCACGGTATTCAACTGTGTTGGTATACTTACCCAACTTCTGTCTCCAAAACATGACCCAAAGTTCTGACTCCAGCATAATTATCTACATTGATCTGCCAGGACAAACAGAGCACTGTTTTAATATCACATATTAATAATGTTGACACTTATTGGTGGACTCAGCCTACAGTTGGTTTACCTGCAGGTGTGCCTGCATAATGTCAAACTAAAAACTAATAAATGAAAGTTAATATAAAGCTTAATCTAAAACCTGTCTAGGCCAGGGGCATTTTGTGATTTGCCCCGTTCATTGCAGAAATGCGACCACAAGTCATAAACGAGAGGGCAGAGGCGTTGCGCAGCGCATTGCGCTGGTCAGTCTCCCCGCGGCGCAGCTGTAAACTCTGGACGCGCGTCAATACGAGTGCGGGCGTCCTCCTCTTCCTCCGTTTCCCGGACACACCGCCGTTAAACCGGATCGTCGGACGATGCAGATCTGATTTAGTGGCTATACGTATGTTGCCTTGCGTATTGTTTGCGCAAACTGAGAGTAAGTTTCTGTCGTGCGCGTAACGCATCCAGGCGCGTATTTTGGCGACAGAAATGAGACGCTGAGATTGCGCGCTGCAGAATGGACTGTTTATGCATTGTTAGCACAAAGGTAAGAGGACATATATGTTAGTAAAATGTTTGCATTAGTCTGTCCTGATTATACAGTCAATTAAAATAATACAATGGCTGTAAGATTAGGATGAACAGAGGTGCAACTTAAATACTCACCAAAGGAAATATCAAGGACCGTTTTAAGCGTTTGGTGCTTAATTGATAGTTTATTTGTTATACATTAAAAATCAGACTGTCACAGATACGCTTTCACAAAGTTTTGGGTTTACTTTGTGCGTTATATGACAATGTGCCAATGATCTTTTCAGAGAATATTTCTTTTGAAGTATATGTTCTAATTACATTAACATATTAAGATGATTACCAACGTATTAGATGAGAAACAATTGTGCTCGTAGTAATAGTGAGATGGAGCAGGAATGGGATTGTTCTAGGCATTGTCTGTGCCATGCTTACTGTTTAGCCTGCTGTTTAGACAGCATTTGTGTGAGAGAAAGTCAGATGGTTTAAAATTAAAAGAAGTTTTTGAGCATAATTTCTAAAGATGTGCTTCAGGACATATCCATTAGTTTCCTAGAGTGTTGACTAAGCGCTAAATGTGGGTTACTGTAATATTTCTTTCTGTCTCCCTGGGCAAAGATCTATATAAACAATGAAATGAGGGCAGGCAGGTAAGCTGCCTGTGACTTTTGAAGACCACTATTTACTTTTAAAGGCAACTATTTAGTGTGTGCTAGCAGTGTTTGTGCACTTGTACACAAGGATGCACTTTAAATATGCAAAATTACTTAGCAGTTACATAATGTATGCTGCTTTTTTACTTCAAGTGAGTTATAGTTGTGTGGAGTGGCAAACGGCAACATCTGTGCTTCTGCAAATACATAGCCATTGCCAACCCTTCCCCTGGTGGCAAATCACCTTGGGTATTTTTTCTAGCATACTTGACCTTCCACAAACTTTCCTGTGTGTTCAAACAGGCAAACAACTAGTCACCGATCTCTAGCACTTGTTCCAGCTATGGAAGTGATGAACAAATCTTTCAGTATGCCTTTTGCATGCTCTTGATCAAGAAAAATCTCCATAATGACATTTAAAATCTAGTGCCGGGATTTTTTTAACTAGAATGTCATAGGGGATTCAGTGTTAGATTTGTCAGTAAGTTTTAGTAAGTTTTAGTCATCCCCTCTTCTTCATTGGTTTTCCTCCACTGAGTGGTTTGCCCTTTTCAAGAGCATCCGTTTTAAGAACAGAATAAGCACAGTGTGCAAAGAGCAGCCCACTGTCTGTTTTAGGTGACTGGTGGAACTAAGTGGAACTTAACTTAAAATATGTTGATTTTAAGTGCTTCTGATGTTGGTCTTAGAAAGATACAGTAAATTTGCATTTCTTCTCAGGTGTTGTAAGTGCTGGGATTTTAAAAGGGCTATATGATGCCTTTTTAATTTTTTTTAAAAATTCCATTTGTAATGTTAATTAAAAGATTTAGCATCAAAAACACAATTAATCATAATTTAGTTCTATGTGATTTTTTTTTTACCCATTTGTCTGACCCTGAGAATCACACAGACAGTCCTTATGAATATATTTTTAATAATTCGGTAAGGTCTAATTGACTTCTGTTATGGTTGATTAACTTCTTTGTATGTGAAATGAGTAATAACACATAGGCCTATTTGCAGGTTTCTTGTCAGGTCATTTGTGTTGTAGTTTTACTATTTCTTTACAAGTAGCCTACCTGTGGTTGCCATTAGATTGGCACAATTTACCCTTTTATTACAGAAGCCCTCAGTCAGTCTGGTTGGGCAGCAAAGCAGTTTTAATAATCTTTGTTTAAAGATTTGTGCATGTGTGATTTGTGATTGATTTTTTTTTAAAAGCATTTTTTGTTTACTTGTACAAAGTGTGATTCCAGCATAAGACTTTAAAACAAAGACCTTGATGCAATGTGTGTGCTTGTGGTCAGATTTTGTAGTAACACAGCCGTCATTGGGCTCTCATGGCAGTGGAAATGTAGGCCAGTTCTGAGAGACTCACTCTGGGGTATGAACCTACAAAGTACATTAAACTCTTTCATTTTAAATGGGCAGGGGATATCTTGTCATCCTTGGTATGACCCCTTTAATGTATAACTGAATAATTTATCCTGTTTTGACAAACCACTGCTTCTGTTCTATTTTTAGCTGATGTGTTCACTGAACAAATTCCTGCACCAGTGGACCTGCAGAAGTGCAATCATTATGAATCTCATTTTCAGATCTAAGAGTGTCCTGCTATATAAAAAAAACTTGTCTTCACTACACAGATGAACATGCAAAGCAACATTTAGCAGCCCTCCAGGTATTTTAGTCTTTCAGGTAACGCTTGATCACAATAGGGTCAGTCACCTTTGGCTGCTAAAAGCCCTGCTATGTTAACTCTTTAAATGGTCTTCCACAGCTACTTCCTGTAGGTGCTTCTCATAGTCATTCCAGGAGCACATTTGTTGATAACGGTCCTTAAATTGGAGTCAAAGTTTGTGCCTAGAAGTTTTTTGAGGAGAATATAAGTTTGAGCCTTGGCTTACCTTTTAAGCTTTAAGTAGCTTACACTGCATTTATCCTTTAATTGTCTTTGGAATGACAGTAAGAGTATTTGATCTTTGTCTTAGTCAGTTGAAATACATTTGGGTAGCTACAAGAATAAGCAGTGGACGTGTAAATGAGGAGTTGCTTTACTGGAGGTCACTCTGTCATTCGGTGACTATAGAAGAGGATCTGGCTAAATGGAAAATTCAGATGATGGACTTAATGTAAAGTATATGGCATTTCTAACTATGTGAAGAATCATTAATATAAAACATTGCTTAGTTATGTCAATATCTGTGTAAAGTGTGTATTTAATGTATTGTTCTGTATGTAATTGTAGTGTAGAATATAATTATTAAGACTTTTAAGAGATTTTCCATTTGTATTTTGTAGGATGAAAATGTTTGGGAAAACCACCATATAAGTTAAAGGTTTTAGTGTAAAAGTATAGTATCTGAAAACAAAATGTATCATCTTGGGATAATTACAGACTATTGAAATTTCTGGAGATTTGGGATGAGTGACACCTGGGTGAGGAAGTGATGTTGCTGCCTATTCCAGTTTGGAGCTCTGGGTCTTTTTTCCTTTAGAATGTAGGTCTCCTTAGATGTAGGCTCAGATATGCTTCATGAGTCCTGCTTCTTACAGCCTGCTTCTGTCGGCAGGAAAGACTGGCAGATGTAAATATAGCACATGAGCTGATATTCTTTTTAGGTTGTGCATTTGCATTTTCAGGCATTTAAAAACTCAAACAAGGGTTTTTCTGCAATAATTTAATGGTTGAGTGTTATCCTAATAGTGTAGTGTTACTGGGTGCTATTCCATCAGGATGCATGTGGGTTGCTCTGACAGAAAGAAGAGATAATGTACAGTCAGCCAGCTGATCTTGCAAAATAATGCTGAGGACAGGGTCATCAGACTTGTCCCACTCTGATTGATTTTATGATAATGCCTGGCTAATCTCACACGGCTATCTGCCAAAGTAGTACTCAAAATATTGATTTGAGATTAAATGTTTTATTGGTTATTATATTATGTAAAATGTTGAAGTAGCACCACTAAAGTTGCCAAGATGAGTGGTTTGATATCACTGAATGGTTATTTAGGAATGTCAAACGACTGATGGCATGCTTGACCAATCATAACTGAGTATTTCAGAGCACTGTGAAAAAACTGCTTATTTTTCAGGCTTGTTTATTGTGTATGACAGTATGAAGATTGCTGAACTGAACACTACGCTGGCAGGTTGTGGCAGGTGAGTGACTATGCTGCTGTGATGTTGTACAGTGTGGCTGTGTTCACTGTTGAAATGCTTTCAGCAGGTGTCACAGAGGTCAGTGGGGTGAACGCAGGTGGGAGCTAGTGATTTGTAAAGTTTTGCTGATTTTTGGGCAAAAATTTGTCCCCCCCCCCCCACACACACAGCACTGTGTCCCACCCTTTTCTCATGCACACAGTGGCAAGCTTGCTGAGTGGGCGATGCGTGTGGGGAGATCCAGTCTGGTGCAGTGAGATGCCCAGCTGTTATGTCTTGATTATCATCCTGTTGGCTGTCTGCTTGGAGTTAGACAGAGGAATTTTTTTGTTACTCTATTTTAGGAACTTAAAGGCTGCATGTCCCTTCTACAAAAATGTTGGGTGTATTTGAATTTCATTTGCCTATCAGAATTATTTGAAATACTATTCAAAAACACCCCAGTGCTGGGTCATGGTGCAACCAGTCAGATTTAATTACAACTAAATACTGACCAAGAACAAGTCATACTCAAGTGAAATGTGTGTTGGCTGGAGTAGAAACTGGAAAAACACATTTCTCTGTGGTCTGTGTGTTGAGCTGCAGCTGAGCCGTTGTACAAGAGAGTCTAGCTCCAGTGAAGTTGACAGGGTGGCACAGGCAATCTAATGAGACACCTGTGGTGGACCCGGAGGCTGCCGCCCACCCCTAAGTGTGACCCCTCTGGACAGAGAGGAATAAATTACCTGTCAGTGTGTGAGTGTGTTGAGTAAGAATTCCAGCTTGTTTTGTGCTGCTGGCCATTGTACACTGCATATTTTAAGCATCGCCTGAGTCCTTGAAGTCGTTCTCAAGGGACATTGCACAAAATCTCTTGAAACGCAGCTGCACTTTTCAGACACTGTGCCAGCAGTGATTTACACTGCTGAATATATGGGTATATTTTAAACAGTATTATATTTTTTTGTATGTTAAAATACTTTCTTATGTCCTAGTTTAATTTGTGGTGACACGTATAAATAAGCCATACATATGTTTAGTTACCGAAGACTGTAAACACTGGCTTTGTGCTGCTTTCAAAAGATTTATAGGTATTTTTTTTTAATGTTGTACATGCCAGCTTGTGGAAATCCAATGGGCAGGGCTGTGTCTTAGTGAGGCAGAAAAAGCAGCAGGACTTTACGTCTGTATAGAATGTACTTCTATTGAAATAATAATACCTCAGAAAATACAGCTCTAGCATTGTGTGCAGTCATCGTGGTTGATGACAGTCATTTATTTGGCAACCGTCAATTCTGTTGAGTAAAGTATCTTTAGCTCCTGTTTAGAAAGTTTTGTTCTGAACCATTCTCAACTAATGTAACTATAAAACATTAATCTGCACGTCTCTTGTACTAGTATTGTATTTGTAATGAATGAATAATCAGCACGGTTCACATTAACACACTTAAATTAATCAGAGTTTTAATAATACTCTGATATTAAGAGCAGATTTAATAAAGAGTCTGTTCAACTCAGGAGCGTACTTCAACGACAGTCAAAGAAATCCACTTTTCTGTTAAGAAGGTGCGATGAAATGTCACCTCATGATCATGACATGATTACAGCTCACTGCTTCTGTGATGGTAAGTGTGAAAATATGAGTGACTGAATCCCTGTATAATAGACTCTAGTCAGTGTGCCTGGCATATTTAATGTTTTATGAATAAAAACAAGGCTGTGAGGGATAGATGTACAGTCCATTTAATATTTTATACAGGTTTTTTACATCAAACTTTCACAACATTTTCTGTGAGTTTTCAGTTGGACAATGTATTTCAAATGTTGCATCAACTTGAATGATTAGGAGCATTGTTAAAAGTATAACTGTATGTCTAGTCCTCAAAACCTTTTTTATCGAAAATATATATGACTTCTGGCCCCACTGAGGGCTATAGAGGAGACAAAAATATCTTAAATATTTTATTAAAGGCCTACAAGTGTAAACAAATTATGAAGAACTGCGTTTTGGAGAGTTTTATTGAGCAGTTTTTTATTTAGACCATACAAAAAAAATGAACGAGGGACAACTCCTTTCTATAATGTTTGAAGTCATCTCCACAGTACATTATAAAGGAGATTCAGTATTTATTTTAGTCAACTGAAGCAGCTCTATTTACGAAGTTTCCTGTGTCTGTTCCTCTGAATTTATAAGCTGTGATTATAAAGCCATTACACTGTGGTCTCAGTGAAACTGAAAATAGTGGTCGGCTCCATTTTTAACAGTGTTTTTATAATTTATGAATACAAGCTTTGATGTAATTTTACTAATACGGTAAATGATAACATTCGATCAGCTGGTAATATTGCAAAATAAACCACTTAAGGGTCATATAAGACCGCATTACACCACCAGGGTTTATTTTGCCATAATGACCTTACTGTATATTATTGCTGATTACTTGGCTGACAGATTAATAAAGAAATAGACATTAAATGTTGATTTTAAATTCGAGAGACACCAGGAAGTGATGTCTATGGGTTTTCCGGGATGGGACAGTCATGGAAAGATATTTTTATTAATTAGAATTGAGTATTATGGAGAGCTGTGTAATATATATAAGCAATATCACGTGAGCAAGAGTGCTGCTGTGTGGAATATCAGCATGGCTGTGATTTGCACAGACTAGAACAGTTTGTTAGAGTTTGTGGGTGGAGCAACAGTAATTTACACTCCCTATCCTAAGCCCTATCCTAAGAACATTTGGCAGGTTCACTGTGATATGAGTTAGAATACACATCGGAAAAGATATGGAGATTCCTGCAGCACACCTTTAACTCAGAGTACTTTCAATGTCATGAAACTCCCTTGTAAACATACTGTGTGTGTGGAGTGAGTGTGTTGCTAGGCGGTGAAGTGTCTCGCCCTGCTGAGAGCTCATAGCTGTAGACCAGACTGCTGGAGTGGTGTTAGCTTGGTTTTGTTCAGTGTGGGCGGCAGGAAGGGTTGGACGTGATGTGAAGGAGCCATGAGTCAGTCTGAGCTTTCATAGGTCACCACCTGCAAGCCACACAAGTTTTTCATATTTACAAACGGAGCTTGGAGAGTTGATGGATAAGAATGGATAAAAGCAGTATAAATTATGAAAATATCATTTTTTTCTCTTGACACCAAGTTGTGTAAGATACCTAATTCAGGTCTTCAGTTGCCTGGTCATGACAGCAGCTGTAAGCCCTTGCGATTCTGACACCACACATCAGTATCCCCATACTTTACATCAGTATGGCCTTATGAAAAGAAAAGCATATCAAGGGTGCATTGTGATCAGTAATAGGGCAATTTTAAGCACCCCTCAGTGTCATAAAATGACATTATGGACATCATACAGCAAAATACAGTTGTCACTCCTATTCCGAGTGCTTAATCCTGTTTTGAAAACAGTTCAGTTTAGTACGGGTGTGACAACCACATCTTAAAACTGGATTTATAGGTAGAGATCACTATATTATCTTTATATTTGTGTAGTCTACTGAAGCAACCACGTGGAGTTTTGTACTACTGTAATTGTATACAGGTGTCAGACTGAAGAAACATCAAGCATATTTAAATTGTTTAGATCAGACTTATCAATTGTTAACATTAGCTAAGGACAGGTTGCTATTCTTTTAGAATAGGGACATTATATTATTTTTCTTGCTAATCAGCAGGCAGAAATGTATTCTAAGCTGTTTAGTCGGTATACCCAAGAGCAGTACAATTCAGACTTATATTACACAACAATTTGTTTTAATATTTTGTTTGATGGATTTAAACTGCAATTCGAAACTGCCAACTAAACTGACTAGATATTTTTCCATACATGAAATGAGTCTCGTCAAAACTATTGTGTGTTTCACATTTTGGCCACAGAGGGGAGTTCCTCTATCAGAAATGTTGGAATTAAAGCTCTCTGTGCTTTTTGGGAAAGAGGGAGGACTGGATGTCACTGATGCCTCCAGAGCTGTCACCATAGGTTACCAGGGCTATCCCAGGAAGCTCTCACGTGTCTGTGGAAGAGCAACAGTTCGTCTGTGTGACAAGACTGGAGAGACAACAGCAGCAGGTCAGGTTATAGCTGAACCATATGAGAGACCATCTACATTATAGACTGAATAATCAGCATGAGATGATGATTATTGTGAAGTGTCACTACTTGCACTGTGATCATGTTGCCGTACACATACCTATCCTTTCATGTGTTCATGTTATAGCTCTCTAGAAGGCTGTAATGAACCTGCAAAATATTTACTCTGTGAACTATTTTGCTGTATTGGACTGTTAACAGGCTTAGTTGTGGCTGATGTGTTGACAATCTTAATGATTTCCTGGTGAGTATCTCACCAGTACTATTCACAGTGTACTTAAACTGTACACTATGTACTTGCCATGCAGTATATGGGTTTTTGAAGGTAGTATCATCTCAAGTTTGTTTTTTTGCTACACAAAATCTTTTGCAGTTGCCATTGACTTCAGAATGTTTAGCCCCGCCCTTTCTACTGCGATTGGCTGGTGTCACTTTTACATCTCATCACATTTTTCAACGTAAACACAAAACTAACACTGGCATAGAACAGTGTAGAAGTATGCGAACGTTTCTTTGCAGTACATATTTTTAACGGATGCAAATATGCTCAGGTAATATGCTCAGAGGGATTAATCTGAGAACTTGTCATTCCGGAGGTTTTAAGCACATCTGTGTGATTATTAGCAATGCTAATTAAAATTGTATAAAAAATTAAGAGCATTTTTTTCTTAAAAATTTTTCAGTTTCAGAACAGGACCACTTTCAGCCCTTGTAAATTCCTTTCAACATGTTTTGAAGAGTTGGTTTCTTGACATCTCGCTGCTTGCTGAGCTGCAGTCTTTTTTGATTGTAGTTAACAGATGGTCTACCCTTGAGGTTAATAATTAGACTGTTAAGTTGGTACAAATGTTCTTCATGGTCCATTTTGTAACGTCTTTATGCTTTTCTAGAACAGATTTTTATTTTTGTCATTAGTTATACTACAACATCTGACAAATGCAAATTGTTTATTTTCATAGACATTTTACATCTTTTTTTATACAGTATGTGTTTTTTTTTTCTTTTGTCACGGAATGATGCTACATGATGATGATGCAGCAAACATGACAATTTGTCCTCCGCCAATACACACCTGCCCATTTCTCGGTTTAATGTTATTTAACTAAATTCAGTACTACATGCCCTCATACGTAGTGCCCTGTATCTTCTACTTTATTAATGACAACTTATGACATATTTGCATGGTCCCTTTTAAAGCATGTTAATTATTCTAATTGCAGTCATTTTTGTTGGATCGGAAGCACCTTCTGACCTTTTCAAGCTATGAAACAGAAACTTGATTTAAATTTTCTTTTAAAAAAGTACAGTCTAAGTAGTCTATAATTACCATGTTCATGCACAATGGTATTTACGTGGTATTCTAAGCTACTTAGGAGAATGCTATTATCATCATAGTACTGTTCAAAAACATGGTATTTCAACTGTACATTTTGTACCTTTTTGACAAATACATTTTTGCTGTATATGAGTATGAGTCTGTTGTGTAGATATGTAGCCCTGGACTTTAGGGACTATGGCCATGGATATTTTTGCTCTTGCCCCAAAACCAGACGCTGCTATTTTAATGACTGAAGACCACAGCAGTAACACACAGTGAGTGACCGTGTTGACCACATGACTTTAATGTTCTGAAGTTGTGCTGAAGACCTTAATAATTTAGATGTGTTTGACCAGGGTTGGAGCTAAACTCAGGATTTGTCCCTTCAGCATCGGAATCAAACTATACAAGCGATTTAATGATTGATGTTTTCTAATTGCTGTTAATAAATGGGAAATTAAAAGCATAATTTGTGTTTAATGTTTATAATGGATTTTTAATGTAGGCTATAATAAGCACTTTCTCCTCTCACTTCTTTTACTGCCATCATAAACATCTGAACACTGTGTATCATTATAAGCTTTGACACCAGTTAGTGCAGCTCTGTTAGAATTCAGAACAGGACTAAGACCAGTATAAAACATGCTGGATGAAAATTCACAGTAACAAATATTACAATTGCAACACCTATTACCTAAATAACTAACCTAAATAAATACTCCATTAAACATTATCTCTAACCGTGCATACTAACTAAACAAAATATGGGACCATATACCATATGGAAAATGATCATGTGTCATAACCTTGATAACTTTTGTGTGGTAACTGTTTTGTCATCATCTGCACTAGCCTTTGTCTCTTTACAGAAAAAGTTGCCTTCAGTCCTTAAAAGACACATACAGCAGAAATGAATGTTGGTACAAAGTGAATCTCACCTGGCCAATGAGAGACGAGTTTCTCTCTGCTTCTTGAACGCGATTATTTGCACATAGATTCAGTCTTGCATGTATCTGAGTCTCTGATGGTATCATGGGAATTCATCAGTCTGCAATCTAGATATTTCAGCAGAAGAATGATTAGCATCAGTGTGTGTGCACAGTTTTTTAGAGAAAAAGTTGTTCCAGTGGAAGTTTATGGATGACACCTCAGAAAGATTTGTCCCTTTCTCCTTGAAACTCTCAGGAAAGAGGGATTGATTTAGAAGCTAATAATTGGCTTCAGCTGCAGATGAATAATTTTTGGGGGATCGAAACTCATTCAAAAGGCATTGTAAATATATCTCATGATGAATAAGTTCATTAGTTCCATGATGAATGGTTTCATATGTATACAAACCACATGTTTTTACAATATATTACCATATATTAGTTACAGTATGCTATATAAGATGATGTGTCATGACTGTATGAATGTACATTAACTGTTGGTAGTATAGAAAATGATATTATTAAACAGAGAATTTTTATCTGTTTTATACTGGGGTAAACGTGATGGCTAAAAGTCTGTGGTTCTAGTTTTGGTAAAGCTTGAAAATGCTTGCTGTGAACACACTGGATATTTTCAGCTGGCAATAAAATAATTTTGATAAATGATCAGTAAACAGAACAAAATGAGATTTTGTGTATTGCTTGCAAAATACACAATATTAAAAAAACAAATTGTGTGTTTTTAAGTCTTACTGAAATTAGATTACTGTTATTATATGAAAGAAACAGCATGTTGCTGTATAACAGAGAAGCTTCTTTCCTCCAAAAATAAAATGATGCTGCTATGTCTTGCTGGAGATTTTTTAGTTACAGTATATTTATAAAAGCATGCATGTGTGTCTGTAGTGGTCTGGGCCCTGCATGCCTCTGTGCATTTTAGTGATGTAACACCTCAAATGATTTACTGTGGCAGGGGTGCACGAGAGAGGAGGGGCAGAAGAGAGAGGCTATCACACTCAAATTTATTACAGCCCACTAAAAAACCTGTGCATCATAATTTAGGAAGACCTCCAGTGACCCAAAATACAGATAGCTTTACTGTCTCTACAAAAGATTTGCATAGCAGTGCTTCTGATAGGAATTTTTAAATGATGATACTGCAGAAGTCGTCACTTGGCATTACATAATTACATAATAGTATTATGTACTGAACCACATTTAAGTGGAATTGTTTGCTATTAGTGGTTTGATAGCACTGGCATACGTTATCCATCCAAAAAAGACATTTATAGTGCTAAAGTTACTGATTAGTTGCTTTGCTTGAAAATAAGAATTTTCCTTTTGTCTGACCTTTGATTTTCTTTAGTTATGAGCTAAGCCTCTATTTATCAGCCACCGTGCATAACTGTAAGTATGAGCAGAACTACATATGTTCAAAATTTGACTAATTGATGTGTTGCCTGAATGACTAGTCAACTAATCTGGGTCCTGTCTAAATGCAAGGGTTCAATATAACGTAAGAAATCTGCATTCAAAACCAGCTAGACAGAGAGCAGCAGAATTAGAAACAAAGGATTTAATTCGTATTTTAATTTAATTTTTCAAAATGACTTATTTTCATATATTTGTTTGTAATTTGATAAGCAGTCTTCATAACACTCTGTTGTAAAACTCATGGCATGATGTTCATTGTTAAATATCATAATAAGCCTCTATGATACGTAAACGTTTTTATATCTCCAAGTTTAATCTTTTGCACAATTATATTCCACAATTATATTAGGATGTATACATTTGGAATTTATAGATTGACCAAATTTAACAAATCTTGAATGCCTGATGAGAAAGTAGTCTTTGCGTTCCCTCTTTCAACTCGGAATGGTCCCATTCACTTTTACCCCTCTCTCTGTCCATGCACTGCTACCTTCGGCTCACAAACTCTACAGTTTCTCTCTAGTGAACTGTGTAATAAGCTCAGCTCTGCTGCTTGCCCCTCCCCCTCCATTCTGCTTACCTCTTCTCTCTCTCTGCACCGCTCGCCGCATCTTGTTTGGATAGTTACTGAGCGTCCGAGCCTGTTTCTCATTTCTCCAAGTGGAAAGTCACGGCATCGGTTCCTCTGCAGCAGGTGGAAGAACGACAATGGTGATGGATTGGGTGAGAGAGTCCCTCGCATTGTGACACAAGACCCTTGACGCTTCGCTGCCCTCTAACCCTCCTCTTCCTCCTCCCACTGCAACACCCCCCAGTCACCGTAGGCAGCATGGCTCTCCCAGAGCTCTCTGAAGTACAGCTCTCTTTGGGAGCCATCTAATCTGCCGGGCCGGTTGAGTCGAGTCAAGCTGAAGTGATAGGACCACGTAAGTGGACTCAGTTGACAAGGGCTTGCTGAATGAAGGCATCACATCACTGCTTTAGACCGAGCCGAGAGATGAGGGTGCACATCAAGAGCAGGCAGCGGGCAGCGCTCGTAGAAGCGGTTGGCCGGCACCTCAATCGCTGATGGATCAGGGTGCCCAGGCACAGAGAGAATGTCTCCCAGCTTCAAAAACTTGGATTGCTTTTCCCCAATGTTGTGCCACTGTAAAGTAGCATGCACCAACAGCACCATCTCACTTATGTTTGGATGCAAGGTAGGGAATGTTTTTAAATTCTTACATTTAGAAAGTCTCGTATGCATGACTGACAGTCACCAAGTGTGAATGCTGTTAACATCATGGTTTTTAAGTTGTCACTGTACTCAGACCTGCTAATTGGCATTTCATACTGAGAGAATGGTTTTGTTGATGACACTTATAGTGGGTTAAGATTTAAACATATGCTTCAGGTTGCACCTGCTTGGCAACAATCCATTCCTTGGATGTGTTCCTAATATTTGTGTGTGATTATGTTTAGAAGTCTCCATTTGTCCAACCTTAAAAGCGAAGCTCAGCAAGAGCTCTGACATGGACATATTTAGGGCACTATTCTCCATCCAAAATCTCATATGATGCTCTTTATAGTACATTTCTTGTATTTACTAAGTTGGCATGTATGTTCCATCCTGACAGTAATTCCACCACTGTTGAACAAAAGGCACGTGTCTGGAAAAAAAATCACAGTTCCTTAGGGACTTCTTGGGTTCTGTTAATAGTTTTATTGAAACATTTGATTGATTTCAGCTTGAAGCAAAATGAATCTATTTCTCTAAGCAAGACGAGTGCTCTGGTATAAACCTCAGTGAGCGCAAGGCCCAGGATTCCTGTGGTCCATTTTCAGCTTGTTTAGTACAAAGTGGGATAGCAAGTTCTTTTAGTTACATAACACCCTGTTCCTTTGGGTATCTTAGACTGCATCCCAATTATATCTAATATCTGTGATTAGGACGCAGAGAAAAAGCTAGCATTTTTTGTTATGTCACGACCAACTGGTTAGCCTGTCTTCAATGTCTTTATCTGCCGAGCTTTTTTGACTTGCAAAGAGCACAGTGAAATATAGCTTGTCACTTTGTGCCCGCGCACAAAATGGATCAGACATCAAGAACTTAGTTATAGCTGACCCTTCTTTTCTGTTAAGCATCAATTCAGAGGTCTCAGGAAAGCCCTCCTTTAAGTCTTACTGAAAGCCCATCGCTAGCATTACAGAGGTAGTACAGATATGACCCTGTCCCATTCATGTGTAGCAAAAACACAGCCATATGCACATTACGTAGCTGTTTAAATATTTTTTTTGTATACCCACACCATCTACATTATTTGATGATCTGTAAATGAACAATTTTAAATTGAATCAATGATTTGAGCAAGATTATGTCCAAACAAAAATGATGCAGTGCCCTTAATAAGCCAAAGAATGATCCAGAACAGAACGTCTTAAGCTTTACCTATAAATAAAAAAACTTTCTTCTGCCATTTTACAGAATAGTGAATTGCACTAAGCTATGTAAAAGGAAGAGTGCTTACAGTGAAGATAAAGGATTATAAGACTTGGCTTCTTATTGACCTCTAATTAAACCCATTGTTCTTAAATGTGGCAGTAGCTTCTGACTTAATTAAGGGCTTAATTAATAGTCCATTAATAATCCATTCAGAAGTAGCAAAATATATTAAGCACAGGTTCTAAATTAGCTGAATAATGTGCCAAACTTGTTTATATCCCCAGGTGTTAAAATAAAGGTAGCTGTGTCTGTTTCGAAATTTGGATTAACTTTCTGTACTTAAAGGTGCACTTTGATGTCAGGTGGGTTTGTTTAGTGCTGAAGAGATACAGTTCAGAGCAGGTCTGTGGGAAGGGGACTAAAGATTGTTTGAATAATACAGCATCACTGTCCGGACTGTCACCAAGCCTCTGTTGATGCCTGCTTGAAGTCAGGAATGTAAAGGAAGTCTGTCGGATGTACCCAAGATTCAACATTGATAATTAAAGCTCATACATCTTTCCTCAGATAGTCCCTGTACATTTCATCTCTCTCAGCGGAAGCACCACAAGCGTCTCTGATCCTGAGCTAAATGGTACTCTGCATGATATTGATGAAATCCTGCTGGGATGTGCCTGCCACACAGAAAGAGCTGCGTTTTTGATTTGATCTGGATATCTGTGTCCTGATTGGCCGCTTTGTCCCTACAGATGGTGCTTTTATTAATATCTGGTTAGGCCTTTTGTAGTAGATTTCTGCTGCTTACCAAGAATGTGTATTACCGATTGATTTGATTATTTCAACAGTTCCTTATGAAGGAATTCCTAGGTGACATATTTTTGTCTTTTTCCAATAAACAAAATTACATAAATGGTTGTTTTTAGAGAATATATCTTGAGTTTATTTTGGTTTGTTATTCCATTTTTTAAGCCTAAATCTAATTAAAACAGTGATGTTTATGCCTGAAAGAAGAAAAACGAACTGCATAGTAATGAAGCAGGGGGTAAAATGTTGAGGTATATTCTCTCAAAACAAGTCAGTGTTGCAGCGTTGTTCATTTAAAGTGTCTTAATGATAAATACAGAATATTCAAAGTTTTTATTGCCTTGATGTAAGTCATGTCAGCATCTTTTGTAAAATGGTTTGAATTGGAACTGTTTTTTTAGACATGTTGTTTACTGGGTACCTCAGATTTTCTGCAAACAAAGCACAGCCAAAAAGCAGCAGTTTCTAAAGTGATGTAACAGGAGGGATGTGGTGTGTTCATGTAGTAGAAGGAGCAGGTAAAGATCAGAACAGTCACTGGTGGATTACTGTAATCAGTAGACTGCAGCTTCCTCCAATAATCCCAGATTGCTGTAGAAATGCTGTGTGTAGCCATTCTTGTATTATGAGAAATCAGGTTTTTATAGATTTGTGGAGATGTGTTCACTGTACTATAAAAATATACAAGAACTTCCAGAACTCCAAACTCAACCACAAAAAGACCATCTATTGAAATGAAACTAAAAAAAGTCTTCTGACCTCAAAAACCTGTAAAATAAACATACGACCGCTTCATTTTACATGTAAACTATGCCTGTTTTAAAACTTGACCATCCATGCACAAGGAGTTAATAAAGAAGTAGTAGTGTAGATTATCTGTAACCATCAGAAGAACCTCTAAAATATGGGAGAGTCTGCCAAACCTTGTGATTATTTTTCTGGCACTTGCAGCACTCTGCTTATCCTTCTGAAAAGTCCCATCATTAGAAATGAGTGAGTGAAGTTCATTTATATTATAGTGCCTAATCATTTCAATCCAATCTAAATCATTTGTTTATGAACATACAGAGCAGATTGTTATATAACCTGATAAAATGTAATGCAGGCATTACTAACAGGCCATTATTAAAGGATTGGACATCTTTGCATAAGTTCCTCAGATTGTTTGTTTTTTACTTGCAGGCATTTACAGGCATCCTAAAGGCACAGCAGTAAAATAGCAGGTTTAATTCTATTGGTTAGAAAAGTAGTTAAAAAAGAGGCATGAAAAATGAAATTATAAATAAATAAATTCTCTATATTCAACATTTTTCTTAAAATCATGATGTTTTGTTAATTTAAAATCCTGGATGATAGGCCTATGCATGTGCATGTCTCAGTAAATGTTTCAGTAAATGTTAAGTCTTCCTGGTTTCAATGCAAATGTAGTCACTCATTAAGTCAATGAAAGTGAGTTTGGAGATATTCATATTTGTCCTTCTCCTGTCATTCCCTTAATAATTTCAGGAGCAGATGCAGGTCATTACCGTAGGGTTCATTTCCATGTTTCTGAGCATGTTGGCAGCTACAGAGGTCAGGAAACCTGATGTAAAGGTCAGCAGATGGACATCTCACACCGGTCTCTTTTCTCTCAGGTCTGCAGATACTGTTGGATTGGTTGGTATACTGTGGACAGCTTGTTTGCTGCTGGCCCACGGTGCTGTTTATTACAGTTTAGTGTCATCCCCATTCTTCTCACTTTTCCCACCCGCTGGTTTTGTCATCAACTGTTAATGTGCCCCTTAATGGAAACCACTGTGAAAATCCAAATGGCAGACAGCATGAAACTGTGCTGTGCTTTACAACAGAGCCGTTTTTGACAGCTGTTATCTGCTAATAAGCTTCACATGTTTGACTATAATACAATGGTGAAATTTGTGATGGTGGTGGAGGATAATGAATTTGAAATTAAGAATCTCTTTCTGTAATGTACAAAGAGGTTTTATTTTATTGGATTTTTTCTTTCAGAATGGAGAGAACTGTGCTATGGTAGTTACAGTAGAAGTTACAGTAAATTGTTTGGGGTCGCCATTAAGTTGATGGTACACTTTTGTGAGCATTAGCACAGTTGAGGTACATTAATATGTTTTGAGTAATACTGTTATGACATTTGGAAAGTATTGGCCTCAAATCCTGCTGCTTGATTTTTGATTCAGTAGAGAAATGGGTCAAATGTTGGTCCCAGCATCACTGTAGGGAAAATATCAAGACAGAATAAAACAGCTTTTCTAGAGAACTGATGTGATAGGAGTCTTCAACTTTGCCTCAAAACCTAGTAAGCTAGGTGGCGATGCCTATCTAGACAGTATTTTGGGCCACCGAAGGCCTGCCTCTGGCTGTCGGAAACAGAGGACCTTATCCTGCCTTCTAAATACCTCTGTTTTGAAGCCAATTTTATCCTAAGAAGTTTTAATAAAAATTGTTGATTAAAAAGTAGTTTAATAAACAGAATCATTCAATAGTCCGTTTTACTCAATACTTGAATGCTGTGTATTTATTACTTATTAGACTGTTGTATTGTTAGCTTAGCAACATATAAGAAACTTATTTGTATAGTATCTGAAAAATAGATCATATTAATCTGAATGCTCATCCGATCCTCCATCATGCCATTTTTGCTTATGAAATATAAAGCAGATTCACACTTTTAAGACCATAGTTGTAGTTACAACATCTACCAGCAGGGGCTAATGTCGCAACCCACCATTTAAACCCCAGCCCACTTGACAGGAAGTCGTGTCACCTGTGCAATTTACATAGGTAACAACTCAATACGCTATACAACGTGTTTGAAAGCAGTCACTTAAGAGGTACCAATTATGTTATGTAGGAAGTCAATGAAAACAAACAGACTTTAAATTAAAACCTGTAACTGATTTGGGCTGATAAGCAGCAAGATTCTTTTCAAAACAGGAAGAGCACAGCCATTTAGCTCATAGCTAATATTTACTGTACTCAGATCAGTCTGATGTTAATTATATAACAAAACACTTTACATTTAGCCAGGCCACATGCTCTCACATAAAGTCATCCATTAATCACATGGCGGTTTGTTGCATAAGGCCTGTTAGAATTTATCTCCATCTACATCTTTGTTAAACATCTTACACTGTTATTGCCCGGGGTGTGTGATGTAAGAGGGACACGTATAAGGAAAGAATAGGGAAGGAGGACAACAGCAGTATAGCGATAAAATCAGCCTCTGCTTATGTCAGAAATCCTACTGTTTTTCTCTGCACTCTGCTTGTCTTTGCACAATCCTAAATTATGCTGATAATGCTGACAAACTATCTGGTTTGATTTTTCCCCTGCAGCTCTTTTGCGCATCACGTCCACTTTAAATGGTCACATTGATACAGAGCTTTCTCATAAAGGAACTACAGCTGGCGTCCGGCAAGTTAATTATAGTCGTCTCAAGGGAGGGATGCCAATAAACATTCAGCCACTTTCTGTTTTGATATGCAAAGAAAACAATTTGTGCTTGTTTTGTACTTTATGATTTGTACTTGCGATCTGTGCAGGAAAATCCTGTCATCACCTCATGCCTGTGTGCTCTTTCTAAAACTTCAGTGACACCTTCTGCTTGTCGCATTTAGTGGAACATATCTATAATTAGGTATGATGTGAGGAACTACACATCACCTGTGCTTTCTCTGCAGGTGGTATCTGCGTGAACCTGTGGGGAACTGACTTCATACATATTCTATAAATTAGAACTAGGTGTGTAATGATGTACCAACGGCATGGTTTAGTTCATATCACAGTTTTGGAGCCACGGTTCTGTTCGGTTTGCTGTAGAAAGCGCTGATTCACTTGCGCTGATTATGAAGTTTCAGACTGAAATAAAAAAAGTATGTATTTTATTTGTTGAGCTGTGTGGTTTAATTCACAAGTTCATAAATGTTTGCAGGAATTTCTTTAGTGCAGGATTATTAGTGCAAAAAATGTATGAAATACTTACAATCCCATGCTGTATTTCAGGCCCTGGGGTATATTTAGAAATGATACACCATTTAATAAAAGAGGTGTTAAAGTGTACTAATTACTGTTTAATGAAATATCAAGGGAGAAAACTTTGTTTTGTGACATAAGGTAAAGTGAGGTTTAGCTCAGCCAAGGGCTGGGATGGGGCAGCAGAGGGTGTTCGGTATGCCATGAGACTACACGGTACATGCCGTGAGTGGTGTATCACAGTTTTTCAGTTCGGTTTTAAATATTTTTACACCCCTTATTAGAACTATGGCAAAAATGAGTCACAGAAAAGTTAAATGGCATCATTTGTTTAGAGGTGCCACTTGGTTTGATTTGATGTTTATTTATAAGTGTAATTTTAGATGTTTAAATACTTGGTGGGGCCGCTGTAAAAAGAACTATGTTGTCCAGTTACAGAAATTAATTTTGAAGTGTAAATTTCACAAGTGACCCATAATGCTTTTCATTGCTTTGGTTGTGTTGTCATCTGGGGTTTGTGTAGGACAGAACTCTTGCCTCTGTTCTGGATTAGCCGTAGCAATGTGCATTGAAAGTTTAATTTTAGGTTTTGCATCGGGGACAGCTGGGGGAGGGAGGGACATGATATTTCCTAGAGAGACAAGAGGCAGAAACTATTTTAATTCTGCTCACAGCGCACTGTCTGTTTAGATGTCTCTTTCTTTATGTCCCAGGTTGAGGCACAAACAAAAATGGACGTAATGCTAAGAGGGAAAGTGCGGTACACCAGGAGGCTTATTGGAATAACATAACAAATGGAGTGATGCAAACTGAAATGTTCCAATGCTGTTATACTAAATATCAGCACAGTGTTCCAAACTGTTTGGTCAGTCAGATTAGAAGACAGGAACAAATGGTCCTACGAATCAGAATATTCCCCATTTCAGTCTGTATTTGACAAAGAAGTTCTTCCAGACACAGAAAAGCTGGTAACTACAATACAGACCTCACTGGTATTAAATTTAGGTCAAAAACTCTCAAATGGGACTGTGTTTCCAGGGCAAATGCAGCAATAATTCATATTTAAATTAAGTAGCTATTTGTATAAAATCTTCAGTAACATCATTATTGTTCAGCATAATTCCAAAGAAATGTTTACCTTTTGTCTAAGGAACCACCTGCTCTGTGTGGTTTAGCTGAGGTGAGTTTGTCATGCCTCATAATTCTGCTTCCCAAATTATGCTGATTATGCATATATCATGCAAATGATGCTTAGCTCCTACTTAATGTCATGTGGGGTGTGTGGGTTGTTTTGGTAGCAGTGGAGCAGTGCACAGCCAGGTTACGGAGCTCTTCAGAATGTACAGTATTCAAGGTGAAGTGGCTGAAGTGAAGTGTTTGCTGAGCTCTGGACTCAGGTATGTTTCCTGTCAGCTAAACAGACAAGAGCTGACATCTTTACAGCCACACAGCCAGACCCGAGACAGAAATGGGACGCGAGGAGCAGCCACGGGTCTCCTCTGCTACTTAAGAACCTTTACGACATCCATCAAGCTGGATTCTCCACCTCTCAGGGCTCACCCTGCTCCAGGGCTGTGGCATTGCCTGACAAGCATTCGTTTTTCACTGTCAGGTCTTTGAAAACATGTCCTCCATGGTTGAGTAGCTGGATGAGTGATCTCTATGCATTTATTAGGTTTAACTGATGGCTGCTTGGATTGAACCAACCAGCTCAGAGTCAGAGCATCGATCCAGCTGAGCAGCTCATTATCCTGGCAAGCTGTGAACCACTCACTGTTGTAATAACATCTCCAGAACTACTACAGTTTGTTCTTTTCTCTCCCAGCAGTGGTTCTAAATTCTCATTTACCTTTTCCTACCAGCTTTGAAGCCCGCCAAGAGTGACTGTTTGGAACTATTGAGTTGTTCTGAATGAGGCAAAAGACTCTAAAACATTTCTGCTCTGTTTTTCAAGCTTTAAAGTAGCAGACTTCTGTTCAATATAAAGGCTGATATACAACAATTGTTGTACCTAAATTTATAATCAGCATTTTCCCTAACCCCGTACACTACCGCAGATTGAAATTTGCGGTATGAATGAAACATTTTACTGAAGTTGTCAGAGTGCATTCTGGGATTGTTGAGTATCTTATGACATTGCATCTTTTTGCTAACTATTGATAAAGAATTGACACTGCTGTCAGTGTCTATAATACCTAAAATGTTGCTCAGGTAAGTAACTTGATTGGGAACAAAATGTGCATTAAAACAGCATTGTAAATGTCATGCTTTCTTAGCTTCAAGGACATATTTCCCCCCTGCATTGCTAATTATTTTTCACAACCAACCAATATACAACCCTAACTTAGAGCTTGTCCCACTTTTTTGGGCAACTACCTTCTACATGAAGCCTGTCCCCTTTTTTCTTCCCTCAGGACTTGTGTTTGCATTTCCTAACCTATATCCTGGGAATGCCGTAGAGGCAAGTTAAGGATTGGGGTCAGCAAGGAACCTGGGCAAGATGGATGTGTGTGGATAAAAGGCATTGCTTGAATAACTTGTGTTTCTTGTTAAGAAAGTAACAAAACACAGACATGGCAGATTGGGGTCGACTGTGACAGCTATGCAGTGGTTCGGGATACGGGGTGTCTGGCTCATTTAGAACCGTGTTCCTCATCTGAGCAGTGAGGTCTAGACAGAAATGGATTTGAAGTACAAGCGCTGGGTTTAAATTTTGAGAAATGAATTTTCAGATGGAACCCCAAAGTCCAGTATTTTTTGTTTGCCGTTTATTGAATTATACACATTTTCTTCAGTGCTCAAAGTAGATAAAACAATGCTGATAATCTCCTTGTCCTAATCTATCATGTTTATCATATTCGTCAGATATTTATTTGTTCTTAATAAACAGATATTTGTTTCAGGTACTTTTTCATCATGGCTAACAGTCTTTATCTAATGAGAGCAGTTTTTCTTGTCAAGTCAAGACAGGGAATTCTAGCAGTCTCTGTGACCGACTAGTATGCGCGAATAATTTCAGGGTGCTGAACAGATGAACAGATCAGTGTGAACGGCTGCAGTTCTCCATAGTGGTGAATCCCGACCCACTTTTTTGAGGACTGACTTCCCCAACCTTGTTATTATGCATTTACACTGTTTGGTATACAGTATATAAACTGTCAACAGATTCTGATTTAACTGTATTTTAAAGATGAATTTCTGTTTCTTACTGAACATACAACCTCCAGTCGCTTATCAAGAATTCCAGGTTGGCTGAGTGTAACTACAAGCATGTGTTTAATGTCTCATCTTGGTATAACTTATCTTTGTAACACACACCATCTCTCTTTCTTCTTCTCAGAAATATAGATATCAGGATGAGGATACAACGTCGCCTCCAGAACACAGCTCTCCTCACCTGCCAGGGGATATGCGTCCTCCTGAGCTGGTTCAGGTATCGGAGAAGAACATCTCACAAATTGAGAATGTACATGGCTATGTTTCCCACTCACACATCTCTCCTATGAAGGTAAACTATCCCAGCATTCCTTGGGTTCTCTGATGCATTTCTGTGCTGCATGCCATCTATTCTGTGTCTCAGTGTACTCTGTAAACATGCAAAAACATTGTGTGTGATAGAATCTCCATCAGTGTCATGTTTACAAGTATGCACAAACACAAACACACACAGACACACACACACTAAATTGAATTCACATGCACTAGATTAGGGCACTTTGGTGGAAAAGACCATCTAACTAAATGTAGAGCATCACATCTAGTATTAACATTTTAGTTCAGTATTTGGAATTCAGGTCCATGAAGAAGTTATGTGCCACTTTCTTAGTTATTTAGTTATTTGTTATAGAAGTGTAGACTTTACCTGCAGGGTGGTTTGGAGCAATAACTATAACCTGCCATAACTTGTTATAGTTATACAAGATATAGTTATAACTTGCCATTATTTTTGTTTCACTAAAATGTAAAACCGTTTGTAATATATCATGTACATTGCTGAAGCAGCTTTTGAACATAACAGTGAACTGGTTTTGAACATAACAGTGAACTGGTTGTGAACTATCTTGCATTAGCTGCCTACACAGGCAGCTGCTGTCTTCAATCAGACAGAGGCGCCATTTGATTTTTAAGCCATCTGGATTCTGGATCTGGATTCTGTAGTTGCATGATATTGTACGTTAAACACTGTACAAATCTTCATTTGGCCAATTCAGTCAAGTCACACCTTCCAAGGCCAATTGTTTTAACTAAAAATTCTAAACTTGTATGACCTTTCCACAGTACAAACCTTATATGACCTTTCCACAGTACAAAGCTTTCTACAAAGCTTCTCACATGAAATGCATGCAAGACTCGACTTAGTTGATTCCAAAACAGTTTTGTGTCATATACATTTTGTTATAGGCTAATGTAACAATACATCAAAATAAAATTGTATGATATGAAATGTGGCTGACAGCTCACTGTAAACAACTCAAGTGCCAAGTTCATAGTACTTCAGTAAAACATACCAAGACCCAACACAGTCAACCAAGTATAAACAACATTACTTCTTAAAAGCTGGACTTCTTCTCAGTTAGCTGTCTTTACCCAGTCATCAATAAAGCATTAAAGACAGTCTACAGGGGCTCTTCTGCTGTACAGTGACTCTGAAGTAGTCATACGGTACACTTTATATATGGATGCAGAGTGAACTGCTTGTTTATGATTTTAATGATAACAAAAATAACAAATGTAACTTTGGGAATTACGAAAATTCTAAATAAATTAAAATAGATTTTTGTTGGCATCTTTAATGAAGTTTTTGACTACAATTTTATAAACCAGTTTCTTGAGGCCTCACCCTGCGATTCTTTTAAAGAGTATTGACGGATTTCCCATCTGTTCTAGGCTCTTATTGGCTGCTTTTGCTTCATTATTTAGTCCTAACCAGCCAAAAATATAATTTCAAACATTTAAGTGGCATCAGATTAAAAGACAGAAACATTTCAGTCAGTTGTTTCTAAACTTTTGAATGGGACTATATATGATCGGCTGACCCCAAAACCCCCTCATTTTTGCAGGGCTAAATTGATCAAAAAGTAGTCAAAAAGTTCACAACGGTTTTAACAAAACATAGTTTTGCACATCCTTAGACTATATCAGGGCTAAAAAAACTCAGTTGCATTTAAAATGAATGCCATGCAAATAGTGTGGCAGGTTAAAAACCCCAGAATCCCCAGCACAGACTCAGCAGTGCTGATGTTTGAGGAGCTGCCCTGGGCTCAGATCAGTGAGGCTCTCTGCATGCCGACAGAGCAGCGCCTGACAAGCCCTGCCTGTCACCTCCTATCAGCCTCAGCTGCTCAGAGCTGGAGCTAATGCTGTCTGTCCACACACACACACACATACACACGTGCTCTAACATCACTATGAGCCTGCATTTCTCCTAAATCAGTCCATGTGCTCTAGGCTGATGGTGCTGTCTGGCTTCTATCCCGAATGATGCTCTCACCGCCTCTCTCTCTTTCCCTTTACTACAGTATATGAATGCATGCATCAAACCACAAACATCCACATATGTAATTAGTTAATTCTCCTTTTAAAAATTAATCACATTAGCGTCTCATTTACTGAAATGCCCTCAGGTAGTTTAAGGATGCTTCGGATTATGATTAAGGTGATAATTCCAAACAATTCCTTTCAAATAAGGTTGGTCACGTGACTATGTTCTGTCCTTATCAGTGACTGCAGCAGTCTTACTCCACCGTGTGGCTGTTATTTGTAATGAAAGAATCATTTCCATCTGAAGTGTGTAATTTCTGTGCCATCGGCGTCATCAAACAGAATTTGGAAAAATAATAGTTTTCAAGCAGGTTTGCTGTTGGTCAGACAAAAAGACAGTCCCACCCCATACTGTTTTGGGGTTGGTCAATAAACAGCACCTCAGAGCTACAGTAATTACACTTTTTGGGTAAAGTAACCAATAAATAGCTTGTTTACAGTTGTCTCTGCAAATTAAGCATGGATTGGAGTATTTTAGCATTGAAAACATTACGCTTCACCTCTGAATTTGATTGAAAGAGAGATGTTTCCCTTTATAAACAGTGATATCACAATATATGCAATATGTCACAATATATGCACAAAAGCTATGCTAGTGATAGCTTTAAAAATGTTTTGTAATTCCAAATAGCCCTAGTTCTGCATATTAAATAATTGTCATGGACAATCAATTCTCCCATGAATCAGATATTGCTTCATGCATTCTCTGCTCCGAATGATAACCTGACTGCACTCTTTCTTCAGCACACGACACATGAACCACATGCCTCTGGTCAGGTTACTATTTACAGAACACTCGACTGGCAGTCAAGACACGGGGTGCTTCCATCCAGAGTAACAGATTGTTTAACCTTTCGGCTCAGTGGCACAGAGCCAGACATTTCCTCCTGTAGGAGCTACACTTCCTTTAATGTGATATTGATTCACCGTCATTGATAGATGTTTTATTTCATATTCCATTGAGCATTTAGTTTGTTTTAAGCTCTCGTCCTGCTAATGGGATCGTGCTATGATTCCATGCATGGTTGGCTTGAGCTATCAGCACAGATGGACATGGCATCTTGTGGCTCCCCATGTCCCACAGTTGTAGCGTCCTGTGACTGGCTCACATACCTGCAACGGTCCATGAATATATGTTAAATAAATATGAAAAAATATCCTATTTCTTCAGGATGAATAAATAACCTTTTTATTAGAACAGGTTCTAGAGTAAGAAATATGGGCTACATGGTATTACATGTGTTGAGAGAAGTACTCAGTGATAAAACAGTGATTAGGGCTGTCAATTGATTTAAATAATTAATCATGATTAATCTTATAGTAACACACTGTGGGATCTAAAAGGCAGAGACGAGAAAATCTGGGATTCAAAATCGAATTCAAGCTTAAAAAATAAAGTTCAGTGATTTGGAAAATGTCAGTGTGAAATTAAAAATATTCAAAATAAATATTTAGGATTATGCTGAAAAGGTCAGATGTCATTGCGCACAATATGCTGTTTAGAACATTTCCAAATCATGTTGGAATAACAAACTTGTCTATGACAAATTCTACAAAATTCCGACAGTAATGTTTATGGTTTAATTCTTGATATTTTTCTTGGCACTTGTTTGTTTGATAAACAGTAGTAGTTTAACAGGCAGTTACAGGGAGACCAGAATGTGAATATGAGCAGGGTTGGAACCCAAATCTTCTACAAGAAGAACAACTCAGTGTCAGAGCACTCACACTTACCACTAGACCACTGCCCCATATTTCTTTCTTTCCCAAAAGCATTCAGTTTGTGAACTTGTTGAACTACAGTGTTCGTATGGCAGAACTTAACTGCAAATGACTTAACTTTTCTTAAAGGTCCCATCTGGGTTTGATTTATAAATAAGTAATTAAAAAAGTCTTTTTATCATCAGATGTGGACAGAATTTCAGCAAAAACAATAGAAGTTGTTAAACCCATAACCAGAATTTATTTAAATTCCATTAGTAAATCTTTGGCCTTATTTAAAAGTGTTGTTGTAACTGCATTAAACTGTGTTAACTGTGTTAAACGTTTAATCTTTTAAGTGGATCAGCCTAATAAATAATGGTTTAAACTGATTATTTTTCACCACTTTTATTAATGACTGTATTTTTTCTTACTGATTCCCACTGACGTCTTCTCAACCTCAAGCATATAGGAAACACTTATGCTCTGGGAATGTTGTCATTTTTATGTTGTGCTTCTGCCACACAACTTCAATTGTGTGTCTGCAGTTCATTTGTCATATTTATGATCAGTGTTTTGAAACTACAAGTTTTGTATGTGTGCTGCTCTAAGTGATCATCATTCTGACATCATCACGGGTGAGTGGGATTCAGTCAATAGGCTGAAATCCCCTTGTGCCACCCATTAATGTTCATTAACTATTCAAGATGCAGAAGTCTGTTGCTTTGTGAAGCTCTTGTGTTCTGTCAGTAGCTGCATGGGTTTTATTAAAGGGCTCCATGGTTTTCACAAGGATAAACATGCATCAGGCTCATTCAAAAGCTGCTTGTGGGCACATTGTTTGATATCTGTGTGTGTTTCTGTGAGAGTGTGCGTTTGGTGCTCATATTTGCCCCTTGAGCAACCTGCACCTCTTCAGGTAGAGTCTCTGGAGTGCGTGTTTGATGGACCCTCAACATTTGGAAGCGAGGAGGTCCCGGCCCCTGCCTTTGCTGCACTGTACTCCCGAAGCAACACACTAATGCAGGTAACCCAGTGTGATTCTGTACTATCTACAGCTCACCATGAGATCATGAGAGATCACCCAGACAAAGGCTTTTCATTTTTAGAAAGCAGTGTTGCAGTTTGTTGTATAAGCACTAGGTGGCAGTGATGTCACAGTGCAAGATAGCTTGGTGAATTTCTGTGTAATCAGAGTTTGAAGCATAATTTTCAACATGTTCGGCTCAAGTAAGACATAGATACGTAGATCAGTGGTTGAGTTTTAATTAGCTGTGAAATGTGTGTTGTCCATGTGTGATGTTATGTCATTCAAAAACAAATAACCATAATTGTTTGCTGATGGCTGTCTTTGAATTGTCATGCACTCTGATAAAATGGGCTTTCAGGATTTCTGTCTAATAGCTTTAGCAATTAAAAACCTTCTTCTTGCACTTAATAACTGATATTCTGCTACACAAGGGGATGCAATTTGGCAAAACAGTGCTGGTTAATCAAAGCATTTGACCCTTTGGGAGGTCAAAATCAAGGGTCAGAGAGATGGATTTTATTGTTTATTATTAATGCAAACACTTATCAGATGCATGCATTCAGGTTATGTCTGCTCAAATCGAATTTCCTGCTAAAATTTCCATTGTGCTATTCACGTAAAGTTTTTTTGAAACTATTTTTGTTGAACTCTTAGATTGGATTCTGTGTGTATGCATTAGTTATATTTCTAGAAAGTAATAACTCTTGTCTTTGTTCACACGTTCAGAGAGCTGGTTCGTGTTCAATGAACAGAATGTCATGCCGCCTTTTAAAAGTGGACATTTGGTGTTTGTAAAGGTTAGCAGAAACAAATGATTTTCTGGGGGAGGTTGTGAAAATGAGCGCTGTGTAGTCTTTATATTAAAAAGCCTGCAGACTTCTACTCGAACAGATTGTAGAGTGGGCCTGTTTGTCTCTCAACTAAGTTATATTGTACTAAAGTTTAATCATATTTTAATTTTTTTTTATCATGGCAATGAATCATGTAATTAACAACACGGAAGACTGTAAATGAAGATTCCACTGTCACTACAGCGTTAGGGAGGTTGACAGTGTTTCTCATGTCTTGACTTGCAGTTAATTAATGTTTATCATCTTTATCATATTTAATTATAGCTTTCAGTCCATGCATTGGATTTACCATGACTTCACATATTTGCACAATACTAAATTACTATTATACTTGTACTATATTTTTCAGTCAAGACAAAATGGTTTGCAATTTGTTCATTTGCACTGTAGTCATATTTATGACGCCTCAGCTCTGCTATTTAGGAGCATTCAAATTTGAATGTAATTGTTTTCATAATTTTATTTTTTAGATATGCAGTTTATGCAGTTTCGCTATTAAAAAATATCGTTCTGCTTGAGCATCCCTACCAGTCTCTGCAACATTGGCTCAGCCAATAGCGTTGAGGGCCGGACAATCTGTAGGACAAGTGGAATATTTAGGAAGTCTGTTTGAAAACATTATTTTAGGAAGTCAGTTTGCTGACACTTCATCTTTAAACTGATGTTTAAGATCTTTAAACTAAATGTTTATTTTTGGTGAAAAGTTAGTGCTCTTCTGCTCTGTGATTGTTTTTGCCAGCTGTGTCCATATAATATATTTCAAATCCTCCCGTAAACTGGTATTTTCCACTGTAAATGTTTTATTGTGTCCCTGAGAGACACATGAGTAACTATAAACTAGAAAATCAGGCAATTCTCGTTTTTTATTAATTGATTTAGTTCTTTGGATGTTCTTTGGTCTCAGGCAGTTCCATCTTTTTTCTGGTGTGTGTCTTTAGTGCTTGTCATCAGCAGGGGAGAGTAATGCAGTCAGAGCTAATGTGGCTGGAGCTGCAGGGCAGTAAGTGCATTAGTTTTGTCCAGACGTATAAAGTAACGGGAGCTGGAGGTAGAGACGTTTCTGCATCATGTTGCCTTGAATTTTAATAAGATTCTTTTCTGACTCACATCAGTAATTTGTCTTAGCCTGAAGCCTCTGTGGGGACAACTGTGTCGAGGCATCTGTGTTGGGGCACCAAATAAGTATATGCAACGTGTAACAAAGACACTGTAAAATGTTACCACCCATTTTATTGGATGAAAATCTGTGTAGTGCAAGATGAGTCATCAATATTTTGGTTTGTTTTACAGGAAAGTAAGACTTGAATCTGCTAACAGTTCATTTTCATCTCACTCTCTGAGTTTTAGAATTAACAGGGCTAAATTTGTTACTTTACCTTACGGGGATTCCATGTAATCACTCACAGATATGGGAATGTAGGTGCTACACACAATCCAGAACAAAAAAACATCTTTACTCTTATAGTTAATTATATATTTACCCGCGGAAATAATCTTTTACTATTGGTGTTGAGAAATATTAATATCTGTTCTGCATCCACCTTACTTCACTGATACTGAAAAGTAAATATGCCATTCTGAAAGAGGCAAGTAAAATACAAATATGTTAATAAAATAATGTTAATTTTATTAAACGGATCCAGCTTAGTATCATAAAATTAATGATTTTTGGTAAGCTAAATAACATTTCAAACAGATGTAGGCAGATGTATGCAGAACTTTGCAGAAGACACTCTGAATGTGCAATCCTTCATTGTCATTTTAGTTTTCTAAAACATTACTGACATATGTGACTTTTACTACTTAGAATTAGCCAAGGTGTTGGGCTGACCCCTTTAGCCCATGCACTGTAATTGAAATCTTATCAATCTTATTTGGGCATGTTGCCTCAGAGGTGAGGGAGGTGATGTACTGGAGGCCACAGTGAATATCTGGAGCATCTAACTGTAATTACTCTAATGTGCTCTTCCATTAGCATGCCAGTGTTGGAAACTCTTCAGTTGATACTTTGCCCTGTAGAGGCTGTATAAGCTGCTGGACCAAATTATCTATTACTGGAGCCAAAAAATTCAGCTTGTCAGCTTGACTAAATACCTGTCATGGCACAACAGTAAAGGTTCAATACTAAGATTTTATTTGTTACTGACTTACATGTAACAGGTAATGAGTTACTTGTATGACTTGTTGCTTACAAGTAATGCCTGTCAGATGAGCCCTGTGCGTGAATGAGGGAAGTGTAATTTATGCATTGCCACACTGGGTGCTTCCCTTTATAACTGCCACAAATGGTAAAGCGTTTTCTGGGAGTGGGCAACTGAGAATAAAACCTGATTAGTCATAAAATCTAAATTGAGCAAAGACAGCAGAATCACAGAGGAGGAAGGGTAGAGAGACAGCATTAGTGGAAAAATTCGTTGTCATTCCTGGAGAATTGGAATGACACAGCTCCCCTGCAACCCCCTGTGATGATATTTTTTTGCTGATATGAATGTAAGAAGTTTACAGAATGCACTGTAGTTTGTGTTTGTATGATTATATTGACATGTTTCTCTTCTGCAGAAAAGAGAAAGTGTACATATTGATTCTGTAAGAAAAACACTACTTACTGTATTCTCACCTTCTATCTGCTACTGTCCCTAAGAGACCATTTGGCCATTGTAGCATTCAATATGGGTTTAGTGAATTAAGTTTTATGATTTACCAAATTTAGCTGGTGTTTGTTTTGCCTATGTTTACTGACCGTTTACATACAAAATGTATGTCTTGGTGCATTCTACCTTAACAAATGAGGAAATTAGCAATGTCTGTTTTTCTTGCTTTCTGGTTTGTGTGTCTGGTTTGCAAAGCTTGCTTTCTTATTATATTTGTCTAAAGTGGCTAAAAGCTGTTGTTTTTATGTGAACTATAGGCATGTGATTAGAAATATTATAGAGAAATCATTTATCAGAACAAACTATGTAGTTACTGAAATTAACAGATGAGTAACTAAAGCTCCAAGCTTTTGTCGGTAAATCCCCAAGCACCCAGACAACAGGACAGTCTCTTCTGTTGAGTGGCAGGGCATGATATTTTTATTGTCACTCCAAGTGTCTGACACGCCATCTCTGAAATGACTGCTTGTCTCTTCCGGTGTTTACTGACAGAATTTTTTTGACCTTGAGGCAAGAGCTTGTGGAAGTGGCAGGGGACACTCCATAAGCTTTTGTCCTTGCATCGATTGATTGCCCATAGTGCTGGTAGTTGGAGAAGAAGAAGAGAGATTGAGTCAGAGAATGTGAGTTGGTAAACAAGAGAGACAGCTGCTTATTGGAAAGGAGTGGCCAGGATATTTTAATGATGGTGTTTGCGAGTGTGTGTGTGAAATAGAGAGAGAGAGTGAGTGTGTGATTATAATAGAAATTAGTCCTGTTGTGTTGACCTGACCATTGAAATACTACCCTACCCATTTTACATCAGGTCCATCTAATAACTTAACTGATTTGTGGTTTTATGGTTTTTAATCCAAACCACAGTAATAACAGAACCGCAGCTGAGATGTTTCTCAGTTTATGCAGAAAGATTTTAATGAGCATATATGCAACAACAGTATCTCATAGAAATACACATGTAGTTTGTACTGTAATTAGTAGTGCTTACCAAGGCAAAAGTTCTTATTTATGCTGCTTAAATACATTTTGGCCCCATATTTTACACTTTGTTTTTTTAACAATATTTGAAGCCTCCCTACTCACAATTTCTACTCAATAAAATAACTAGAATAAAAAGAAAGAAGGATATTCGTTATAAAAATATTTTGATTTTAAGTTGTATTAGCTTATTTTAATATGTGGTTTTTAAGTTACCTTGAGGCCTTGGAAGTTTGTTGAGGCCCCCTAGTGGCCCCCAGCCCCTTGATTGAGAAACATTACCTTAAATTATGTGGCTTATTCAGTGTTTTTCTACAACTCCTACAAGTCCCCTAAAATTCATCAATTCCCCATATGAGCTTCTGACAGGGGATGTGCTGAACTGAACATGTCTTATCAGAATACTCGCATAATGCTCTGGCAGTCACAAAAGTACAATACCAATCTACAAATGTGATAAAGTCATCTAAAATACAATGTGCATTGTGGTATGGTTTTGTTTTGAAAGGCTGGTTGGAGCAGTGAGCAGTCTGGCTCACTGAAAAATTCTGAGCAGTATTTTTTTTTTTACACAGTATCAGTGGTCTTGAGCTAACATGTCTTTGGGGGGGGTCTGGATTTTTAAGGTGTCCATTGAATTGGTAAGCCATAATGAGGGGTTCGCAGCAACACTCATAAAAAATAAATGCACTGTGTTTTTTGTTTAATTGCTAATGAATTATTGATACACTTTGATACACAAATTAAAATGAAAATGCTGGAAAGCATGTCCCAAGGCATTCACCTGAGGCAAGCTTTATTTTGACATGTAATCGTTGGAATGCGTAGACTGGCAGATTTTAAAATGAAAAATTGAAATTAGATCTTTTTTTAATTAGGTAAATGTTTCTAAAAATGTCCTGTGGTTTCATTGCATGTAATTTCAGTATTTATGCACATTTTCTACAGCCAAATAAGGATGTGATGGTTTTGTTTGTTTGTTTTCTCCTTCCCCCTTGTGCTAATTTGAAAATTGCCAGTATCACTGAAGGCGGTTGCCAGTATCTCTGATCAGATGCTGTGCAGTAATAGGCCCATCATATGTGGTTCCTTAATTTCTATTAAAGCTCTGTGAATAGCGTCTATTTAGGTGGAAGAGAAGGCTGGGCTCATGCTCTGTGGGGTTGCTTGCTTTATTTGATGTGGAAGCTGTTGCCATGGTTTTGGTCCTGGGGGAATAGAGGCACAAGCTGTGACAATGTCTGTTACCTCATTTGACACCTGTGGCACACCTTGTATAGTTGTCGCTGGCACAAAGCTGCCGTCTGCGCCCTGTCGTGTTGGGGATCTACTGAAATTCTTGTCTTGTTAAGAAAGACGTGGTTATTTTTGAATTCGCTTTCTTTTTTTTTCTGCCTGTGAAGGCTGAGCCTTTGTCTCCCCCTCACTGTATCATATGTGTGTGGAAAAAGACTGCAGTGTGTGAAGAGCGATCTGTGTCAGAAGGAGCATCCAGACAGCATGGAATCATCATCATCGTCTTTTCTGTGTGTTCTCCGTGTGCGCGCTCCGGATTTATCCTTACCTCTGGATCTAGCTAGATATGTGCCTCTCTCTCACGCTCGCCGTTGTGAGTATGTTTGCTAGCATAAAGTTTTATAATCATTAGGTAATCGTATCGTTTTGAACAATGAAGCTTTTAGCCTAAAGTGCCAGGAGCGGGAAAAATCAATAGTGTTGCTGAAATAGTTTTGAGGCTTGGCTGGCTCTAATGATCAGCTGTAGAGTTCTCTTAGCTTGGCCATGCCTAAGAAGAAAAGGACCACAACGCCAATTGTTTCTTCAGGGTACCACCCTGAACACCAGCATCTATATTTAATGTGCAGTGGAAAGCTTTCTTTTGCTTTTAAGACAGCAATGTGATTGATACCTGCTCATGGACAATCTTGTAGCCTGGGTCCATTTAGATTAAGAATCCCTTGAGAACTGTGGGGCTTTCGACTGCAACACTTGCCAGTTAATTGAACCCATTTCCTGCTTCTTCAAGCTCTTAGGTTCTCCCCCATGCACAGAGAGCTCCCTGCTCCTTCATTGATCTTCTCTCAGGTCCCTGCTCGTCTGGAGCCCGAATCAGAGCCCAGAGTAGCGTGCACTGCTCGTGGGCAGCGTGATCACCGCCTCCCTTCTTGCTCCTGCCCACTCCACCATCCAGCATGAGACTACTGCACACTTGATCTCCCAGCTGGTGAGGACAGGAAGGTTGCAAATAGGCCAATGGATGGATTTTGGGCTCTTGGCTTCAACTTTGCTCTTGCGTTGCTTTGTCGTTCTATTTGTGAGCGGATGCTATAACCTTATCCAGGTGCACCCTCCCTCTGCCACACTTCCCCATCTGACTTGGTGCTTGACAGCTGTCACGGCTCTGCTCTGGCCCCAAGGGCTGTGATGAACTACATCTTTGGAAACAACACGCTGTACCCGCGAGGCGGCCGGGCCAACGCTGGATCCGGCCATGCCGCCCCGGGGTCCAAACAGAGGCAGTGGACCAAACGGAGCTCCAGTGAAGAACTGCCTTCGTCTTCCTCGCGTTGGCAGCAGCTGCTGGCCTTCTTCACGCGCCGTGGTGCCTTTAGTGACTGCATCACGGCAGGAGCAACACAGGTAACTGTCCACCACAGCTCACCTGCATGGGATACTTGCCAATAGAAGCGTTGTATTGCTAAGATGTTGCTTAGAGGTTTTTATAACTTATCGTTTTTATATCTTATTTTTTTACATTTTTTTTATCACTGACTTTTAGTGGCAGAATTTGGTATCATGACAAATTTGAGCAGAGTCTGAGACTTTAAGATCTCTTTTGAAACTCTAGAAGACATATAAGACTGTCTGGGTCGCATATATCGATTTGTTTCTCTAAAAAATTTGAGAAGTAGGAAACTTTGAAAATGTGTCAGTTTGCTTTGCTTTGTAGGAGAAACAAGTAAGTTATTGTAGAGATCTTATTTGTAATTTTCTTCCTATGTTAGCAAGTATATACTTTATATAGGGAGAGGCCCATTACTGTAAACTATGTGAACACTTCTTCAGATTTGGTTCTGTTGGGGTTTTCCCCAACAGAACCAAATCTGAAGGACAAATGGTCACTCGTTGTGTCATGAGGGTCATGCCCTGAATGAAAGCCAAAGACAAGTAGAAACCCCAACAATGAGCTTTATAGTCTGTTCTTTTATTCCTGCCTTTGACTTTGTTTTCATGCTGTGGAACTTCATCTTTTTGCATGAATGCTTTTAAAGGGCCAAACCAGCAAATCTTTCCAAAGATACCTTTACAATAAACATACAGTAAGCCATGAGAGATTACAGTGAGTGATTGTACTATAGGTAGGGATTGTTTGCATCATTCCTAAACCCAGTTACAGTATCTGTTGTAAAATCACTATAATGTACATACTTGGGTTGGTTATTGCTTTAATAAAGCCACGTAATACAAATATTACTTATGCAAATGTTTTGTTATTAAATTTCATGCTTGTGTTAGAAGATGTAGTCATTGACTTGTAAACAGCAACAGAATGTTGCTAAGCAACAAAAATAACGATGGGCTACATGTGCTGCGCAGTGATTATTAATAGTAGCTTGGTGAGGAGGGCATAGCTGTGCTTTTCTATGAATAAACCAGGCGTTTTGACAAATCTGCATACGAGAACACAACTTTGTTAAGTTCATTATTCTAACTATAAGTTGTTTGCAGTTGCCAAGCTACATAGCAACTTGGACGAGTAATATGTGAAATTACAGATGTGAAATTATCAGCATTTTACAATGGCTTTGAACATGGCTTATCCTATTAGAATTTAGAGTTGAAGCTATCTGTTTTATCAAGTTGAAGTAAAGCTGAAGGAAAGTATGTGTTTTTAACATACTTTCTGTTGTCCATTGTCTTGTGGTAAGAAAAGCAATATCACAATTGCAATCTATTATAGAGTAGTTGTCAGGGTTCCAGGACAGAACGGTGTGAATTAAATGTTTTCAAACCTTAAAGGAAATTATATTAGTCTATTTCATTATATGGTTGCAAATAAAATCTTAAAAAGTGATAGATTAAGTTGTATGTTCGTTAGGTTTATGCTGTAAGTATAGTAAATTGTTTTTGTGATAATTGATAGTGACCTGATTTTGATAGCAAAATACAGACTGCTCTAGTTCATATTAGCTAGATACTAGTTAATATATGCACGTTTTTACAAATTCTTTTTCATATCTTCTGTGTATTTTAAGATAATTTTACTAGTAAGTAATTGTTCAAAGATATCAGTAATGCCACTTTGCTCTTTAGCACAAAATCAAATAATATTATTTGCAACTAAGTGCATTTAATTGTATGATTCCTTTACATGCATTTTAATTCCATAGACAAGACATGAGCCACTTTACTGTACTTAGAAGAGACCATGTTTTTGTAATGCAACTCAGCGCAACTCGTTAAATCATTGCTGCGTTGCATTGCAAAGGCATAATGATTACTTTTTAGGAATGTACTCCTAAATATAAAGCTCGCCTTCTCAAAAGATGTTAAAATCCCTGCCACAGATTTGCAGCCGACGATCCATCTGATATTTTGATGCCGTTAGCTTAATGCAATCAATATTTCCTTCACTACGTGCATTGTATTGCAGAGATCGTCACATTATAGGTGTTACATTACTTTATGTCTGTCTGGAAGCCTATAAGTATCAATTCCTCTAGGTGTTAAAAAATACACCTTGTCATCTGCATGATATATGGTGTCTTTAATCAATATAAACCGTATTTATGTTATATCTGAATGTATCGAATGACCTCAAAAAGTACCTCAGGATAAAATAAGATTTTTGGCTATACTTTGATCTCACAAAGGGATGTGAAGAGTCTGAGGTAACCTGAAGCCATTGCATTTAAAACTTACAGCCCATTTGAAGTCATGAATCACCTGATGTGAAGGCGATTCATGCAGATCTGTGGTTTGAAATATAATGTCACATCAAACAGACAGGGCATGAAAAACAAAATCCAAAGACAGTATCCGTACGATGAAATAAGAGTGCTTTCTAATGATCATTTAGTTCAGAACAGGATTTTAAAGTACCCATGTTTTGAAGCTCCAAGAATTTATGATTAAGTCTGACTCTTTGGCCTTTTTGTATCTGTTATTATCCTTATGACTGTATGTGTGCATTCTGTATGCCGCAGGGGGTTGGTTAAAAACGATATTTCAATGTTGTGCAACATATTACCTCACAATACTGTATTGATACTCTCACACAGAGTACTGATCATTTTTCAGAAGGTTTTTTTTGTGGAAAAGCAGACATACTGTAGCATTAGGTTAACATACACTATTATTTCTACTCTGTCCCTCTTGCTTAATTAGTAGAGCATTGTGTAAGCAGCACACAGTTGTGGATTTGATTCTTAGATAAATTGATTCTGTGATAAATTGTATACCTTGAATGCTCTTTAAGCGGCTTTAGATAAAGTATCTGCCAAATGCATAAATGTGCGTTTAGAAAAAGTCGAATTATTGTGTCAGGACTATGATATTGATATCACTAAGGATGTCACTATAATATCATAATGGCAGGTCCCTGCAGACCCCCATCCCTAGTATGCAGTACATCTGTATAACATGTCCCTGTTCTACCTGTTTCTGTTGATCTATTTCTGGTAAAGGCATCGCTGCAATGATTCTGTATGCAAAGCTAATCCTGCCTGTGCTTTTACAACAGTATATGTGGCACAGGTGGAATTTAACAGTGAATTAACTGGTGCAGTTAATAGAATCAGAATTGAAGTGTACCTGTCCTAATGATAGACAAGTATGGTTACAAACCATAAACATGCAGCCAAATATTATATCCCAGCATAGGTTGTAATATTACTGAATGATAATTTGAGAGATAACCAATTTAAGATCTGTGAATTCTGCGAGCATGCATAGCCTTGCAGGTCTCACTGCAGCTTTAGCTGTTGCCATGGCGTTGCCATAGAGATCGTCAAGCAAGGACATTTCATCTGTGGCGGCATTTGTTTATTTATTTCTCATCTCTGTTGAACGCAGAGCATTGTATGACATCGTCTCTTTCATTAGGTACTGTGTGCATGTAGAAACTCTTGCTCCCGGGTACACAGTAAATGAGCCGGTCATTGATTCATCAATCACCATTGTAACATCCACCCAATTGCTCCCTGTGACCCTGCCCATTAACCCTATTAGTTCAGCAGTGACAAAAGAAGGATCCTCCTTGCTGGCATAATTTATGGCTTCAGCAAGGCTGTACAAGATTAAAATCTCTTCTCAGGGAGACGAGCATTTCTCAAGCTAGAGAGACGCGGCATTCCTGTGCGAGCTGGCCGGGGGTAGGTGGAGGAGAGAAATCTGTGGGCTGCGTGTGAGTAGGAGACGTTCTCCACAATGAATCATGGCAACAGGAATGAATGTTTTGCTTCCCCGTTTAAGACGATATAGATCCTGTTTCGACAAATCGCCCCGCTGCAGTTCGCATGGGAGAATGCATAAGAGGGTTTTCAAAAGGGTTTGACCGCTCATTAATTGATACTTTGCCATTAAGCTGATGCTTTCCTTCAAACAATGGATTGTCAGTCATTTGTAGTGGCAGCACCTCTTGACCAGATTGGGGTTAAGTGTGTTTACAAGTGCTGGTACAGCTGTGGTTACTGGCTCTCAGACACAGGGCGAGCACCTCTGTATAGAATCCACTGGAGTAGAATGACTCACTTCAAACCTATGGGCGGTAATGACATCATTGAAGATGAATCTCCTGATCAGACAATATTTAACAAGCACTAAACTAAATCTGAAAAATGTTAGCAAGTCCACGGGGACCCGATTCTTTATATTTAAATAAAATGGTTTTAACCTTTAAATAAACAAATAACCTTAAAATAATAAAAATGTTTATTGATACTTTAAGCAGGAATAATATCACAAATCATTTTTCCTCATTGATATCATATTGTGTACCATAGATGCTTAATCTATATTATTTATATTAATAATGTGTGCTTGAGAAATGGACTTATGACATTTGTGGGCTTCTGTATGTTTTTAAACAATTATTATTATTGCAATTTTCTTTGGCAAAAATTACACCTTACACCTTCATCAAAAGCATAGTTGCATAAGTTTACGAAGTATAACAATAAAACGACACAAAACAAGGGAAAACATTCAATTCGAAATGTCACATATGTTGTGAGAGGAGTGTTAAAGTATTTTTTTTAAGTACTGTGCCAATGTTTCTTTTTGTTTTTATACTTGATATTTGAACCAGAGTGTAATTTAGAGCTCTCAAAAGTATCACATCCCTTAGTTTCATTTTTCAGTTAATTAACTTGATGAAGCTTAAAACTGAAGTGTGTAATAAAAAAATAGTTTTTAAACACGTTTCCTTTCTCTATTGTTCATTACAAAGGAAGTAAATGTTAGAGGGGATGAGTTATTGGAAGTTGCTCCATTTGTGGTTTAATTGTGTTGAAGCGCACAGTATAATGTCTTTAAGTTCTTCAGATACTTTTATAGCTCTGTAGTGGCTGTCATTTGTAATGTAATAAGAAGTAATGTCTCAGATGTAAAACGCATCTTTATTCAGTATACTATAAGAAAGAGACGCATTGAATAAATGTAATGAGTTCTTGTACTATTAAAGATGGTA
The DNA here is from genome assembly GCA_036877525.1 of Chromobotia macracanthus. Taxonomy (NCBI): domain Eukaryota; kingdom Metazoa; phylum Chordata; class Actinopteri; order Cypriniformes; family Botiidae; genus Chromobotia; species Chromobotia macracanthus. The sequence continues at coordinate 5,084,373 of JAZGTH010000062.1, read as the reverse complement.
CTTTCTACTCATAAGTACCCAAACATTATCTCATACCCTCTCGTCAGTGCCCACTGGTTTTTAAAGTTCATTAGATACAAAGAAGACACAAGTAGGACAGAGGACTGATGTGATGGCTATCTAGTCCTGTAAACAGCGGTATTGATTGATTAAGGAGAAATGCAAGCTGGTAACATAAGCTTTTGGCCTGAATCATGTGTTTGGCTGAGCCTTAACACTGCTAGTGGTTTTAGGTTTTCATTAGGTTTTCAAACCCAATGGTATATATAAGACTTGTTATGTTACAGATCAATGTTTATCTGTTTGACCAACCAATGGTAGACAACAGGAATGTTTGGAAAGTCTTTTTGGTGCCACTATTACAGGTAGAATGTCCAAATTCTGCCTCATAGTGGTAGTAAATGAGTAGTCGTTCCCCAAACTGGCCATTTGTTGAGCCACAAGCTGACATATCAGACTGTTGAAAACCGCCAGTGTTTACATTCTTCAGAATGTCAAACTATTAGTGGTTTGCCTATAGTTTTTTTTATAGTGTCTGCATTAACCTAGCATAGGAGGAAGTGTTTTAATATGAAAAATGATATATTTAACTTTTAACTTGTATAAATTGTGTTATACATTCCTATATATACATTGTCTTATTGTCTTTTATACATAGACCTCATAACTGTGCCAGACTATATGGCACCACATTGAGGGGTAATTATTTTCATATTTATAATAATAGATATGTGAAATGTGTGGCCTCATATTCTTTGCTTCAGCCTGACCATGTCTGTGTGTATGGAGCCATCTGCTGTACAGCAGGTGTGCCTGTGGATTACATGTCTAATAAACAGATCAATATGGCCATTGAGTGTCCAGAGAATACATGTCGTACATACATATAAAATATTTGTTATTTTGTTTTGATTGTTTTAAATCTTTCATTAGAAATTGCGGTCATATATTTACTGTAAGGCTGACTTTTGAATATGTTGTTTTTAACACTCTCACTCTCACTTTACTTCCAGTTCATTTGGATTTCAGTGTGTCCATTCTTTGGTTGTTTGAAATGCCTCAGGCATAAGCTTTCTTTATTTCTCCTACTCATCCCTCTTTCTTACCCCCAGTCCCTTTAAGAAACAGGACAGGATGCATTAAAGGGTGCATTCAACTGGAAATGGTACATTCACATCTGGCCAATCCTAATGTAGATCCAGTCTGTCTGTCCACATACACATCAGTGCCTACAGCATTTCCCTCTGTTTCATTGGACGACATGAAAACTAGGGCTGGGCAACATTGTTAAAAAAATTGAAAAAAATTGAAAATTAAAAAAATTGTATCTCAGTTGTTATCTCATGTTTCAGTGTGTTGTTTACATACTGCATTTGATTACTGAAGTGATTCAGAGATTACCTGTTTGTAAGCCACATATAGCCTACAGCATACTTAATGGGATGCTCTTTTGAACTGGGCATAAATTAAGGACGAGTGTCCAACTGTCAGCACTGAAGGGCTTACACTAAATAACACAGGACTATTTGTAGATGCAGGTATAAGTGGAGATTTGTTGTGAACAGTCATGGTAAACTAAGGTCAGTCGGAGGATAGGCTGATGTCCTCCACCATCATAATCTCTGATACACAACATGGGCCCATTTGCTTAGCATCTAATATAGATTGTGTTTATCTGCTGTGACTTATCACTTTGTGACCCATGTTAATGCTTTGAAAAGTGAATCCGATGACAACAGCCTTGTGAATCGGACCTGCAGGGTGCAAATCCTCTGTTGTTTGAGAAGTGATGCACAGGCTGTCCTAAATGAACGCCGAACACCAATGCTGAAATTAAGAATGGAGCATTGATTATTCATGCCTGCAGAAGGGACTGTGTGCTGTCATGTGCAGTGCCCATTGGAGCTCATAAACTGGCGAGCAAGTGCAGGGGGATGAGAGCGAGAGAGGCAGAAAGAGAGAGAGAGAGAGGTTGGCCAGGAGAGTGGAGCCAAGGGAATAGGACTGGATTTACAACCACGATGTGTTCTACCTCTTACCAAATTGCTCAGTAAAGTAGGTGCTAACATCATTTTGCAGGCTGCATTTTTCATCTTTTCACCTGGCATCAACCTGCTGGTTTGGTTCGGTGCCCCTGTGCTTGGAAAATAATGACTGCTTACTGCCACAATCATAAATACTGCTGTGGTGCTTACGTGGACTGTCGGACTGGGTTGCCAGAGGTGGCCAATGGCATCCATCCCAGAATGCACCAGAGGGTCAAACACATGCACGGTATGCTGAGCCGAACGCAGAGGCAGATGCTACAACAACCGCAGCTCCATCACCATTTCCACCATCATGTCCACCAGCAGCAACAGCATCCGCAACTGCCTCACCTGTCTCCACCCACCCCTCTCAACCTCCAGCAGACTCATGTAGGCTCACGCAGGGTCCCACAGTACAGTTCCTGCACCCTTCCAGCCTTCACCAAGAGCAGAGGCAAGTTCACCAACCTGAGGGACAGTGTCAAAAAGAGCCCCACCAAAAGCACAGCTAAAGTTAGAGCCTCTTCCAGTGGCTTGTGGCTTGGGAATTCTTGGGGCACGTTTTCATTGGATAAGGTATGTGTCCTAAGAACAAGAGATGGTAAGACAGAGCACTGTGAGAGGAAGCTGAGGTTGGTCTTTGGTGGTAGTTTATCGTTTGTGGCTGTGTGATTTTATGAGATTTTGTTTGTTTGTTATATTGTGTTGATATGGTTGTCCCTCCCTCAAAATTTATCATCATTACAGTTGTGAGTGATTTTGTGAATGTTATTAGAGATAAAAAATATTATTTACATCACCATCTTATCTTAATACAAAATAAGAGAACTGTACAAAATTTGCTTCCAACATCATGATTGTAGTACTTAAACAAAAGCTCAGTTAGCTTATTAAAACATTTGCTTAAACGTGAACATATGACTATTGACATATGATGTTGTCCATTGAAATACTTTTGAAATATAAAATAAATTATCATGGAAAATATCATCATTACCTTTGTAAGTGCATGAATTATTCTGTTTATGAAATCTCTATTATAATGTGTTAAGTGTGGGATGTTTTGAATTGTTATTCATTGGAGACATTGGTAGGAGTTTGGACTGAACTCTACAACAGTCATTCTGATCAATGCTAATGACTGATTCTAATTTTAACTCACAGATCGCAGGCCATGACTACTGTACAACTGCCATAATAGCATGCAGTGTAAATAGAGTCTTATATAAGTTGCAAAGGTCGATTTAGCCAGGACAACATGCTCTCATGTGAATTTTCTGCAGATGTCACTCAATATCCGCATCATAGTGTGTACCATGGTCTCAATTCTTCAGCATAACCTCTGGTTAGTGAAATGTAAACCTGTTCTAATTAGTAGTAGCAGTACTGTGTCTTCAGTTGACTGGGTGAACTGGATTGTTGTAACTGAATATCTGTCTCCTCTGGCTGTGTGCTTGATGCTTAAAAAAGTGGCTGTGGATCAGATCCCTTTTGTTTGGGAATGCTGACACAGACGGCCTGTGCAAAGGGCCAGTTTCAGCGGATGTCTCCTCCATGACAGCATGGCAGGGCCGACTCTTGCTCCTGTAGAGTTGGAATCTGCTAAGCTCCCATAGATAGTGCTTGCGTCAGATCCTCTATCACAACAGTGCAAAGTCCACATCACATACACTGTATTCCAAATTCACAATCCTAAAATGAAATTGCTTGTGGAAATGGGAATCGTAGAAATCTACAAAAGGTTTTTGCAGGTTAACACTGTACACTCGTTTTGCAGCTACACTTTTAAAAATAAAGGGTTTACAGCAATGCCATAGAAAAAACATTTTTGGTTCCCTACAAACCTTTCATTTAAAGGTTGTTTAAAGATGGTTCTGACAAGTCTGTAAAACCTTTTCCAATACACAAAAAATAAAACATTTGGTGCAGCAAAAATGTTCTGAGGATATTAAAGGTTCTTTATTGAACCATGCAGACTGACAAAGAACCTTATTTTATGGAGTACATGTATTGTTAGCTAAAGTTACTGACATTTGCTGTGACTTATTCTGAGTGTCTGTAAAATTGATTCACATTGTTTTGTGTAAGGAATTGTGGGAAATAGTTTGTTTCTAACTGTCTCGATCTCTTAACTTTCATACTCCAAGCAAAGGTTTGCTCAGACATTTTTGTAATTTTGGCTCAACATTCAGTTAATATGCTCTGTGTAGTCTATGCAGCATCTCTGGCTGGCACATATCTTTGAAATTGAAATGACGAACTTACTGAAGCCTAGACCACTGATTGACATCTTGGCAGCTAATTTCATATTCATATTTGATATATACAAAAGGATATTGATTACAGGACTGGAGAAGTAGCTCTGTTGAATTTAGAAATAAAGAGTACAGTGTTTCAACAGCTAATATAAGTCTTATGATAGGCCACGTCTTTGTCCTGATGAGTCAAAATTAGCATGTTCACTTTTTAAACATTTACACTGATACTGATTCTGTCACACAGTTTGTCAGATCTATAATAAAGCTCTGTTACTGCATGCTGAAATAAATGTTATTTTTGTGTGTCTATTTATGGCCCTTCATGTTAATCTTTGTAATATGTTCCTTTTATATAATACGCTTGTTTATTATCAAGTTATTTTCATTATTGAACTCTTTTCTGCTTTTACTCCCTTTATAGTGTAATGTTCAAAACATTTGAATCCTGGTTACCTTTTCTAATTTTAAATCTAAAAAATGCCTTCATTTATTGGCCAATTGAGTCATATTTTATTTTCTGTCACGTTAACACCTCCTTTTCCCATTTCTGTCCAATATTTATTCAAAGTTGATTTATTTCTAAAAGATCTCATGAAAAATCATTACTGTTATGTCATCCGCTCTGACCTTTGACCTCCATTGTCATTGTTTAGCAGGCAGATGTCATTCCTCCCTCTGCTCCCATAATCCCTGTGATCCCTGTCTCACCCGTCCCAGCCGAGACCCCTGCCATTCCTGCACCCACGTCACAGGTCTTTTTCCCCTCATGTTTTTACTCCACCCATCTCAGCAACCATCCACTTGACTTAAACAGATTACATACAGAATGGCACGGTATATCGCTGATGTATCGCTGATGCGCGCTTGTGAATCGTTCTATACATGTTACCATAGGGATTAGGTTTGCGTTGGTTTTTATGCCTCTGTATTGCATGTTCAGCAGTAAGTTATGCTGTGTATGGACACAGTCTGTGCTCTTAATCTCTTTCAAATGCCAGAGTAGCACAGTATCAGCATGCCAAGAGTAAGTCATGGATTTTATATGGTGTGTTTTTGATGGTCAGCTGTTCAATTCGCTATTTTCGATTAGGGTTAGGGAGAAGGAGTAATGTACACTTTTATGTCTTGTTGCTTATCGGCACAATTATTAACATGCGTTTCTTTTGCAGGCAAGTCCAGCACCAGTGGTGATAAACACAGAAAGCCTTGAGACGTCGCCCTATGTAAGTCCATACGTAAGTAAGCCAATGTACTATTATTGCATATTTTTATTTGTCTTGTATAGTATTAGAGGAGTGTAAACATTTTAAGAAATAATGTCATATAGTTACCCTGCCAAACAAAGCAGCCAAAATGTGCTGTTTCCTTGATTTATTGAAAATGATGTTTTTGCTAATTTATGAAAATTTACAGTTGTTTAATGTATTGTGAGGCATAATCTTTCTTCAGCATTGAGAAGATCATTTTGTCTTTTGTTTTATAAGTTCATCTAGTTAGGCAATACATTAATAAGTGTGACTTTAGATATAATGGAGTTTTCATGTTCTGAAGGCTTTGAGATATAACTGTGGTTGACATTTATAAGGGTCCTGTGACGTGACACTTCTTTAACCCTATTCTTCTCTTAGTCTCGGCATCTTCTTATAACCCTTTACATTCAGAAGTGTGCTGAGTGTACTTCTGTCATTCTTCATCAAACACCGTCCCCACAACTCTGGAGACTAGAGGTGTCTGTACAAAATGTAGACAGTGCTTTTACAGTAATTACTTAAAGAACTCGCTTTTTATTGAGTGACCTCATTAACTACTCCATGTAATTATTCCCGGAGATTCATTCTTTTGCCAGGTGGTATTGTGGAAAGCTCTCACAGGGCGTCTCACAGATCTGAATCTGTATCTGCCATTGTACTTTCTTTAGAACTATATTTATATAATATTACAACAAACTATGAGTCAAAACCAAGTGGTATTATGCCAGATTATGTTTAGATTACGTATTCTGTTCAATCATTCCACTATCTGACTGTCATAAGAGTGTTTGTCTTACTGTACTTTCCTAAAGTACAGTCCTAAAGTCTGAAAGTCCAAGAGATGCTTCATATAGCAGCACAAAAAAAAAAATTGGCTGTTTGTATCATGTTGCTTGTTTGTGTACACCAGACAAGAGTATATGAGCGGGGGCCAGAGTTGTGTGATTTTTGCCTTTGAGGTTATGAAGTAGGTTTATTAACAGGCCTCAAAGCCACAGTACAAACACATAACAGTGCTGTTAAGTGTGTGCATATACTGCAGTGATCCTATTCTTAATAACTTGTTTTGAGTAGAAATATCTAAATGTATAATAGAAGTGAATAGGGGCTGTCAGACCTTAATATTCTACTTTACCATAATAAAAACACAGTGTATGAAAATGTTAATGTTTTAAACAGTTTACTGTGCATGTAGCTGTGTACAGTAAGCTGTACTGTGTTGATTGCACATTGTCTTACCTTTACTGTAGTAAGAGCTTGATGTTGATAGAGAAACTGGTTAGTATTTAAGGTTTATAAATGTGCCATTCAGAAGCTTTAAACAGAACCTATTAAACCGCAACTAAAGTCAGGCTGTTGCTTTGTTGCTGATTATTTTTGGCTCATTGTTTAAGGTTTCATTTATAATGTTATAATATATGGGACAGTTAACTATCCATCCTCATAAAAAAAATGAACTAAGAATGAAATAAAAATAGAACCATAAATGAATAAGTAGGGCTCCTCACACGTGCACTGTGAATCCCCTGTGCTTATTGTCTTAAGGGCTCATCTCGGCCAGAATAGTTATGGACCTAACTTATGTTGCAACAGAATTACTGTACCATTACTTTTCTGTGCTATTGACATCATGTAACTGCATCATACTTGGAACATTCTGTTATGGATGAACAGATTTTTTGACAGCATTTGTGGCATGCTGATTACCACTAGCGTCATTATCATGCGGGAAAACCAGGAATGTTGTCCTGGCTAAGTACCTAATTTACACTTGTCTAACAGTAACACACTTACATTGAAAGTGCATGGGGCCAGAATTCCAGAGAATTTATTGACAGAAATGTGAAGCTCGTATTTTGGCTATAGCAATTACATGAATTACTCAAAAAAAAAACAGTTCATTATTTGAGCTTTGACTTTTTAAATAAGACTGTATGGTTTGTATGAGTATTTGCTAGTATATTAATGTATTTACTGTGAGTGAAATTTGTAAACAGACCCTTTGTGATATCTTTACCTGTATCATGCAAAAGTTACCGGGTGTACTAACTTTGCGTGCTGTTACGCGGTCATGACATGACAAGTTGAAAGATTGGATGTAACTTTACACAAGGTCAGTAAGTAATTCTATCACATTAGTTTTATGCTACCATGTACACTGTTTATGTCTTGTGGTATACTTTGCATATGGTGTAATTGTAATTTGTATCTGGCCTCATGCTCTTCAGTTGCTTACTGCACCCACAAATGTTTTGTAACTGATGGAAAAGTCTGTATTTATTTTGTTCCTGTGTAATCAATATTATGCCACAGTTTCTGTCTTAACTGTTGAATCCAGAACATCCTTTTAAGACTGAGATTAAGGTGAAAGTGGGGGACTACAGTGACAGCTGACAGCTACTGCCTGTGTGCTGTGTGGATTTGGTTGCTGTCCTTTGGCTGTCCGACTGAAATACATAGTAATGGGCAAAAGATCTACCAGAGTCTGTTCATTTTAGCTGCAAAGGCTTCTGTGGAAATCTGAGAAGAGGTGAAATGTATGAAATGGATGGAAAGAAGAGAGAGCAACACTGAAGGTTTTCCAAGTGGTTCAGATTAGGTTTACTCATGATGCATTCATATTGTTTTACAGTACAAGTGCTTTTTATTTTTTATTATTATTGTTTCTTGTGATTTTACTTTCATATGATTTCAATTTCATTGGTATGGTACAGTATAATGTTGGTATTATAATGGCTATCTACATATGTAGAATCATGCATTTCAACAATAAAATAATTTAAAAGTTTGGGATAATATACAAAATGCCAATATAAACAAAAGAAGTGCTTCAACTTGCATTAAAACAAAACCACGATTAGATGACCCATTCAAACAAAATTAAACTTGGGTCTTCAGTAGCCAAACACTTAAAGAGTGTAAGGTTTTTGAAGCTTGTTGCAACTATCTGATTAGAAATAAGTGTATATATTTAAATATAATAGCCTGATGTTATAGTGCAATCCGCTGCAACTGCTTTGAAACATCATGTATTGTGAATAGCATGTGAAATGATGAAATCTACAGCAAAATCAAATAATTACCAAAAAAGCACTAAACTGCAGACCCCTTATGATTGTTGTGATTTTGAAATGTAATATACTTGCTCATTTTTGTCAACAATAATAGGCATGTGGTAAATGTTTGTGTAATTGTATTTTGGCATTATGCAGCTTAATGACCCTGTTTCGGTTTTATGCTTCAGGTGAATGGAACAGAAGCTGATTATGAATATGAAGAAATTACACTTGAACGGGTAAGATCACTTATGCTCTGATATGAAAAAGACATTAGGCTTTTAATATGTCAGTAGGGCATAATAGTACATTGCATTACTCCAGTCATGAAAGCAGGCATGTCATAATATTTAAATGGAGATTTCATTTTCATGAAAGCTCTGAGTAAAAATCAGGAAACGTACAAGGACTTGCAAAACATGAAAGAAATGTAAAATATTTAAGATAAAGGTTTTAAATTGTCACTCTCGGAAAAAGAAGAGACACATAAATGTTAAACAGGCTAAAAAAACATTAAGGCATCTTTACACAACCAAGTTAAGACTGTTCTGTGCCTGCTCAAAAGTCTGTGTGAGGATGGAATGCCATAAAAAAGCTAGACTAGACTATTTTAATTATACATTAATGTATAATTGCTAATTATATATTAATTATACATTTTTCTCTATTATTCTCAAGTTATGTATTTTGTCTTCCCTTAGGGGAACTCGGGCCTGGGTTTCAGTATTGCAGGCGGTACCGATAACCCCCACATTGGCGAGGACCCAAGCATCTTTATCACCAAGATCATCCCAGGAGGAGCTGCTGCACAGGACGGCAGACTCAGGTGAGTCAGTTATCACCAGCAGGGCCATTTCAGTATAAACCTTTTGAGCTGTGCATTGATAAATGATTTAAGCACTAATTTAAATTACCTGCCATTCAGCTGAACCCGGTACTATATGCAACCTAAATAGCGTGGCATCTTATGCTTAAATTAATCATGGTCATTATTATTAAACAAAAACAGTTTATCTATAGCAGTGTTTCTCAGACAAGGTCCGGGGCCCACTAGGAGGCCTTAATAAACTTCCACGGGGGCCTTAAGATGTCTTAAAATTATTTAAAATGAGACAAAACAAGCATTAATATACCTTTCTAGTTCTGTCAAGTTCTAGAATATTTGAATGGGTACTTTGCAAAAACTACTTTCCTGCCATAATTATCAACACAATATTACTGCCTATGGAATTGAGTTGGTAAACAGGATTTTACAATTCGCAAATGATGGAGATGAGCTGGACAAATATCCAGATATGCTGTGCAGTGCCCCTACTGTCCAATTCAGGTGCCTGGACTGCAGTAGTGACACTGCATAGCAGAAAATAAACCCTGGAGGGCCACTGGTGTCCTCCAACCCTTAATAAACACTTGAACAGGTTAATCAAGGTCTTCAGGATTACCTGGAGATTTTAGGCAGATATGTTTGATTAGAGTTGGAACTAAACTCTGTAGGATAGAGGTCCTCCAGGACTGGAGTTATCATCCTCCATAATCTAAAACTCAAAACTTAGGGCCCTAAACCCAGGCCTTGTGGGATGGGGAATTGCGATGCAAATTTTGTCCAGGATTAGATATGTTGATGGACTTGCATAGCTATCCTGTTTGCAAAATCCCAATGCGTACAGCGTGCGCAAATAAACAACCATATCAGTGGAATACACTGTTGTAAATAAATTTAGTAAAGTGTCTATAGTAAATTTCTTCTCACTCGTTCTTCCTGTGCAGAGTTAATGACTGTATACTGCGGGTAAATGATGTGGATGTGAGAGACGTAACTCACAGTAGCGCTGTGGAGGCGCTGAAAGAGGCCGGCTGCATCGTCAGACTGTATGTGAGGAGAAGAAAAGCCGTCTGTGAAAAAATAATGGATGTAAAGCTGGTCAAAGGCCCAAAAGGTAGTCACGTTTCACCTTGAGAAGTAAATAGAAGATTGCAGTGTGTGATCACTATAATTCATGTTAGGACATTTACACCATATAGATAATTATTGCTGACAAAGTTGCATAAACTGCAAGAATAGTCTCCTGATAATTTTAGTCCAACCTTAGTCAGGTCCTACTCTAGGCAACAAATTTCGGTATGGACTGTTTGCTTTGCTGAAAGGCTGTGTTGGGGCAGTGTTTTCAGTATATTAGAGCTTTCAGGATATCTGCACTCTGTGTGTGAGCATACTGGCGCACTGATTTTAATTTCACATGTGCAAACAGAGTGTTACAGAGTGCTACAGAAAACATAGAAATCTAAACGCCACAGCAGCAAATAAAATGCTAACTATTCAACTAAATTGCATGTATATTTATGTCTTTATTGGTGTAGTTCTGTTTTATTTACATTTCTCTGCTTACTGTGTCCCCACACCTATCTTTCTTACTGCTTCAGGTCTAGGTTTCAGTATAGCTGGAGGAGTTGGAAACCAACATATTCCTGGAGATAACAGTATTTATATCACCAAAATCATTGAGGGAGGAGCTGCCCACAAAGATGGACGGCTACAGATTGGCGATAAACTTCTGGCTGTAAGTAAATATCCATCATTTAGCTTTTAGTGATAAATATTGTTGTACATAACTGTCTTGCAAAAAGATACGTTAGGATATAGGAGTTCAATTGATAAAAATGTGTAGTATTTATATTGTAAATACAATAACTGTGCATAATCACACACATACATATGCTAATAGAGGTCTTAGAAAACTGTTTAGTGTGTTTATTTGTATTGGAAATACATTCTGAACATACCTTATTACTCCCTTGCTATATAAAATTATATATATTCAAGTGCGCATTCTTCTGGGCTTGTGTACAGGTGAATGCTGTTTGCCTTGAAGAGGTAACTCATGAAGATGCCGTGACTGCCTTGAAAAACACTCCTGATGTCGTCTATTTAAAAGTGGCAAAACCCACCAGTGTCTTTATGAATGACAGTTATGCCCCTCCCGATGTTACCAGCTGTACGTGAGCTATACCATTTAACTTGTCATATTCTTTATAATGTAAAGTACTCCAGGTGGAGCCAGTAAATGCTCATAGATTCTGATGACAGTTTTGTCAATATAGCACAAATTACTGTATTTTGAGCTGTCTATCAAAATAAGTAATAGTTTACCCAAACAATAATCTCTCATGCCATTCAACCCTCATGTGAAACAACAGAGAATTTTTGAAGAATCTTTAGACAGTTTGTTTCCGTAAGACAGTTTGTGGTAATCACAGCTGTCAAGTTCCAGTAGCCATGGAAAATCATAAAGGTAGTTAGTGTAATTTTTTTGCTTTTCTCTCCTTTTTGGAAATTGACAGCTGTGGTCACTGGAGAAACTGTCATTGTATGTAAAAATGATGCATAAAGATTCTTCAAAAAAAAGTTTACTTTTGTGTTCCACTGGCAAAATAAAAGGGTTTAGAATGACTTCAGGGTGATAAAATAATAGCAGCTGTTTAGTTTTGGGGGAACTGTTGCTCACATATGGCTTAAATCCCAACTAAAAGCTGCTATATGCAAAATTTGTACTGATGGGGGGGCAGGAACTCATGAGGAACGCCACTAAAATTGACTCTGCAAACTGCTGAGTGATGACAGTCAATGATGTAACACCTTAGTGATATTCCAGAGGCAGGCCAGATCCCCTAGCATTACACCCTGAGAAAGCATGCTGTCATTAGGGCTTAAAGGCATGAAGGACAAAAGCACATTTAATCATGAAGTGCATCGCATCACGTGGCCAGACCTCTCCCCCAGCTAATCCAGCCTCAGTATGTGTAGAAATAGGTGTGTGTGTGTGTGTGTGTGTGTGTATGTGTGTGTGCAGAGGAATTTTAAAGCTACTTAATAATACCTGCACATGTACACCACACAACCTCTGTCACCTATGCGGGTATGCGTGATGTAACTTTTCTTAGAAGGCATAAACAGAACAATTTTTTTAGTGATTCAATTTCATTATATCTGTCACCCAGTCAGGCTTTGTCTACTGATTTGACACGTGAAGGACCATTCGACAAGAATTTAATAAATGAGTTTGAAGTGCCCTGTGTGTACCTTTGACTTCATAGCAATTTAAGATGGTGAAATAAGGACACATTTATAGTAGTGTGCTAACATCAATTGCAGAAATTAATTTTTTTTACGTACCCTCATCTCATTCTGAGTGTTGCTCTTTTTGCCAAAATAACTGTACATGTAATCATATTAAGATACAGGCTTCTGGACCCTGTGAACATTGTCAAATTAGGTTTTTCGCAAAGGCAACAAAATCATGTCTGTATGTATTTTTGTTCTAGCCTATTCCCAGCAAATGGAGAATCATATCAGCACCCAAAGCTATCTGAGTCAGACATTAAACCCTGCCACCCCATCACGGTACTCTCCTGTCTCGAAAGGCATGCTGGGAGATGATGAGATCCCAAGGTGAGCCATTGCCTCTCTATTTCTGTCTTTAGGGGGGGTACCATCCATGATTATTGTAATGATTGGTTTCAGTCTTTGCAATAACAGTATGAAATGATTTGTGATTTCGGGAAAGTTGATACAGGTCATAACATGTGCTTTGAAAATGCTATATATATATATATATATATATTAATATATATATATATATATATATATATATATATATATATATATATATATATATATATATATATAAAAAAGGCTGCAAAAACAGCCTTTTACTGAAGATTAGTTCTCTAGTTCTGTTCCAAGTAAAATGGACCATCCCCAGTCCATTCACTACCCAGATATTATGCATATGGTCAAAAATCTAGATACTGTTTACGATACTGGGTCTCAGTGCAGGTCCTCTAATACAAAGATGTTGCAATACAGTATACTACAAAAGTCGCATTAAACTATAGTGAGTAATTTGTTTTTCGACATCCATATGTGATTGTATCCATATCTGAAGTGTGAACTGCCACTGTGTCCTTTATAGACATTTACAAGTTTAATCTGTATAAAGAAATTTTATCACTTTATCACAATAAAATGTGATATTAATAATGATAATTCTGCATCTTAAGTCATAAATAGCTCTGTTCACACATGCAACATTAGGGACATTTGACAGGTCGCTGTGTTGGTTTGGGAGCATTTTTCTAGAGAGCCGTGTCTTGTTGACTGTTTTTCCTCATTCGCCTAATTTGTTTAGTCATTTTGTAAGAGCTGCCTGTCAGTAGTGAGTGGTGTTATGAGAGCCCATTTGGACAGTGCAGATGGTCTTGGGCGGACCTGGATGTATTTGGGGGAAAGCGGAAGCTCCACATGGACACATGCATGCTGACTGGTTGCCGTACCCTGTTTAATCCTCTTTAATCAGGGGATTTATTTGCTATCAGAAGAATCACCAGAAACATCACGTTGACTGTAAAAACATACAGTCTTGCATGATGATATGACTATGCAATGACTTTCTTACTTCTGTAGAACACAAATGAGATGCAAGGTAAAATGTAATAGCATAGATCCCCATTCACTTTTAATTCTGTGGAAAAAACAGAAGCATCAACATGCGTCAAAATTTCTCTTGTGTTTGACAGAAAACATACAGGAATGTTTTTAGAACCATACAAAAGTGAGTAAATAACAAATGAATTTTTATTTTTTGGTGAACTATCCCTTTAAAAGGGTTAATAATGCATCTTTTACAGTACTGAATTTTGCTTTGAAAACACTTCAGTGCATCTGAGGCAGTGACACATAGCTGTGCTGCCATCTACTGTACAGACCAACTAGACAGACTTGTAGTGTTTTGTTGAGCTCCTTGAATCTGCTGTTAGTGCCAAACAGATATTTAAAGGTGAAGTGCGTAATTTCTCTCCACTGGTGTCACAAAAAATTAAGAGATCCGCTACAAAATAAAAACAATTGTTTGTGTTCTTTATACGATGAATGTTTTGAGTCACTTGTGTTACTTGCAAGGGCCAGAAGTTGAATATTTAAAATGTGTTAATGACAAAGGTTTTTTGACTTATTACCGATCAAATGTATTTCAAGAAAATTTATAACTTGTTAACTGAAAAGGATAAAAGACAAAAAATGATTTTGTAAAAAAAGCAGTTCACCTAAGACATGCTGCTTAGACTTTACTTTGTTTTGTTCACTAGAGGGAGATGTAGTGAAAAAAATAGGTCCTCATAATAAATGTAATATTTTTTATTTTATTTTTATGAGTTGGCTAAGAATAACTATGTGCAGTTTGGGGGCTTTGTATAGGTATATACTGTATAGCATATACAGAGAGAGAGAGAATATATATATATTTTTATACATATATAAGAATATATATATATATATATGGAAAACATGTTTTTACATAATGGAAAACATGCAAAATATTTACATTCTTAATTTAATTTTGTATTATATAATATTTTTTAGCTCTGTAATTGGTCAGTATGCTTTCCTAATGATGAACTATTAAATTCTTCTTTGAGTTTTTAGGGAACCAAGGAAGATAGTTTTGCATCGGGGGTCAACGGGGTTGGGCTTCAACATTGTAGGAGGAGAAGATGGAGAGGGAATCTTCATCTCCTTCATCCTGGCAGGAGGACCAGCAGACCTGTGTGGAGAATTAAGAAAAGGAGACCGCATCGTCTCTGTAAGCACATCACGTAGCCAATAAATGTACTATATTGCTTCAGCCTTCCATTGATTCTCCATCGTTTTGCACACATCAGTGTTTGTTATTGATGCATGTTATTAATATTGTGTGTGTGTTGCAGGTGAATGGGGTGGACCTCCGCAGTGCGACTCACGAACAGGCAGCTGCAGCCCTCAAGAATGCTGGACAGACGGTCACCATAGTGGCTCAATACAGACCTGAGGGTGAGCAGATAGTTTTTTTCCCAATATCTCAGACAAATAAAACAGAAAACTGACCGGAAAGTTAAATAACCCTGTAAATTAGCTTGGTAAGCACAGTTGTGGTGCTATATTTCCTGGTGAAAAACAAAGTTTGGGTGGGTTATATCAAATAGCCTGCAAAGACTGTTCAAATAACCAATAGGCATTCCTTACATCATAAGTGTGAGCCATAATTTGCTACTTGCTAGTTGGTTAAAGTAGGTATCAGGTTAGTACACTAGCATATACTGTAGATGGCCTCAGAGCAACACACATTAGACTAAAAGCCAATAAAAACAAATTTTGATTTTACAGGGCTGTTGAAATTTAATGTTAAAATTGCAGTGTAGGACAAAAAATGACCTATACTGCAAAAAAAAAAAATTTCTTAATCAGTGTTTTTGTCTTGTTTTCTATTAAAGTAAACTTATAAAAAATTTAAGTAAACTTTAAAACAAGATTCACTTTTTTGCTTTTCAAGCAAATGTACCTAACAATTCAAAGACAAGACTACTGATTAAGCAAATTATTGCAGAGTCAGTCATTATGTGTAAATGGTAGGTTATTCTACTTAATTACTGTATGTACTGTGCATTTCTTTAGATTTCCATTGCTGTTGAGAAACTGGATACTGTGAATCTGGAGGTCTGTCTACAGCTTTTAGTGGAGAGTTCTGTTAAGAAACAAACTCCATTAGCTGAAGCATTGGATTCTATAAAGTGTGCCCTAATACTGTGAATGTTTATTTGTTCATAACTGGGCATAGCAGAAAGCTATTTCATGCATGGCAGGCTGTGATAATGAACAGGGTCTGTGGCAATAGCACTTTGGGTTTGATAGTAAACCTGTTATTGGTAACCTGTCTGAATCAGACCTTGTGTCTTGTAATTAATCTTAAAATGGTTTCACACTAGAGTCAATTTGATGCATTGACTTCAATAACACATTGTAGCTGGCACACACAGTGGTATACATCTTGATGATGTGTTGTAAACGTCTCACAGTCCCGACCCAAAATTACAGTGTGAAAAGAGACCTACATATATATATATATATTAGTATAAATTGTCAATTTTGATGGTCAACAAGTCATAACGCGCCTACAGTGGCTGACTGTGTTGTGAGGTTGTTGTCATGACTCAGAGCAGCCTGGCCTGATCACTCTGGGGGTGGTGTCCAGCCTGGTCATCCTTTCCTTTAGCTCAGCAGGCCTGGCTGTGCTGTTTATTAGAATACCATGGGGTGGAGACAACCCTCCTGGAGCTTTGGCTGGAGACAGTGAGAGCAGGTCTAAATTAAGCCACTGTACTGGTCTGTGTGTGTCCAAGCTACTTTCACACTCCTGGCGAGAGTATGCCAGGGTAGCTTGTGCTCTGTTTGGTGAAAGCTGTTGTCCTAGCATGGCTTCTGAACCTGGCTTCCTGTACCTGTCACGCTCATCCATTCATAGCCAGCACAGGGCAGCTCTGCCCTTCAGCTTGGCTTTTAATAGCAGAACTACCAGTCCCAGTTTGTGTGGAGAGAGGAAGGAGTGCACTTCTGCTTCTCAATGGCCCTGTGTTGTTATTTTTGTAAGCAATTAGGCTGTACAGAACTAATGCTTACTGGTTACTAAGAATGTGTTTTTCAACCTGCCTTGTTTTCTTTGTTTTGTTTTGGAATAAATTTTCATGCTGATTGTCATCTATCACCCACGTTTAACCCCCACAGCCCAAACCTCCCCAAAACTCATAAACAAATAAACATATGCCTTTTCTGCATAAAACCATGGAGTCCCTTTAATTTGACCTTGTGTTATTTGACCAATTTATACATTTTATACATTCATTTCATTTATTTGTATAGCGCTTTACAGAAAATGCATGTTTCTATGCTCAAAAAACAGAAGTTAGTTTAATAAGAGGTGATATCCGAACCGTTATTAGAAAGATAACATAATCATAAAGATTACAATATTTGTAAAACACACAGTACAAATTCAATAATATATTAATTTATTTTTTTATATTTACATTTCGTTTTTTTTTTTTTTTTTTTACAGTAATGAATGTTTTAATACAGTAACTGAGGAGTAAAATAAGGCAATTTACATTACACAATGTTTGAGGCATTGCTTGCCAGGTTTTGTGAGACTTATTCATTGTTTGAATCTCTTGTCTTTTCCTTCTCTTGTCACCTGCTCATCACATGGTGTCTTTCAATTTTCACTTTTCACTTTCATTTTTTCACTCAAATGAAACCGCACACCTCCTGTCTTGTGTGACAGTGCACGTGTCAGGTTGCAAGGCTCTGGGTCTCAGTGGTGCATTCAAATATAGATGTGTAGGGTTTCACAGAGGTACTGTAATGTTGATACAGTATTGTTTTTTCCACATTTGCTGATCTAATAATGTACATTACCAAACAAAAATCTGCATTATGACTTTTTGTGATTGTTAAAGCCTGGAATGGCATCAGTTGTATCTGGCATTGTTGATTTAAACCTAAAAAAAAGAAGATCTGCAGCTCTTTATATGAAAACATAAAAGTGGTTGGTCTGGGTTGCTACATTGAGTGCTTCCTGTTTTCCTACCTCCCTAATCTTCTGGATTTAGTGAGATTTACTTAACAGAAAGTGCTGTTTGTGTGACAGTCACTGCATGTGTAAATTGCATTAAATTAAAGTCAGACCGACATCTTTTTCCAGCTCAGACACCTCATAACCTCCTTTTCAACTCAGTGTTTATTCAGCAGGCTTGCAATTCTCTGTAAAATTGTGCCCAGTCAGCCGCAGGTGCGAGTGGGGAAAATAGGCTGAGATTACCTCTCTCCGTATGCAGTTTGTGACGACAAGCATAAAAATGAATAATTAAGCATCAGACAGATTATTATTCACAGATGCAGCCCTCATTTTGACCAATGTTTGTTGAAGGACTGCTGAGGGAGAACTGCTACATTTTTTTACACAGGCTTTGACTATTTTTAAAATGTTGCAGTGAGGTGCTTTTTATTCTGTGGTTTAATGGTTTGAAATATTGCACAAATTAGATGTATTTTTTTGGATCAACAAACCCAGCAACAGACAGGTCGTAGGTAAGGCTGGAGAAAATTCATAACGCCACTACGATATAGTGCTGCACGTAACAACAGGTGTAAATAGCAGCCACTTATATTTACAGTGGTGCTCACGTTGGTGACCACATTTGATGAATCAAGCATTGAAAGCAACCTTAATTAGCAATTAGGTTGCCTTTTTAATGTAGACCTTGCAACCATGCTTATACTGAATGTGTCAGTGCTGCATGTTTTTCACTAACCAGAGGATGTTTAGATATTTAACTGAAGAACAGATGTTATGTTATGCTGTAATAACGACATACATGTTGCAGCTTAAAGAACAAATGATACACAATATATACTGATGGTGGTGTTTGGATTGGAAATGAAACCACTCAGTGCCCGGCGGCTGTAATCAGATTAAACAGCACTGAGGAACTGTGCTGGGGCTTACAGACATCACACAGCTGGGTTATGCACAGTCCTGCTTTTGTAACATGTCCCCCAGATATTTACAGCATAAAAGAGAAATTTACCCATTTCAGCTACCTTAACTGTAAGAAACACTTTGTTCTATTAAGCGGACCATGACGTCCATTAAGAATACATCTATGTTTCAAAACCTAGTGAGATAATATTTTAAGGCATCATAGACATGCTTCCGATGTTCCAAAAGAGCTTATTTGTGCAACCTCTTAAGTCATCGTGTTTTAGCCAAATTCTGAGGCAGCACTGCATAGCTTTTAAAATGAAAACAATCCCAGAATGCATTGCAACAGACTCAGTGTAATGATTAGGTAAAAATTGCTAGTTATAGTATAGTTACAGTATAGATTTTAGGATACACCAAAGAGAATAGTATTGTGATGTTAGCTAAGTCTTGTGTGTTGTGCTGTTTTGTGTGGCACATAAAGTGGTGGAAGTTTTTATATGTATTACACACTAAAGGAAAGGTAAAAACATAACATTAAAAACATAATAGGTGATCTTTAAATATATTGAAGAATGGGCGATCAAGTAATGCTTATACTGCATGTATATTTAGCAACAGTGCTAAGGTTTAAGAGTTCTCATGTCAGAATGAGTTAATCTTTCTTTAAGGAGCCCTAAGCCTTAAGGAGATGGCTAAAGTATTAGTCAATATTATGTATGAACTGAGTGCATTTGCCATGTACATTACCACCGCACACTGACTATAACGATGAACTGAGGCAGATTAACCAAGGCTAAATCCCTCTTATTCTTCATTGAAATTCATGTATTCATAAGATCATGGCTGTCAGACTCTGAGTTGATGACACACTTTTTCTGTCTACAAATCACTATTGAAGGAAAGTTTTGTGGTAATACGAAAGTCATTTTTGAGCAGTGACAGTGCTGATATTTAGTGCGTCTGGGAATCAGTGCCATAGTTGTCAGTAGTTTGCTGATACTCTTATGGAAATCATGTCTATTGACATTGCATTAATGGTTGAGATTTTAATACCTAATGTCAGCATGTGATTTGTTCTCCTCTTATTGTGCAACACATATAAATAACACATCATGTTAAAGAGTGGTTTTACTTTATAAGTTCTATAGCTTACATTTTCATTTGGGCATGATAAAATGGAAGAAAGGGACCCAAGCCATAAGAGAGAAGAATAAGGAGGAAGATTTATGGTTGGACTTTTTGACAAGGGGGTTAAACAAAACCACCCAAAGCTTCTTAGCAACCTCATAGTAACAGATTAAATTCCACCCAGAATCTTTAACAAATGCATAGCAACACCCTGGCATTAGAGTATTAGTAGAGAATGTCTTGGTGATGTACCATCTGGCACTACCTAGATGCCCTCTGGGCAGTAGATCTTCATTGTTTTGAAAGTTTAACTACTTTACTACTTACTACATTACAAATATGTTCATATCATTATATGCCATAGATCCAAAGAATATATTTTACAATAAAGTAGAGATAGGTTATCGATAGGCCGTCAAAGGTTATCAATAGGCCACCACCACAATTGACACATTTGTGCGAATTTAGTTGTAACTTCTGCCATGCTGTAATTTTTGGTTAGTGCATATTTTAAAACCAAATGAAAATCAAGCATCATATACAAGCCGTGATGTACAGTATATTGATGTTCATTGATTTAGCGTTATGTCATAATGCCATTTCTAAATATAAAAAGCTCCTACTGGTTATTCATTCGACTTTCATTCTTATAAAACGTGACTCAAAACATCTTATTTTCTCTCTCTGCCTCCTTCCTTTCAAGCTTTCGAAAAGACCCTTAATTGTTTTGTTGCTTGACACAGAATTGATGACGTTAATGGTCTGAATTCTTGATAATGTGAAAGCTTATCACTGTTTCAAGATGGCACATGCATCATTATTCTCATTAAACGGGTCTGCATTCAGAAAATTTTTAGAGGAGCTAATTTTTTGTTTTCCTGTCGTTTTGTCTGCATGATCTACTTTTAGCAGCAAGCAGTCTCTAATCTTCAAACGAATGTTCATTAAGAATGACTTCATGTTTAATCTAGTTATAGTTTGTTTCTGCTGTTTATCACTCAAAACTTGCCCACATCTATTATATCTCCATATTTATCTGTCAAGGTAAAATGGGAATGCTGTACACAAAGAATGTATGACTGCAAGATATTAAAGGGATAGTTCACCCAAAAATGAAACTTCTGCCATCATTTACTTGCCCTCATGTCATTCCAGATCTGTATGACTAATTAAAAAGAACACAAATGAAGATGTTTTGAAGTACATTGGTAACCAAAAAGAGTGTTACCTATTGACTTCCATTGTATGGACACAAAACCACTGAGATTTCTCAAAATACCTTTTGCGTTCCACCGAAGAAAAAACATCATGTAGGTTTGGAATGAAATGAAAGTGAGTAAATGATGGAAAAACTTTCAAAAGTGTGTGTTGAAGTAGTGCTACAGTATGTTTTGTCCCCATACAGACACTTCTAAACTTGTTTTCCTTAAAAATATGTGAAAAATGTAGCAAAAATATTCTTGGCATAAAAATATCAATACAGTATTCCAAATAATTAAAATGATTTTTTTCCACTACCCATACATTTGTTTGTTTTTGTGCATGTGCGCGTTTCTTTTTTGACCTGCCTAAATCCTTTTTCTAACTAAATCCTGTGGATTACAGTCAGGTTTAGCCACCTGTGCATACAGTCGGGCAAAATGTACTATACCCTAGCAGAATATACACAAAGAACTGTTCTCAGAACCTCCATGATTTCACTACACCTCAGTTCCTCACAAATACCATCTCACACCTCAGTGCTCTTCTGGTTCTTTAGCTGTTCATTCGTTCTTTTCATCTTAACTTCCTTTGTTTTGCTTAAAACAAGGCACCGTTTTGTATTGTGTAAGCCAGCATGAGTTAGGTCTGTGACTTCACCAGGGAGGAGAGAGAGAGACAGAAGTGAGCGAGCAAGCAAGCGCTGTTTAGTCCATTAGCATCTGTTGTGTTGCTGTGCTGTAGGTGCTCTGACAGAGCTCTGTTTGGGAGCAAGTTACGTGCACATACACGCATTCAAACACAGACGGGGAGAGCAGCTGTGTGTGATTTGGGAGCTGTCCTTCAGCACCACAGCATAATTGAACTATATTTCAAAGAAGTAGATACAAAGAGGGA
Organism: Chromobotia macracanthus; assembly: GCA_036877525.1. Lineage (NCBI taxonomy): Eukaryota > Metazoa > Chordata > Actinopteri > Cypriniformes > Botiidae > Chromobotia > Chromobotia macracanthus. The sequence goes on along the minus strand of JAZGTH010000062.1, from coordinate 5,062,208 downwards.
TAAAGCCACTAAGCAAACACTCATTTTCTCTCTAGACTTCTGCACGGCTCTGGGGAAAGAGTCTGTAAGTATGCAGATTTACTTTCTCCTCATTTTGATGCTAAGTTGTAGCAAGCAGTGTTTGTTTGCTTGAAATGGTGTTTGAAGTATTGAGTGGCAAGAGATTTAAGTATTGTTTGATAGCACTTTTAAAATGTGGTTTGTTTACAATGGTTTTTATTTTTCATGTAAATTTCCTTTTAAGTGTGGTATATTTTTCTATGCAATTTTGAGATTTTTTTTTCTGCTGATTCTAGGGTGTATGTGAAGAACTGCCTGTTTAGTTTTTTGTAATGTTTACGTAGACTTTAATGTTAAGAATGCTGTACCCTATAGACTGAAAGTCTCTCTTACATGCACTTAGGTCAACAGAGTGAAAGACTAGAAGCACAAAGTGGGTTAAACTACTGAATAATTCATGGACATTTTCACTGTCTGTCTAGCGTGAGCAAACTCTCCTCACACAGAGTCCTGGATAGATGATGAACTTACTAGAGCCACCGTATTAAATAGCACTTGACACTTTATGGGTTGCCCAGCTGTGCATATGATTATGCATCTGTCTGCTCTTTAATGTGTTCATCCATCTGTAAGTTTCATACTTGACAGAGCTTGATCAGAGGTCCTCATCTAGACCATACACCTCTCTCTCGCTTTTTTCTTTCTCTTTACAATTTTAGTATCCTTCATTAGCACGACAAAAAATGTATATATATATATTGTTAAAGCATCGGCTGTCTGTGTATAAGGAGAGATTGTGCAGTGTTTAATAAAATAAAAGGGCAACAAACAATTTAAATGACATTAGTAATAAAATAAAATACATTTTCATTTTCAATAACTCATCTATTATGCCCAGTAACATATTTCATGCATTTTAAATTAGCATTTTAAAATTTTTAAAAATTGAACTTTCCAAGGTTTCAAATATAAATTTCCACAACAGCATATATCTCTCTTTACCACATCTCCATCCATAACATAAATCCATCCATCAATTTGTCATCTCTTCTTAGCAATAGATCCTATGTGATTATGTATTGATATACATTAGATATTGTTTTCTGTGTTTATAACAGAGTATAGTCGATTCGAGGCAAAAATCCATGATCTTCGGGAGCAGATGATGAACAGCAGTATTAGTTCCGGCTCCGGCTCATTGCGGACTAGTCAGAAGAGGACCCTGTATGTCAGGTGAGCTCCCCAATCACTGCCTATTACATTTCATCTTCCAGTATGCTTAGATCCTTAGTCCTCAGAGCTCTCTGAGGTCTGTGGCACAGTGGCGCTGCTATAAACACAGTGCAGAACATTAGGTTGAATGTCTTTTTGCTGTACAATATTTAGAAGCACCTTTGACATTCTTTAATACAGTTCATATATTTTTATTAAAAAATTATATTATCAACCTAACAATTTTAAGAAAACTGATCTTCTGAACCCTGACGGTATACGTTATTCCAATATGATTTGAAAGGCGTCCACCAAGCATCCTCTGTGCTTTAATGGAAGCAAGCAAATTTGACCTTTATGACAAAGGAATGAGCTATAAATAGTGTAGAATCATATTTTGTCATATCATTTTTATTTTATTTACAAATTTGTTTTATATATCTAATATATATCTATATATATAATATAACATACATTCTCAAACCTCCAATGTAATACCTTATAATACATACAGTAGTGTGTTTATATAGGCATAAGTGCTATTATCTGTCTACTGTGTAATGGTGAACAGTTTCTGCTGCTGATTGCATCATAGATGGTGCTTTATGTGAGCATGTCATTTTTTTGAAGTTGCACTTATATTCAGGCTTGTAATTACACAGTAGATTGAATCGCTGGCGCTGAGTGGAGACTTGGTGGGTTCCATATATACTGGCCAAAACACACCATGTTTTTGGAACCACTGTGAATCTTTTCACCTTCCTGTTTTCTCATGCCCTCATTGCTCACAAGAATGTCAGTTGTAGTTAGCAGTACAGAGACGGATGAAAGAATGTACTGCTGAATCTTTGACTTCGTTTTATTTCTTATTCTTCACCTCTCAGGTTGCCTAAAACAAGCCTGTTGTCTTTTAACAAGAATAGCTTTGACATTTTGAGGATTGTGAAGCCGTTGGGCTCTGGGTTCTCTACAGAAGCATGCAGTATTCATGCAGTTTTCAAGCTGTGTGATCTTAACCCACAATATTCTGCTAGTTGTAGTTAAGAACTGGGCTTGCATATGGTCTCGCAATACATTTACATTCATGCATTTGGCGGACGTTTTTATCCAAAGCAACTTACAGTACATTCAATTCAAACATTGTCAGTACATGCGTTCCCTGGGAATTGAACCCATGTACCAACTGAGCTACAGGAACACTGCAATACATTTACATTTGTGTTTTTGAAAATATTTTAATCAAATTACAGTCAAAAAAGAAAAAAGATAATTTGATTAAAGTAGCAGTTATTTACCCTCTTATTGTTCCAAAATCATATGATGTTCTTGAATTTTAAGCTTTAATAAAGGACGCAAAAGCGTCATATAAAATAAAGCGAATGAGGAGTCACATGGACTAAATTTATGGTGCTTATTGAAGCTTAAAGCCCCAGTCCCTATTTACAGTGTATGTATGAAAAAAGAGACAAAATTTCCTTTTAGGTAATTCCTTTTGCAGGTTCCTGCAAAATTTCCTTTTAGGTAACCAAAAATTTCAAATCGTAGTTGAAGGACATAGTACTTTTCACAGCAGAACATTTAACAAGGATAAAAATGTAGAGTATGTTTGCTCAGAACTCACTAAAGTATATGTAATGTGTGCAGCCAAAGGGCTTGAAGGACTCTAATAAACATTCTGTGTGTTAAGTGCAATCAGGGATGAGGCAGTTTGCTCTAGTTTGATTTATTGTAAACTTTTGCTTTAGAGACAAAAAGAGAGAAGCAAGAATTTGTGGTTGTTTTTAAAAGACTTACACTAACACTAGCAATATGGGCTATATTGTCATAACTTGTGATTGGTAAAGTATCTTTGCCTCATATTCCTGACAGTATGTCTGTAACCCACAATATAACCCTACATGGTTTGAGTTTTTAATCCTGTCTCTTGCACTATAATTATCTAATATTATAATTATTGATGTTGTTTATATACTGTACTATTGTTAAATCTTAACATTTAACCGTCAGCTATAAAATATTGCAAATTGAATCATCTAATTAAATTGTAGAGACTGTACAAGAATAATCTGCATTACTACAGTACATTTCTGAAGAGCAAAATGAGAGTTATTAATGTGTTGCTTAGGGTAAAGGAACTTTGGTCTTCGTTTGTTTCTTAAAGGCTCTTAAACTCCTCACTCACTTCTCCTGGAAGTGTTTCAGTATTGATGAGGAAACATCAGATAAACTAGTCAAGAGGCTAGTTACTTCAGCTCCAGTTCTCTTAAATACACATGCACTAAACAGCAGTGGCCTACTTAACAGTTCACAAAATCTGTCTGTAGGCAAATCAGTCTTAGCACACTGGATTCATAGGATAAAAAATGAATTTTGTTATTACAGAATGGTTTCAACATCTTTATGGTTGCTTAAAATTCATAGAAACTCAAGTTTGCACAGTCTGAAGGGTACTCGTGCTGCAGTCTGTCTTTGATTTAAAGGGACATTTTCTACACTTTCAATTTGATCATTCCATTGGCTGTGTTTAATGCTGGAAAAGCTTTCATTGCCCCAAAACCTCTCATTGACCTTTTGAATCAGGTAGGCCGTTTGTGCTACTGTACCTTAAAGAATTCATTTACAACTTGCAGTATGGTCTAACCAGCTTGTAGTTCATATTGAGTTTACACAGGTTGTATACGAGGGCCAAAATGTTTTGTGATTCGATCACACAAAACACATTTGGAGGTAATGCAATTTGAAATTGCATCAAATAAAGTTATCAATTATGCGCCAAAACAAGGATTTTGAAATTTGCTGGTTATGTGTGGCTTTTTAAAAAGCAACCATCTGATCAACAAATGTGAGTAGCAGAACAGACTTAACAGAACATATTTAGCATAGCATACTCGGTGTCTAGAAAATGAATAAATGTAGATCATTCATTATTATATTATAGATCAAACATATATTTCTGAAGTTCAGTTGATATAGGTGCTTGACTAAAAAACTGTTATTTCTTGTGTTCTGCTGGAAATGTCACTCTTATTTAGTCATCTATTTCAGACCAACAGTGTCAACTTGTGCTTTTTCTGTGCTTACCAGCATACACCAACACAGTGACGTATTGAATGATGTATGCAGTTATAAAATCAGAGACTCTTAATAAACACCTGTCACTTGTGGTCTCAGGAGACACATTTGGGACATGATAATACCTAGTGTAATCAGTGATGATTCTTGGTTGGCCATTTGTAATCTTGACCCTCAAGATGTTAATAGCAGGTGTAAACAGGGTCTGTGATTAATGAGGGTGGACAAGTAAACCCAGAAAAAAAACGTGTTATATTGTATCTCCTATATTGTTTTGTTAACACTACACCAAAGTTGGTTCTTTAGCACTTTACTGGATCTTAAAGGGAAAGTTTACCAAAAATTAAAAATACTTGATGTTGAATCATGTTGTTCCAACTGCGAATGGCTTGCTTTGTTTTATGGAACATAAAAAGGCATGTTAAGCAGAGAAATAGGGACTGACAGCTTCAGTCAACATTCACATTCATTTATTAAATAGTCAGCAGTCAATGCAATGTCTCTGAATGGTGATTTTGACGCTCTTTTCTTGGAAAGAATTCTTACTGCAGTCAAACTTATCAGTGTGTAATGGTTTACTTATGTCCTCTAGAGCCTTGTTTGATTATGACATAGCAAAGGACTCCGGCCTTCCCAGTCAGGGACTGAACTTCCGTTTCGGTGACATCCTACATGTCCTGAATGCCTCAGATGAGGAGTGGTGGCAGGCACAGCATGCGACTCCAGATGGTGAGACAGGCGTCATTCCCAGCAAAAAGAGGTAGGCTCCACCCCATGAGACGAGAGCTTAACTTTACCACGACTGACACAGTTTAATGCCTTATTACCCACAGCTCATAGTCTTTCCTCTGTACTAATCTAAATTAGAGATTAGCACACATAAATTGACAATGACAATGGCAATGGCAGAAGTTTTCATACTTGACATTGTACTTAGAATTAGATTTGTAACCCTTATCTTCTGGGATTAATTATGTTAATAATTAATTATGTGAAAAAAACATTTACTGAATTGATACAGGCACAGGCAAACACCACTCAAAATGGCACAAACTATTCCTCTGGAAGAATTCCTAAACAATCTAATCTTCTTTTGTCTTATTTTTCTTTTTCTAGTCTTATTTTTAATTTCTCCCAGTGTTATTTCCCTAGTCTTTCACGCATAAGTGAAAGATACTCAACATATCAGAAAGTACCACAGTTCCTACAACATCCTCATGCAAAGTGAGCATGATAAAATGCTACACATTCATAAGCACTATTGGAGCACTTCAGTTCTACTCTAATTTTGTTAAGGTCACGAGTCATCTGATTTTTAAAGTCCAATTAGAGCCTGACTTTATAGTGCTGATGTGTTATGCTGTGAGAGTCTCTCTCCACCAGACCGTACGCAATGATAATTGACTTCTCGCCTTGTTCTAAAAATTTGCCTCTCTTGTCTCCTCACTCCTGACGCTTGTGAACTCGTAGGTCTTGACGCAGATGGGGCAGACAGTGCTGTATTCTTAGAAACAAGTCAGAATTCCTGTATATGAATGTCTCTGTGAATAATTCTGTATATTTTAAAGAGATCTGCGAAGACTAGGTTGCATTTATTAGTCATCCAAAGACTGATTAGTGAGGTTTTTAGATCAGTGGTTCTCAACTCGTGGGTCACAACCCATAAATGCTAATAAAACTAGGCAGATGCTAACTTGAGCAGGTTGTGTGACATCCCATTATTTCTTGAAACATCTCATCTCACTATCTTTATCTTTGCAAAAAAACGGTTTGTCAAAATTTTTGATTTCCTATGTCTCTTAGTGTAATTCTTTTATATTTAGCTTTCAGAATATAGAAACCAGGGCAGTTGTAATGTATCAGTGGTCAAATACTGGCACTAGAGGGTCTGTCCTTGTCCTCTTTAGGGTGGAGAGAAAAGAGCGTGCCAGATTAAAGACTGTCAAGTTCAACTCCAAGACTCCAGACAAAGCGGTAAGTGCTCAAATATTTAGCATGTGTGGCATGATACAAATACACTTGCAAAACTGACACAGCAGCATAAACTAATGAACTATAAACTGTTGTGTGTAAAAATGTCCTTTTGCTTGTTTGTATTTTGGAGTCATGCCACTGACATGATCAAGTTTAATCTTTTGACAGAGAACAGAAAACTTTATGAATAAGCCTTGTAGCCTAATTGAAAAACATTGTTATATTATGCTATTTTTAGAAGAGTGCTAACAAGATTTTGTCGCACTTCTGTGGTGTGACAATTTAAAAGCCAAAACTGTTCTCACATAGGACTACTAACAGCTGCTAACAACTCTTGAGCAAATTGTGTGTCTAAGATTAAGTGATTGATCGTTGTTCATAAACGAGGTGCATGTTTAAAAGTTTCTGTCTGTGAAGTTAATTCAAATCTCTTTTTACTCTGTGCTAATCCCGTATGTTCACAAGACTCTTCCATGAGAGGATTCCTAATAGCATGTGACAATGACTCTTTAGGTCTGTGCTGCACAGTTCTATATAGCGGACATCTCCTATACCGAATCAATCCATTCAAATCCTCTTTGACTGTCTTAGAATTTCAACTGCATTCACTGAGGCAGCATGAGTGCATTTATACACTTACATATACAGTGATGTATACGCTTGCCATTGATGTGAATCTGCTCCTCACCTGGCTTACTGCACTTTTCTTGTGCGGTACTCAGAAATCCATGTATGTATCTTTTATATCCAGACACTGCAAATTGCCTTGATCAGTGCCTATTAACACTTCAAAAATGACTGACTTTCATCAGAAAGCTCATTTTGGAAGCTGGTGTGATAGCTGCATGCCTTCGCGTTTGTTGAGAGCCTGCTGTCTTATACGTGTTAACCGTGATTGTGGGATCTCCTTGGTTGTGTTTATCTGGTGGTTAGTCACTCCTCATAATCTCAACTGCATCTGTTGCCATCTCCAAACCAAAATGTTGGTTCATACCAATTTAGAAACATTTTTTGGTCATTTTAGCATTATTTTGTTGGTAGGTGATGGCCACAGAATCACTGACATGGGCATCTGTTGAAGGGATACTTCACCCAAAAATGAAAATTCTTCCATTATTTACTCACCCTCATGTCATTCCAAACCTGTATGACAATAAAACAAAGATACCTTGAAGTATGTTGGTAACCAAACAACAGTGGTACCCATTGACTTACATGGTATCAACACAAAACCACTGAGACATTTCTCAAAATATCTTCTTTTGGGTTGCACAGAAAAAAGCCACATAGGTTTGAAAGGACATGAGGGTGAGTAAATGATGGAAATTTTTCATTATTGGGTGGACTGTATCTGTAAGTTGGGCATTTGTTCACCCAACACCATTCCATCTGTTTTTCCTTTTTTTGTTCTTTTCCACCCCCCCACCCCTTCCTTCTCAGCAGTCATTCAATGACAAGCGTAAAAAGAGCCTCTTTTCACGAAAATTCACTTTCTACAAGAACAAGGACACCAGCGAGCAGGAAACGAGCGATGTGGACCGTAAGTACATTAGTTGTGGACACTGAGCAGTACAGGACAGGGTAGCGTCACGCAGGTACACCCGACACACCGCTGGACAAAACTCCTGCACATGCAGCAAACTTAAATGCGTTCCATGGCATCAAATTAAATGATGTAATGATGGTGAAATAATGTATGGACGACATTTGGTGTGTTGTACATTAACCAGATGATCTGCGTTTGTTGCACTGCAGGGGGTTTGTTCAATGGTAAAACCAGATATGTTGTTCTAGTATTCATTGTTATTTTTGTGGTTTTCTCCTGGTTTTCTCTCTGCTGACTGCTCAACAGGACCTGAGTGACGACAAAGCCTTGAGTAAGTCCAAAAAGGCTACAGCAGATCCTACCCCCCCCTCACTGGCCTCATCCAGACTCACATCATCCCTTAGAAATGACCATGAAGAATAGTTGGTTTCCCATGTGTCTGGAACCTGTTTTGTCTAGATGGATATTAAACCTCTAAACAGAGTGTATGACAAGATGCAAGCCTGTGGTTCATGGTTCTGCTTCTCTTAACAGTTGTATTATAAAGGCATTGCACCTTTGAGTGGGGCATACTATTACTCATACTTTGGGTTAGGGATTTAAACATTTTTTAACCCCTAACACTAAGTATTATATTTTTGCATGTAACTTGTCCTTTTTCTCTCTAAATTACTAAGCAGTCAGACTTTTTGTGAATGATTAAAACGAGTGAATAAAATCCCATAGGCTTACACTTAAGCACACAAACTTATGCCATATTTAGGGACCACCAGAATTGAAATAATTTGGGGCTCTTTTGACTTTAACACTCCACTGCATAGCAATGCCCTGGAAACCACCCAAAACAACCCAAACATTGTACCAATGAGTTTTATACTGCCATGAACCACTCACATTTTCTCCAGAAGATGCAAAAATCTAGTTACCGCTACAGTTCTGCATTTGGAGAAGTCGCCAAGTGTCTTTTTAATGTTGAATGGATTCCGCACAAACATGTAATGTCTTAGTTAAAACAGCATACTGCATATGCAATGAAAGCAATTTAGCATCTTCCATGACTGTTTAGTATGTGTCGTTTTTTTGACTGCTGTACTTAGAAACCTTTAGGTGTTTGAGTGCAGCCCCTCTCTGTCCATCAAGGTTCAAAGCACAATGACTGTGTTAAGAACAAACTGGAAGACTTTTTACGTGCAGTCACACAATTTAAAAGATTTCATACAGATGAGACATCTAAACACACTTGTGTTGAAGTAACATCAAGCAATTTAATGAGAACCCCATATAGCCTGTTTCTTAACACTGCCATCTGCTGGTGATTTTCTTGGTGTTGCATCTGCACTGTGTGTGTTTGTGTTGGTGGTGTTTATTCCCCCCTTTCTATGGTTTCAGAGCATGTAACTTCTAATGCCAGCGACAGTGAGAGTAGTTACCGTAAGTGTGTGTTCCCTTTTATTTCCTTTCATTATCGTCCTCTAATTTCATTGTGTCTTTAAACATTATAGGTTTGAATATTTAATTCCCTCTCTGTTACTTCAACAAAAACTTTCCTTTTGTGCAATATGCACATGCATTTACACACAATTTTGGATTATTAATGTTTTAATCTTCCAAAACAGAACATAAGGTAAAGATAACAAAGTAAAGCAATACTTTTTTATCTAATGCTGCATGCTCTCAGTCTGAATATTGAATATTGATATATTATTGTATATTGAGAGACTACTGTTCTTAGGAGCAGCATGTAGTAAAGCCAGTAACTGTTTCACTGGGTGACTAAATAAAAAAGAGGTGTAATGGATACGAAAAACAACACTACCTAATTTCAGTTCCATAGATTTTGTTTGTGTTTATAAGGCCAAGTTGATCATTAATTTTAATAATTGCTTTCTATTAAGTAGCGCATGTAATTCTTAATGTTACAATTAATGAATGAGTTTTTTTAAATAGCAGAATTGTATCTGCATGATTGTGCATTTGTGCTGGTTCAGCTGGTTCAGTTCTCTCTTAAATAGAAAGTGTATAATTTTTTTATGAACTTTTGCACCATTGGTTGAACCTCCATTAGCTCTACCAATGGTGACATTTTGGGGTGGGGTTATCTATTTGTCCAACAAATTGAAGACAAGGGAGTGTCTGGGAACCCTGCTTAGAAATAGTCATTTTTGCAGATCTGTGTAGATGACACTAGTGCAGAAATGACACACTTCACCTTTAGCTGTCTTTAAATATGTAGTACATAAGGATATTTAAACTTACTTCAGTGTTTTGTCTTTACTAGGTGGACAAGAAGAATATGTTATTTCTTATGAGACAGTCACGCAACAGGAAGGTGAGTGTCTTGTAGCAAATATCATGTTGCCAGTATGTTGTGGTAAGTTAATATTTAACACCCAATACCTACTCTTATACGGATACTCTTGATTGTAAGTATGATTTTAAAGTTAGTACATTGTGGTTTGCAGTGAATTATACTCGTCCAGTCATTATTCTTGGACCAATGAAAGACAGAATCAACGATGATCTGATCTCAGAGTTTCCTGACAAGTTTGGATCATGTGTTCCCCGTGAGTACCTAACTAGCAGTCCACTAATACCTCATAAATCATAAATGCTGTCTTCATTATCTGAGGTTGATACTGTTGTTTTTGACTAGACACGACTAGACCAAAGCGAGACTATGAGTTTGATGGCAGAGACTACCATTTTGTTATATCGCGGGAGCAAATGGAAAAAGACATTCAGGATCATAAGTTCATCGAGGCCGGTCAATATAACAACCATTTATATGGGACGAGTGTGCAGTCGGTACGAGAAGTTGCAGAAAAGGTAAGCAAGTTCTAAGGAAGTAATAAAGAAATATATGGCTGTAATAAAAAAGCATTTTCTTTGTGTGAGTGTTAGTTATGACCTTTAGATTTGCATCCTGTGCTATTTTTTGGATGACAGTCTCTTTCCATTCATCTTTAAGGGCAAGCACTGCATACTGGATGTCTCGGGCAACGCCATCAAACGACTTCAGTTAGCACAGCTGCACCCCATTGCTGTGTTTGTGAAACCAAAATCGGTGGAGAATATTTTGTATGTTATTTTTCATATATGATTACATACAGTTGATTTCCTAGGGAATAAACTGAAGATTTTGAGGTTTTTGAGTGTGGGACTTAATGAATTGCTATTTAAAAAAAAATAAGAAATTCAGGATTATGCTCTGTTTGTAGTTCTCTAAGCAAACTTTAAGAAATTTTGTGACAGAGCGTGTTAACTGCTTTATACAAAAGATCAGATGTCTTTGCTTCTATAGAAACACCAAGATCAGTTTAAAACTGTTTTCAAAATCTTCAGTTTAGCTTTTCACAATACATCTGCTTATATAAATACAAATACATTTTGAAAATGCAAATTAAAAGTGTTTTTATAAGGGAACCCTTTTATATGCCTCATTATATATTACCTGCTGTTGTACCAGAGGCTCCACAGACACACAACAGATGCTAAGCTTGATAGTTGTAAAGTGATTGGCTGTGAAATGGTCCTCTGTATGCTCCTCAGAGAGATGAATAAGAGATTTCTGGAGGAACAAGCCAGGAAGACATATGACCGAGCCATGAAGCTGGAGCAGGAATTCCTTGAGAACTTCACCGGTAAGAACAGAGTGTTTTCAAAACAGGAATTTTGAGTTTTTCTCAAAAGGAAAGGCTTTTCTTATTTGTGATACGTATATTCAAGACCATGTACAATTCAAGACCTGTACCGTGATCATGAGTCATGATTTTACAGAAAAAGACAAGTTCGATTTCATATTTACAAGAAAGAAATATTTAAATTTTCCAAGTGTTTAGCCTCAAGTGTTTTCAGATTTTTGGAAAAAGATTTTGAGGGTTTTTTTAATGTTGATGTTACATTTTTCACATAACATAATTGTTAAACAAACAAAGTAAGTACATTAGTACATTCACAAATAATTACATAAGTACATTCCCAAAAAAAGAGCAAAACGTCTTGCTTGACTAAAGTGAGTTATTTGCCATCCATATAAGTAAACATCTGAACATTTATTAGAACTACATATCTTTTGAGATACTGTATGATAATGGCTTATAAACATAACTGCACCTTTTCTCTCTTTCAGCCATTGTACAGGGGGACACACTGGAAGAGATCTACAACCAGGTTAAACAAATCATCGAGGAGCAGTCTGGACCATACATCTGGGTCCCAGCCAAAGAGAAATTGTGAGATGGCTGGAGACATAAAAACCCTTCTTTAAACTTTTTTGGATTATTGTTTTCTTTCTGTATTATTTTTTTATACTAACCTGGCCTGCTGCTTGCATTGGCTTTCTGACCCCCAAGCATAGGAAATACATGATTTTATGGGCTTGGGCTCTTGGTGGTTTTTCCAGCCACCTGTTTCTTATGCCTCTCTGTGAGACTGCTGTCTAGAACTCGCATCCCAATCTCCGCATTCATCCTCCCGCAGGAGGAGAAATGTCTGACCTGCGGTTTTCTTGGACAGATTATATGGTAAAGATTCCTTAATGTTTAAGGGAGGTGACTTACTCAAAGGCAAAAAATGAGTTAATGCATCATATACATTTTAATTTGTTTGTTTTCCCTAATATGACCCAAGGTTATTGCTTTTATGTTTCTCTGCACTCTGAAAAGATGAGAGGCAACACTTTGCACGTTTCAGCTTTACAAGCATGTTTTGGACTATTATTTTATCTGTTAACATATGTTCTTATGGTTTTGTCTGACAGATTTGAGCTACATGAATTACACCTTATTTTGTTTTGCTCTTGTTTGACTTTTGTTTTCATCTGTCTTGAAAGATCAAGCAGCCTACTCGCTCATCACAAAAAGTGCACAAAAAGGAAAAAACATTTGGCACAAAATTCTTTTTAGAATAAATGTCTATTTGTCTTAAAGATCTCTGTACATTGAATCAAGGTGCATATGAGAGTAGCTTTTAGGAACGGTAAAAATGGAACAGCTTACAATTATCTTTATGTTTTGAATCCAGGTGATGACATATTCTTACTTAAAGAAACAGCAATGCAAATAAGAGAGTATAAATTGTAATGTATATTCAACCCTCAGTATACTGCCTATTTTGTTATAATAAAAGTCTATATTGAGCTTTAATTAAACTACACGTACGGGAATTATTTTCTTTATAATGTCATACATACATGCATATGAGTGTTTTCATATGTGTATGTATATAAAAGTAAATATAAATGGATATATATTTTCTTTCATTTTAATCACCATTTCTTTTGTTGCTCTTGGTTGGGTTTTTTTGCAGGACGATGTAAAACTCACGCCTGCAGTTTTGTAGTTGTCAGCCCTCTTTCCTATGTAGTTATGTCATATTTACTTTCTCATGTGACATGCATGATTTCTACAAGCAACAGTCTTTAACGCGTTAAATAGGAGTGATAAGCAGGAGTTTTTTCTTTTTCAACACAGGTTGTGAAAATGTCAGAGTTAGCATGATTTGTAAACGCTAGAGGCAAGCAGATTCTTGCCTCCATGTTTGTGAACTTGTTGATTGCCCATAGCTGAAGAGAGATCCGCTTTGCCACTCTCTAAAGCAAGCCTTTAATTCTCCACCAGGGGGCGCTGACAGCGCTTTCTTTTCGTTAAGTTACTCGGAGATGATTGTTTTCTAAAAGATTGCTTCTCTAACTTGTCACAGTGGCTTTCTAACACATTTTTGACTGGATTATGTAAATAATCTGACAACTTGATTCATTCCATTTGTCAGAGGAGAACAGCTAATAAATTTTCTTTTTTCTCATACATGGTGTTTATGAATGTATCATTATCATATAGTTATCAATAGTTACATTTATATATATTTATATTTATATTTATATATATATATATATATATATATATATATATATATATATAGAGAGAGAGAGAGAGAGAGAGAGAGAGAGAGAGAGAGAGAGAGAGAGAGGGGATGATGGATGGATGGATTGATGGACAGATATGCAAATAAGGTCATTTAATTCTTTAAGTCTTAAAACAATAAGGGAAAAACTTCTGTTTTGTCTAAAAATGATAAAGAATTGATGATTCTGTAAATGATGATCTGACGGTCTTAAAACATGTTTTCATTCTGTTGTAAGACAATAATTGCTTGGTCAGTACTGAGAATGATGAATTATGTATTAAAGAACAACATCTGGAAGGCATTATCTCATGGATAAGACACAGTCTGTCTCTTTACTGCTGCTCTGAGCAGTTTGTTCTAGGCCTGTGAAGTGATGGCCCTACATCTCAGTAAAACTAATCTGTAGGACAGTCACTTACCTTTGGGGGAAACTGCATTGCAGCTGCATTGATTTATTAGTTCATTGAATAAATAATTGTTTTCATTATTTTGAACAATTTATAATTGACACATACTCATTCCCTGAACTCCAGGCAGTCAAAACAGAAGAACTGCAGCTTGTAATGTTGCAGACATTTTTGTTTATTATTATTATTATTATTATTTTTACCTGGGTTTTGTGACACGGACTATCCTGTGAGAGGACCGTGTTTTTCCTCTTATGGAAAGGTGGAGTTTGAAGAATGAAAGACTTCTCTGTTTGAACCTTGGACCTCCGCCCGTCTCTTGGACGTGTCATTTTAAGCCTAGGCAAAACCTCCTGCCTAGTCATTACATTACATTACAGTCTATAAATCTTAAAGGCGACCTTGATATATCAAAACCTTTAAAGATAAAGACAGTCCCCATATCGCAGGGCTGGCCTGTGTCTTGGACTTTGAAACAAACTCTCTTCTGTAACCCCAAGATGGACACTTTGGCTGTGCTGCGTATTCTGCTTGCCGTAACGCATTATGGTAAGAGAAGTGAATATTAAAGATCAACATTATTTCCACCTTTATAACAGTGTTTTATCAGAGTTATGAATATGATAAATTACATCGTGCAGTGTTAGGACAGAGTACGGTAAGATGGTGCACTATTTCGCCCGCGGAGGAGTCCAAATGCAAAGCCATGGCTCAAACCTTCACCAGCGCGGCCATTAGGCCAACACTGCGCTGCGTCCCCGTCTCATCTAAAGTCGAGTGCGCTCAAAAGCTCACTGTAAGTATCGCACCATTCATTGTTTCGCATTAATTCATGTTTTGTTAGCGCAATATTTAATGAACAGATTGTCTACCGGTTGGGAATACAATGTAGACAATTAGGGTTATTTATTTGTTGATGCAGGTATCTTATAACAAATGATAAAAATGTTTCTGTGCTCAAACAACTTTAAAATTGTTGTTTTCGTTTACAAAAGTGCAATTAAGTTACAAGTGGTCAAGCCCTGAGGACCCCTACTGTTACTGTTCATTTTCTGCCATAATATTCTGCTACTTTGTCTTTTGCTCTTGGAGTCTATGGCAGTCCTTACTATATTTATTATTGCTGTTGTTGTTGTTAACAATGTATAAAGGCTTAAATTATTAATTTACAATTGTGGTGAATTTGCCCTTTGACAGAAAAATGAGGTTGATGCATTTTCTGCAAGTGTTAAAGAAATATATGACATTGGCAAGCAAGCCCAGTTCAAAATTGCAGCCGGAGAGTCTGGAGCAGATGGTATGTTATTCTTCTCATGGCATTATTATCACTGTGACTGTAGATACTAGATAATGCTCACTGTACCTCTTGACTGTACAGTAAAAACATAATAATGTAATCAACAGCATAATTGTTGATTATTAACAGTTTATATCTATATCTGTATTTGTGTATAACTAGCCTATATGATCAAAGTTTATTATGAACTTATTGATTTTTGACTGCCTCTTTTATATGAAATTTATAAGAGAAAATCTTTTTAGATCAACTAATGCAAAGTCATTTTTTTTGTCCTAATGATCACAGGAAAAGGAATAACCTACTATGGCGTTGCGGTGGTAAAAAGGACAAATTCAGCCATCAGCATCAACAATCTAAAGGGGAAGAAGTCTTGTCATACAGGCAAGCACCGCACAGCTGGCTGGAACATCCCTGTAGGGTATTTGATTGACAGTGGAAAGATGTCTGCAATGGGATGTGATATCTCTCAAGGTACGTCATTGCTGTTGGTGTAGCACATCTAAAGCAATCAAAATTGATTTTGCTGTTATCAGATGGAATGGAATCTTCTATTGGCTTCTAGGGGTCGCTGATTTCTTTAATGCCAGCTGTGTCCCGGGGGCCCATTCTGACCCGGCGTCTCTGTGTGAGCTGTGTGTGGGAGATGGGACAGGAAAATATAAGTGTGACGAAACCATTAATGAGAGATACTACTCATATAATGGAGCATTCAGGTACCATATATAATGGTAATCACGTTAAATACCAAATAATACCAAAATCAAATTTAAGTGATGCTGTATTTTCACTGCATTGATAGTATGAAATTTTAAGGGTGTCATTTAGCTGTGTTTTGGGTTTCACAGGTGCTTGGTTGTAGGTGCAGGAGATGTTGCGTTTGTGAAGCACACCACTGTAGGCGAGAACACTGACGGTACATTTAGGCCTCTTAAAGAGACATTTCCTGCTTTCATGAAATGTGGACAGCACAGTGGAAAAGTTTCTTTTGTAGAAAGCAGAATAAGAGACTGTTTATGAAGTTGTTTGAATTAAAACCATAAAGCTTTCAACTTGTG
The DNA here is from genome assembly GCA_036877525.1 of Chromobotia macracanthus. Classification (NCBI taxonomy): domain Eukaryota; kingdom Metazoa; phylum Chordata; class Actinopteri; order Cypriniformes; family Botiidae; genus Chromobotia; species Chromobotia macracanthus. The sequence goes on along the minus strand of JAZGTH010000062.1, from coordinate 5,045,738 downwards.
TCTTAGGTCAGGGGGACCCATGGGCTCAGGGGCTTCACTCAGACGACTATCAGCTTCTATGTCGGGACGGCACTCGTAGTTCAGTCAGAGATTACGAGAAATGCCATCTGGCCAGAGTTCCATCCAGGGGAATTGTGGTCCACAATAACATCAGCAGTTCGGTGGTTTACAACATGTTGCGTGAGGGACTGGTAAGATTCTTCACTAGTACTGCACTTTTTAGAAATAAATGTGTGTGTTTGGATTTGTTAATAAAAGTGTACATTTAAATGATTATTTATTTAATTTGTACTTCCTGTTTGCTTTACGCGTGTGTGGTTCTCTTTAGCAAAAGTCCGGGTTCTCCATGTTCTCCTCAGCATCATTTGGCGGGACAGATCTGTTGTTTAGTGACGCATCAACAACATTTATCCAAACTGGAAATGAAAACTATATTGAGTGGATGGGCCGAAGATACTATGACATACTTAAAGCTATAGACTGTTCTGAGTCGGGTATAAATAATTGCATCTTTATTAAACAATCAAAGAATCTTTATTTTGTATGTATAACGTGTATCTCTCTGTCACGTGTGGGTGTGGGTGTAGATGTTCCTTCTTTTCTTCGCTGGTGTGTCCTGTCTCATGGAGAACAACAAAAATGTGCAGACATGGCTGTGGCTTTCAACAGCAAAAAGTTGATTCCCCAGATTAAGTGCATCTATGGCACATCTGCAGAGGATTGTATGAAGAAAATTAAAGTATGCAAATCACAAATTCTTTTAAGTCTTTTAAAAGATAAATTGACCCAAAAATGAAAATCGTTAGCTACCTACCTACCTATTATTCCAAACCCCCAAATACATTTTTCTGTGAAAACTTTATTTTCATTAGGTGGATAAAATTAGCCAGTATTATTCAAAAATTAAATATTTGTGTTTTATAGAAAAAAGACCATTTAAACAGGATTGCAACAACATGAAACATAATTTTAGTTTTTGGTAAACTATGCTGTAAAGTACTCATTTTTCTTGTAGAACAAGGAAGCAGATGCCATTACTCTTGATGGAGGCTACATCTACACAGCAGGCAAGAGTTTTGGTCTGATACCTGCTGCTGGAGAAAGCTATACAGGTTAGAGCCATAAACTGACAGTACTGTGCAGTATGTACTGGTTTAACCTAACCTGGCACACTTTTAAATACTGTTTCTATACAAATGTGTTTGTATATAGTACTATTTGGGAAATTCATTTGTGCCTGAGAGTGATTTTTAGTGATATAGTGAAAAAATGTCAGCTGTTTAATTTCTAACTAATGATTCATTCTAATGACATTTGACAAGCCACTGTGACTCTTTGTGTTGTAGGAGACACTGACGGCAGTATTTATTATGCTGTTGCTGTGTTAAGGAAGAGTAACAACAACATCCAGAGCTTTAGTGACCTCAAGGGCAGGAGCTCTTGTCACACAGGTTACGGCAGGACTGCAGGCTGGAACATTCCCGTCAGTTTGCTTATAGAAAAAGGCTTTATCAGACCACAGAAATGTGAAGTAGCTCAAGGTACAGTAGAATTATGTAATTCATATATGTGTGGTCTAAAAGTTTGAGATCAGATTGAAAATCTAGGTTGTTTCTAGAAAGTCTAAGTTAATAAATTTACTGTAACATTTTAGCACTATATAAATGTAATAAAAAAGAAAAATATGTAATATTACACAGTAACTATTTTACAGGGTCTTTTACATTACATATACTTACTATAATAGTAAGTAATAATAATAATAACAGTACATTGTGCATAATTACATGCAACTAATCATAACCCTGTAGTAAGCACCGGGAATAAATTAACACTATTCATATTACTGCTTGTAGAAATAATAAATGTAATTACACTGTCACAAGGACACCTCAAAAAAGTGTAACTGATTACATAATTTCTAGATCACTACTTGTGACTTTGCCCATTTAAACTTCTTTAGAGTATTTTACAGATACAGATAAAATACTAGTTTTTAAAATATTTCTGTTTAATTTCTCACTTAAGTTGTTATTTGTTAAATATTAATAAAAATTTTGAAACATTAGAACAGATTAATGGTGTATATTATTCTGCTGCACTCTGCATTCTCTTTCAGCTGCTGGGGAATTTTTCCAGTCATCCTGCGTACCTGGAGCTAATCAGCCTGGTTTCCCCAATAACCTGTGTGAGCAGTGCATCGGAGACTCCAGTGGTCAAAACAAGTGTGATAAAGGCAAGGACCTGTACGATGGCTACAATGGAGCCTTCAGGTAAGTACACATCTGAAAGATTTTGTGCACATTTTTTTATTTTACAAATTCAGCACCTGAAAACTTTGTTTCCTCTCCTTTGTGTTAATAACATTGTCTAACATTGAGGTAACATTGTGTACATTTATATTACCAGGTGTCTTGTTGAAGGTCATGGTGATGTGGCCTTTATTAAACATTCCACTGTATTCCAGAACACAGATGGTAACAAACCTTAATTCTGTTTCTTTAAGCCATTTTCACTCAAAAAACATTGGGCATTTTATTGTGTATATGATATAATACAAGCTGCCAATTACTTTGTCTCTCACGTCACTCTTATGTTATTTGCAGGAAAAAATACAGAATCGTGGGCGGTACATCTGGATTCTCGTGAATTTCAGTTGCTCTGTTCTGATTCTCGTGCTGAAGTCACTCAATTTGGTAGGTGCAACCTGGCTCGTGTTCCCTCCCACGCTGTTATGGTACGACCCGATACCAACCACCATGTCATCTTTGGCCTTTTGGACAAAGCCCAGGTACTGTAGCACACAGATAACTCCAGAAAGCTTTTGTCAGTGTGTAATATGAAGTTAAATATTAGTTAAATGTCTTATATTAAAACTTTTTGGTTTGAATTTCAGAAATTTTTTGGAGTTAACTCTGCCTCAGGCTTCAAGATGTTTGAATCTAAAGCATATGAGGGATCAGACCTGATTTTCAAGGACTCAACCATCACTTTAATTGGTGTAGGGGAGAGAAAGACTTATGAGGAGTGGCTTGGTAAAAGCTACCTGGACTCAGTGGTAGCCATGGAGTGTTCAGCTTCTTCAACAGGTACCATCAGTTTGGAAATATGTTTTTGTTCTTATAACATCTAGGTCTGGCCACAAAATCTCATATAATACTAACTTACAGTATATAATAGTAACTTTAGTAATAGTAACTTTCTCCACTTTGTGTACGTGTTTGTATACATAGTAACTTTCTCCACTTTCGTACATTTTCGTCTCTCCCTCTCCAGTGTTTTCCTCATACTCAGTGTTCCTGATGGCCATTGTGAGCTCCCTGGTGTGTCTGATGACTTTGTAGCAGGTCTGCCAGCCAAAGCAGAGGCTCATGAGAATGTCACTCTTCCCCTGGCCTTTACCCGTACCAATATTTCTAGTATTTCAGTGGTTCAATTTATAAACCAGCTTTAAAATGTTAATATAAGCAGCAATGCACTTTTCATCCACTTTTTTCTGATTGGAATATACAATACATATACATTTGATTTATTTACGGGTGTTTTAAATTAGCTAATACACTAAGCAAGCAGTAGGCTAAATTCTTCTTTTAACCAGAGTCCTAAGAACTGTTTTTAACCGTCTGCACTAGTTCTTTTACTTTGCTGAGAGCAATAGCCATATCAGTGCATATGCCTTGCCTGTTACATATTTATTGCACGTTGTTTATTGCAGCTTTTTTTTTAAAAAACTAGCATTTATTATTTTTGAACTACTTGAAGGCACATGCCATATCAGGGAATATGCTGTGTCTAGCACTTTGCTCTTTGACATATGTAAACCAGGGCTACTCTATGTTTTTGAATACAGTATGCGATGGATTTATACTGCTGAATAGATTAAATTGAAATGGTTGTTTTTCTTTTGCATTCTCCCCAGGCTGAAAGCAGTGGTTATTTTCTTTATTATTAGTATTGTTCTTTGTTTTTGTATTCACAAATCAGCAGCATATTGTGCTCATATATTTCGAATTCAAAATAACCAACCTGATAAGCAGTCAGTGATATCCAAGACCTTGAATTGTGAAACAGTGAGCAAAGCATTACTTTCATGTCTAAAGGGAATACATGCACAGTTTGTTCTGTTGCAATGTCCACTACAAACCCTCTAATTTCTTAATGTCAAACTGTACTAATTAAGATGACAATTTACTTGCCTGTTTCAAACTCCATAAATGAAAGGTTTGGGAAATACAGAATATTTGATTTAGGTAGATTTCTACATTACAGAATAATCATTGATATGTTTAATTCCATAGTCTGTTGTATATTTTACAAAATTTAGTTACAAACAAATGGGGCCTTTGTCCAAAACCCTGTAACTGCAGCTGTTCTAGATTAATTTAATCTTGCATCACTTCTCACTGGACTTTGTCTATAGATTAGATCATAAATCTTTCCTTTGACTTGCTTTGTTTTCACTGCAGTGTGCAATTTTGATGTCTGTGTCATTAGATTGAACTTCACTGTTTTTCTGTTCAATTTGACGTGTTCCTATGAGCGATTTATTTCTATATGTTGTCCAGATACCATATCAGTGTATATGTGCTGACACATTAATGTCTTGCATGAATGCTTGCTCCGTTGCATTTTTTCAATGCAATGATGATCCACATGTAACTAATATTTAGTTGCCAGGCCAGTGTGTCTGCTCAAGTATTACCACATATTGCCCACATGGTCATTTCTTCTCTTTTGGAATAAACAAGCATCAAGAAATATGTTTCTGCTACTGTGTGGTCACTATGAGCGCTGTTAGGCGTTCATATTAAACAAATTGCTGCATTATTATAAAGATGTCCAAGATTCAGTTTTTAAAACAAATGAGGTCAAGTTGGGATAAACTTCAGTAACATCATTATCACATAAAATAAATGGAAAAGCACATGACATTTGGTTTATTGAAGCCTCAATGCTTGTATTACAGCTGTTGTCTGTGCTTGCTTTTAAAACTTCTCATCCAGTCCTGCAGGGGGCGATAAAGCGCCTACTAGCTGGTTTTCGCAGCCGCCACAAAACATAGAAGTTGACTGCCCAACATCTCCGCCGTGTTCACGTTTACAGGTGTTTTAAATCCGTTTTCAGCCCTTTAATGTCTCGATTTAAAAGAGGATCAGAAGTGGACTCCAGAGCCGGATTCAGACAGGAGAAAGAAGACTGTCCGGTCCCGTATGGCTTATTAAAGGCTGCCAGAAAGAGCGGACAGCTCAATCTATCCGGGCGCGGTCTCACCGAAGGTGATCGCTTTCTGCTTATGAGCGAAATCGCGTAAAAAGAAACAATCCTAACTTTGACGATGTGTCTTGGTGGAGAAGTGGACTTCATGGGTTGTAAATGTGCTGGTTTTAGTTCCTCAGAGTGTGTGGAGGCTGAACATAGACACGCCGCAGGAAGCCCAGCAGAACTTGTCGTTTGGAGCTGCAGATCGCTGGTGGGAGCAGACGGATTTGAGCAAACTCCTGCTGTCCTCCAACAAACTTCAGAGCATCTCTGAGGACATCAGACTGCTTCCTGCCCTGGTTGTCCTGGATGTAGGTTTCAGCATATATGCTTTTATCAAATGAGAGCACTTATTATTGTTATATTCTTCCATTTAAAGAAAACACACACTTGTTTTTGCACAGTAAACAGTCTGTATAGTGATTGTAGTAAGACCATGCTGTAGGAAACTGTAGACAACTTGATTTCTGTAAGATCAGAGTAACTACAGTTTGTAAAATCTACACGCTTAGACTGTCTCATTCATATTACATGTTAATTATTGTATGTTATGTTATATAAACTGAGATCACTAGGCTTCAGTTATGTATATAGTATGTATTTTTTCATTTTAAATCATCACAAATAATATTATTGTAGCTTTCTGTTAATGTTTAACAAAATAATATGAAATATCATATAATTATAAATATCATAATTCATTGATATTTGACGTGCCCTTCTTTTGCTTGAATGACAGCATGCAAGTCCGTGTTTCTCAGTGTGCTCTTAGATTTTTGAACCCACGTGTTTTAAGGTTATTAGTTAAAATCCAAATAAATGCAGTAGTTACTTTAGTTAGTAATTAGGAACGTTTAGTAATCTACTTTAGCCAACAAAAGACAGAAAATTAATTTTGGTGCTTTTTTCTCAGATTCATGACAATCAGCTCGGCTCACTGCCAGAGTCTATTGGAGAACTAGAGCAACTGCAGAAGCTCATATTGAGGTATTATTTCATCTACACAAAGCATATTTCACTATTATGATGATACAGTAGATGTAGTTGCCTGTGTCTGATATGGTTCTCCCTGCAGTCACAATAAACTAACAGAATTGCCAAGCAGTCTCTGGAGACTCACAAATCTACGATGTCTCCATCTGCAACAGAACCAGATGGAACGGCTTCCACAGGATTTAGGGCAGCTGATTAATTTAGATGATCTTGTAAGTGATTGTGATCTTTTGTCCATGACCAGCAACAAATTATGGCCTGTAACTCAACATAATGCTGCTCCAAATCTGCTTCTAAGTTCTTCGCTTAGTGATATGTTTCCATTAAGATAGGTCTGTATGAAATGAACCACAAATGTTTGTTTAATTGTTATTTGCAGAATCTAAAATGATGTTTTAAATGATGTCAAGTGGAATATGAGTAATTCACTTTTATTCATTATTTCCTGCGGTTCTTTCACATTCTTTCCATTATCAGGATCTCTCCAGCAATCAATTAACAGATATTCCAGAAACCCTGGCAAACCTGACCAGTCTTGTGAAGCTGGATTTGTCCTGCAACAGGTTAAAGAGTCTCCCTCCTGCAATCAGTGAAATGAAAAGTGAGTTTTCACATCAACAAATTGGATGTTCAGTAAACAGCTGGTCAATATCGCAAAATAAACCAAGGCAGGGTCATCTTGAATCACCTTGGAGTTTATTTTATAATAACAACCTGCAACTTGTGTATATTATCCTGCGCATTACACTACTTGCCGTGTAAGTAATAGGACACAAAATTATTGATTACAAATGCACTGTTTTATGAGTTATTTTGTGAGACAGTAGCAGCAGTAAAGTAGTATTCTGATATCACTTAACGCAGTTCAGTGTTCCGATTACACTGAATCTTCGGATATGTACTGGCTTTTGAGGAACAGCAAATTGTTGAATGGCATGACTGACCAATCAGAATTGTGCAATTCAGAAACCCAAGTAATAATCCTGTTTGATTAACCACTGAACTCTTCTTTCATTTGTTAAACCTCACAGACCTGAGAATGCTGGAATGCTCTCGAAATCATCTGGAAAGTGTTCCTTCTGTTCTGGCTCAGATGGAGTCTCTGGAGCAGCTTTACCTTCGACACAACAAGTTACGCTTTCTGCCAGAACTACCCAGCTGCAAAGCCCTCAAGGTAATCCAGGATGTATGGAACCATGGTAGAAACGTGAATTTATTAAAAAAAGAAGCTAACACATAGCTTTTGATGTTTATTAAGGAACTCCACTGTGGGAACAACCAGATTGAGGTATTGGAAGCAGACCATTTGAAGCACTTGAGTGCTCTTAGTTTATTGGAGCTCAGAGATAACAAGGTGAAGAGCCTTCCTGAAGAAATAACTCTACTGCAGGGCCTGGAACGCCTGGATCTTACTAACAATGATGTCAGCAGGTGCTGGACATTTGATGTTCTGTGAATAGCTTCTTGCCCAGCTCCTGGTCACTGAAAATATCTGTGTTGGTACTGTGTTAAATTGAAAACATACCATGCATCCCAAAACTCATATACCCATATTTTATTCACACTAGAACATATACAACATATCAAATGTTGAAAAGCGAGACATTTTACCATTTCGTGGAAAATACTAGCTCATTTTGAATTTGATGGCAGCAACACGAACACGAATTAGGATGCAGCAATACATATATCTTACTTGGCTTCAAATCTGTGACGGTAGCTTGGCTGGTCAAACAAACATAGAAAACTGAATAGACGTCTTTAAGTGTATCTCTTTCTTGTGTGAAACAGCCTGCCCTGTGGACTTGGCACATTACCCAAGCTGAAGTCTTTGTCTTTGGAGGGCAATCCACTGAGGACAATCCGCAGGGACCTTCTGACTGTATGTGCTCTACCTATCACGTCAGCCAAATGGATTTTTCAGTCTTCACTTGCTATTTGTGCTGTTAGATACAGCACTGGAAAAGTCACAAATAGAACGGCTTGAATTACATCAGAAAATCTCTTTACAGAAAGGTACTGGTGAACTTCTAAAATATCTCAGAAGCCGAATACAAGGTACATCTGTAATTTTATGTTTGTACATTATGGTACTCCAGTACGATACAGTCCATCTTTTTTTATTTATTACAGAATGCTCAGTTTGTCATATTTGTTTAAAAAATAGAACAACCTGATGGAAACTTGAATGAGGAGCCAAAAACAGCAATGACACTTCCAAGCCAGGCTAAGATCAATGTCCATGCCATCAAAACATTAAAAACACTGGACTACAGGTACATGGAACGCTATTTCAATTAATGAATCAAATAAACAGTTGATTGTGCGTAATCACATAATGAATCACAATATGTTTGTCAGTGTGGTTTATGTGCTTATAGAGATAAACGTCTTTGGTATTTGGGTTGCATCTTACACTATGAATGCTGCATGTAAATGTAATTGTACTGTGTCCTATACAAATTCTTCATAGACGACTATAGGAGCAGGATTTTATGTACCAGTATTGAACTTTAAAGATGTGCAAGTAAATAAAGTTTTCTTTAGTGAGAAACATGAGGCGTCAATTCCCAATGAGGTGTTTGATGCTGTTGAGGATAGTCCTGTGGCCAGTGTGAACTTCAGCAAAAATCAGTTAACTGCAGTTCCACCCAGGTACACTCTTTACACCTCACAGAAGCATTGTAGCAGATATACATTTCATTCAACAGTTTTGATGGTTAAAATTCTCATCTCTTTTAGAATAACAGAGTTAAAGGACACACTTACAGACATTAATCTTGGGTTTAACAAGCTGACAGCTCTTCCAGTGGAGTTTCCCAAACTGCAGCAGCTGGTACACATAGACCTTAGGTAATACTTAAGATATTTTATTTGCTATTTAAAAATGTAAATTTTAGATTTTTTTTCAGCTAATTTTAAACATCCAGAGGAAGATCCATAGCTTAGTTTACCAAGAATACACAGATGTCATATATTCACAATTTGAAATTCCAGTTTGACACTTTGTTACATAAAATATAAAAGACAGAATGTTATGAATTGACAGCACAGTCATCATTCACTTTTATTCCATCATTTTTCCTTTCAGTAAAGAATGTGACTAAGCTTGTCAGTCTCTTACATTCCCAAGTCAGTCATGTGGTCGTAAAACTGTATTAAGAGTTAAATGACAGACTTCTCACACAAACTGATAACTTTAATATATTACTGTTCAAGGTTCAAGTAAGAGAGCTGTAGATCTTGTGGTTGGTATATAATACAGAGCTGGAGCCTAGTACAAACATCACTTCTGAATTAAATGACTGTTCAGATATTTTGTTCTGATAACTGTTTACCTTAAACCTAAGTCAGATTTATGACAACTGAATAAGTTCTTTCAAGCATGACATCTTACCATGATGTACCACAACATAGAGCACTAATATCTTTTCTTTAGGAACAATCTGTTGATCTCACTTCCAGTGGAGTTGGAAGCCCTAACCAAGCTTCGGAGTATTATATTGTCTTTCAATAGGTAATGTTCCTCAACCTCTCTCATTCCGCATATAAAATGGCTTTAACATATAGACAAATTTAATACAAATACAAATGCTGCAGCATAGCTAGACATGAATGGTATTTTTGATTTTAATAGTTTGTTTTTTAAAGTAAAATAATTATGTGCTGATATCTTGGTAATGCATGGGAAATGATGCTTGGTGTGGTCTGAATCTTTATTGACATTTATTAAGGTTTAAGTCATTCCCAGATGTGTTGTACAACATCCCACCCCTTGAGACTGTTTTAATCAGTAACAATCAAGTTGGAGCCATCGATCCTATTCGACTGAAGAGCCTAAACAGACTGTCTACACTAGATCTGTCCAACAATGATATTATGCAAGTGCCACCAGAACTCGGCAACTGTACCAGTCTGAGGTGAGGATGCTGTTTTCTTGTTATTCCATCCAACTGCACGGGAATTTGTTGCTGCTCAGCTTTGGAATCTATTAGAGCATTGAGAATATAAATTAAATAGATAAATATAAATGTCTGTCTAATGTTAGCTATTGACATCATAATGTTAGCCTGTTAGTTTTAACATGATTGTTTGTTGTGTCTGTGTTTTCAGAGCTCTAATGCTTGATGGGAATCCTTTCCGTAATCCAAGAGCTGCTGTCCTGAGCAAAGGAACGGATGCTCTCCTCGAGTATCTCAGAAGTCGCATTCCGACATAACCTTCACATTTAATGTAATTTCTATCATCACTGTCACACAACAGTGTGTGTGTGCCATAACAATTCGTACCAATTTAAATACCATAAAGTGTGCTACTGTACGTCTCAGTGGAATTACGATTCACACCTCAGACTATATAGAAAAAATAAATTTACAATCAATATCCTGCCACTTATAGCTTACTTGCCAGTCTGGTTTTAAACATGACATTTGATTCACACTACAGAATTTTCTACTGGCATCAATCGTTTGCTTTGTACGGAAACTGACTTACAAACAAAATAAATCAAGACCGTGTTTGTGTATGTTTAAAGACTACATTTCATAATTTCCTCTTTAAAAACATTTGTCAGTGAAACGTTTTGTTATCCAGTATGAAGGCACTATAAAGGTTTTGAGAAGTATAAGGGACCACAAAATGCCCAGCTGTAACAATAGTGACATTTTTATTATTTGTACAATAAAGACTTTGATACATTATTCAAAACAACTCTTAGATACTGAAAAAATTCTGTACTCAAGCCGAAAATGGCTCCAATATTTGCGGAACAGCATAGACTTTATTTTTATATGTTTTAGTTAATTTTTTTAACTAAAATGTATTTTAAATATGTACATATAGCATCTGCAAAATGCATTCTAGACACAGAATATAAGTCAATTACATATTTGCGGTAAAACAGAAAAATTGAAAGGAGAAAACTTGCATGTGCAAATAAATTAATAAATTGTTACTAATTCCTTTTAACTAAATTGAATAATTTATTCTAGATATAATTTTTGCACAAAAATGAAACAGCATTCAAGTTCAGTAAGTCTTAATACTGCAAAAAGCTTTAAGTACATTCACAATCTATTGAAATAATTTAAATATCTCCATTCATTATTTACATCAATACTGCAATTAGACTGAATAGTACCATATATTACCTTTTATATTCAATAGGTCTTTAAACACATACAAAAATGACCATTTATATATTCATATACATATATATTGTTTATGACACAAATTCACAATTACTTTAGAAAGAATCGTACATAATTGTTTCCAGTATTTCCTTCCTTTACAATCTTACTCTTTTCCATACATTGTTTTTGTATTTATAAAAGTTAATTATTTGAGCATAGCTAATTATATCAACAGATTAGAAACCATTATCTGAAAACATTTAGTAAAAATAATCATTATCAAATGTTCTTTCACAATAATATTTGAATTACTTGCATCATCCATAATAATCTTGATTAATCAACAATCTTTCTCTTTAGTTAAAAGTAGTGGCCGTTGTGTCAGGGCTGTCACAATTTTTGAACGTGCCCGGGATACTGTATGGCACTGTTTATCACAAAGATGAATGATTAAATAAAGGCTTTAAGAGATGTATAGCAATGATAATGGCAAACACAAAAACCCCAAAAAGCCTGTAAAAGAAGTTAAAAAAAGAACCTAGTAAAAGAAGTTTAAAAGTGAAAGCATGCGCTCATCAATAAAGCCCTACATGTGTACTGTATCTACTGTAGTCAGTTTCATTATGAGAAATTCCCTTTGCCTTCATTAAAAAACCTTCAAGCAGCATAACAACAACAAAGCTAGGCAACTTGAATTAAGGTTTTTGCCTTTCCAATTAAACTATGCATGATATAAAAGTATAGGTCTAAAAAAAACCTATACGTTGCCAGCCGCCACGTCGCATATGTATGAATTCTCCTGGCAGCAAATCAAAGTATGTGGGAATTCAAAAAACAGCCATATACATTCACATTATTTAGCAAATGGATAAAGACTGGGCCTGCTCTCATCTAAGAAAAATCCATAAGTTTCTACAGGAACCAATAGAGGGTGCTGCAGGAGAAGAAAAGAACTAGGGAATAGAATTAAATATTGCTCGGGGAGACTCATTTGATTTGTGCAAACACAGTATCTTTCTATTTATCAAGATTTAAAGGGGGCATTTTTGCTGTCCCTAAATTGTCATTTTCGTGAGAAGGATAAAATTACATCTAAGTGTTACAAAAGCTTGAATAATATTAGAAAATCATTGTTTTGTTCATTCACATTATACGCTCTTATCACATTTTAATTGTAAATGTATATATTTACACAAGGCATTTACAAATTTGAGGCAGTGTTATGGTGGATAAATGTCCTTAAAGCAGATGTGCTTTCATGCTCAAAGATTAAACTCAAAAGCTGCTAGGAAAAATAGGTACAAAATAATACGCCATATAAATAAGCAAGAAAAATGCACCCACTTACAGCCACAGGCTGAGATAAAGAATATCAACAACATCAACAAAAGATTTGAACCAGTGTATGTTTGTGTCTAATGTATAAGCTGTATGTAAGGTTATTAGATATGTCCTCTATTATACATTTGGCACTGGAAATTGCCATTGGTCCAGCAATTGGCAAAATTGTTCCTAGATAAAAAGAAGATTTACAAGGTCCTGTGTTCCATCTGGGTGAAAAGTCTTTAAGCTATAAAAATATTTATATTGTGCTCTCCCTTACGATTACCAAGTCCACAGTTTTCGGGAAATTCTTCAGAAGAGACACAGCAGTTTCATGCTCCATGTGTAAGAAACTATGTCCGTTGGCCTGCAATGCAAGAATGAAGCATACGGTAAACAAACTGAACTGGAAAAGAGAGGCGGGAAAGGGGTTGGGTACAGCAGCACAGGAGGGCTGGGTATAGGCCTAGCTCAAGGAGGATAAAGAGATATAAACTGTGAGGAAAAGAAAGAGAGAGGAAGAGAGGGAAAGATATGCAGGAGGGTGGAGAAGGAGATCATGCTGTAATAGAGAGAAGGTGGAAAGAAGCTGGTCTTTAGAAAGATTGTTCCTCAGTTTACTCTGGATCTGTGGAGAAAGATAGGCCTGCTTTCTGCAGGCTACAGCATAGGGAACACTGACAGCAACACAGAACCAAAGACAGCCCAGTATCTACTGAGGGCTTTCTCTTTGAATAAAGTAACTGTACATGGGCACACAGAGGTCTGAATTGCCCCTGCAGAGTAAGGCAGAAATCCCAGTAAGCTGTTTAGTCAGGAATAATGTTTGGTATTTACTGTGCACCTCTATATGTGCAAATATTACCATTCTGTGTGGCCTATATCATATACCATAAATGTTCTGTTCTACAACTTCACTATTATTATCCAGAGACAAATGCTTTGTGAGCTGGTCATAGGTATGCTTACGTTATTTTAATTTGGGAGTAGGGGGGTTGATATTAAACAATTACAGAAGATTATATAAATAGCAATTCAGTTTCCTTATACTGCAAAAGACCAGATTCAATCTGTTACATCAAAGCAAGTCGTAAAATGGTATAGATTAGTCTGTTTCATTGACTTACATCCATTCATAGAATAATTCCATTTATAATTCCGTATTAAATCGTGACATACCATAATTTCATGCTACTGTATTTGTGATATTTATGTAGGACCATTTCTATAAACAACTGGCAGCTTAAAATGTCTTTTTTTTTATTCAGAGAGGACAAAAATGCATGTCAAAATTGGACAAACATAGCAACAGAAGTCCATGCTGATTTATTTGAAATACACACACGCAAACACACACGCAAACACCAAATGCCACATGCAAAAGCCCTCCACTGGCACTGTGGCAGAGGATGCATTGTCGCAACTTTTGGGACAACACGATGGAGAACAATGTTACCTTCAGAATTTTGTCCCCAGGTCGAAGAGCGTTGGAGGCAGGTCCATCAGGCTGTACCCTAGTAACAAAGATACCCTATAAGTCAAAAGTGATATGAGGTTAGGAACCACATGGTGACTATGGTTTAGAATCTTTGCCTTTTAATCTGGATTTCAGGTTTTCTTTTTTTTTCAAAAAATTTAATAGATATGTAATAGATATGTAATAGATATGTAATAGATATGTCTTACATTGCTAGATTTTGAGGGTACTGGTAGGAAATATTTATTCTGTCAACATGGGTGATGAAAGCATGAATGGAATGTTTTTTTCTATATTGATTGTAAGACAATAGAAAGCAATGCAATATAACTATTAAGTTAGTGTTAATGCTTCTATTACAGTATACAGTGATGCTTGTATTAAGGCAGAGATTATAAAGCATACATAGATAAATTACATGTGGGACCCATCAGTAAGCGCCATGTTGAATACATCTGAGGTCACATTATTGGCGCCACAAATTGAGAGTCCACCAAACTGTACATTTCTTCAGATCTCAAAGGGAATCAGCTTGTTAGAAGATCCCCAAAGCAACAATATACAACACAGGCAATATTTATGCTATGTATTGATAACAGAACTGCACTTTTTCATGCAATGTAACAAATTCTATCTAAATACAATACAGTATTAAAGCATTCATACCTTAAAGCTAGTCAGTAACACATTAAAAATATGAACAATGTCTTTTGCACAAACTGTATGAATATCAGCAACATTTTAGACACAAAGCAAGGATAGGAGGTTACATTTCCTTTTTTATCTATCACAGAATGTTGCCAAGACATGAAAAGGTTAAAGGTAAAGCAGTCAGCTGGTATGCGAGGTTGTGCATTGCGGTAGCGCATGTTTCCATGGAAACTCTACTGAGAGACACAATTTACTAACTGAAGAGAGATAGCTTTGATTTTGTTCTATATAAAGCACTAATTTAATGGAAATTTCTGTGAGAATTAAGTGCTGATATTAGCATATTACTGTATGTTTTGTTCCGTTCTTTAAACTGCTTATAAATAAGAAAGAAATGGTCTTACCATGTCCGAGGGCTTGAAGGGGTTCCCTTGCCCACTGATACCCCCTGAGATACTGAAACCAAGGCCAGGGTTCTTCTCAATTCTCACACAGAGCTATCAACAGAACCCAGAATTTACAGGCAGAAATTTAGGACAACATTTACAAGAACAAAATTTAAAACCAACAACACTGCGAATATTTAAGATATGAGTATTAACTCAACAGTGTCAATGAATTTCCAACAGATTTAATCATTAATCATTCGTTTCCATTGTACCCACAAACACTGACTGACTTGTGATCCAAATCACCCTGTACTTTATTCCAATGATGCAGAGATTGTCATCTCATATGAGGTTGTGTTAGTTAGGCAGCGCTTAACTGATCATGATGTTTACCAGTACAATTCATTCATATATCAGAGTGGTTCATTTATATATTCTCTCAACTGCATATTGTATTGAGGCAGGCTACTGTTAACATCCTTCCCATCTCCAGCTTCACCCCCCGCCTGAGAGCCTTTTAACTTTAGTCCTCTTAACATAATCTGCACGAACATTTTATGGTAGGGTATACAGTTAAAATTTCATTTTAGGGCTGTCTTTTCAAATGCCAATTTTTTAAAATGTATTTTCTATTTAAATCTATGAGATCAACAGTACCTGCTCTGGAAAGCCATCCATACTCTTCTGGCCTTTAGTCTGGATGAAGCAGCGGGCACTCTGTGGCCGGGAGCTGGTGGTGGTTATGGGCATGGGTGACTGGTACTGCTGGATGGACACCTTGTTAATGGCCCCCTCATACTGCTGGTCACGGGTTGTCCGGTGGGGTGGGGGCGCTGAGGTTATCATCATGGTCTGTTGTTGATGGGGATTGTGAATGCCAGGCTGTGGGCAGAAGTACAGTTCATGTATTTTCCGTTCAGAGCCAAGCAATGTTTCTATATCAGGAATGTTTATAGATACAGGAAAAACAGATGAGCTGCACAGAATGACATTTTGTTACATATTCAATTTTCAACGCATTAGATCATGCTCATACTTTCATCAGAAGCTACATTTTCCACAATATTGAGCGACAACCTTTAGGCATTCACAGACAGACTGAGGTTTCTAAGGAGACCAACAGGAACACGACATTGTTAAAAAATGAATCATAACAGCAGGTAGTAATTAACCCTGGCATTTGAAAAAAATTATCATGGCAATCATGATACAACAGAGATGTCTAGCTTAAAGGAAACAGATTAAGTAAGAGGAAACTAAAGACTGGAGTATATGACAGGCTTTAATACACAGAGACAGGAAATTACAAAACTATAATAGGACTGACACAAATACAATGAATAACTTTAGTTTAATGATTTATAAAAGAAACAACCATTTCAGAGGCAAGAAATTTTTAGAATAGTTGCTGACAATGTTAACTTATCTTACAATGGTTATTGATAATTTTGTACTTTTTATATTATGTTTTAATATTCAGTCCCCTGGATGAGATGTAAATGTAACTTTATGTTCTGACAGAGCTAAAAAATAAAGCATTGTAACACGAGTTGCCTTTAGAATCTTAATATAAAAAAGGTTGAAAATCAACACTACCTTTTTAATTATATTCATGCTCTCCGGTGGCACGTCTCTTCGACCCAGTGAATATGGGGCCCACTGGCTACTTGGAGAAACCACCTCTTGTCCATTATCTAAAATATTGCTCTGTTGTGAAGGTGTCTGAAAGGATACGGTGCTATGAGCAGCTTTCAAAACAGTGTAAAATTATACAAAAGTCAAAACAAAAATATGTTTTTTTTTAAATACTGAGAAGAAATGTAATCCCTCTTCTCACTTTGGCTGTCGATCATTAGGTTGATATTCACATGCATGAATTAAAGAACTTAAGGACTGTTTTGAACTACGACTGGTTTCACCATCCCTTTAAATTGATGGTGTTATTATATAAGAGACAGACAGAGTTGATGCATGAATGTCATTTATAATTTGTTAGCACCTCTCCTTTCTGTCGCAGTTTGCCTTGTTCTGTGAGTTGAGGACAGAATACAATTGTAGCGCATAGACCAGACACAAAGACTGAGCACATGCAACACAAAACACCTAAATATGCTTTACATCACAGTGAGAGACAGTGTCTAGTCTGAAGTTTAAAACAGGTGAAGTGTTAAACTGCAAAATGTATTAGATGGCCTGCCTTTAATGGCCTTTAGGCCAATTATAATATTGTTTATGTGCAAAATATGTGCCAGAATAATTTTGGCACCGGTGTTTTATAAATTAAAGCAGAAGCTGTTCTATAGAGGACGATGGTCTTCAAGAAGAGTTCTGTATTAATCTGTTGTTGTAGAAGTTGTACTTCTTAATGCTGAAACTGGGGCTGATGTTGCTTCATACTCACATTTGGTAGAGGTAGCCACTGAGTTGTTTGGTTTTCATGCTTTGTGTTATTGTAAAAGTTTATTGTCATGCTTCTGCTGGCATGCGGTGCAGCATAGCCTCCAGAGTACAGCATGCCGAAGTTTACTGTGTTGTGCTTAAGGACAGCACTCTGATTGAAGGGAAACAATCACATGACATGAGTGAATGGAAGTGCCACACAGAAAAGTCAAAGGGTGTGGGTGTGGCTGCAGCTGGGGGGAGAGGGGTTGGGGTAGACGCTGGACTGCCACACACACTGCTGTAACAAAGTGAGTAAGCTTGACAAACAGAACAACAATGGTACATTGTTACTGCAAGTGACACAGTGAAACACAGAGGTTACATTTAAGTTATATTAATAGCAGCAGTGTGATCAATGAAGTATACTGTATTTCATTTATACAGAAACAAAAGCGCATCACCTAACTAAACAAAGTTGCATAAAAAATGTACATAATTGGGTTAATCCTATGAAAAAATGTCTGAATCCTATTCTTTAGGATTTTTTGCCATAGATATAATGAAAAGTGATGCTTACTTTTTAGAAGATGTTTTAGGACAATCCATCAAGCATCCCCAAAATTCTCATGTCATTACGAAAATAAAATTGGACTTTTACATATTACAGTAATGTAAATTTTTCTGTCTGGACACAATAGTAGGACTAGTGAAAGTGCAATATATAGTGTATATTTGTTACTATCATAAAATGTATAAAACTGAGTCAAAGAAAATACAGTGATACAAGACAAAGCTTGTTACTCACCCGGTCTAGTCTCTTTGCTTCAATGTGTCTAAGCAGCTGTTGTCTCCAATCTACTGGCATTTTAGAACTTGGGTCCTCTAGTTTTTGAGGGACAGGTCTCATTTTCATGTCAACTTCAGGGCTTTTCTCAGTGCATGTAATAAGATTGTAATCTGCAGGCATTTTCTCTAGCAGCGCAGCCATGGTGGGTCGGGCAGACACAGGCCTAGCCTGAGATGCCCCATATGTCTCTGTGCTGTAGCTCCGTGCAGACAGGGGCCGACGTTGTGTTAGACTCTTGGTGGGGTAACCCATGATGGGCTTTTTGGGCTCTGGATAAGATGAGTATTCATCTTCATACCTACCATTTCTCTTGTGGAACTGGGTGTCAGCGATGCTATTCTGTTGTTCCAGCATGCTCTTTATTTGTTGAGGCCTGTTATAGTGTTCCACCAACTGAAGCTCCTGATTTTCAGCTACTCTGCGGAATAACGCCATCTCTGTTGAACTTACTAGAGAATCAGCTCGCCGTAAGAAGCCTGGCCTGGAGCGCTGCGGCTGAACAGAGAGCTGTGGATTCACAGAATCGTCAGTGATTGCAGCCTGATTGAATGAAAACATCTGGTCCATTGGTTGATAGCCCCGGTAACCTCTTGGGCTTACAAGCTCCTTTGGCAATGTCTTGCCAGGTTGGTTTACATACTCTGGGGTGTTAGGGAAAGGTGGCGGAACTCTCCTTTCTGTTTTCATGAGATCCATGGCTCCTTGTGGGTTGAAGCTTTGGTCAAAATGGTAAACTTTCTTTGGAATTGCTGGCTTCTGCAGCTGAAGGCTTTTGTTAGAACTGTAGCCATCCAGATCATCATCCAGCATGGGGGCTGATTGGCTCCTAGACATACTCTGTTCCAGAGGTAAAGGAAGGTCCGCTCTATCAACACTTCCCTGATTTTCTATGCTAGAACTGTAGCTGTCCAAGGGTATACTGTAAACCTTGTATGACCCAGTATCTATTTCATCTATGCTCTGTGACTTCTTGAATTTTGCCTTTACCTCCCTCATCATTGGTGAAAGTCTTTCGGAACTCTTGCTAATAACCATAGTGCCTCCTTTGATTGGTTCTTTTCCACTCTGAATATGCGTATAAATGTTGGGATGACCTCGTCCCATGCCTGAATCTGTGGAGTCAAGAAACCCCCAGGCTCCAGTTGAAGGAAAAGTACCAGGTAGTTCTCCCATCTCCTGTTCAAAGTCCCTACGGTCAGGGTTGGGGCTGTTTGCCGGAGTAATATCCAGCTTGGAAGGGAAAGCTGTCCTGTCCTCGAAGGGGCTGGGAGTCCTTGTCCAGTTCTGCCACGGGTTAGAAGCAGCAGGCACTTCAGTTTCAGGGGTGGTTCGAACTGTGTGGAAAGTGTGTTGTGATTGGTCGAGCTCCAAGGGAACACCTACGATGCATTCCTGTCTCATGAGAGGCCGTCGCCCATGTGCTGTCGAGGCACTCCGGGGCTTTGAGCCTAGCATGGGGTTTCCAGCACTGCTGCTGGGTGTGTCAAGAGCCGTCTCCTCTGCAACAAAACCTGTGTTATCGTAGTGGGGGACATCGTTCCAGCTGTCGAAGGTGTCACTGAGCGGCCGCCTCTCACCTCGCTGCTGCAACGTACTGGAAGGAGGTGTTTCCCTCTGGCTAAGAAGGGGCTTGGTTTCAATAGGCTTTGGGAAAGACTGAGCCAGCCTGTTGACATATTTAGAAAAAACATTGTCTGGGATTAAATCAGTGCATTACGCTGCAATGCTTCTCAACCAAAATGATTTACAGTACACTAACTGCAGAACTAGGCCCCTTGAACAACATGGGGTTAAGCACAATAGTAATAATGTAGGGTTTTGAACTTTGTAACTCTCTAGTTCCTTGTTCATTTCTACTTGGGACTGAATCTCAACATTATTGTAACATCCTAAATGAATTAAGCTATGCCTACCCAGACAGAACTTCATTATACTTAGATATAATGTGTTATTATAAATGCTTGCGTAGATACAATGGCCTCCTTTTTGCTCTTTGTATTGTTTAATTTTAGCTGATGCCCACAAAAATGTGATTCATTCATGCAATGCTGGGGACCAAATTACATTGAACTGTGTATCCGGATCTTTTATTATACAAACTTTCTTCTAATTTATGTTTGAATTACACAGTACTGAGAATAAATACTTTTTCCGGCATTTGATCGACCTTCCATGCTCATCAGATTTTCAATGTTTATAAAATGTTATCCACATAATTCTTCTGCAATGATAGCAAATTAGGAATCTGTTAAACAGCTCCTCCAAAAACAGGCTATGATTCTTTGACGTTTATAAGCGGTATGCTTACATAATAATACTTTTCCTGACAGCAACAGAGAAGAATTTTCATTGGTACTTTATTAAAGATGACAGCAAGTCACACTGCTGTCTGTGGCTTTGAGTGAGAGAGTTATAGTGACAGAGACCACCTCTGCTCTACTCAGAATTCCCATTCGGTTCATTAGTGTCGCTGCCTGATTATTAGACCTAATTATTCTAAACTTCTATGACAAAAAAGCTTGAGTGTCAGACATTTCTGTAAAGTGTAGATTTTCAGCTTTCATAAATATGTATCCATGGCAACTAGACATTTAAATTGGACATTTTGAGATCTGCTTTAAAACAATTTTTAGAGGAAGCTGCATGCAATTTTTAGAGCAAGCACAACAAATGGACCCTTCAGACTTTGACAAATACATATTTACATGAAACACACACGATTGTTTTGATTCACATGCACAGATATAGTATGCCACAAAACACTGTTTAAAAGAGTAGTTTAATATGAATGTGTTATATTATTAATCACAACATTCACTTAGAAGTGAATTCTCATTTGCGTTGCGATATAGTTATCAACTTTATCTCAGATGTTTCACCAAAAATTGCTCAGGAGAAACAGAAATATATAGACAAATGAGACAAATCATGAAATACATTTAGAGCATCGGGCTATAAAATTAATGTCGAT
This sequence comes from Chromobotia macracanthus, assembly GCA_036877525.1. NCBI lineage: Eukaryota > Metazoa > Chordata > Actinopteri > Cypriniformes > Botiidae > Chromobotia > Chromobotia macracanthus. Next base: position 5,024,314 of record JAZGTH010000062.1, on the reverse strand, counting down.
TTTATAGCTCAAATTATAATCAGGCTTTAAAACAATTTGATGGGAAATGTTTGAGTTCATACTGAAATCTAAAATAATACTAATTTTAGTTGCAGATTTAGCAAATCTGAGCTCAATTTGTTGAGATTTCCTCCAAAATTCTACTGGAGACATGAGATTTTTCATATGTCTCATATGTTTTCATATGATTTTTCAAGATTTTTAGAAGAAAGAGACTTAAGTTACCATGTGCTGTCTATTTCATTTCATTGCTGTTTAGGAGAAACAGCAATGTAATTTTTCTTTGTTATGAGCAGCACAACTTGGACTACAGGCAGAGATGTTAATGATTATTGTGATAAGTGCAAAACACTAGTTAAATACAACTCTGATGCAAAACCAGGGCCACCCAAAAACCTATAACCAGAACAACTACAATAATCAGTTATGTCATGACAATGGACAAATGTTCTATTATTTGATATAAATGATCTCTGGCACTTAGGACTGTTGCCAACCTGTTGGTCCAGTGAGTTTGTGATGGGCCATCTTTTCCAGTGGCTTGCAGGTTACTGACATTTCCAGGTGGGTTGGAGGAGCCAGATGATCCCTGGGAAGGCGAGTAGTCTGAATAAGTGGCAGACGAGCCGCTGTTGTTAGTGCAATGCATTTTCTCTGGCTCAGATTCATCTGTGGACTCTAAATGCAATTAGAGAAAAAGTTTATTAGGATTCATTTGATATAAGATACAATAGTTTATATGCATAAACAAACTGACTTTTATCATAGTATAAACCCCAGTTATTAAGCTTCTCAGAACTGTTTATCATTCTTCAGTTTTTTCCAGTGCAATTACTGTACACAATAAATAGGTACATCAACATATTTTTCTTGTTGATGTTATTCTTTTTATTAATAAATATATTTATTACAAATATCATTTTTATTTTATTTGTAATCTAAATAAACAAAAAGGAGTAAAACAAAAGGAGTAATTTACTAGAATGTCCATTCTGCATCTTTCCCATGCAATGAAAGTCAATGGTCACCATAACAGTCCCTGATCCTCATCCACTTTTACTGTATGAAAAAATCAAGCCTGGACATGCTACAGTAAGTATCTCCTTTCTGTTCAACAAAAGGTCAGAAGTCTTATTGGTTTAAGAAACCACAAGGGTGAGTAAATGATGACAACATTTTTATTTTTGTGCAAACTTCCCCTTTAACACTGTGAGTTGATAAAGCTGACAAATAAAAGACCAAAGCAAGAGCAAGAGACAGAGATAAGCTAGAAAAATCAATTGTGAGTTTTGCTTCTACAGGCTTTTTTCTCACTGACCTTTTTTTTCCTTGCCCAGTAACACAACCTTTGGCTTGTACATTGGTGGCTCTACCAGAGTTGGCCTCATGTCAGATATCCGGATATCATTAGGGGAGCCTCCCATGGAGTCCTGGAGGAACAAGTGTCAAATTCTCAGCAAATTTAAAATAACACAATAGGACTTAAAACAGATTATTATATAAAGGGGAGTTGGGTGCGGGTTTATCTGCAATTATCTTATCCTGTTTAATTATCAAACCTGACTGAAGTACATCAGTTGCCACTAAAACCTATCATGTGACCTTTATAATCCAATATAAAGGATTGTAACTAATTAATTTAAAAACATTTTTTTAAAATGTAAAAATCGCCAGCATTATATTGACAAGCTATCGCTATAATAATTGTAAATGCTTTAGCTGGATGAAAATCAAAGATGTATATTGTACGTAAATGCCTAACTGCACATTACAAAACACTTTACTACTCAAAAAAATAAAACTTGTTTTTAAAAACACAAAGTTGTTAAAATGCATGTGACACAATTAAAGGATCTGCTTAAAACATGCTTTAAAATTAAAGACACGAGTCAGAATTTAAGCATCTTTCTGCCTCTGACTATCATACAGTGAAAGTTATGCTTATGAAACACAAACATATGACCTCCAAGTTAAACAAAACTGAAGCTGAGAAATGTATTAGAAGTAGCAGTAGAGTGTGATCTCACGCCTCAGCATCACGTTGAGATTCATCATCAGTAATATACAGACTGTTCTGATTCACATGCCTTGTTCCAGCATGTCCAGTTAAATCCCACAGGAGCAAATCAGTAGCTTCCACCTCTCAGCAGCTGTCTGAAGCAAAACTCACACTTCTCAGACCTGACTGTACATCAGCAGGCTGGCTCACACAACCGGCACCAGAGCAAAAGGGAACTCGCACATTGTAAGATTCTCTCAGAACAATCTCTCTGTGTTATAGTCAGCTACCACTTTTAAGTTGTAAGAATGTTTCCTTAACGTTTCCCTTATGTAACAAAAATGTGTAAAAGTTTCTTTTGTAAGTTTTAAGAATGTTTAATATGTGTTTAGATGATATCTTAACGTTGTTGCTTGGTTATAAAAACATTAAACTTTTTTTAATTCTCTAACATTTTTAAAACATTCACTAACTACTTAATTAAGTTTTTGATGCATACGATATATAATGTTAGATAAACGTTCTACTGACATTATTGCAAGAATATTATTAACATTATTTTCTGAATATTTTATTATAATTATAATTTCAGAGAACGTTAGATAACATTTTATGAATGTTCCTTGTTAGCTGGGTATTCTACAGCAAATTCATTTAACGGCACCGCTCATCTTCTCTGCACTCATCTTTTGTCATCATTGCTCCCTCACAACAGGTTAAAAAAGTATTGTGCTACTTTTACGGTAAATGTGCAAATTGGTGAGGCAGGCTGATCCTTTCAAACTCATTACATGAACCATAAACAAAATTCAGCGTGAAGCCTTTTGATGCAAGTGCTGTTGCTCTGGAAACTGATGGAGCTGATGTTTCGCCTCTTCTCACAGGAAAGAAAAAAATCTCAATTGCTTCCTCTAGACTGTCATGAGATTAAATGAAGAGCAAATGGAGGGTTTTGCCTAAATTCCTAGTAATCTCACATCTGTCTCCTTTCGTTTCAGAAAATATCTCAACAATGTCTCATGCAATTCAAATGCAAGTCAAATGCAATCTTTGAAGACGAAGGTAACATTAATTGCATAGCTCTGTTCTTTATTACATGATTACAAAATTGTTTCATTTGTGTCTAATTGTATTTCTACTAAGGAATTTCTACTGAGGAGAAAAATCTGAGACATTGTTGACACTTAAATGAAACAGAGGACTTAATCAAGTTGCGAGAACTATGAAAGATCAGCCAATATTTTTAAAATAATTTTCGATTTACTTTATTGTTTTTATAAAAAATAAATCTAATGCTTAACCCACAAAGAGGGGCGTATGAAGAATTTCATTTTTATTTGCTTTGAAGGCAGTTGAAATGAGCCACCCTGCATGTTTAGCTGATTTTCTGCTGTCTGGTTTCTCAGCCACTTACTATGAGGCAGAAACAGGAAGAGGAAGTAACGGCCAGGCTCGTATTCTCTGGCTGTTGCGGCCTGGGAACGACGCGATGTAAAGAAATCTAAGCAAAACAAACATATATACATATATACAAACAAACAAACAAAAATGGATTCTCATGGTCTAGAAAGAAAATAATGTGTAAGAAACATGAAGTTTATGGCACTGGTACTCCCAAGGTCCCAATAACCCTGATAATGTTAATCTTTGTAGCTCCACAGATTTGCCGGGGGGTCTCTGAGACCATGGGGGGAAACAGTGTGAGTGCTAAGCTGTGATGGACACAATACACCATGCACTTGTGTGCTAATCCAAACAAAGTGCTACTGCCATCAATGAATGGATATGAATGCAGCTGTGTTTGCATATTGGTTTGAGAGCAGTGTAGTTTACTGAATACTTCTGCATTGAGTTTATGTCAAACATATTTTTTAATTCAATTAATATATTCAGATAGGAACCATTAATGAATCCACTATACTTGACATTTCAGACAGACCTTTACTTTTGTACTAAAAGAGTTAAAGTCTAAAGTGAGTGTACCTGGACAAGCCTACAGATATATCAATGTAAAAAATGCAGATGTTTTTAATATTATTATTACTATTATTACCCTAATCCTAACAATCACAGATTTACTCATAAAATGCATCCCTGATAACCACTGTAATACTGTAAAATATAACATTTTTTTTAAATGTTATGGGTCAGTAATGGGACATCTTTTCTTTTTGTCTAAATGACCAAAAAAATCGTTATTTTCTTTTCTGAAATGTGTTTAATTTCTAGTATTTCTTTAAAAACAGTCAAGCAATTTGGATCAAAGTCAGTGTGGCGTAATCAACATGGAAGCTGTTTTTTGCTTTTCAATGAATGAAACACTACATGACATTCTTATGTGTCATTTAATTAACATTTATGTAGTAAATCATAATCATCGAGTGTTCTAATAATCTAAGAAAATCTACAACACCAGCATGAATACAAAGATGAAATTTGTATTATACTTGGCAAATATGTAACCTCTGGGCCATCTTTATTTGTCAATGACCGTGAACGGTGAAGTTTTAATATTTGAATATTGGGATTTACTTAAGCATTAAGCAAACTGCAAGGTTACCGTGACATTCATTACTAACTATACCAGCTCTGTTCTAATATTCATGGGCAAAGTTAATGACTTCATCATTATCCTGTATCCAAAGCAACACTGTAGCTCTTGCCATTGGGGAGGGGATTACAGACTGTGAGAGATGAAACATTTTCACTGATCTGTAGTTTATCTCCCCAGGTTCAGCTAACCTTTAACAAACACTCCCACCACAACACAACGTTCTCCCTACGTTCTGATACACAATCATACTAAAACACCAATGCAAGTACCAGACTTTAAAAAGAAAAAAAATGCAGCACAAATTTTATCACATGCACTTGTCTCCTTCAAAAAAGTGTTTTTAATTGACTTTCTGTAAAATCCCATATGTGTGTTTCAACTACAATAACCAACCATATGCGGTTAAACATAAGGACTATGTGGACTGTGTTTAAAACACAGAGAATAAAGCTAAGCTATTTAATGTAAGCCATTTATATTTAAAAAAGGACAAAATTAAAAGAGAAAACTTGTCATACTTCTGAGCTCTCATTTAGATCCTCATTGTCTTTGCGTTTTGGGATGTCAATGCCGGTGTTAAGAATGGCACCTTGCTCAGACATCTGTGGATTGCAGAAGTCTTTCACCTCTCGTTCTGTCACCTGGAAAGAACATACAGTGGACTGAGCTACAACTGTCTCATGACTTCAAAGAATGAAGTGATGGTATTCAAAACAATATACTTCACTTATAGTCAAATTACAGAGACACTGATGTATGAACCCCTGTAAGCACTGAGATACTGAGAGCACCGAGAAAGTAAGTACCTCCTTAGGAGCAATGGGCCACTGGGCCTCATACTTGTCTTGGCTGAGGAGCTCCATATTTGTCCCAGAAGAGCATTTTTCAGTGTTGAGGGGGTGAGTGGTTTTACCCACTAAGTTCTGCACTGACTTCACCATGTTCTTTAGGTCTTCTGGGTAAGGGGTTGGATAGCGCTTCAGATTAATCTCAACCTGCAGAAAGAGAGAGAGAGAGAGAGAGAGAGAGAGAGAGAGAAAGGACAGATTTAGTCCATTAGGCAGCAATATGACCTGCTCTGATGCTGCAAGGTATTGCTTTCATTTAGCCATATAACCAGATATAACAATAGCTGTTTACACCTGGTATTAACATCCATCTTAGGTAATTCTATCACAAGTGGTCGGCTCAGACATACTGCCATTTGTATTAACAAGTGTTTCAAGTGCATCTCTTGCTCCTGATTGTATCTGATTTTCATGAGATATAATCTGATTTCCTTACTGCACACATCACTTACTATGTCAGTGTACTGCTGCATGTTGATAAAGCACCGAAAAGTCAACACTGTTGCTTTCAGTGTCATCTGAATTTCAATCTTGAGCTGAATTATCATGGTTATTTCGAGTAGTGGATTTTAGATTCAATTTCGTGTGTGCTTCACGTGTGTCTTTACTGAATGGGTATTTTTATTTAAAGCAATTTATACTGCAAAAAAATGTATGCTCCCTGTTTCTGGGGGGGGGGGGTTAGTGAGTTCTAACCTGAGAAGTGGGTTTCTGACCTGAGTTATCCAATCACAAAATGTTTTGGACCTTATTTAACCGTGTATTTAGTACTACTCACTTGTGATTCACATGGAACTATTTGCTGAACATGAACATTAAAACACATTTCGTCCAATCAAATTTGAAGACCAAAACTTGAAGTTGAATAAATAATTAATATTTCCATGTTGGATTTCCATATTGTAAGACTAAAAGTATGGCCCTTGGCCAATGGAACAAAAAAAATCTATAGTATAAATAAACTCCTTTTAAATAGCAACAATATACAAAATACAATGCAAAACACAAAAGGTCTGAAAATCATTTAAATGTGACCTTCATATGACCAAGACAAAATACTAGAAAAACTGAAATCTGCTAGTGTGAATAAAAATGAGCCTCTTGGACATTAAATGTATATGACATGGACACATGTATATGAGATTGTGTTTATCAGTGAGTGTGTCAATGTGCTGGGGACCTTCACTTTTCCTGAGTTGTCCTCCTCCTCCTTCTTATCCTCAAACTCAAAAGCCACAGTCATCCTCTGCTGTCTTTGCTCCTCCCAGAGGGTGGGATTAAAGCTGTCACTGTCAGACTGGTAATCTGCAGCCATGAAAAACCACATGCATCCAACATTTTATTCTGGTACAATAGCCATCAGAGGAGAAAGAGGAAGTGGCTGATTTATTCTCACCCTCATCGTGCCGCGGCTGCTGAGGAAACATGTAGTTGGTAAGGACTCTCTGTTTGGTCTCAGGGTGAGCCTCAGTTTGTAGGGGGATAAGGGCCTTGGACTAAACCAGAAAACAGACTGTCAGCAAATACTAATACTACAATATATAAAGTATCTGATGTTGGAACTGAATTTTAATCTTGAATATAGTGGTCCCAGAATGTTTGGTCACACATATCATCGAAGGTATAAATGGGATTAGACTAGATAAATATTAAACTAAGAAATATAGCACAAGCACACATTTCAAGCAAACATGTCATTTTGAAACCAGTTGTTTAAAAAAAATAAATTCTATATAGACAAAACTATGACCAGTCTGAAAAGGAGTTGCAGATAATAACCTGATTGTCAGATAACCAAAGTGCAGCAAGATCCTTCAGTTTGGTGAACGTGAAAGGAAGATTCTTTAACCTGAAGAAAAAATAAAGAACTTCAGTTCATGAGAATTCAAAAAGGCAAAACATGTTTGGGGAAAAAAGCCAAATGAGACTGCTGGGAGGAGTTAATTTGGTGTAGTTAAAATGTTGTGAAGACCTGAGGTGATTCTGTCCACTTAAGACAGCCCATTAACTCAGGTACCCTAATGGCTAGGCCATGTAAAGTCTTGGTTAAGTTTAATTACTCCGCTTGTAGGTAATCACAGTACGAGCATCGAGACTATCCGCATAGCTCATAAAGAGCGTTCTTAATTAGCCTGTGGGCAGGCCAGGCACTTTTCCAATGCCATGCACCATTACTGTGGCATTATGGGAAATAATAAACACCATCCTCACTGCTTTACATAAGGTGACGAGAACTGTTCATCAGACCCATAAGAGGTTTGAAGAGATATTTTGAAGCCTTTGAGCAATTTTCATGTGCCTCATATTTTATTCATAAAACAATGTTGCGATCATATGTTGGCGGCAATGAATGTCTGTTGATAAATTCAGAGGGTGTATAAAAAACTAAAGGAACATCAGGTGTTACCTATTGTCACTCAGATTGAGAACACGTAGTTTTGTCATCTGTCCAATTTCATCAGGCAGAAACTCCAGTTTATTGGAGCGCAAGGACATGACCGTGACATTCTTGCAGTTTCCAATCTGCAGCACAGGACAGGACATGATAGCTCTTGTAAGATGCAATTTTGTCAGCTTTTTTTGTTGGATATCAGCATTCTCTCAGGTAAAATGACTCTTGTAATCTGTCAATACATCGAGTGAGGTAACTGAAGGTCAGCAAGACATTACAGAGCATTTGGCTTTACAGATTCTGACTGTGCTGTATAATCTGGTTCAATGCATAGCGCTGGTTTAATAACCAATCAGAGTAAAGAGACTATTGCTTAAACTATTGCAGTCAGGACTTGAGGTCAGCAGAAAAGAGATGAAGGCCTCTGTGGAGGCTTTGATTGGGAACATTTACATTTATTCATCAGGGAGACGCTTTTATCCAAAGCCACCCTCTGTGCATTCAATCTACATTCAATCTACATTTAATCTACATTTAAGCTTGTGTGTTTCTTGGAGATTTAACCCATGACATTAGCACTGCTAGAACCATGCTCTACATGTATTAGTGATTTCGATTTGTTGGTTGGCTTTGCTGGCTTGGACTGTTTTGGGGTAAAATGTATAAAAGAAATATCTTTAAAAGTTCTAGTTTGTTTCTCTTAATCCTAAATTAAAAAGCAGGACATTAATACTCACTTCTCTGGGCAGCTCAGTCAAGAAGTTTTCATCTGCCGCAAATGTTCGAAGACTGTGCAGGTAGCCAATGGTGGGAGGCAGGGATTCTAATTCATTACAGCTACAGTCAAACTCCTCTAAAAGTGATAAACTGGCAGATGTAAAAGAAAGCAGGTGAGGAGTGTGCAATTATGCAGGGTCACTTCATCCTTATTGAAAACACTTCATGAGATGTTAAGATGTTTGGACAGCCATTAGACTTAATTGGCCCATTACAGAACATAAACCGAATAAACAAATTCAAATCTTATGAACTTTTGAAACCTTTAAAGACAAAAGTCTAGGATAGTACCTTAATGGTGTTTTGACCAAAGTCTTAAAGGGACAGTTCACCCAAAAAAACTTCACATCTAAACCAATACAACTTTATTTCTTCAGTGAAATACAAAATTTGATTTTTTAAATATCTCAGCATCTCTTTGTCAAATAATGAAAAAATACCAAAAAGTGGTTAATATGACTTCTAGCTGTGTTCTAAAATCATACAATAGCGATGAACAAACCATATTTTACTATCATGATATACCATTTTTACTTTTACTATTATGATTACAATTAATACTCCTCAAAGAATCATTATTTGTGTTCCACAGAATAAAGAAAGGCACACAGGATGTAAAATAACATGAGGGTAAACACATTTTGACAAAATATGTGTTATTTTGGGGCACTGTTCCTTTAAGATGGCATTCACACATCCCATTCAAATGTTTACAATGTGCATTAAAGCCAACAATATACATAGTATCAAGGCTCATATCCTTAACACACTGAATAAATGAGATTTGTTAATGGATAATGGGAATTATGCAAGTTATGTGGAACCATTATCTCCACTTAACCAAGGTATGAATTAACAAAGAACATGTTCAAGGGATTAATGATGAACTTAATACACTACACTGCAATACAATACAATTCTGCAGAGTCCAAAAAAGACACTCTTAGCCTATAAAATACTGGATTCTTTCTGTTAGTCTATAAAACACGTACAATGATCTGATACATATGCCACAGTGTTTATTGAGCCAGACAAGTTTAAATACTGAGTACCTTTGGACCTTCCATTGACTCATAACCACAATATAAAAATTTATTCCTTCCACACCTCTGCATTGTCTTTTCACCTTTATCTGTCTTATTTTAATTTAGCCTTTTTGTCTTTAATTTGAAGGGGTCAATGTATATTTGTAAAGATAAGTGAGGTCATTAGTACAACATTTGTACAAGCAGACCACACCAGCTGGTTCTCCATATGCATAGCTTTCAATGTGCCTCTTTAAGCGAGATACGGATGCAAAGGTACACCCTTGCCTAAATAAACATGCTGTGGCAGACGTGTGGGGAATACAAACACTCGCTGGTCTACTTACCCGAATTTGCCACGTGCACTGAAGTGCCCATTTAAGATGCATGTTTGATTAACACAACACACAGAACCGGGCAATGACAAACCAAGAAGAGAGATGCATGGAGAATAGTATCACAGGAATGAGATAGTGGTGACCGCTATGGTTAATGAAAAAGGCAGATTGCAGAGAATGTGACCTTTGAAATAACACATACCATGGAGGATGGTGTATATATGCATCCCTGATTTCCACACCTGATTTGCTTTATTTGCCTTAATTTGCTTTAAAATTTAGCTTAAAAGTGAAACCTAAACTATTTGCATTAAAGTGCATAAAGTAAAATTTGCATTTACTTTGAAGAATTGATTTAATAAATATAAACAGATGTACCTTTTAAGTTATGTACCTAACTCAACATTTATTACATTCATTAATTTATTCATTATAAGTTTGATTTAATGTCTACGTTTTTAAATTAGTACCATGATGTGCCTATCAGGCATGTACCATTTATTTCCCTAAATCATACAGTACAAAAGTTAAGAAACATTTACTTGTTCTTTATTAATATTTTTCCACATTTTAGAATAATAGTAAACTTATCAAAGCTATAAAGTAACACAAATATAACTTGTGTGATACAAATATACTGACACAAATATAATGATGTGACTACAGAAACTTTCAAAATAAATTAAACTAGGTTATATTCTATAGAATTTGCTGAAAATGTTTATTGGCAATTAAATGTGAGATCTCTCTTCACATTTGCCAGAAAAGTGACTGGAGAAAGCTATCTGAGGTTATTTTACTCTGAATCCTTCCATTAACAGCCATTAATAAACCTTAACATTTGTTACATTAAAACATTTTATTGTAACAAATGTTACAATAAATGGGTAATTTATTACCCTTCCAGTCAGTGTTCTGTGCATAAGCGACATATGTAATGTTTGCAATGTATGTCATGGAGAATGAAATTTATATTAAAAAGTCATCAGTCATGCAGGATTCAAACCTGTTACCTGTTGCATCTAAAGTGCAAGTTCACAGATTTTCAATCTGCTTTGTATTGTTACAATGTCGCTGATACTGTACACAATATGTAGATGAACAATGTTTGCTTCTCCATGTTACATGGACTGAGAAATGAATGCTTATTTTACAGCAAATAAAAACGCATCATAAGGAAGAGGACTTGGCTCCCCTTAGGTTTTAAATCCTAGATTTGCATCGACCCTAAATGTAACCAGATTTTAAACCAAAGTCATTGTTAATATTGCTGAGTGTCACAGTGAATTTGAACTTGTGCTCATGCTGGCGTGAGAAAAAGGGCCAGAATAACAGCAGTAGAGCTGCAGAATTGTTATTGTTGTGCCCCAGATGACAGACCAGAGAGAAATCCAATACAGAGCCTATGAGCTACAGTTACAAAGGTCAGTGTCACAGAATGTCATCATAAAAGTGTGGGAACTGTTATTAAAAACTGCACAGACTACACTGAGGATCAAAGGTCTGTTATTTTGCTATAAACCACAACAAAATTCCTTAAATTGTGAATTTTTATTATTAATATTGGAAAAAATAGTGATGTTTGGTGAGATATTTTCTGCCTTTGTCATTTTTTCTTTTATAAAACCGGAGTTGTAAGTGACTTACTAACCTTCCAATGGTGTTAGGCAGTGAGGTGAGCTGGTTGTCATCAACTTTTAATGTTGTCAGCTTTTTCAACTTCCCTGTGAAAGATTGTAAAGATTGTAAAGTAGAAACACGGTAACACTAAAACAACTTTACAGTAAGATTCCATCTGATAAAATTGGTTAACATGAGCTAACAATTAACAATATTATATACAATTTATTAATCCTAGTTAATAGTAATTTCAATATTTACAAATACATTTTTAGAATTAAATGTTGCATTTGTTAACATTAATGCACAATGTACTAAAATGAACAACTGCATTTAAAGATTAACAGCATTTCAAAATGATCTAATATTGACAAATATTAAAACTATAAATACTATAAAATATATTTCACTGTTAGCTTAATTTAGCTAATGCATTAATGAATGGAACCTTACTGCAAAACATAACCAAACATATTACCCTAATAAAATCCACAGAGACCCAAATATTTCTGAAAGGGAGCACGAACAGAGAAAGTTCACCTATAGAGTCAGGCAACTGTGAAAGCATGTTGGAGGAGAGCAGCAGGTCCTCTAAAGACTCACACCCAGACACGTCTGCATCTAGACTCTCAATCCTGTTTTTGGCCAAGTCCAGATATCGAAGCTGCCTCAATTTCCCAATCGACTTGACAGGACAACAACAAAGATTATTGAAAGAAATGCTATATCATATTACACACACAAATATACAGTTGACCAGCAGTTCATGCAATAGATACTACTGTGGAAATGTATTATGATATATTGACAGTGAGAGTGAGTATATCCTGTACTTACTCCTGGTATGGTTTGTAATGTATTGTTGTCCAGCCACAGCTCTTTTAAGCTATGGATCTGCTCCAGAACTTCTGGCTGTAACATTAAAGATTGTTATAACAAACAAGATAGCAACACTGTATATAGTTTTTAAAATTAAAATAGAAAACCAATTTCTGTATGTTGTGAATTAAACCATCCTGAGATCCCTTATCCTTAATGCAAGATGTGTCATTTGATGTGTGCTTAATGTTACAGCCTTCTTGAATTTGTTAAAGTTATTAAAATCTTTTTCAAAAGACTGAAAGCTCTGGTGGAACAAATATTATTCACAAACTTTGTTTTTGCATTTTGAGGTTTTCATTATTTTCAATATTTCAAAATACTTTTGGCTAGATGGACAAATCAATAGAGGTTTGGAAGCTGAAGCCAAATAAATGACAGTAAAAGAAAATATTAAATTACAGGAAAATACCCTGTCCAGTGTGGTCCTTACAGAAATCTTTAGAGATATAAAATCACAAACCAGTGACCATTTTATTCATGTATTTCACTGTGTGATCCCGACATCTGAACCTGAACATTCCAGATGATATAGTACAATGATCGTTTTTTTACAGTAGCTCTGTTTAATAAGGCCCAAATCCCCTATGTCAGCGTTTCTCAACCAAGGGGGCAGGGCCCACTAGAGGGCCTCAAGAAACATCCAAGGAGGCCTCATAATGACTTGAAATGAATGAAAATAAGATTAACATAAGCTAAAACACCTAAAAGTCACATTATTTTTTTGTGCTTGGTTGTTTTTATAATGAATATACATTTTTTTGTTATGACAAGCTTTAGAATATTTTATTGGATAGAAGATGTGTGGGGGAGCTTTAAAAATTGTTGTGGACAAAGAAGGGGGTGGCTTAAAGTCAAAATGGTTGAAAATCCATGACTTTGTGGGTTTTCTTTGGCAAACATATCTGCCAATTCTTAATGGCTGCTCTCTGCATCTCTTTCCCTTTGAGCCACAGCATCTGCGCCTTCACGATCCCCACAGCAAGGACTTCAATTAATAAACTATCTGCTGTTCAGGGCACCACACCAGCCAACATCTGCCAACATCTCAGGGTGGTTCATATACCCTGACAAATGCCTCACATCTTCAGTGCTTTGTGCTGGAATGTCTGCACTCTAAGATGTAAACATTAACTTATATGAACATGACACCAACTGAGCTGTAATAAATGAAACTAATGATTATTATCAGATTGTGCTGAGCCATGATTACCTGACCTGATGCAATACATCCAAATCCTGTCAAAACGCTTGAGGAATTCACTAACGTTCAATTTGAGATTTGTTTTTTGTTAATGTGCTATTGTTCTTACTAAAGATTTATTCCTACACTTTATTTGTATGCTAGTAATGGTAAGCCAGAGTGCTGCCCAAGAAACAGCCTTTGAACATGAGTTCAAATTAAAAGAGTAGTGCAAATCATGGCTAGAATTCGTAGGACCTGGAACAAAATGTTAAGGTTTGAACCCATCTGCATTTAGTAGACCCTTCTTTATCACAGGGCTGGGGACAATGGTCCTGGCTGACACCCCCAAACCTGACAGCGACGCTGGAGGAAAAACTGGAATACTGATAACATTGCCAACAGGAATGTCAGAAGTTATTTGAAAATCCATCCTGAAGTGGGACACACAGATTGAAAGTCCAGACAGTGGAAGCAGCAAGTGTTCACGGGTGTTCTCCTATTACTTGGGGGCTTTGAGCAGTAAAGCTCATTTACTGCAATGCCAAACCATCTGTTCCCTTTGGAAGCATCGATGAGCGCCTGTATTTTTTCAGCACCCAAGGACAAAGTGCCCTGGATATTCCAAATGTGTGTGGGAGACTTCTAAAGTTTAAAAGCAATTCTGAAACTCCACAAGCTCCACACTGTTTACCAGTCTGACACTGGGAGGCTTAAAATGTCTCAGTAATGTTTGTCCTGACTGAATGTGCATGATATTGAGATTCAGATAAAAGTTACAATGTTTCAACTGTAAATGTAGTTTTTTTTTCTATTTTTTTTTCTCAATGTACTTTATATACTGTAGTACTGTTGACACTGGGAAAGGCACATACATTGGGTCCAAAAGTCTACCATATCTGGGACCATATCTATCAAATCTGGGATTCAAAGACTAATTTAAACCCATAAAAACTGTAAGCTTTTTTAAAAAAAGTCATTAAAGCAATCATGTGCACATTATGTTTTTAAAAAAATGTGATAATAATGTCTACTTTGGAATTCAGATGCCACAGTTGATCTGGTCACAGTAACTTTCCAACTCAGGAACCTGGTCTTGATTTAGACCCAAAACAACAGCAGGAAGTAAGAGGAACAACTGTAAATATGTGATCAATTCCTGGTTGTTGTGTACTCCAGCTTGAATGAGCCAATTAAATGCAGCTCAGGAGCAAACGTTCTGTCATGCCAAGCGCTGCATGTTCAAACCAACTCATGAATAATGGATCGTTGCATGATGTAACCAATGCACTGCAGAACAGAAGATCTGCTGAGAGACTCTGGCTATAGAGGCAAGCTATTCCCGAATCCCCACTAAAGCCAAGAATCATGCTGGGTAAAGAATGAGTGAGTTAACAGCTGTCTCAGTGACGAAGGTGTTCAACGAATGTCCTTCTTACCAGTTCAGAGAATTCATTGCTTCCCAAGTCTAAGCGTTCCAGTTGTGACAGCCTATGAATTGACCTAAAACATGACAAGAATAAAAAACAGACAAGTCATATTCAAGTTTTCATGTTTATGCAGCGGTCTGAAGCCAGCTGCATAAACACACACAGACAAAAAAATCTTCCTTTTGGGAAAGTGATGACATAAATGACAAAGCAGAGATGATATTGTCATTAAAATGCATGCATGATTTTGGGGAATTCTCTGAAGTTAGTTACGCCACTATTGCATCAGCTGCGACACATTACATCATGCTTGTTTTAAAGGAAGGATTTGTGGTATTATTGCTGGCAGATAAAAATAGTGTTGAACAAGGACATCTGAACATGAGTCAGCATGCAAAAACCGTCTGTGTCTGTGTTCATCTCTATATGCTTGATTGCGTCTGATTCTGAAT
The DNA here is from genome assembly GCA_036877525.1 of Chromobotia macracanthus. Taxonomy (NCBI): domain Eukaryota; kingdom Metazoa; phylum Chordata; class Actinopteri; order Cypriniformes; family Botiidae; genus Chromobotia; species Chromobotia macracanthus. The sequence goes on along the minus strand of JAZGTH010000062.1, from coordinate 5,008,817 downwards.
CTGATTCTGCTCTGAATCAGAAGACACCGAATCAGTACTAGATTCACATGTCAATAATTTTCTATTGGCTCAGCTGCTACTGTAGATGTAATAGTTCTATCTCTTGAAACTATATGTTAGTGTAGTGGAAGTCAAATTTAATTGAATCAAAATGCTTTCCAGAGAAAGAAACTTGGCCATATTATAATGACTAATGACAAAAAGCAAAAGGCCCTAAAGTCAACAAAATAATTTGTTTTGTCAAACAGTTGTTTGTAATAGTGTATGCTTCTGTGTACCATTTATTCGATGAGCCCGTGTTTTAAGGGCATTATTTATAAGAAAAAAACATTATTTATAATTCTACATTAACAGGAAGTGACTCACTTTGGCATAGTTTTCAGATGATTCTCACGAAGCTCCAGGATACGTAATTTGGACAATCTGAAAAACAGGTTGTAAATCATTTCTAAAAAGAATCTAAGATCTTTTGGCAGACAACACCAATTTGTTCATTAAAACTTACTGTAACGGCCCTTGACCAATCTACAGTGTTACATGCACAACAATGAATTCCCTTTTTCCCTTTGCAAATGAAACAGCCATTCATCATTAAACCAAATATGAGGTGCAAGAACCCTATTTATTCATGAGAGCTTCGGGCAATTCCCTGCCATATTAAGCTTGTGCCTCTGTAACTGTTTGCCATGGATACAAAATAACTTCTAAAAATAAAAATGCTATGGCAGAAAGTAAACAAAGAACAAGATGACCCCAGACGAGCGTACTAAAGAACCGTTTCACAATCCCCAGCAGAACAGAAACAAAGGCCTTAGATGAAGTGCTTACCTCCCAAAATTGGCAGGTAGGTATTCGAGAAAGGCGTCATTTAAGAAGAGCTGTGTCAGGTTGAGGAGTTGGGTGAAGCCATCGGGGAGTCTGAGGGTACAGAAAGGTGATCAGACCCTCTTTAAGGCTAATGCCCTTTAGATTTGATAAGCGTTAAGTACTTCAGAGCAGTGAGAGCTATCTGTAATCCCTCTACACTTCTGCTTCAGCTGACTCTTTTGGCAGCCTGGTGAATGATGGCCGATTTAATCATTATATGAGGATGAGGCCTTCTGCAGAAACCGTGCCCTAGCTACTTTTATCCTTTACCATAAAATTCATAAAATTTTTACAGCAAAACAAACAAAAATGTAGCTAAAAATAGAAATGCATCTTTAATTTCCCCCAAAATTATGAACAAAAACATGATTAAGTTTTAGGGTACAAGGTGTGCTTACAATATGCAGTATTAAAGTAAAAATCAGCGTTATAATTCAACTATGTTTGTGATGGATTTTTTCAAGAAGAAATACAGGGCTTATGAAAATATTTAGCATTTGCATAGCGCATATTAACATTTACTTGCCCTAATACGTTTTTACTTTCTTGAGAGCCTGGAGCGCAAATAATTGCCTTACAAATTGCAACAAAATGTTTCCATTTGTGGAACAGACTATAAAAGAATAAAACAGCAAATCCATGCATGAAAAAATAAACAATTTCATATTGTTGTGAATTGCAGAAAGAAATTGTCAGAAGGAAATGACAAACACTGGTAAAAAGTGATTGGCATTAAATGCATTTGGAAACTGTGACACTTTTGTCCTGCAGTGCGACATGTTACTCTGCATCTAACACTATTATTATTCTGATTTGTTTTGAATGCTGTTATTTCATATTAGCTGACTACATTAAATTTTTGTACTTTTAAAAATCAGTCTGAAATACCACGGATTCATTTAAATAACTAGTGAAGGCAAAAGGTAATTAAAATAGCAATAACCTTATAACATTCATATACATTTTAAATAGATTTTAAAACTTAAACTGCATTAACTACCAACACCATACTATTCATTAACACAATGCCCTACAAAATGCAAAACGTTATATAAAGAATATAAAAAAACATGAATACTAATAGATACACAAGTGGACAGCTCTGCTTACTTGGCAATAGGATTTACACTGGCCTCCACAACTGATAGACATTTACAGCATTTGATGTTGTCTGGAAACTCTTGAATACCTACAAAAAAAATAATATAAAATCCATTTTTTACCTTGATATGTTTGTGTAAAGATGTATGTAAAAGAGAAAGAGCTGAAGGTAACGCCTATTCCAAATACAGAACAATGTATTTAAGGTATGTAGGATATGTGGAACGTACCATTTTTACTAATATCTAACTCCTTCAGATTCACAAGGCTGGCGATGGTGGTTGGCAGGTTGGAGAGGTCATTGTCAGGCATGCTCAGTTTCTTGAGTGCTTGACAGTTGAAGAGTTGCTGAAAACAAGACAGAGATAGCTTTTCTTACAATATCACAGGTAAATGTAAAATGTCCTGCTTTGGTTTGAGCAAATGTTGATATTGGCCAACTACTAGAAAGACCAGCTTAGAAACCTTAAATTGGTATATCATCAGGAATATTCTTAACAACGATTTATAATGACATTTGTTTAATGTTGAACTTAAATTCAGATACTGTTTTGACAGGGAAAAATAAGCATTACCAATGAACATGGAAGTGGAATAATTTTGATACCTAATGAGAGTATATGAATCAATATTCAAACAAACAACAACATTCTTTCAGATATACATGAATTGCATCAGCCTTACTACAAACAACACACCAGGTTTTATTTCAAACTAAATCAAACCAGGCACTAAATCAGCATCCTGCTTATATAAACCTGATATCCACATATCTGTGATATACCTCATATACAGTGTATTCAGAAAGTATTCAGACCCCCTTCACTTTTTCAATTTTGTTATGTTGCAGCCTGATGCTACAATCTCTTAAATTCATTTTTTTCTCATTAATCAGCACTCGGTACCCCATAATAAAAAAGTGAAAGTAGAATTTTAAAAATGGCTGTGAAATTATTAAAACGAAAAAACTAAAATATCACATTTACATAAGTAGCTGTGTTTTCTAGTCACTGCTTATGAAAAACACCCCCACAGCATGATGCTGCCACCACCATGCTTCACTTTTGGGATGGTATTGGGCAGTTGATTCCTTCAGGAGCTTTTTTGCAAACTCCAAGCAGGCTTTCATGTGTTTTGCACTGAGGTGAGGCTTCCGTCTAGCCACTCTGCCATAAAACCCAGATTTTTGGAGGGCTGCAGTGATGGTTGTCCTTCTGAAATTTTGTCGCATCTCCACACAGGATGTCTGGAGCTTAGTCATCTTAGTCAGCTTAGAGACTTATGGAGGCTGCTGTGCTCTTGGGACCTTCAGTGCAGCAGAATATTTTTGCAGCCTTCCCCAGATCTGTGCCTTGCAACAATCCTGTCTCTGAGCTCTGCGGGCAGTTTCTTTGACCTCAGGCCTTTTATAGAGAGGTGTAAGCCTTTTCGAAGCGTTTCCAGTCAATTTAATTTACCACAGGTGGACTCCAGTCAAGGTGTAGAAACATCTCAGCAACAGTCAAGAGACATGGGAGGCATCTGAGCTAAATTTCAAGTATTGTTGCAAAGGGTCTGGATACATTTGGCAAAGTGATATTTCAGTTTTTCTTTTCAATAAATGCTTTTAAAAAATTGTATTATAAAAAGTCAGTTTTTACTTTGTCATTATGACTACAGAGTGAAGATTCATGAGAAAAAAATAATTTAAATCTTTGTAGTACAAGGCTGCAACATAACAAAATTGAAAAAGGGAAGGGGGTCTGAACACTTTTTGAATGCATTTTGTGCGCTCAGTGGGAGCTGTCCATGGTCCTGATAGAGTTATAGACAAAGCCTGAATAGCCAAAATTGAATATAATAATAATAATACACTTCATTTACACAACACTTTTAGTTATGTGCTTTACAAAGAAATTGTATCTTCACCCATGCTACTTTTCTATAAATACTGCTGTAGAACACGAGCAATGAGGTGATCGAGCTACTACGTTATATAGTAGACATTATGCATGTTTAAACTGACACCTGACAACATACCTTAGGCAGCTCCTCAATCTGGTTGGCATCCAGGTAGAGCTCTTCTAGTGTGCGCTCGAAACTGAAGATCTCCTTAGGGACCTGCTGCAAGCTACAGTGGGAGTAATCCAGCACTGAGATGACCTCCTCCTCCCCCCGGAAGCATCGACAGGGCACCAGGCGGCCGATGATCTTCCTCTTGGTAGTCATCTCCAGACACTGCACTTTAAGAGGAGAAAGCAGAAGAACATGCTGAACTATGAAAGATAAACACATACCAGACTTATAACAGGGGTTATAAAGCTCCATGAGGAACTTTAGCTGATACACTAAATTTTGTTTTTTATCTCACACTGTGCGAAGTGACAAAGCAAAAACTTTCTATGGTTCTGATTGGGCTATATATGCCAACCGCTAAGCAACAAATTACATAGAACCACTGTGTCTCTATAGTTGGCATCAAGAGGGAATTATCTGGAGCTTTTTGTTATACTTGAGTTAGGGCTGAAGGTTTTATTATCTACGAACCTTACTAGGTTAGTTTATCATTATCTTGTCTTATTACACGGCTTTCTGTAATACTTGACGATGATTGGTCAATCACTATTTCGCAGTCAAATATTTTTCCTCTAAAGTTTCCTCTCTCGTGTGGGACTCTTTTGAGCTTCCTCTTTTGCAGGATGAAATAATTTAGCTTCAGTCAATATTTAATGTCCACTTATTTGTTCATTTGGTAAGCAGCCTTGAAATAAGTGGGAAGAAGTACAGTCAGCTGGTCATCATCACAAAATAAACCTTTATAGAGTGATGCAAGATCTGGTTAGCCTGTCTAGGTTTATTTCCAGCTAACTAATTATTATCCTTTACATATTGATATCAGACTAAATTATATATCATTCCCTTTTAATCGTAATGATGCAATCGCTGCACATTAAAAAAACAGGATTTGTTTAATAAAACCCAAATGCCAATGTGCTAAATCATAGCATACTTTTGTCTTTTATATAAGTATTTAATATAAGTATTATATTTAAGTATTTTTGCCTTAAATTTAGAGGAAATCAATTTAATAAAATCATGATGATGGCCAGACTCAAACCTGCCCAAAGGCTCCTTATGTGTTGCAAGCACATATACACCTCGTACTCCATCACAGTTACAAAACATTATTTGCTGACCACAGTCACAGTTTTTCCTGAATCATCAATTTTGCACTTTCAAACTACAAATTAATGACTTGACGTACTTCATAAAGCAAAATCACAATTGTGTCCTGTCTGGACATAACCTATATTGCTTGTTCAGCTGGATAGGTTTGCACAATTGCACAAGGGGACAAGACAGTACACCATTCCAGATCCCTCTTAAAAACTGCACAACAAAGAATTAGCTTTTAACATAAAGAGTTAACACATTTTACTTTAGTGGTGTTGGTGAGCATTAACCCATGTCATAAGTCAAAGAGTTTATCTTATTTGGTTTATCATGAAAGCTTTTTAACTCCCTTCTGGGAGCCACTCACAATATCGGTCAAAGAAAAGGAAACACAAAATTGCTCATATCAATCAACTGTGATGATATGTCAACTGCCTCTGTCCTGATGAGGAGCCAGAATGAAAGAGAAGCTCTGTCATGTTCTTAGGAGCAGATGCAAATGCACTGCTAAAACAATGTCTGAGAAGGCATTAGGGAATAATGTCTGAAATGAAAGACAAGCTCTGCTGATACAGAGTCCTTTTGTCTCTTGCAAATGCAAATGTATCACTGATAATTAAAACATCTTCCACTCAACAAATCAAAACAGCAGCTCTGGATGAACGAATACACAGAGGATTCTGGGAGATTATAACTTCAAGGAGAGTTCATTGTCAAAGAGCGTCAAGTTTAGTCTGTCATTCCTTTCATTGATGCAGGAACCAAGTATTAGTCCGCTGCATGTGACGTTTTCTGATATGAGAAATTCAGATGTTCTTCAAAACGAATGTCTGGGGGCTGAACTGGCCTGCCGGCAGTCCAGATCTTTCACCATTTGAAAACATTTTGCACATTATAAAACGAAACATTCAGCAAAGAAGATCCAGGACTATTGAGCAGCTAGAATCCTACATCAGACAAGAATGGGACAACATTCCTCTCCCAAAACTCCAGCAACTGGTCTCCTCAGTTCCCAAATATTAACATACTGTTGTTAATAGAGGGGATGCTACACAGTGGTAAACCTTTATGAGATGTGTTGCTGCCATCAAATTCAAAATAAGCTAATATTTTGCATGAAATAGTAAAATGTCTTGCTTTGAACATTTGATATGTTGTGTATGTTCTAGTGTGAATAAAATATGGGTATATGAGATTTGCAAATCATTGCATTCTGTTTTTATTTACACAGCATTCCAACTTTTTTGTTGTGAACATCCACAGTCAGTCCTCTCAATGATGATGGGTTGTTTTTTATTGTAACAAAACAGATAAGAATGATGCAAGACTCAATCACATGTGACTTTATGAGCCAGTGAATCTACAGACTGAGTGTCTGAAGGGGACATACTTATTTCACAAGAGCACTCAAAAGACACAATATATATGACTGGTATGCGTTTCAGGTATTCCACAAAGGTTCATCTTTCCTTCTGAATAACTGACACATGCAGGAAACTGTCAGCAACCATTTAAAAGCATAAAACAACATTTCAGGGACTCACAGGGACTGTGAGACAGCAAAACAATGATGCTAGATAAGCGGGATGTGCTAGCGGAGAAAGAGAGAGATGATTGGTACAGATAAGATAAAATCATGTTTACCCACAGGACAATAGAAAACTCTTAGATGAGACAGTAGATTTTCCCATCTGATTCACTTGTAGGTGAACTCTAACCATTTGTATGGCTCATACGTAAGCCCTTATTCACTGTCCATTTTCTAGATACTGACACAAAATTATGCCAAGGATCAAGGACTAACTGTCCACACAAGAAAAAGGAGGAAAAACGTAAGCATGAATTAGATTGCAGACTTTATGTCTTTATGTTTATTTTAAATAAACTAAAAGCATGCATATTATTGTTAAGGTCTATGCATTCTTTTTTGTGACACGGCTACATAGTGTCACGTTACAGAGAACCAATGTTTTACAATATTTTTAGAAGAATTCACTTTAGAGTTTATTTGTTGTTTTGCTGACTACAAATGTAGCAAAAACTACAAATCTGTGCTATTTGCATGCTCATAATTTTATGCATGTAATTTATTTGAAACTTTGTATTTTAAAACTTTGTATTAAAAAACATGTAAAAACATGACAATGTATCATATTTATTTGGTGTTCCTCTGTCTAGTTCAATTTATGTACTACAGCATTTGAAGCACCTTTCTTTCATTATTGGGATTATTATTTCTCAGGAGGAAATGTTTAGTTGATTGCTACATTAGGTAAATTAATTACTGTAATCATCCACTGTTTCATGTGTTTGTCAGTTGACTGTGGGTATACAAGCTACAAGTGGGGTAATAATTGTACCCTCTATTCTGTTTGAGGGGAAACATGGATAACAGGATCTCTTACAAAAGAAAACTGCAAGATGTGCCTCCTTCAGAGCTCAATACCCTAAAAGATGTTATTTCCAAAATGTGAGATTCTGACAATATCGTCATTCTCTTTTATATGTTTGAATAATGTTGCAAAGAAGCCAAACCATAACCAAATGTTGCCAAGAAATAGAAAGAAACTAAAAAAAGCAAAACTAGAACAGTATTTTTATATTTAATATATAATATATTTTATATATTTAAACAGTAAAATATGCTAAAGGCACAATATGTAATTTTTGCAGTTAGGTCACATTTTCAAACCAATAATAAAGGCAAAGTTTGATGATATTGTGAAGGAGTGTGGAATGATGGGAGATGTCGTCTTTACCATAGATGAATGATAAAAATCAATCACAGGAAATTAACCAATCATGTTCATGGATGAGGTAATGATGTATGCTTGATTTAATTTTATGTCATTTTATGCTAGAAATGTAAAGTTTAATATTTAATATACTAAATTATGTGATTCCTTATGTCAAATGAATTAGTGGGTTAATGCTGCATAGTTTTACCTGTTTAAAATAATCAAACTGAAAGTACATTTTAGCATACAGTATTTGCAAAAACTTGATGAACAGCGTTAATTACCGAAGTGCAATATTAATTGTATAGTTATATTAGCATTACCCACATATAATACACAGAACCTGCTGTAAAAGGTAATGACTAATTGTGACCCATAGTAAGTGAACAACACAGTGGCATGCGGTACAACCACTACTTTTGTCCATGTATGTTGCCATGGTTTCCACAGCAGTACAAGAGGAAACCTGGCATCACATGTATATTTTGCTCTTGTACCTCAGTTGGTAGAGAATTGCATTATCAGCGCAAAAGCTGTAGGTTCGATTCCCAGGGAGCACATGTACTGACAAAATGTATAACTTGAATGTACTGTAAGTCGCTTTGGATGTTATGTTATTGACAAGCGACAAGTGACATGGGATGGTGCACAATTTAAGATTGATTTACAAATATTTGGAAACATTTGTGATAATGCAAGTACAAAATTGAAGTATATAACAATGTGCAACTGTTTTTTGGATACATGCATATGATACTCTGAGCAATGTCTGAAACTTGTATTGTGAGCACTTATTGCGTCTAGTTGCCTCTTCAGGTTGACTCGCTTGTTGTATTCCGCACTTGTAAGTCGCTTTGGATAAAAGCGTCTGCTAAATGAATAAATGTAAATGGATACTTTAATACAAGAAAACTTACATTGTGCCCATAAATGGAGCTGATAGTCCTACACTCTTATTGGTTTCTGAAAGCATTCATATTAATCAAAATACTTAATACACACACAAGGAGCACGAGGCACGTGCAGAATGCTTGACACATCTGTGGAAATTTACTGAGCTTTCTGCACGTTATGCACACACAGATTCTGTGTAGGTCTGAGTGTTAGGCCCTGGGTGGCTCATCTGGCATTCAACAATTCAAGTCTGTATCTCTTTAAAAGAAAATAAATATGGGATAAATACAACTACAATATCAGATATCAAAACCCACACATAATCATAAGATAAATGACTTCACATTTATTGGTTTATCTTTATATTCAATAAAACACAACATTTGCACCCAACAGGAAAGCCAGAGTACACAAAGTAGTCAGATCTGCCCAGGGTGCTATGGAAACTGCATGACTCAAGAGCTGCTGCTCCAACGGCGAGAGGATACATTCACAAGTTCTCAGCTCCGCTTTAACAAAATGGCTTAATTTCTATCCTGCAGTCAGTTCGCTGAATTATCTCTGATAATTCACTGCCACTTCTATTGAAGACATCTCCACTGGCTTTGTTGAAGCCAGGCGGCCTTACATGAGATCTACAGAAAACTAAGTGGCAACAAAATAAAATGCTATCAATGTTGCTCCTCAGCCTCTGAATGAGGTTAAATGTACCCTACTGAGAAAGACTTACTGAGAAAGACTAATGGTTCCTTTTGTTTTTAAAACTTTATTAATTTGATACAACCAAGACGTAAAGATGCTCTCAAAGGAAATAAAAGCATGCACTAATGTTGACATCAAGGGAATATCTAATCAATTATATAAATATAAAAATCACAAGCAGGTTGAGCAAGCCAAGACTGGCTGTCACTAACACTCTAGGCTAGCAATAGCAAGCGAGCTTGCAAGCGAGCTTAATTGATTGTTTTGCCAAGCAAAGATATATATTCTTAATAAAACTGTTAATTTACTCATATTTATTGCCTTTATTGTGTTTCTTTAGCACTACTATATGAGTGAAGCTGTACACAGGTTCAGTTATTGTGGATGAGGGTAATATTGATCTCCAGGGAGTTCTGCTTTAGGTCAATTAACCTCAAGGGTAGACAGATGATTACATGAGAACTGTACATCAGATACATCAGGACAGACAACAATTTCTCAGTATTCAAGGTACCTGCACTTGAGATATTTCTGTTGCTGATCATCTGTTTGCCTATTACATTTTAATTGTTTGTAAAAAAATAGACATCTCAAAACCAGCTCTAATTCTACAATTTGATCTGCATGTATACAACAGCATGCCTTTACTCTCACTGATCCTTTTATATAGTGAAATTGCAGAGCAAGTAAAGAAAGGAATGGCATAAATATCTACAGTAAAACACTGACAAGGAAACAAAGTATGTTTTGACAGACTGTGCACTTACGAAATAGTTTTGCATAAATGCATAGTCAAAGAATGTTCTAGAGACACCAGATGAATCACGGCCTTGAGTGTCATGTCAATCACACAATTTCCTTTTCAATGTCTCAATTTCATTTAAAAAAAATTCTGGAACTGGAATTTTAGGTAAACAATTGTCTGGTTCAAAATGACATTATGAGGGACAGAATTACTGAACTAAATATATGAATGAATTTTCTAATGAATTATAACTTCATAATACCGCACTTGCCAAGACCAAAGTTTTCATGTTTTAAATTTAGAGAAATCGAAGAATTCTGTGTTAATACACAAATCCATTAATCCATTAAGGTAACACAACATCCAAGATAACGTGACAGACTGTGACTGGAAGGCTACTGACATGTAGGACTGCAGTGAGTTTTCATTTATTATAAAAGATACCGATGGAGCCAAAATGGCAGCAGTAAGATTGGCACACATGAATGTTACCTGAGGCACTATCACTCTCATACCAAGCACACAGCATTTTTTGGGGCAGTTATTTAAATGGCAGCAGGTAACAAATGCGCTTTGCAAATGTTTCCTAAATCAAGTTCTTCCTTGCTGGTAACACAATGCAAAGCTGGGCATTGCTTTTTAAATCAGCCACAGGCTTTAAAAATATAGCTAATGTATTTTTTTTTTGAAATAGCTAAAAAACAGAGCAAGCATTTAATGAAACATCTGTAAAATCTCTCTAAATATACAGCATTGATCACAGATGAGTGGAACAGGCAGAAAGCATCATTATATCTGAACCAAATATTGTAGAATCAAATCAAACATGGTATGTTTATAACCTCCCTGTACACAATCAGAGAGATTCAATTGAGTCAACCCTGACTCCAAAAAAAGAGATCACAGTTTTGACATCACCAGGCAACCTGCTTTCATTTGGCTCTGCCCCATTTCTCCAATCCATGACCATGACTGCTCAAGAGCAGCCTCACTGCTGCCTCAGCATGAGCCACGACTATTTGGCAGACACTGCAACTTTCTCCAATAATCAGAGGCACGAGACATGCAGGAAAACAAATATGCCCTGAGGATTATTAAAGCTGTCCTTCCCAGAGCCGTGCAAATAGAGAGCTGCGGCTTTAAATTCAGCATCAATTAATGATTCGCTGGCAAGTCATCATTTTCTTAGATTTTTTTACTGCAACCATTTTTCTGGTTGTATTCACACTTACAGTCAGAATTCGGATGTGACATAAGTCAGGCCACAGTGCCATTGTTTAATCAATTCATCAACTGAACGGCCACATTAAAACAACATATACGTAAATGTTTTTCATACAAAAGTATTAACAATCGTTAATGTTAGCCATCATGAAATGATAACAGATGAAGATAACTGACAAGCTTTCTTATCGAGCATTAGTGTGTAAATGGCTGCAAATTACTGTACTTCAGTATATTATAGCTGCCAGATGCACAAACACGCTTAAAAACATTAACATGAATTTGTAAATGTATTTATATTTTTCAGACTTTTCTGAATTAAAAGTGCAAATGAACATTATATTGTGAATGCGCCCTCGTCTGCACTCATCACTGAAGTGCTGTTTCATAATAAAGGTATGACGTTCTGTTATAAATGTACGTTATGTGTCATCTCACAAATTATGTGATGTTTAAGATTTTTCGGACAACACAATACATAGTAAACCACAACATTCAACAATGCCTGTAGGGTAGAGGATGCTGTTGTTTTAATCACACACTATACCCTACATAGGTACATTCTCTTGAATGTTGAAAAAAATTGAAGAAAATGTCAGTTCTTGCCATGGCTAAACTCATTGGCCTGGTTAGGCCAATACATGGATATGGTTTTCTGTATGATAGCTATGGAGTTACTAGGGTGCTGTTGTTAGTTGTCTTAGTTGTTGCTATGGTGTTGTTTGGTGGCTGTTAGGATCTCAGTAAAATGTCCAAATTGATTGCATCAAGGGCATCACGACAAGTCATTTTTGCAGCTTACTGTAGTTTCAATAATTAACTTTTCACTGGGTAAGAACTTTTGAGTTCTGAAAGTTACAGTATTCATAGTTTTCACGATGGGAGTGAGAAGTCATGGGACTCCATCACCAATAATCAGAAAATGTGATTCCTTGTGATTCAACCCCCTCCAAGCTCCCCAACATAACTGTTCTAAATATTTACCAAACATATCATGACAGTGATAAAAGGGCCAATCCTGCTGCCAAACACCAAGAGAATATGTACAAAATCTCAAAGTTTAGGCTAAGCATTGCAGATGTGGGTATTTTAGGTCACCTTGATGGAAGGGAGTCCTAGCTGCCTATGTGGATCTTGGGGCCCGGGGACAATTGTGCTAATGGAGACAGATCCAGGACACAAAACAGAAAAGAGAGAGAGCTTTTTTTAGACAAGACAGAAAGGAAATAGAACAGGTAGCTCACCCTTGGAATTCTGCAACTTTTCACTTCCCCTCAAGACTAGCAGTGTGAGAATTAATTTATATCACCGGTCACACTGATCACTGTGTTCCCTATTATACCATAATTATATATCACATAATCATAATGTTTGTAAATAAAATAAAATAGTAGTAAAGATGAAAATGTGAATCAATCAAGACAGAATCTGCTTCACAAGGAAGTATATTCAAGAACTGCAGCTACAATGAGCAGGAAATGTAGTGTGACTTGTCATTGTGTGAAAGCAAAAAAAGAAAAAAAAAAGAACTGGCAAAGAAGACAGAAATAGCATATAATCCCATTCGGGCAGTAGTAGTCACATCCATGTTAAACTACAATAGTCTTGATCCGGGAAAGAATCTGTGCGCCACAGGCCCAGACCTGATAAGCAAACAACATTTGCGCTGGTGGCTTATAAACATGTCATCGACACAGCACTGTAAATCTGTTTAAAAGTAGCACAGTACTCTCACCAGCTTCTTACAATGCTGTGACTGGGGAAAACAGTGATACTGGAAGCCATTCACAACTGATGATTAAAAAGTTATTCATGAAATTCAAAACAAAAACAAGTTACTAAATACCCCGGTAAAAACTAATTAAATGGTAAGTTGATTGTAATGACTTTCTTGTGCCTAGTTAATGGGATGTGTGCACAGGCAGTGAATTCAGAGATTACATGAACCTTCTGGCAACAGTGAGTCAGAATAGGGAGAATGAAAAGCAGTAAAGTTTTCAAATGCTTCTGCTGGTAAACATCCAAAAAGCAGAGCTTCTCCCCATTTGAAATAATACTGAAAAATATTTTGTTGCCTAAAATGTGCTTCTCATGGTAACACTGAAATTAACTGCTTTTATTCTAGCAAAAATGTACTACTTAATATGATTCATCTGGAGAGCCCATCTTAGGTAGCATAAAGCTTCTATAAGAAACATAGCTACCACAAACATACAAATGCAAACATTCATAGACCAACAACCTTCTACAACAAGCATGACCACATTCTCCCCTTAGATACTCAGTCGGGAAAGTTTAATTGGTTGAAATAAAAGGTGCTTAAATCATGTCCTTCATATCATTAGCCCACGGGCAGCTGTAGCCCATGCATGGATTTATCACATCATGTATTATTTCTTAGCCACATTTAACTCTGACCTACTTACTTTTGATTGCTTCGGTATTAGAGAATAGAAAAAGCACAAGGCTACTTCAAGTGATGGCTCATTTTGTAGAAGCTACACAGTGAGATAATGTTATTACAGTGCTACTGAAGTACAGGCACACATCAATCCAGTGAATATACAGTGCATTATATATTTCTGACTTACGTACTTACACATACAAAGAAGATGAAAATAGTAAGCAGTAATGGGAATTTTACAGTAAGCTTTAGAAAGATGATCCATGAGAGGATCAGCATATATGAATAAATAAAACGTTTCATTTTCCTGACACACAGGATCCGTGTACACACACTTGAAATACAAACACACTCCATGAATTATTTACATTTTAAGTCAAGAGATTTCACATCAAACGTACGAAACATCCCATTAATGACCACAAGCATGTAAAAACATTAATCAGCTGGTGTAAATATAGCTGTAAGCATAAATGACCAGGGCCAAGCCCCCACAAGAATAGCCTGGGCTATGCTGTCCCTGAGCTAACTTTTATAATATCATCCTTGGTGAGATTTAAACACACAACCTTTGGCAATCATGGCTATGAATGTATCCGTTATGCTAATCCACAACCAGTGTACTGGTCTGTGCAATGCCAAAGAGACCACCAAGAAATTCATTAGACAACAGCACACCTGAAAGTGTGAAAAAGTCTGAAAGTCTTAAAAAAATTGATCTAATATCCTCAAGATATGTTGTCAATGATCCTTAACAAGTTTCCTTTAGATTCGAAAAAGCATACAAAATATAGTATACAATAAAATTGAAAATGGCAGATAGGCTATTTTGACAACCATAAAAAATGTCATTACACTCTATGTGACTGAAAAGCCAAAAATGATGACTTTAGGATAACCTCTTATTAATAATTTAATATTTTAAATCTTAAATAGGAAGTTATATGCAAAACTAGTAACATTGTTATATTTCTTGACCTGGAGGTGGCGCTGTCCCTAATTTCACAAGTCAGTTCAGCTGGCATTAGCAATAACAAAACTGACATACTGCTTTTTGTCAACTTGCAAACAAATGCAAACAAATTTGAGAGCATAAACTTGTTAAAGATTATCAGTAACAGGATAAAGCAATACTAGTTTTAATTTACTAAAAGTCAAACTAAACTGGCAAATACTAGTTTCAAGTTATACAAATAGATTTAAAATGAGTGTTTCAGCAAAATCCACAAATGAATAAAAGCCTCCTTTACACAGAGAATGCTTATCATATCTACATTTAAAAACAGAACAGAAATTGTCTCTTTAATAAGATCTCAATTGTGAGGGCTTTGTCAAGCTGCCAGGAGCTAATGCATTGATCAAAGCAGAGAGAATCAGTCGTCTTTAGAGAAGTCAGATGCGATTATTAACAATAAAATGACAGTTCAGAAAGGGTTTAGGCAAAGTTAATACATTTACCAATTTTGTTAATCTTTCATGCACTTACATAACTATACCTATCTATACAGTTTTTAAGTGTTTCGCTGCAGAATCTGTAGTCTGTACCCAACTTAACATTATGATTCTAACACTGCTTGGGTTTCTCCAGTGTCAGAGAGAACTCAAAACTGTAGGAATGTTCATAAAAAAATAGAAAAACAAAATTAGCACATTGATTTGGCTAAGACCGGCCTAAAGTGGACATGCAAAGCCACGGCACATAACAAATGCACAAAAATGCTTTGATATGACATGACTTTTGTAATAAATTTTAACATGGAAATTCAGGAAGGAGCCTGATCATTCTCACCTGTCAATCATAACACAAGTGTATAAAGGATGGCCTAACCCTATTCATACTAAGACTGGATGGACAGGTGAACTGTTATTTACTGTAATTATTTTACAGTTATGCTGTTCTCTCTACTATTAGCTGCATAGACTGCTATAGAGGACCGTAAAACAAAACAAAGTTGTGACAAACCATCCTTCATGTTTTCCTACCATGTGTTTATATGGGTTTTGCAAGATGGAAAACTTAAACTTAGGCCTCTGTCAGTCTAAACACAATAACACTCAAACTTGCTGAGGTGGAATATAATCTCTCTGCTGCACCTGTGCTCTTCTAACATGAATGCTCTTCAATTCTCTGGTTGGTTCTAATGTGTCAGCATTCACTGTACAATATATGCTTTCAAGTAACCTTTAATTGTGTATCATGCGATAACCTCTAAATTAATTAGCTTAAAAATACTATTTAATATGACTGAATCAACCTGTTTGCAACCTGATCATCATAAACATGCTATCAAAGCCTTAGATGTGTGTTGTCATTCCTAAATAATATTATAAACATTTAACATGTTATTACATTCATCTTTTTATAAAATACATGATAACGCAGTATAACAAAATAGAAGAACAAAATAGTGTCCAGTACAAGACTTAATTTTAATATAATGAAACAATTATCAAAATCTTTTAAAAAACTTTTATGTAGTTAAACCCCATCACATGGTCTAGGTTCATGACTGCAAAGCTTTAAAACTAATCCACACCTCAGCAGACAAGTATACAATTTTCCTTTTTCTTGTCAGTCACTGCCTGCAGCCCTATAAATGGCTTCTGACAAGAAGCATAAAACCTCAACATGCAAGACGCACAGAACTGACACTATGAGTGTAAATATAAAGCCCATTTAGCAAATTACTTTTATAAAGATATATTATGACAGAAATTATAAATGAATCAAAATGGGTCACTTCTGGGAATAAAACAGAATAGAAGAAAATGATGATCTGAGAAAATGATGAGTTTTCTAAGGACCTCAAGGGCCTGAGTACACAAAGGCTACTTTAAAAAATGGACATTTATGGATTGGACTCATAAAGCAAATTCTAAGCTTGAAGTAATGGTAGCCAAAGGCAGTGAAAATAGACTTTATTGCAAGAAATGTTCAGAAAACAGAACAGGGCACATCTGTCCACAAGCCAATGTAATGTACTATAAGAGTGAAATGAATGCAGTGGTCTGTGCCTCTTACTGGCATAAAAAGAGCATAACTAAAGCTTCCAAGGATAGCAACATTACATAACATTTTGACTTATATTCTGTGGAAATCAAGACATCACAGATGACATGGCATATCCTTCATGAAATTATAATTAACATCTTGTTTGCTTCTCCTAAAAAGCGATGAAATTAAATATGTCTCCTGCTTTTTCTAACAAAATCTGAACACAGTAATCTCACATGTGTCTCCATGAAATTTCAATAATGTCTCAAACTGCACACAGATTTGTTTTGCTACCAAAGTAAGACTTTGTAATATGAGCACAAATATTTCTCATGATTCTGCCAAGACCAAATTATCTCAGTTATGCTATTCATGTTAATGTAATCTCTTGTTTTATTTGTCTACTGTGATTCTCCAAAATGGAATATTAGGAGAAACATCTGAGATAAAACTGATAAAGAAACATAATCAACAGATCAGTCATGCCTCCTGAACTTTGAAAGAGTAATACTGGAATTAAACAACAGAAGATAAGTTGTACACTTGAACTTTTATCTTTCAAAATGTGTGCACTGCAGTGTGCAGTTTAGCATATTTCTGTCATAAGAGCAACTGATGAAATATATTCGCATAAGACAGACTGCACTCAGCAGGTATAAGGCCAAAACAGACACATAAAACCAGCTGCAGCACAAGCTGATTCTGTTCTGCTGATTTGACTATTTTAGCTGCACAACTGAAGGCATCCTGCTTGAAAAACGTGAAATCATGCTGCCTTTTTTGATGCACAGACAGTGGTTGGCATTTGACAGCAGGACAGTACATATCAGTGCCTGTGGCTGACAGCCTCCGCTCTGGAACAGATCCAGCAGACCTTCCAACTCCCTCCCTTGTAAGCGGAGGGCTATTTATCTCTTGACAGCCACAAGGCCCATCATACAAACATCTCTACGGCCTTGCCACTCAGCTATTGTTCAGCCATCACATCAGCTATGGTCTTATTTCTCCAGTGGAATGGGACACCGCCACCCCTATTCTGCTTACACCTGTCCACCAACTTATCTGCAGTCTGCATACCTTCTCACGTTAGACTGGCATGTTAAAAGGTAACAGTGTTGGCTCTCCCAGCAGACTGAAATGCACAGCACCTGGGGTAAGTAATATCTTGAATGTTTGAATGTAAAGTGAAGGATGCTGGTCAGAATATTATTACTGTCAACGTTAATCTACACTCTAACAGACTACTTGAATAACTATCTAAACAACAGCTGTTTGCTGATGTACGACAAATGTCAGAGAATGTGTACACATCAGTTTACCTGAAGAATAAACTTTATAACCTCTGGAACTAATACTATGGACTTTTTTTTAACTTCCAGCGTTCATTAATTCACATTTTACACAGTGTCTCAAATTTAGTATAAGTATAATGTATAATTAAACCTATTATATACAATAAATACCTATTATATATAACTGTGGTGTATATAGCAGTAAGGGAAGTGATGGAAATCATACACAAAATGGTATATTACTGAAAAGTAGACTTAGAAGAAGTCTTAGACGTAGAAGTTTTCTACGCGTTTCCTTAACCCATATTTTGGCCTACAAGTTTACCTTACTAGTATAATAGTATTTAAATGAATGAACATCACGAAAATCATTAACCTTATTAACATTTTTTAAAATTCAGTGTTAAAGGATCGCTGTCCTTTCGGCACATTTTTGTAAGTGCTGAATAAATACATATGGAAGACTATTCAGCAGTCAAGCTGTCAAGCTCTTACAATCACTACACTAAATGTCATGAGCCTCAATGAGAAGCTACTGGGCATCATCAACAAGACTAACCCAGCCTGCTCGAACACCCTGAATATCACATTGAATATCAAGTGCAATGTTAGCCATTAAAATCACTTACACTGAAGCGTTGAGTAATTGTCCATTAGACTATTTCTACAGATTGTTTGGTGCTCCGACAGTAATCCAGGAGGCTGGATGGTGCTGAGACTGCCGGGGTCTGAACTAAAGCTCGGTGCGCTCTGCTCTGCGCTCCTCCATCGCTTCCCTCACATCAATGCGGTACTGACCGGACATAATGCGCTAAACCCCGACAAACTGTTCAACTGATGCCCTACCGAGGTGATGCAAATGATCAGCTGCGTTTTGAAGCATTCATGCATCTGTGCATGGTGCCATCATCTCCCATTTACCGAGGAGGAGGAATGGAAATTCAAGTTCGTTGCCAGCCATTAACATCGCATCTCCTTCTCCCGTTACGCACAGTCAATGAAACGCATAGACGTCGCAATCACGGCGAGCATTACGCCGTGACAGGATCGAGTCTGTGTAGTTACGGCCTGTGGATTTTTCTCTCTGGTTTTCTTCCGTTTTGTGATGCAAATCCGGCGGATCGTCGCTGCGCGCTTCCTCCGGAGGCGCGACGCTCCGTCCCCCGTACCGGAGAGTCAGATCATCGGAGGGAGTGATGGAGGGAGAGGAGGGGTCCGATTGAGATAAAGGATGCGCGGAGGAGAGAGAGGAAAACCAGGTGATGACCTGATGAATCCCCGCACCAGCACATTTTTTTGGAGACAGGAAAAGGTGGATGATTGTTTCCTCTTGTAACTTACAAGTTGCGCTACAATGCAATGGTTATAACTATTAAATAATGTAACAGCTACGACCATGGTCATCACAAAATGGAAATGATTTCATATTTATGCAGATCTCGTTATTATTATAGTGCATACATTGTAAGTAGTGACGTGGACACCCTAAATAAAGTGTTCCCCAACATTGTCATGTGAAAAACATATGGGGCTCTTTATTATCCTGTTTCCCTCAAAAAAAAAAAAAAAAAAAAAGAAAATATCTAATACGGTTATTCTTTGACTGAGAGTGTCAGAGATTACAATGCAATCATTGCTCCAGTTCTGTTAATTTAGGTTAGGTTTAGCCTTACAAACAAACTTAATATTTAACTCCAGCGTGGTACCTGAAGGGAGATATAATTCAAAATCAGACACAAAATCAGGCTTTTGTTGCTTAAAATTTCTGAACCTGAGATGAGCTGGAAAAACACAATCCTTGTCTTAAACACCCAGACCTTTGACCATTACTATGAGGTCTGGTCCACTGTGCAGCTTATTCCAGCTAAGAACGTCTTCTTATATAGGAAATGATCAAATGACGATCAAATGACGATCAAATGACTTAAGGGAAGGTAAATCAAGGATGAAATCAATGATGCCTTAATAATAGACCAGCATGCACCAGAAAAATGACTGGAAACTCTGTGTACTGCCTCAAGGACAACAAGCACCCTTTCAGTTATAGCACAATATCTTCTTGTAGAGTTTATTCTCATTATTGTCACATTTATCTTTATATTAAAAAAAAACACAAAGAGGCCTGGCCACCACCAATTTTCTTCTTGTCTTCTTTCACCCTTTCACATCCCAGAAATGTAGAAATAACAAATTTCCTTGTTTTCCATATTGAGTAACGGAACGTTTACATATCTGTGAATGTGTTGAGAAATGCTGAATGTCAGGTCTCTGAGGATTACTGACTATTGTGCATGTGTTTGATTTTGTGTAGACTGGTTGAGGTTCTTCTGATCCATTAAAACCAGCAATAGCTTTTGTGCTCATTGTCTCACCAATGGTGTCTTTCTCAAATGCTAGTTTAACTACAAACAATTGTCTTGCCACACTGGAAAAAAGTGCACATCTTAAAATCTGACAGATTGGTGAGAACCCTAAACCCTGCCCAACTCAACTGTGATCAGCCTGTCAAGTACCAAACAGTGCATTTTATTTCAATGTGCAATTGGCCTATAAATGTTAGCAGGCATCAGTCATACAGCTATAGTGATGCAGTTTTTACAATAAACAGCATTGAAATATGTTATTACAATTAACAGTGAACTTTATTCATTCTTCTTATTATTATTACAGGTTATTAAATGTCACTTCAGCTTATATTTCCATTAGACCATGCACATTATTGTAGAGAATGCAGCATGATATCCAGCCTGTCCATGTTGGCCTCGACCTGTTTTGGCAAGATTGTGACAGAAATTGCCAAAATACCATTGAGTCTGATTGGATGTACAAACTTTGACATCAACTACATTGGAAGGGGATTGGAAAATTGGAAGCTGACAAAACTGTTAATTTTGCTATCCTTACTATGCATAATTATATAGTTTGTTGCATTTTATTATGTGCATTTACATTGTTTTATCCCTGCTGTCCACCATACTAAACCGGACCTGGTACCCATTTTAGGCTCTCGACTGAGAACCACTGCACCACCACTGAACAAAGTAATGCATTTCTCCAAAATGAATTTGCATAAAATGACATGTTGCTTTTAGGATTGTCAAGGACTTCCATTTGAGCCTCCTATTATTATAACGGACAAGTCCATGTATATTTTAAAAATGGCTTTTCTATATTTTTTAAATGAATTACACGGTCAGCTGCTTCTAAGAAATAGATATTACAGTATATGTGATGCTCTGTCACCCAAGTACTTAAACAGGAACATAGTACTTCACTTACATTGTATGTGCTTGTAAGAGAGAGCATTTTCCTCCATATTTTCTAGTCTTGTTACAAAGACAAAACCAAGCCATTTAAAATATGTTCAGGGAAACAGTCAAGCATGTTCTAATTTACTGTTGTAAACTGAAACTGATTTTTGTAAATCAGCATGATAATGCTGCAACAATAGTAACAATTACTAGGTACACATCACATTTAAAGACACAAGCCATTTCATTGAAGTGAAACAGTGAGAATCAGCAATCTTAAAAACAATCTCAGTTTTAACATGTGTTTTACAGTATGCACCATAAACACTGTTCCAGGTGAAACGTACCACATACCTTCCTGACGCTCATATGTAAATACTTTTCATGTGCCCCTAAGTCAGACTTAGATTGTACATTGTTAACAACCACTGCAGTAACGTTGAACTAATTTGCATTTTTTGGTTTCATAAAAATCCCCACAGGGATACTCAAGCAGTGACTGCTTCATTAAAGATCTGCATAGCCCCCTTCTATCTGCTGGGACCTTTAAGTGCTGAGATCAGATCTTGTCAATCCACCTCACAATGTGTTTTAAATACTGTATGCTGCTAAATGAGTTTTCTCGGTTTCATATGGCTGTCAGATCAACTAATTGAAGTGAACGCTCTGAAGTAACAGTGAATGTACCTGCTGTTGCTACACATGACACACCCAGAGATTTGTCTGTGTCTAACCAGGTTAGGTCACCTTTATTGACCTACAATTCAACTTGTTGAATGTAGCAGATTAGAACAGGTCAGATAATCCTCAAATATTACAATTTAGTCAAACCTAAGAAAGTCTAAGAGCATAAAAAAGCAAAATAAACTATAAACATATTTCCTTCATTCCTGCTTATGAACAAACATTTATTATTCCTGTATTTAATGTTTAGGTATGCCACATTTATGGGCAACATAATACCCAGGGATTTAATCTATCAAACCATTTAAATTTTCCACATTAAATCTATTTGATTTAACAATAAATGACTTTGATATGGAGAGGAAATTAAACACCAAATGTTCGACTAGAGACTAGAGAAAAGAGTATGTACAATATATATCACATTTATGTTATTATATTAATATATTATTATGAGTATGTAGATTATTCCAAGAGGTGTACTTCTTTTCAGAAGTGATAGTGAATGGATTCAGATCCCATGAATCCAATCAGTGAATTATCCCATAATTCACTGATTCAAAAAGAGTTGAATTAATCCCAACATGGCTATTAATTCTGTGCAGTTCACTTTTCAAACGCTTAGCCTTTTGCTCTTCTCTATTAGGAAACTGAAATAAATTAAGATGCACACATAGGTGTCATACAATCCCTGTAATTCTGAAATATTTTAATCTAAGAGGAACTATCTTCGTTTTTAATGATGACCACAGCATATTGGAAACCCCCTTTCTCATGTACAGCCTTCTCTGTCTACAAACATATCTTTCAAAGCAATTTCTTGCCCCGCAGGTGTGTATGGACACTACTTTCCCTGCTGCCCACTGAAGTGAAATTATTTTTGTTTGAAAATAAACGCCCCCCAAGGCATCTTACTGCTGTTCCAAAATGGCTGTTTTCATTTCCCACCATTTCCTTCCTAAACTATCTGATGAAACAGTTTGAGGTGACACTGTAGGCATAACTCTGTTTCACCTTTCTTTGCTGTCACACAACAGAGAGTGGGTGCAAAGAAGTCTTCACCCATTGTGAACATATTTTCTTTTTCTAAAAGCTTTCAGCTTTATCAGTTACAATGAAGAAGAATTACTTCTATACACTATATAAATACCCCTGGTCCTGCAAGGCTTAGTTGTGCTTTGACATTGACCCTGGACCAATGGAAAGCTCAACATAGTGTTCTTGCAGTCCAACACACCACCTTAGTTGTTCAGGGATCCACTATAACCCTTTATGCAAGTTTCTGGAGCAGGAAGACCTGATGACTTAATTTGAAGCCACAGGATAGAATTCCATGAGAAACAAACGCCCCCCACTGTTTTATGATTGTGTTGCCTTCCCCAGCTGGTGACTGTACTATGTGTCACGCCAGATTTGATGCTACGCAAAACTATTTGTTCACACATCACGTAACTAAGCCTGAAAATGCAACCACAAAAAAAGATTTGAGAGCTCGGACAGATGAGAAGATCAGTCAATGACGACATAGATATTGGGTTGAACAAAATGTAAAATGTATTAATTGGTTCCCTTTTATTTATGAAAGGGAGTTGGAATTTAAATTAAATTGGCTTTTTAACAGGACTGTAAAATTGGAATTTGTATCATAATAGCAGGAAGAGCAATTGACTTTAACTGCAATTCAACAAATTTTTGAAAAATGAGAAGAACAGAAACAGAGGCACAGACATTATGTTTACTATTTCTATTTGTATATCACAGACAAAAAATAATATGAGGTTAAAATGACATGGGAAGAAGTAAATGATCATTTTGGGTGAACTAGTTAAGCTTCAACGGCAGCTAAGAAAGATAGTATTATTTTGTCAGGGAAAATCTCTGACAATGCTCCTGGTAATCAGTTTTTGTTTTGCTTTACATTAAGGTGTAACTTTCTACCCAGAGCATGTGAACTGCAATTGATCATGCACTGCTTCTCTGTTGAGGGCAAAGATCTACACATGGGGGTCACCTGGGGCATTAGATTAGGGCAGTAATAAATTTGCTACTCTAGAGTCAGTGTTGTAAGAGGCCGTGCTGCTTTGCCGTGAGTGCAATGCTGTATTCCTGCTTTAGGAACAGAGCTGTATTTTTCCTCAAGCTGCATTACAGCATTTCTATGGTTTTGTTCTAAGAGGATGTGTTGTGACTCTGCCCTGGGTGCCCTGTTGTTTGTCTGCTCTATGAATAATGCTTTATTTCTGCATTGTGAGTGTCACTATAATTTTGGCTGCTGCATTTTTTCTATGGGAGCAAGGCTGATATGCTAGCTAGGGAGCAAGGCTGATATGCTAGCTAGGGACCAGGGCATCAATGCTAGTATCTAAAAGGGCCAAATAGGTAACATTTTCTATTCACAAAATAAGTGCATTACACAGTTCCTACAGTATTTTTGTAACAGACACCTTCACCCTAATAATGTGCTCTCAAATAGATCCTACCTTCAACACCTGAGAACACACTGTGATGACATGCCAATTTGTCCTTTATGCAGGTGTAACAGTGCAGACACAGACAGTTTCTCACTGTCTAAAGCTCCATTGACTCACCTAAAGCAAGAGATCATGTATTGATGGCCAAGCATGAAGGACTATATGTTACTGAATAAAATGCAATAATTCATAATCATGTCTATAAATCTTTTAAAACACACATCTAAAGCATAATTCAGCTCTTCGTCTAGAACAGCAATCTCAGCCCTGCAAATCTCAACCCCTAGCTTCCCTGTGGGCTCTCAGTTGCTATAGCAACCTCATCCTTCCTCCATTCTTTCTGGGTGAGAGCTGAGGAGATGGATAAAGTGCCCGAAAAGAAAGTGTAAGACAAAAAGATTAGGAACTTGGTCCAGATCCTTCAAGTTAGCAAAACAGTAGCAAAAAGAGTTATCAGGTTTGCATCGTTTTTCCCTGGTCAGCACTTAAATCTAAACTAAACTAAAGATGCCTAAATTAGATTACACATGCTGTGGTAAAATGTAACCACACATGTGGTGTTATGCAGGCATTTATGTGTACATTTATAGGTTTGTGCAAAGGTATTTGCAACTGATTTGGAAACACTGTAATTTATCACTAGTTTCAGGGATAATATTAACATACTAGTAGAACAGATGCATATGTGTGTCAGATCGGCTTGTGTAACAGATGGCATGAATATAACATAGAATCCTGATGCCCAAATGAAGAATTACACGGTAATGTAATTTACCTTCAAGAAGCTGCATTGGGCAACTGCGTGGGGCCAAATGGATTTGAATTCAAGCAAATGTTTTGTGTGTAACACATATCTCTGCTAATCTCAGCTGTCTGAGGCAGACTGGTTAATCACTTGTGTGCCTGGCAGGGCAATTCTATTTGGCAAAGCCATGCTTAAAGTATTCCAAGAAATGTCTCTGGAGTGCACCAAGTCACTGTCTCCTTTCTCATTTGTTATTGTTTAATTATTAGGCAGGATTCATTCCATTCGGAAAACAGTATTAGTCTCCCAAAAACAAAGTCAACCCCTAATATACAAAGAAACAAAGTGAAGTACCCCTAAACTTAAACCTCACAGAAAACATTTGGCTCCTTTTTTTTTCTTTTTCTATTTTATAAAAAACACGATTTAGTATGTTTCAAGCCATTTGGTTTATGAGCAGACAGGAAGTTACCTTGTAAACCACGTTTATGTTGATATACACGTCATTATACACATTACCTCGTACACCACGTTCAAGTATACACACACATACACACACCTCACAGGTATAGCCAAAACTGTATACCCTCAAACTGTAATTAAGACCCTTATTATGAGTAATTATAAATCAAAGCTGGACGTGATGTGTAACAAACGTTTAGTTATTTTCATTCTTTGCATTGTGTCATTTAACTGTCCTCTAAGGTCAACAAGTGAAATTTCACCCATGACTAAACCATGACATAGAAATAAAAAAAAAATGTTTGTACAGACATTGCTATCTTGCTTACTGGGAGACTGCTGACATTGCTAACATTTGGCTTTGGATAATGTTTTGTACATTCTGTTAATTATCATTGTTTAAATAATTTTCTTTCTTTTTCATTCATTTTTCTTTATCATTTTCTTTACCAAAATCACTGCTTTATTTCACTGTTAAATATCTTTTGATGTTTTGTACAGCTGCTTTGTAACAATGTGCCATTGTGAAAAGCGCCATATAAAGACACTTATGTCTCATATTATGCCTCAAGTGTCTTCTCTCTCTTTTTATAACAAAACAAATTAGAAAAGCTCACTGCTACCATTTTGCAAATCAAAAAGTAATAAATTATATAAAAATTGTATCATATTTTGCAATAATGTCTTGCTGACTGTACATCAGCCCTTAACGCACTTCACCATTAGATGAATAAAGCTATAGTTCAGACATCTTCAACTTGTATGTTTAGATCTTGTCATACAAGCAATCCCATGGGAGATAAGTAATAGCCTCACTGTAAGAGAGGCCTATCA
The DNA here is from genome assembly GCA_036877525.1 of Chromobotia macracanthus. NCBI lineage: Eukaryota > Metazoa > Chordata > Actinopteri > Cypriniformes > Botiidae > Chromobotia > Chromobotia macracanthus. The sequence continues at coordinate 4,982,255 of JAZGTH010000062.1, read as the reverse complement.
GCTGCCATGCTGTTATAATGAAGGTTTAGAAGACAAGAAAGGCACAGGCCTCACCAGCAGACCTGAGAGCCTGCCAGCCTCAGCATGGAACAGGGAAGTGTGAAACCTCTGCCAGGAGTGGTAATCATATGAAAAAACTCAATTATTCACCCTGAGCAAAATAACGCAGGCCAGCAGATACTGTTCTGAGAACACACAATCTGGTGCAACTTAAATGTTTCATGTCATAAAATTTGTCAACTAATAAAATGATCTCAAATCAATATCTTGTGGCCAATTACTTATTTGGTAAGCAGTCTTGTAACGTATAGTTATCCAGTCATTATCGCAAAATAACAAATCCATTCGATGTGATAAAAGAGTGATTACCCAATTTTGCAACACAAACCTGCTGACTGCATATTATCCCTTACAGATATTTACATTATACTTATAACTACATATATTTTACGTATATATGAACCAAGGGATCAAGGCATGGCTGGTTAGCATAGCCCAGTCAACCTCTGCTAGTGCAACTGCCGTGGAGGTGAGTGGGAAAGCTAGCGATAGCTTTCTCCAGATATTGTAGAACTCCTTGAACTGAACCTGCAGTATGTTGTGTGTGGTGCCATGGAAACATTGTGGGAAGTGATGGAGACAATCCAAGTGGAATGTCATGGGAACACTGTGAGGGCAAATAGGGTTTTAACATGAAAATCTCATCCTGAAATTTAGCTGTGCATATAAAAATTACAAAATGTTAATAATGCACATTTCTTTTAAGGCACCTAAATGTTTAGTCTTTTAAAACCTACTGTAAAACTTACTGTAATTGCATTACATGCTCATCAGATGTTTAAATTATTGTGATAAAAGGAAATGTATGCCTGAAGCAATAATGATTACCCTGAGCTACCAGTGAGAAGCCTAATTCAAGGCATTCATTCATTTAATGATAATTCATATCAATTCAGAACTGTACTGTGAGTTTATATTTTCTCACCTGTCTTTTGTGCTGAGGGACAGGCAAACATACAGTATTAATGTACATGCAAACGTCAGAATAATGTCACGATCACCAGAAAAGTGATCATGGGACCTTACTCACAAGAAGAAACTGACACAGGGACTGGTAAGAGTGGGTGTCTGAGAGGAAAAGGGGGGCTGACTGCAGGAACTAGTGTTACACCACCTACCACACTGCCTCTTCAGGGACTCCAGGCTTTTTCTCCTGTCCATGCTGCTGAGGTGTAGCTATGCTCCATCTGCTGCTGTTGCCATGGCAACAAGTCCCACTGATCTACATAAAAGCATGGAGGGAGATCTGTTCGTCTGATCTATTAGCATGACTCAACGGCATATTCATCTTTGCCAGCCCTAAAGCCAGTCATTTTGGAAATAACATAATTAGGCTGACCTCTGAATGAAAATGCACATGCATTTTCTCTTTACTCCCACCCAAATAAAATAAACGTTCTCTCTCTCTCAATTAAAAAAAATGTTGTTTAATTTCAAAAGACATTCTGCACCTGTAACAAATATTTACATTGTTTACTGACGTAGATACTTACGTCAGAAGTTAAGAACATTGTAAACATTTTTTTTAAAATGTAGCATAACAGTTACAACTGGAATTATGAGCTAGGTAGTGCAAATAAACAAACATCTTTCTTCGTTTAGATGGAAGCTATCAAATAAATTATACAGGGAATACCGAGGCTAGTGAATAATTCTCATTGTAGTTTTTCAATTTGAAAGCCTGGGCTTCAGAAAGCTAGTGAACATGTCCGTGAGCATTACCCAAGAAAAAACATTGACCTCTGTGGCATTTTGTTGAATTTGGGAGAACAAAATTCCCACAAATTATTTATGAGAGTTTTAAACAAGGGGTTGAAATCAATATACCACTCCAACAAACATTTGTGTAATTGAACTGTATACTGTATAACGGTACAACAACGGATTTTACTACTGGAGTAATTCTTACAGCTTAATCTAATCATTTCATCTAGTTCAACTGCTTATTTGCATAATTACAACCATGAGCATATATTACTACATACAGTATATAAGTTACAGCTAACGTTCACCTCATCTTTAACCCAGCAAACAGATTAAACTAAATAGACAGTTTATTTATTTTCTACACTGTAACTGTAATTTTTCTACTATATTCAGATTTGACCCATGGCATGTGAAAACTACCAAAATCTTTACTTTCACAGGCTGGTACCCCAGTAAAAAGTGTAGTTAAGCCCCTTGACTAAATGCTAGCTGGGTGCTGCCTTCCCCATATTTACCATACAAAATAAGAATAATGAAAATTACAATTCCATAATTTGATTTCTCTACTAGGCACAGAGCAACACCCCAGGCAACAAGACTGGGCCCACACAGAGGCAATTTAAAAATAAAAGCTAAAGCACATTTAGTTCTGTCTGTGCTGTTCATGTAGAAGTAAAACATGTTTTGATAACAATATTAACACAGACAACTTAGAAATGTCACTTACAGATACTTCTCAAGCAAAATGAGAGCTTACAATATCATGAGCAGTTACAAAATCCGTACAAGATCAAAATGGTTTAAGACAACCCAACAACTAATCGTGAGGGGTCCTGAAAAAACTGTGATAGCTGCATGCTTTGTGCATTTGTATAACCTTAATTTGGTTGCATCATTTGTTTCTAAGACAGCATGCAATTAGGTTGTAAGCTCTGTGCAATGTAAGAAACACAATAATTCGTAATACTCAACATGGTGGCTGTAGGAATAGCTTTTTAGGTAAAAGAGCCAATTGCCCTGTTTATTTGTATAGAGGCTTTGTCTGAGAACCAGAAAAAAAATAAACATTGAAATAATCCACAAAAAGTTTTGGAGATTTCAGTATACAGCTGTACTTAGGCATGTTGCCTAAAATGGCCCTGTCCCAAATGCTGCCTTAAGCTCTTGTAGTAATCCTCCACAAAAATGTGCATCAAGGGTGCATAACAAATGCATCACTGCCACAAAAAGGATGCACCTTTCTGAAACATAGGGGACACCCTACTGGTTTATGGACTTCAAGAACATGTGCAAGTACACATCAAGTGCAGCATTTGGGACACAGACATAGAAAATGGCTGCCATGGGGCCTTACCAAGGAGTCTGTGCCTTGTTACGTGCCTTGTTGCCTTGGTATTAAATTTTGCATGTAGCCAGTGGTATGAAAAACTATGTGGTTTAAAGAGCATGTTTAGATTCAGTTGTATGCTGAAAAGCCTATAACTGGTCAGTTAATAAAACAAGTAAACGTCAACATCATTATCATACATATGTGAAAAACATAAAACATTAGCTCATTGATACAATTCATCTGTCCATACAATGTTTTTCAACCATTACACCTCCTAAAATATTTACTACATAAGTTTAAGGTGCAATGCAGTACAGTAACTCCAGTGTCCGTTTGTGTTGTCCATTTACACCACAGCTAGACTGTGTTGTAACATCAGCACAGCTGGTGCCACTGGCCCCTGATGGGTAAAGTATAATCTTCTTAAATTGAGAGGATAAGTCAAGTGTGTGTTGTAAGATCCATTCAGTATTCTAGATCCATCCCCCCATTAACATGAACTCTGACCTAAGCATGAATTTTGTTACTCTTTGTCTAGCTACACTATCTTCTAATTTTCACAAAAACGCATAAATCTTGTGAGTAGCAGCTGAGGGATACTGAGCTATTGATACTGAGCTATTTTTTAGTACCAAAATACATATATATTGCTATGCCATATTTTCTGACCTTGCACAGTTTTATTCAAGGTTTTCGAGGATGAGGGGATGCCACACAACCTTGTCCTTTTGGCATGTACCTACGTTGGCTTTTAGCAAAGTTCTGTCCCAAAACACTGTTTGATTGTTTGCACATCCTTTAACTATAAATGATTACATGGTAAGGTGCATTCTGTCATTTGCATTGCATTTCCTGCTGTACACAACCCTATAAGAACAGACAGGTAACCCTTTTTGGGTTGACCACCCACTAGTCAAGAACCACTTCTGTAGGAAAAAATGCTTTTCTACTATTTACATTGTCACTGGTAGAACTTAGTAGAACAATATTTTGACATCACCGCAGAAGCTGTAGCAGCTGTAAGCTAATTAGCCAGTCAATTCTGTTTAAATTATTCCAAACAGTTTTCACTGCATCATAATGAACTCTCGGAATGGGTAGGAGCTGGATGCTTACTTTACATTTTCTTAAGATTTAGATCTCCACAGTGCTGTTCCTTCTAATATCTCACAAGTGCTTTTGCCCGACCAACCGCCAAGAATCTTCCTCAAAGTTTATCATTAGTGCAACGTCCGAAGACCAAAGTCAGGAAATTCCCATTCGTTAAAGATAAACATGCCACGTGCTTTTTCCTGATATATAGCCAAAATCTAAACTATCCAACAGGAATACTGCACTCATGAACATGATCCTCTGTGTTAGCTAGATTCATAACCAGAACTTAAATTCGCAATATAAGTGTCTTGGTTAATAAAGGTGTCAGTTTTACATGATGTTTATTCATAGCCAAGTCTCATCATTTTATGAAAGTCTAACCTGTGCTATAAAGTTTTGCTTTTTTGTCCTTTCTTCTCTGTTTTAAAATTGACTGACCAGTGACTATAAACTGTCCCAGTATAAAGAACAATTTTCTTTTGTGTTCTGCTGAGAAAATAACAGTGTACAGTATACAACATGAGCGACTGCAGAAAGAATTTTCCGTGAGCGCATACATGGGTGAGATCTGTGACTCAACGAAAATATCAGGAGCAAAGTCACACAAGGATTTAGGAGAATGTGTGTCAAAAATTACAGTGTAGTGCAATTCGGCATGACTTAATTTCTGCCTAACACCTCTCTTCTCCTCACCAAAGCCAACAGAGAGAAGGTGCTAATGAGAACACCTGGCTGAATAGCTGAGAGCGAGAAATGTTCCTGAAACCATTCATTAGGCCTCTCACAGCCATGCTTGTGTATGTAGATCACCCAAGCCTAATTTCCTCCAAATGAGCAGATACACCTTGAATTATATATCTTATTCTAGAATCAATAGAAAAAAACTCCCGGCACAGCCTGCTTTTGTACCAGCCATGAATAAATAGAAAAATTAGCCACAAAAGTCACTGTATTTACCCTGAAAGTGTTCAGTAGCAGCAATATTAGCACACTTTGCTTTGATCCTACTGATGTTTCTCACATTTGGCATATAATATAAAACAACCAAAATTGTCAAATGCTACGCTAAGCTTTACTGCAAAACCACTCTCTTTGTTTTTAGGCGTGGACCACCAACAGATTTGATTTTTTAGTCGTCATTGGACTCCCTTGATTAAAAAAAAAAGAAAATACCGTGTAAGAAAATAAGTAATTTTCAGAAATTTCCAGAATAATCATGATCATGATCATCCATCTGTTGTGTTGAGCAATGTTCCCTTATAAAAACCAATGGTCTATAGCTTCCTAAATCGAGATTGTTGGACATTTGTGTCCAGATGTTACCAATCTGTATTGGAGACAAAGGCCAAAAGTTAAATGATGGCATTATTTGTCCCACATCCAGGCTGTAATAAACCTCAGTGAGGCCATTAAAGTTCACTCAACCTTTCAATAGACCTCTATGAGCACAGGAAATTATAGATCCATTTGGACTGGATGACAGTAGCTACACCTTGTACAAGAAGGACAACAGTAATAGGCACAAGACAAAAGGCCATCTTTACCACAACTCTTAAACATAGTGCTTCATTTTACTGAGAGATTTCTTCTGACCTTATTCAAATCCCTTTTAAGCATACAAACCAAGAGTGACTCAAAACAGAACAAAGATCATTACATCTATAAAGATCTATAAAGAAGCACAAACAGACAGTATCAGGAGAGTGTTGTCAGTTTATAGCTCTCTGCTGTTTTTTACACTTACCGAAGAAGAAATGGGATGACCTTATGTAGATTTTATTTCCCACTCTCTGTAGAGATTCCCAGAGCAGGCAGGACTTTTGTGGATTATCACTGGTGGGTAAAGACAGCCACCCAGTTTATCTGCGTGCAAACACTCATGTTTTCCTCATCTTCAACCTCCTGTCCAATTCCTGCCGGCCACTAGACTCTGATGGCATTTCCTGTTATATCACCCATGTTACACTCTCAGTCCTGACACACTGACCAAAAGAGACCGCCTCTTGTTTCCAGATGCACCTGCAAAACAGTGAAGAGCAGACATTGTTATTAATTTTAGCCCAACGCTTTAAACTCTGCAGTCAAAAAAGGCGGCAGGCATGAAACAGTTCCTGAGGCTCAACAGGTAGAGCATGGTGTTAGTAACACTGGTTATGGGTTCAATTCCCAGGGAGCATTCAATATGCTTATAAAATGTGCACCTTGAATGCACTGTGAGTTGCTTTGGATAAAACTACATGACATGTAAATATGCATAGCTTTCTGTCTCTTGATTTTTCACTCTTTTTCTCTAAATAAACCAGCATCATTCAATATCTAACAGAGCAAGAACGGAACTCTGGTTAGACTTGCTAAAACTTCACCAATTATTAGTTGAATTATCAGTTGGAGTCAACATTGTACAATCCTGTACAACCACACAGTTAAATATGGGAAAATATGAGAAAATATGGGCCAAGATCTATTCTTTTTCTATTTGTTTTTGAAGTTCTCTAAAGAATAAATCACAGTATCTTTTCCATGTGATTTAGCACTTGTGCAAACAGTTCTGGTGGCAAACTCCTTAACAGAAGCATGAGATCTATTAAAGTAAACAGATTTATGTCTGCAGGGCACAACTGCTCTAAGAGAAACAAGATGATGTAAATCACGTCGGATGCACTTGAATGCATCTAAAACATTTTATATCTGGTGCTTATAAAGAAGATTCTCACCTCTCAAAATGCCAACACTAGACATGTGTTGGCTGGACATGAAACAATGCATCTATACATAAATGTACATATTTAATCAATTTATTTTTATTTTATTTATTTTCTGGTATGTTTATAATTACTGTGCAAATGTCACTTAGCATGGTATTATCAATGCTGATATCATGGGTTTGATTCCCAGTCAATACTCAAATGTTATGTTATATGATATGTTAAAGATACATGAAGCAGTCACAATGAAGCGATACTTATATCTTCAGTAAGTTGCATCAGATAAAAGTATCTATGAACATCTACTGTATCATACTTTAAACTGCAGCCAATCAAACCACTGTCCATATTATCTTGAAGCGGAATACAGAGGGGGTGTTGTGATAAACAGATATGACTCACTGGGTGCCAGAGAACAAACCGATCTGAATTTTCCTCAGTGCTTCATGTTCTCTGCATGTTCTTGAATGTTTCGAAGAACATTTCATTGTTAATACCAGTCAAATTTCGCACAGCTCCAGAACGTGTCAATTTTGCTCCAAAATTCTAGAATAATGTTCATCTGGTCACGGCCTTGGGCACGTGGCTAAACAACAACAGCTCAACCAATGTGAGTGGAAAGCTTGAGGGTTTCTCAATATAAACCATTCAATGCATCTAAACATACCGAGGGTGCATGACTCACAGGCATTAGATGGAGTTGCAGGAAATCGTTGCCAGGCTCAGCAGAAAGATAAAGGGGATTACATGAGTGATGCCAGCAACACCCTGCCACGGTGGTGCAACTATTTATAAAATTGTCCTCAAAAACACAAACAAAACATAAAAGCGTGTACTATTTCTTTTTCATCACAAAATGTACTGTAGTATGTTAAATTTAGAACAAGTATGTGTAGAGTCATGGAATGACGATCATAGCTTTTCAAAGCAATGAAATAAATAGGGTAAAAGAAAAAAAAAATAGGGTAAAAGAAAATGTGATCACGTGGTCATCATAACAGCAAAACCACAGTTTCAGGTGTGAATTTTGTGCTGTTTGCCAAATGCTAACTAGTTTCCAACACCTGAGGTCCAGATTCGCTCAGCAGGAAATGAAGTCAGTGACCTCATGCTTATGGATTCCACAACCCATAGAAGCATTCTGATGAAATAGGCTTAACCAAGAGAGGAGATGAAGCGTAATTAAATCGCATCTCCTGAGGGGAGCCCACAGCCAGCGATCAATGGTGGGAAAGAGTATTGAAATTCGCACAGTATGGCAAAGAGCAGCATTTAAACATGCCAAGCTCGGATTCAATTGCTCAGTTTAATGAAAGTGAAATCTTTAAGGTCACTGTCCCAGTGAGGCTGTGGAGACGGCAGCTCAGTCTCCATCCTACAAATGATGATGTATAGTATGACGGGGCCCTCCAACTGTGGCAGAATAACAAGTGGAATTCAACCTCCATTCAATTATAAGAAGATTCGCCTTCTGCACACCTCATAAAAAACATAGATGTGTGGACCAGAAACATTCACATTTTTAAAACAGGTGAAGTTTAATGCAACTTGTAATTCCAAGAAAAATCTTTGATTATATTATATTGCACGTTTAATGCAGGTAAAAATGATTTTTCTGAAACGTAGCAAAACTTCCAATCCAATGAAATCGCATCAAATCATATAAACTAAACCTTCATCTTTTCTGTGGAAGACATAAAAAGTTATTTAGAAAATGTCAAACATTTTGTAAAGAAAGTGCTCTTCTGCGTTCAGCAAAAATGGATGTTGATCACTGGCAATTGCAATTTGTTTTATTACAAAATGGTTCCTTTGCAAACTAACTGAAAACTGAATCACACCACCTACACATATTACATTTACATGAAGAACTACTAAGTAATGTTTTTGTCCATTAATCATGTCCTATTTCACATAGGGCACTAAGTGACCCAGGACTTCCACTGGTGCGTTGTCAAACAAATAAGTATGACACCCCTGCCTATAAATAAAAAATTATTTTAACTTACTTGAGTTAGAAGTGAAGAAAGTGAACAGAAGTAAATAAATGTCTCTGTGACATGTTTAGGGCTAATAGCTTCCTATTTCGGTGGATGTTTACACCTAGCAGTGTTCAATAATGCCTTTATATTTCTGACAGGATTTGAAGACAATTCAAAGTCCTTCAAAGGCTGTGTTCACCACCTTGCACTCATTTGAGAATGGCTAAACCAGACATGGCACAAATAAAACAGATAAATTAATAAAGAGAAGGAAGGGGAAAATGGAGCAATCGTCCCCAAGGTCCTTTCATTTCTGGGACGTACTGTCAACATTGCTACAGCATAGAGGTAGTACAAATGCAAAATCACATCATGAATGTTTATTATGAATGCACAGCAGGGCACAGATAATCATTCCTGCTTCTAATGCTCACGGCCTACGGCAGAGAGTTCAAATAAGGGGGGTTACCATGAGCTAAAAGATCACTGTGTTACTTAAACAAGTGAACCTCCAGGCACTAACAAAGCCCATATGGCTTTTCACACAGTAAGACTTTCATGCCCTGCAACTGCCTGTAGCATTTTCATGTTTTAAAGGGATGCATTTAAAATGGAAGTGTAATTGTATTGGCTTTAGTCACCGATGCAATTCAGCATATATACCGTATGTACTTTGGCTTTGTGATCTTGTGTGCGCATCCTTAGACAAATACATTACTTAAAGGTTTACTTAATCATCTTAAATTATAACTACTGCCATCATTTACCCTTGTGTCAATACAAACTTGTATACTTTCTTCTATTGAACTAAAAGGTTATATAGAAGAAAGTCCAAGCTGTTCTTTTTCACATAATGAAAGTGGATAGGGACCAGGGAAAGCGGCGGTCACCATTTACATTCACTGTGTGGAAAAAGCATCTTAAATGCTGTTATTTATCTGTGCCCATTTTTAAAATAGAAATCCTGCACAGACATTCTTAAAGGAAGATGGCAGGTTAGAGGATGAATAGTTTAGAAAAATAACATCACTGTGTTGTCATGATGGGTACACTACTGTCATATGGTATATCTGAGTTGCTAATCTATGTTATTATCTTGAATATTGCACGTTTAGGCAGATAATCATTGGCAACTTAACATAAAGTAAACAGTCTGTCAGTTCCAGAAGATTAAATTCGATTCTAACCAAGAGCCTTTAAGACGCTGTAAACGTTCTAATGTCACAAGACTCCTTGAAAACCTAAACAGGCAGCCATGCAAGAGAGTAATATTAGACAAAAGTCTCTTGGTGGTACCCAAAGGGTGTCTAGGCATCCCAGAATGCCTTGCACTGGCCTACTTTGTTATTTCTGGTGCTCCTGCATTTTGTCAGCACATGGTGAAAAATTGTACCCTCAATTAAGGAAAGACCTGTTTAAACATTTAAGATGTTTTAAAGCAGAGCTACATTGTCTGGGTAAAACAGCAATCTAACTAGATAATGATAAAAGAAAGCAATAGCTTTTGCTGATCCATTGCTTGTCTTATTGTCATTTATAACATATACATTTTTTATTTGTGTTCCTCCCTCAGATCCAGATGCAGAGAACAAAACAAACATCAACAACCAGAAATCACATCCTTCCTTTTGGGGATATGACTTAGGTACTGGCTATTCATTCACATGCAACAAACCTGCTGAACCAAGCAATATAATGCTGTTACTGTTACTACATGCAAAAGAAATTTAACTTCTCTGCCTTAAGAAACGTATTAAGAAACACAATGTGATCACACTGCGTTAAGGTTGAACAAAGCTGAAAAGCTGAGAAACTAGAGAGTCAATCTAAAATCTCTACTCATCTAAATGGAGTATTTAATCTCACTGCTCTCTAGGAGAAACAATTGAGCCATTGAAGACATCTCATCGGTGGTTTTCCTTTCCTGTAGGGATGTAAGCCCAGGGTTGACATATCACTGAGTAACAGAGGCTGATTTGCAATTCTCACTGTGGAGTTATTTCACAAAACAGGATAAAATGAGTGGCCCGGTATGATTCTTGTGTGAATCGATGGTGCTGGTACAGTCAGGAGGAAGTGCCTGGGTTTGTACTGCAGTGGGGCTGGTGAGATGAACAGAGAGAATATTTTATTTGTGACTTCACACAGAGAAGCCTGAGTGGGCTGACAAGTGCTCATGCTACATAGAGTTGCCATGGAAACTGTAGGCTATGGAGGAAAAAGTGCAAGACAGAGGATATGAATTAAGTTCTGTCATTTTATCATGTACTGTTGACTACAGCGTGTGTCATGGAATGATAAGACACTTACTACATACTTAAGTATGTTTCTTCTTACAAGATCTACTTCTTCTAGTTAGTTCTTGAAATACTGGTTACTGGTTTCATAGCTACTATCATTAATATTAATATACTGTACAACAGTATTCCCAAACCCTGTTTCTCTTGTGCATCTGTGCAAGCCTCAAGTATCTTTTCATCAACATCAAATATGGTCAGACACGCTTCCTGTTTAACAAACATTACACTGGATATCATTTAGCGTTATTATTAATATTATTACAATAGCCATTATTACTATTTTTTATGTTTAAACTAAAACCAAAATCTATTCTGTGTGAGAAAACAAGGATCACAAACTATAGTTTTTCCTCTGTTAATTAGACAATAAGACAGAACTTGTTTGTCTTTTACAAGTTTTGACAGTTCTGGTAGCAATTAAATCTTACAGATTAATTATTTTAATCATTTGACAGCCCTGAATTGTATCTGATGTCATATTTTATTCTTTTGTTGTTTTTTATTAGCCAAAGAAAATCAAAATCTTTCTTTACTCAGGGGATACTTAAGTAGAGAACACATAACTCTAGCTGGGAATCACTGCAGTACAAAACACCATTAACCACTTCTCTAAGATAAAATATATATATATATATATATATATATATATAATATATATATATATATATATATATATATATATATATATATATATATATATATAATATATAATCTTATATATGATTAAGCTTATTAGGTTAGGTGGACATATAGTGTTTGTTTTATCGTTTTTAGTCTTTATAATTCAGATATATAAAATGTTTCTAAACAGCAATATCACATATCTGATTGAAACACTTCAAAATGTTGCCATGGCTCCATCTACTGCACAAAAACAGACTGATTTACAGCAGTGCAGTATTCCTCTCACAAGCTCTGTGTGTAGGAATCTAACAGACCAACTACAATGATGTTACTAAAAGAAAAATAAGAGTTTTTTATTTGTGAGTGATTCACATACTAAATGTTAGGGTGGGCACACCAAGTGTATTTAATATAGCCTTCAAAGCTCACAGCTTTCATAAGAGGATAGATTCTAGCAGATAGATCTTCATTAATTAACATGACATACTTGAGTCATTTGTACAATTAATTCAGGTCAGCCTCTGTCTTCAACTAAAAGTATAGGGATCATTAGCTAAATGATTATTAATATAATAAATATGCAAGCATGGATAAATCATTTTATTTTTTCATCATCTTGTCTTTCCTTTATCTCACTTAAAAAGCATTGCCCTGATTTTCTGCACACAAAGTGTCATGGAGTATCATTCAAATATTATAGTATATGAATATGATTACATAATTTTTCGCTGTACTTTATACGACCACTGTATCTGACTTAAAAAAGTGAATGTTGTGAATGTTAAACTCATTAAACTCAGTGAATGTGAAGGTTGCTTTCAGAAACTTTCCTACCATGTAATTCAGCAAAATTTTATTACATATGGGTCCAGTAAGCTCTGTGTTGTCCTAGTTGCTCTTCATTCACCAAAATGAAGAAGTTCATAATAAGTTCATAATAAGTAACTTAAAATAAGTTATTTAAGATTCTTTATCGCCCTGTAGCACAATAAAATCATTCACAATCAAACTGATAATCCACTACACATTACACTGGATAAAAGTGTATGTCAAATGTAACTGTTAAATCACTAAAAGAACATGCATTCTGTTGTAAAGAACATATTATAAACATGTAAACATGACATTTAAAGAAACTAAAGGCAAAAATCAGCATGTGTGATATCTAAAACACTGTACTACACTATTCATCACCCATATAAAATAAAAATCACAAAAGACAGCTCTTTAATATCTCTATTTTTTCTAGACAGCAATGCAATTCAAAGGAAAGCAAAATTTTCTCCCAATCAAAGCCCTTGTAATCTCATCTGTGTCTGCAGCAGAGTTTTAACAGAGATCTCAACAGCTTAAACTGTGCCAGTACAGAAAAAAATTATATACATTTCCACAAGAATGCAAACATTTGTCATGAAAGGTTTCCAGGACCAAAGTATGTGAGCTTTGATATCCACAATAATTACATATCTCTACTTTTACTGCATTTCAACATTGTTATATTTCTCTAAAGAGATTTGAGAAGAAATCAAAGTATCAAATCAAAACATAATAACGTCTCCTGACACAGGAACATAAAGTACATTAGCATGTTTCATGTTCACCCAAACAGTGTTCCTTATGTACAGGCCCTAGTCCTCAATGTGTGCAAATGCCCAGCCCTCATCATTTAGCTGATGTCATTATTATCTGTAATTGAGCAGACATTATCTGCTCATTATAATACAAAATAAGAACATATTTGTGGGCACATCTGCTTTAACGTCATACTTAAACTGCAGAATAAGAGCCGTTCAACGTGATCTTTACTGCAGGAGTGTGAATCTTCACAGGTCATGTTGTGTGGTGTCAAGCAACTGTGTGTGACAAGACATGCATTTCAGTTTGAATACAAATGATAAGACAAAGCAACACTGAAAAATGCAGTATAAAGTGCTTTAGGGAGGTGGGTTTAGGAATCACTATGTATTCCAGTCACATATCCCCTCACCCCACCCCATATCTCTTCTCTCCTCCCACGACCAACCTGGCTACAGAGTTTTAATAAGAAGCTGTGAATTAGAAGATGGTGGGCTGCTTTGCCTTGCTGCAGTACACTCAAGCTTGACGCAAATCCACAACTATTAGTCCATGAATGTTTGTCAGATATATTTAGGGGAGACCACCACTAAGAGGCATTAAGTATGTCTGTTCTATAAACATATTCTTCACTCATGTTGCATAATGTTTTTAGGTGTCAAAATAATCACCACTTAACGGTATAACATCCAGGACAGAATTTATTCAGAAAAGGCTGCGCTATAAAATGCCTGCAACCACAAATCAATGGGTACAATTCATGAATGTGTTATATTTTCTAAAGGCCACTATAAATAGACAAGAAGAGGCTCTTTCACTACAGAGAACATGCTGTAACCCAAAACTAAAAATTATTCTGTATTGGGCCGTTTTGTCAGGGCCCTTGTGCCTCCTCGAGAAAATTCAAATGAGAGAACAGCTGACAGGACTATGGAACAAAATGAATATTATGAAACATAAGGCGTGTGTAAACCACAACAGTTTTGTTAAAGTAAAACTGTTTAAAAGCAACACCAATGGATAACCTTTAGAGGCCAGCAACATCACACTGGTGGAAATGGAGTGACTAATTACAGTTTTAATTACACTAATTAAAAAGTTAGCAGCTTACCCACTTGGACATCACCACTTTTGGTTACATGAATCTAAAGGAAATCTGTAAGTGAGGCATTATTTGTTTGGTGATCACTCAGCTTGGTTAAATTAAAGCCACTTAAGTATTATTAACCCTTAGTCATCTCAGAAAGGTGACTAATAACAAATTAACTACATCAAATGTGCGCATTACTATATTATTATGATTATTTTCTTTAAAGCAATCAAAGAAATCCTTAATCCTTAACTTATGATGAAACTGATATAAATAATATATTAATATAAATTTACATTTTATACTATTGGTTGTTGACATGTTGAAAGTGTTAAAGGGGACATTGTGCCTTTAAATTTTAAATGTGCAAAGATTAAATTAATAATGATTTTACATTGGACTAAAAAAATGTAAACCCAGAGAAGACTCTCCCTCTCGTCTTTCAAAAGTCCACTGCACAGTTCTGGTTCCTTTAGTGTACAGCTACAATGCTAATGCCCTTGCTGCAGGTGGGAAAGTGACTGATTGAGTGAATAAGCATGCTGAATAACTTTTACTCAGCTCCTCAGAAATCTCCACCCTCCTAACACACAGCAGGGGCCGCTCTTAGCCTGCCATTGCAGTGGAACACAACTGGAAGCCCCCACTCTTCCTCTCTGTTTCTCTCTCACTCCGCAGAGTAAGCTCTTACACTGCAGACGCCCACACAGCATTGAAATGAAACCTTGTCTGTAGGCTGAAAAGCCGAAATGTTGCAAAACTGTGTTTTCTTCCAGTACACAGAAAATCATGACGAGATGGACAGACTGACAGAAAATGAGAATCAGAAAGAAGAGCAGAGAAAGAGCATATTGCTTTTTTATAACCGAAACATAATGTTACTAAAGAAGCCCATGAGTTAAAGAGAAAAAACAACTAAATAGAAAGTGGGGCTGCAATGATGCAGGTCACAGCCATTCTTATCTACAGTTAAGATTGGGGAACAATTGTGGGTTAGATATGTGTTGTAGTTTTTCCATGACCACAACACATATCTAACAGACGGGAAAATAACTTTCAGCAAAGAACCGTTATGTCCAAGGAGAAGAGAGCAGATGCATTTCTTTGCTCCTAGTTGTGAAGTGACATGGTGAGTAAGGCTGTTCCAGATCTGCAATAATAGGTGATAATTATAATAAAGTGCTAAACCTCCAGCATTCTGTGAGTGTTTGTGTGTAGGCAGGCCTTTCACACAAAGATGATGCTGGACCATGGAAACCTGTGCAGATATCTGCAGCTAATTATGCAGTGACCCGCTGACAGACATGAAGAGGATAAAGCACCATGGAAAGTGGCATAAAGTGGCTCCATTCTCCACACCACTATAGAGACTGAGAAAATGCTAGATGGATGGATGGATGGATGGATGGATGGATACAACATGTCTCCATTAGAATTCACCACACTAATGTGGATTAATGGACAGATTCAGCTTGTACTGATGTCTCACCACTTACTTGGAATGTTCACATCATAAATGTAATAAAGCCTTCGCCTAGCTCTGTAATAATATAGCTACATGATTATGATTAAAAAAGCTGAGTATTTTCCATGGGACAAGTGTATGTAGGTCGGGGTGACCTAGTTGACAGAGGACCTACTTTAATATGATTGGCTTTATCAAAGCAATTCAGTGCTTGCTCTGTTGCTTCCTTCAAATCAGTTCTGTTTACTTATCATTAATCGTCATCTCTAATTTGAAACCATCATAATAGGCTCTGAAATGTGCTGAAGTCACAACTTACAATGACTTTTATGTGCATCAAAATGAATTTTTGACTCAGCTGAACTTCAGGTTTCTGTAGTTCTAAAACAGTGCGGGCAGGAAACAAGCAAAGATTTCCATAAGTTATTATTTTTGTTTCTAACATGAAAGACCCACATAATATAGCTGACTCTTGTTGGCCTGTTGCCCAGTCAAAATGGGTGGATCACACCCAGTCAATCCGATGGATTTGTGGAGGAAAACATTCCAAGGGTTTTGTGGCCTTGTGTGATGGATTCATGAGGCTCTTCAAGGTATCGACTTTTATGCGTTTTAAAAGCCGCCTCTTTACCATGCGTATGACCCATCAAGCAGATTATAATGTCATATGACAGAGAAATTTTGGTGAAATGACAAGTTGCAAGTGCGTACTAAATGTCCAAACATTGAGCTCTGTCTAGTCCTCAAGTAAGAGGATTTTTGACTAGCTTTGATTAACTTTCACATATCACCTGTCACCCCTCTCAGAATGTCTTAGCTTTTTCAGAGAACTCAAACATAATTATCTCCAAGCATAACTAAATCTTTTATGTTCATATTTATTTGTTGCTTTATTTTCATGTATTTTAAAAATGTGTTGGGCTAAATGTGCCCACCTAAACAATATCAAGTAAATCAGTTCTGTGGCATTTCCAAAATGATTTCTCAAAACTGATTTCTCCAAATATTTGAGCAAATGACACCAAACCTCCAAACCATGATCAAATCACCCAACCACCGAAAGTATTTGTCCCAAGAACAGACTGAAATTGTTTTCACGCAGGTTCACTAATTCAAAAATATGACATGGCACAATACATTAATATGTAAATATTATACAATAAATATCATTCTGTTGCATTTTTGGAAACATTCAATTATGTTGTTACATTATATTACAAGTAACCACATAGTGACGTTTCATTGTGCAGTCACTATAAAACTGATGACAGCTACAGGCTATTTCGGTGCAATAAATATTACGTAAGCATACGCATTTTACGGAGCCAAATAAACTTAATTAAGGCTTTTGAGCGCTAGACCTGCACTAATGCGCAGTTATTACGCAAACTCAGAAAACCTTAAATGTTAGAAATTACAGGTGGGCTCTTTAACATGCATGTTCACTATTTCTAACAGCTTTATTTTACCTGAACTCTTTGGGGACATGCGGGTCAATACTCGATCGCAGGTGGATCTTAACATTTAAGACTGCGATACCCGCAAAATGCGCAAAGCGCATCTGTTGAGTCGAGTAGGCGTGCTTTCACATGATCCAGGTACAGATGCATGAACACGAAAGATGCATGGCACTATGAAAACCTTAAATTAACGTGCAAAGAAACGTGCAAAACATGCATTGCATTCGTACGTACCGCATTGGGCAGTCTGCTCATTTTGGAACCGGTTGAACGAGGTTAGAAAGACGTTTTCCTTCCACAATCCAGTGGAAATAAGAGTGGATGCTGTTTTAATCAAAGACGATACGGTTCTCTATGTTATTAACCATCGTGCCTCCTTGCAGACCGTCTCCATCCCTCCGCATCATCACCGGCGCGGTTCGGTGCAATGGCTGCGCGCGTGCATACGGTGGTCTGCGGACGGACTCCCACAACGTCAATCAAGTTGACCGGCGGCGAAGCCCACGCTTCACTCCTGAATGCGAGGATTGGTTATGATGTTGCATTATGTCTTAAATCATAAATGATGCTCTCCGCCACATTATTCGTGTTATAGCACCTCCTGCTCGTGTGTTTAAGGGCCACGTGAGTTTCTCTTGCACATCTGTTGGGGGTTTAATTCAAAGTCCTGCGCATCTTTGCCACCAGGATTATAGTGATGAGATGAAGTGAGATCCAGCTTTCTGTGGAGACCAGAAAAATGTGGATCAAAGATGGAGCATAATACATTTATGTTATAGGCGCACTATTTTAAGCAATTGTATTGTTTAAGATGTTGGTGGTTTGAATTGTTGTGCCATGTAATGCGTGATTTCAAGTTTTAAGATAATCGAAAGCAACAATTCTCTGCTTTTTTACTTTTGGCATATCTTTATAACCCCGTTTTATACAGTAGGAACAAAAAAGGGATTGCTTTTTTCCCACGACACTATCTCATGAGTAAATATGTTTATATAGTAACAGTTTCATCTTTTATGAGCAGTTCACACATTTCTATAAAGTCTTCCTTAAGTCATTGCATTTGTCTTTGATTAGTTAGACTTTTGCTTGTCTTATCTGTGTGTGAAATAAGAAATGTGCTGCAAAAACACTGCACTAAAGCACTCTATCATATTCATTATACTGTACTCTGCTATCATTACCATGGCAACTATATATCATGCACAAACTACATCAGTGAGGTAAATTCACTTTAAAATCGCTTTCAGCAAGCAACTCTAATTTTGAATCTCTTTTCCATTACAAATATATATTCTGCGTTTGTGAAGATGATCCTTTGAATAACCTACAATCAATATTACATTAGAGATTAGACTGAGCTATTCAACATTTGCTTTGTATTACATGTTGTAATTGTTTGAATCTGTTGAAAATGAAGGTATAGTATATTTAATGTTATTTGAGAAAATCATTTGTCTTAACATGACAGCATTTGCTTACTAATTGTGCTCGCGTAAACATATTTGTTTATGAAAAGGAAGTAAACATGTTTTGGTTGGTTATTCTTGAATTCGTTACCATACATACTGATTAATTGTGTATTACCTCCCTAGGCAACAGAGCCTACAATAAGCCTTAATAGCTTATTAATAGGCTTTTACGTCATAAACAGCATGTTTGATAAAACTGATGTCACAGGCCGACATTTACCCATGGCATTTAGCTCAGATATAGGCCACCTGCATGTAACAATAGGGTAGAACTATATAGTACAACCACAGCACTGCACACCACAGTTAATATACTGATTGCAATGTCCAAAATGTACCACAGACCTAAATTTAATGTTGCCAGTTTTCACATCATCAGAAACAAATAAAACAATTCAAGCCACCACTGTAATTTATCCCCCCCCCAAAAAAAAAAAATGCTGTTATTTAACTGAAAGTTTGAATAGGGTACTATAGTCTGAATTACTGTACGCTTTAGTTATAATGACTTTTTCTATAACAACAGGTAATCAGATGAGAGAAATACACGTTTGCATATTGATGTGTTGAGTATGCACTGTACAGCAATTGTTAGAAGGTTATCTGACTTTGGAGGATTCTGCTTTATTTAACAGTTGCTTAGCAACAGCCTGATCTCTGAGAAGTGCATTGCAGAACGGACAAATCTAAAAACTCGTAAAAGATGTTCATGCTCACTCTTCATGTTGCCCTTGACATTAGACCAGCTAGAATGTTTTATTTGATACGAAATGGACTGTTATTCATTTTCAATAGTGAAAAGTTATGCAATATGTTGTATGTTTCTTGTATGCTTATCTGGTGAGATTGTGTTTGCCACAATATAAATGGTCATCTGCAAGGATAGTTTCCAGAATCATGTTTTAGACAAAGCAGTTAATTGGCCATGGGTCTTAATAAGTTCTATCCGCAATTAAGAAATTGCTAGACATATTTAAACCTCAGTGTGCATTTGTTAGGCTTATCCTGTACAAGAAACATGTTCAAATATTCAAAAACAGTTGTTACAGTGTTTACTTGCAGTGCCAAAGACAACACACAGCACTCACATACTCTCAGCTCTGCTGGTGTCTCAGCACTTCAGCTTCTGCTCTAGAAATTACAACAATTTTGGGTCTGTGACTGTATTTTCTTTCTGTATACTATTTACAGAATATCTTTAAACTTTTTCACCTTGAAAATGTAATTATTAGCGTGAACACCATGTAATACATGTACCAAAGCTGTCTGTTAGCGTAAACTAATGTTAAAATGCGCCAAGCCTATCTATTAGTGTGAACACCATACATACACATGATAAAAGTGTAAAAATCCTGACATGTTTAACAATGTAAATGCTTTGCATGTTTATTATTTCCACACATTGTATTCACATGTACTATTTCTATCTGTCCTGATTTAGAATGGATTATTTAATTAAAGTCAATGCAAGCCTCAGTTCGCAAACCATTTTATCTATCTGTAGTGTGACAAATTTCCAAGTTATACTGGATTGGACTATAAATGTTATGTTGGATTGTAAATACATTTTAAACAGTGGCCGCTCTATACCAAAACAGAGCCTGACCTAATTATAAGTTTGCTAAAACACACATACATAGCTATTTAAAGCTGCAATACCTAACTTTATCTGGTTAAACATTAACAAAAATTAGCAAGTACATAAACATCAGTGTTCAAAACACCTTATGATTCACAATGGAAAGGTTATAATAATGATTTAGAATTTTAGCTGTCAGGTTCAATGTTGCAGGAAATGTTAGTTTGACATAATTCGTCTGCACGGTTATGTCACATCCGTAAACGGAAAGAAGAAAACCTGACTATTATATTGCATGTGCTGAGGATAGTGGAGTATTGTAGCTAGAACTTAAAAAAAGTAGCCGAGAACTTAATAAAATAACTCTGTAAGTAACTTTCAATAATTATGTTTTAAACATAAATTTAGTGAAAGAGAGGCAAAAATGCTGAATTGCAGCTTTAACAATATTTAATAGCCCGTACAGTATTTTCAGTCTATGTTCAGCATCCCCGCTTTTTTTAATTAGGGCTGTAAGTTATTTATGAGTTATATTTTAATTTTAATATTTTAACCTCTGATGCTTCTGTGATGTGTAACAATTATGCTAATTAACTGCAGTAAGCAAATATAAACTTTTGTTCAAGACCAAAAAGACCCACAAATCTTTCATGTCTCCACTAGAGTTTAGGAAGAGATCTTAACAATGTCATAAACTGTGCTCAAATTTGCCAAGCCTGCAAATGTCAATATTATAAAAAACTGATGAGTTCATATCATCATCAAAACTCTGTACCCCTTGTGTAATTCATAAATTGTATCATTTATTTGAACTTTTTTTATATGAATTTCTTTAGCAATTTTAAGAATTTCAAATGAGACAAAGCTGATACTTAAACGATACACGGCTATAAACTCCATCAAATAAGCTACTGTATAAAATGTTTTCTGGGAATGGTTTGGATAAGTACGGTAAGCATTATGGTGGGAAAAGCTGTCACACTTAAGTACAGGTCTGACATTTTAAGTTTGTTCTATAGATTTGAACAAAGACAGCTGAAAGTCTGTTCATATCAATATAAACCTTACATTAATCTTTTCTTTGTTAAACCAAAGATCTGAGCAATGTTGGTCTTGCTCAGATCTAGTCTTTAGGTTTAATCCTTGACTATATAAATATTCTTGTGTTTGTTGCATTGTTTGTTAAACTTGCATACTGTTTATGCCACATGGGACTACAATACTGCAAATATGAGAAATACAGAAGATTAGAGAGGCTGGTGAGGGGAATCATTATAATTTATGTTTTTAAAGATGACTAATGATGACTCAATCACTTTAAAAACACACCAGTACAGGGTACATATTTCAGTGTTTTTTTTTTCATAAAATATTAGTCTCTATGACTATTCTCATAACTCACGATTTACAGTATTTTAGATAAAAATTTCCTTTTTGTTTTCTATTTGCAGACAGTTTGAGCTGACAATACACTTTTGCAGATACACTTATTTAGATGTATAAAGTACAGGTACAACAAACCTGCACAGAAGGGGTGGTTCTGTTTCCTTTGTCAATCATAGATAATCACACTACCCTTACACTAGGATTGCTTGCTAGCAACAAAGTGGATTATTTTTCTCTGTATTGATCCAAAATTTGCATACGTGCTTTAGCAAGCGCAAAATGTATGATTTTCACCAAGCATGTGGACATAACAGTGAGCATAACATTCCTCTGAGAAATATCATTCCAGCAGCATGTTGGGCAATGCTTCTCTCTTCAGCATGATAATGGCTTGAAACTTTTCCCAAAGTGGTACAAGAAGCATGTGGCAAAGAAAAAAAATGAAACTTAAGTGAAACTAAGGGTTTTTCTACTGGGACATTGCTCTCACAGAACTGGAAATGATGAAAAGCATAGAAGAACTAAAGGAAAAACTACCCAACAGCGCCCCCTCTGGTAGGAGATGTTGCATGCTCAGTTGTAGACATCCATGACTTGCTTGACTGCATCTTTTCCGGTGGCAATACATGTATGAGGCATGTCTTACCATAAGATTTAAACGAATGTAAAGCAAACGAATGTGTTGCCCTTTATCATCCCTAGAACTTTATATATACACATATATTAAAATATAATATAATAGATAAATAACGCAATAGCAAACCCGTGAACAGTAGATGTCGCTGCCGCGCCTCACGTTTCATTTAACGATCCGCGTACAGGTAGACGAGTCCGTTCCCCTCCTTATCCACACCAACCCAAAAAGATCTGCCTTGTGCCATCTAACATGTCAGCTTTCGTGTCCGATCTGTGAACTCGATCTACGGCGGGATAACATCTAAAAGGGAAAAGTGTTTGTTCGCATAACCACTGAAGAACTTGTACTGCGACTCGGATGGATCTATGGAAGTGATCCACTTGTTGATGGAAAGACTCGCGGTTAGCTGACACCAGGATTGGACATCCGTAACCTTTAGCTTGAGTACAGCGAAACCTTTTCACTGATCTGTTATTGGGGGTTTGCGACAAACCAATCGCCGTAATCGCTTTTAATAATTTTGGATGTTTTAATAATAGTTTTGGGTGGCGAGAGAAACTTGTACCGAATCCTCTGGCTAATGCTAACGTCGTGAAACGCAACCGTAAACAGAAACGGGTTTAGCATTTCTGATCGTCGTTCTTTCAGCAGTATAAACATAAATATATAAGTTGGACTTGGGTTAGAAAGTTAAACCACACCTTATGTAGTTTTGCTCCTAAACGATGGGCAGAACCTCGTCCTGAGGAGGAAACAAGCCAACAGAGTATCCAAGGGGACATTCATGTATGAACCAGAGGGGATGATGGGTTGTGCCATTACCTCTTGAAATTGATTTGACTTCACATTTTTAACAAAAGTTTGGCGTAACCCGTTGTGTGAGACGCAGAAATGGACACGATCAACCAATATCCTCTAGACTCTGGGTTTCCTGAAGGCGATCAGAAGATCATTCACACTTCAGGCGGGTCTGGGACTTCTGATGAACATCATGGTGATGGTGAGGGATGGAGACTGGTGGATGCGACCCTCTCTGGGGGAGCGCCTTGGGGTTTTACTGTCAGGGGTGGACTGGAGCACGGAGAACCTCTTCTTATAACCAAGGTAAATCATTTGATCTTTTTAGATGTTGAAAAATGGTGAAAATGAGAGAAAATAATAATAGTAACTCCTAATAAGTAACTCCTTTACAGCATCGGTTTCTTCACATACAAGTTAAATTTGCCAGCGTGTTTTTATATTTATACTAACATGTAAAGTGCCACATTCTCAAGTTTAAGTAATTTAATGGTAAAATCAGTCTGTGATGTTTATAGTTTATAACTCTTCGTAGTTTTTTTTTTTTTTTTAGTGGAGAAACCTGAGCATTTGTGCAGCGTTGGTGGTATAGTGGTTAGCATAGCTGCCTTCCAAGCAGTTGACCCGGGTTCGATTCCCGGCCAACGCAGAAAAGTTTTTAGACTTGTAAAACATGCAACAAATATACTTAAAAGTACAGGTTCTCTATCCCATAACTTACTTCATTGTCTCAACATTTATCACTCATATCATCTTTTGACAAATGAAAACTCCAGATCAGAGACATGCTTATTGAGGCGGGCAGGAGTAACTGTCCTGCTGTAAGTCACAATGAATGGACTTTCAGATGGTCGCTGCTGGTTTATACCTGAATAATAAAACCAGTTGAAAACTTTATTGTGGCACTTTAACTTCAAGTTTCTTATGTTTCTGTTTTTGTTTGCTAAGAGCCACCTGAGGATTATTATTGGAACGCTACACAGTAGTTTAGTGGATCTAAACATCCCACTTATTATGTGTTTATTAAGTAAAAGTTTTAAACACTGATCTCTTATGTTCTTGCCCATTTTATTTCAACCAAACACACTTTAATTCCATTTCCCAAATTTTCACATTTTGGCCCCAAACGTAACATAATCTGTCATTTCTGTCTGGCTTATATCTCTTTAGATACAGAAAGAGTTTGTGCAGTGTTAATAATAACAATGCATGTAGCCATTCTTACATAAGTTGCATGTATTATCCTTTTTTACAGTGTTAACCTCTCAAAAGGCCTTTTATTAAAATGCTGCCTTAAAATGATTATGTTTTGAATAATAGGCTGGGTGGTTGTGGAAATGGCACTTCAGAAACTTTTATTGAACAGTTACCGAAAGGTTTTGTGTGCTTTTCTGGTTACTTATCAACTCTGAAAGACCTTGCAGATAAATTTGGAAAGTTGCTCTCACTTTCAGTGTGGACTTTGCTGTTGTCCTCCATGAATTGTATGTAGGTTTTTAGACGAATTTAGCTCACTGCTATTGAGTATGTTAGAAAAGGCAGAACTTTACAGTGTCTGAAACTCTGGTAACAAGCAGTTTTGATGCACATGTGACTTTTAGAAGTAAAATTCTTGCCATCGATGGGGTCTTTAAGGTGCTAAACGTTAGATTGGGTCATTTCATGGAGTATTTTAATTTGTTAGCCCACAGTTTTTCAGAGGATGGTCTGGAGACCGCAAGACTGAGTGGATCACATTTTTAGAAGTTTATTCATCAGGAAACATTTCTGTGTGCCCCGAGGACACGGTCACACTTCAGGAGTAGGTGAGAGCAGTTAATAATGTACTGATGCTGTTTACCCCCCTCAATGTTGCTTAAAGTCTTTTGTTATTCCTAATGGATCATATGATGGCAAATCTTATCATAAATTAACCTTTGCACCTGTTTTTTACATTTTGTCTTAGTCGTCCACTATCACCATGATTAGTGACTAGACATTTAAATATGATCATGATGTATTTAAGCTTTTTACCAAGGTTGCTTACCGATTTTGGAAAGTT
Source organism: Chromobotia macracanthus (assembly GCA_036877525.1). Classification (NCBI taxonomy): domain Eukaryota; kingdom Metazoa; phylum Chordata; class Actinopteri; order Cypriniformes; family Botiidae; genus Chromobotia; species Chromobotia macracanthus. The sequence goes on along the minus strand of JAZGTH010000062.1, from coordinate 4,956,952 downwards.
TCTTGTTTCCACCAGTATTTTGCAAGGCTATGTGTAACGCACAAGGGTCATTCCATGTCAACTCAACCAGAAGTTCCTGGCTCAACTTTTTCATTTTTAAAAAATATTTTTACAGAAGCAAGACCAATATAAATAGTGATGAAAGCCAAAATATAAAATGCAATTAATTAAAAGGTACAGAGTAATCCACTAATTTGTAGAGGGGAGTCAAAATAACTATTTTCACCTGTAATTTAGAACCATATTAAAGGAGATTAGTTATTTAGTTAATTAGCAGCATTTAGCAGTACTTATTTTCTTATCTCTCTTCATCAATAGATTGTCTTACTACCTTCTCTGAGATTCCCGAGACAAACTGGCACTGCATGGAACAGCACAGGAATGTTGGAGCTTTGCTTGATTATCCAAATGCAGTGAATTATCTTTGACAGCCTGAAGCTTGTTGGATTGCATGATGCAACATCTGGGATAAATTTAGTTAGGATTAGTAAAACCTAGACAAAACTTTGTACTCTGCCATGAACATTCTGTGGCCTCATGTAATTCTTTGAATATTTCCTGGACTCTGTGCAAGGTCTTTGTTAGAGGGCATGATATCTGTATACTAAGAGAGTATGTTCATCAGGCATGGTTAGCTCTTGGGCTTGGGCCTGTTAGCTAGCCCCGGTATATTTTGATTTCGCCTATTGGTTTGCATGAATATAACAAAATAGTTGTGTTTTGCCTTTGCAAAACTTGAAACTATGATAATAGTGTCGTGGGTGGTTGCCAGGGTGTTACCATGCAACTAACAGTCTGTGTTCAGAGTCATTTGAGTGCATTGCTGCAGTACATGGTTGCTGGGGTAGTTTGGGACTCTGCTTGACCCATTTCAAAAGTGACCATCTATAAGTATCTATATTCTCATATTCTCAAAAACATATTCTCATTTCATAATGTGTGTTTGCTTGTTTTACTGTCCGGCAGGAGAAAATTATAAGCCAGGTGTTTTAGAAAAACAATGGTCAACCTCTTCTCAACAAAATACAGATTGGTTTGGTCAGCCTGTTTGAACAGTCATTATTTATGAAGTTCTGTTTGCTGTTGATAATAGTAATTTTATTAATAAATATTTTGGAAAGTTATTTTGTTTCTGCCTTATTTTCGTTTAGTGAACACTGGTAAATCTATTTGCAGTTGGGATTCATCAGTCGACATGTCATGCTCCAACCCATTGTGAGCAAACAGACTGTGAGAGCAGCTCTTCACCTACATACTAAAAGACCTAAGAGAAAAAGTTTACAGTTTAATTTTTCCATGATTACTTCACTTAAGGTGTGGCAAGAACAAAGCATCAAAGCTTTGAATTTCGACCAGCTTTTGTTAGTATGTTTCATACTAACTTGTCTTTTATCGCAACAATGCATGCCCATACGTGTTCAGTGTAAGTTTGGAGAATTTAGCCTCGCTTTAAATGTTTTAAAGAACCCATGAAATAACTTGATGAGTGCAGTTTTCTTTCCTGTGTTGACGTATTTCCTGTTGAAACAGGAAGTTGAGGAGGGTTAAAAGGCTTTTTATGTCACAGCCATAAAACATGATTGTTTGCTAGTCGGTGGCAGCAAGTAACAAAAGTCCCCAGTGGAGGGGACTTTATATTTAGAGCATTTGATTGGACTAAAAGTCTGTGCAAGATTATTGGCTTGTTAACATTGCCAGCTTTGGTTCCGGGAATTTTTTTCTATTAATTTTACATCATAGCCATTTTAGGTAGGTAGGCAATTTCAGAGAGGCTAGCAATAGCAAGTTACCTTTGAAAGCCTGTGGTCCCATCCTCCCTTTAGAGCGCTTTCGAAAGCCACGCTTCCTCCAAAACACATGAATGGAAGATTGTCTGCACAAGCAGAGTGCATGGAGTTATGCAAATACATAGTTTGACAGGCAAGTAGGATATCCTGTCATTGTTTTCGGACCGAATGCAATGATTCGACAAATTTTTATGGTCCTGCACCTTCCACAGTCTTTCAAACAGCATAACAAGAAATGTTTCTGGAAAATCTCGCTTACCTTGCCTCTAAATAAAAAAGTCTTTAACCAAAACAGTCACCTCAGAGATGAACTACAACATTTGAAAGTATTTGAAAATAATTTCATGGAGCATTGTGTATGCCCTAATCAAAAACTTCAGTACAATGTAAAACTAGACTAAGTCGTGAATTATAAGCATACATGTAATTTCAATGCAAAATAATGTGAAATTCTAAATAATAATTTGAATACAAATACAAAATAATATAGGTTGTTTGAGACTAGAGAGATTGACTCGATTATTAATTGATTGGTTCACTGATTATTTTTAGCTATTTTAACTTAACACTATTCCACATATTAATGTTTAATGAAAAACTCTTTCGACACTTGACATTTAATATTTAATAATATGTTGCACACAAATCACAAAATTGTTTTAGTTTTTCCCTGAGCAGTCAAAAAACCCAGTGACATTGTAAAAATCTGAAATGCTGGCTCAGCCGGGCTCGCCGAAAAAGTGCTTACATTTGTGCCCTGAACACTGTTTTTGAGGGCTTGCCCAAGGTAGGCCTCTGGAAATATGGAAATCTGATCGCAGCTTCTGAGTTTTTTGCATTCAGTCTTTATTTTATTGCCTGGAGGGCAGGATTTCAGATGCATTCCTGATGCTAATCCACCGGCAGTTCATGCTCTTTTGTTTGTGCTGAGATACAATGTTCATTCGAGATTAGCTGCACTTCTGTTGTAGCTGAAGTTGTCTTGCTTTCTTTTGTGAGGCTTAAGTTTTGCTGAAACACAAAACCTCTTAGTCAAACTATTGTTCTTGTACAAGCAAAGTCCTGTTCACAGTGTGTGTATATATTGTACAAACTTCCATTGTCAGGATTTGACAATGGCAGCGTTGCGGTGAGGTGATGTCTCTTGCATAAACAGTTGTACTTTGAGTACTCTGGTGAATTTATGACATACACGCCAGTGTGTGTGTGTGGAGCACACAGCGGGCACAGGACACCAGTCAGCAGAACTCCCACATTCCTCACTGCCACATTCTTCCCTCACCCACCTCACACTCCAGACCCCATGCTGAGCAATTACAAGGTCATGGAAAGGTAAATACTTATTTCAGGCTCTTGAAAATTCTTTGTAAACATCACCTGGTTGTTGGAGCCTTGATTGAGCCATGCTGCTAATGTGGGTAATAAAGGTTCAAGTCCACCATTAAAATCAGAAACTATAAATGTACCTTTGCTCCATCACTATTTTACTTTGTTTATTTAAAAGCACACTACTTTGACATTAACTATTTATTAAAAATGTAGTTTTTGTTTGGAGTATGTTACAATTTGGGTACATAATAAGTGTTGTTTTTTATGTTTACCCATAATTCCCATTAATAACTATCCCAACCACATTCCTGATACTCTGAACATTCCTGATACGGAACTGAACATTTGATACTGAACATTTCCATTCTTCATTTCCAGTCATTTCTTCTCTCAGTATGGTATGGCGTGCCAGAGGGGGCTACTGGTGTGGCTGTTTCAAATTACCGATTGAGGTTATTCCGAGTGTTTCTTATTCTGGCATTTTAAAAGTTTTCCTTGTTTTATAACTCTAAGGGGGGCCCTTGAGACCAGATGTCACAGAGTCCTGCTGATTTTCAAATAATAAACACAAGACAGCATATAACAAAGGAGTAACTACAATAGCCAATTTGTACATTCATCACCAGACACATACATGTGGTGAGAAGGTTTATGATAGGGTCAGCTTTTGCACCTAACCACAGCTGGTGATAAAGCTTGCATACAAGAATGCTGGTAAAATTACTCAGTTTCTTGTCTATGTAGCTTGATCCTAACCTTCTGAAGAAGTTTATATTTTTATAGCACCATGTGTACTGATCATAAACATAATTTTTATCTCTCATAAAGAATCCAGTTATGATGACTTATATACATACCTGAAAAGTAAATAATGAGCAGTTTTGATCATCTTTGGGCCAAAAGCCCAAATAGCAGATTACTGGCTTACTGGAAGACAGGGTAACATTACATTACATGTCAGGAATTTGCTTTGCTTTAGACTAAACCCCATTTTTGGCCATAGGTTTTCTGAAATGTGCTTTTTATGACAGAATATGTAATATTAACTTGGTTCTAGCTCAGCTCTGCAGGTGAAAGTGCTGATGTGGAAAGCTAATAACTTACCCTCCCAGCGCTGATTTAGTAAGGTGAACATGCCTTCCTCGTTTTGTAATTTAGGGGTAAAATGCCTACAGCAGTAAATGGATTTGGTATTGGAGCTGTTTAGGAAATGCTTTAACTGTGGTGCACTAAATCAAAAAGATGAAAGTTATTTACAGGTTAAGTGCAACTAAAAACTTTACAGAATTAGAACATTTCATGCAAAAATATGCATGTTTAGTGGAAGCCCTTTTCCATGTTTGTTTGAAAATAAAGTTCATAAAATCCTTTAAATCTATTTCTCTGTAGTAGTGTTGTACATATGTATCGGCTGCCGATATTTGTGAGCCATTTCTGTTCAGTTTAGTGCAGTCTGCCAGCTACAGCATGAAAAATATTAAAACGATAGTTAAATAACTGTGCGCACTGAGTTGTTTAATGTCTGTTGCATAATCCGACATCTTTCTCTGGGTAAAATAATTGACTACTTGGCTAAAATCTGAACAAAATATATGACTGATAACTCAATGCTTATGTGAATCAGTGTGCACTGAATGGAAGTATTCATAAAGTGACAAATATCAGAATCTGCCAGTAGGTGTTTGTTAAAATCTGTATCGACAAAAAATTCATAACGGTATATCCCTAGTCTATAGACTATATACATGGTCAGGAAACAGAGTTTGATTGAGTCTGAGAGTGTTTTGTCTGTGTCACAGGTGGAGGAGGGCAGTAAGGCTGCTGGTGCAAGACTGCAGGCCGGGGATGAACTTGTCAACATCAACAACATTCCTCTTACTGGCTACAGACAAGAAGCCATCTGCCTAGTCAAGAGCTCCCACAAGACCCTCAGCCTGGTTGTGAAAAGGTAATTTATCCACAAATACACACCTCACACCCTTTTTTAAAGCAACATCAATACTGCGACTGCTCTGTTAGGTAACATTTTTATGAGGAGGCATTGCCCTCTTCAGAGAAACCGCTTCTGGTAGAGAGTGGCTGCAGTCGTTGGGGATTGGTGTCCAATGATTGCATCACTAGATCAGCTGATGCTGATGGGGCTGTTGAATGCTTGAAAATCCAGTTTTGCCAGATCGCTTCCTGATGTTCTAACACTTACCAGCAAAAACATCCAGGCTGAGAGATACAACCTTAAATGAAACGAAATAGGTTTTGATATGAACGGTCATTACACTGAAATACAAGTACAGAATAAAACTGTGAGAATAAGGCATATCAGTTTATTTTCTTGTTAAAAGAAATTTGTCAACAAACTGTGGTACAAAATCATTTGCAAATATGGTAAAAATATGACATCTGACTCTCATGAAATGTTATTCTGATCATATACCAAGTCAAAAAGCACCACTGAGGACACAATATTATCTGTGGAAAGTAAAATAAAGTACATTTACATTACAAGTGACTTACAGTGCATTCAAGCTATACTGTTTGATCAGTATGTACATTTCCTAGGAATCGGACCCACAACCTAAAGCATCTGCTAATGCAGTGCTCTACCAGTTGAGCTACAAGAGCACCGAAATTTATTATAAGTTATTTAGATGCTAATATAAGACACATTGAATTTTTCTTATGGACTCCATTATTTACTCCATTACCCTTTCCAGTTTCTACTGCTATATAGTCAAAGGCTGAACCAGCCACTGTGTTTTTACTGACATTCTCTGAAGTTTCTATTTGGTGCAGTAGATTTGAATGTAGGCTGAAAGTTCTGATCTCAGCCGGTGGATACTGCAGGTAAAAAGTGTATGTTGACTCTGTGATGCAGATGAAGTGATTTGGTACTGATTCACATTGGCTGATTGTTATCACCTGTTTTCACACAACTTCTGTGCTTTTCTGACTTTATTTTGAGAACACAAACGTGAGATTTTCTCACCTTTAAAGCAATGTATGCAAATGTCTGCAGCCCAATTTAAGCTTTTATTTGATCTCAAATTGTTGTATCACACGTTTTGTATTGTTACAATCAAATGTCAGACAAAATTTTCCCTGTACATGCACTTGTTTGTATTTGTTCACACAAATGTACATTGTTTAAGATGTAATATTTTTCATTTTAACAAGCACACTGGCCCATTGCAGCTGAGGACGAACAGTCTGGTCAGTCCTCGTTTTTGTATGCCAAACACTGACCTCTTTGTCTCAGCTTGGCTTATCTGGGAAAAACTGGTGCGTTTGGTCGCATTACAGTATAACTCTTAAACAAACATTGTTATGCCACCGTTTATCCATTGCACAAAGCCATTGGTGGGGGTCTGCAACAGATTCAAGCTCTACATTACTGTGAACATCTCTAAAATATTTACTGCAGCCCACTTTTAACACATGGAAATGTGTCAAAGTTCATTTTAAAGCTCATGCAAACTTGCATTTAAATTCACTTCCTGTTTCTCATCAATGTCATTGGCTTATGTCTGTGTGTTTTGCTCTGAGTAATGTTTATTGTACGTGTGGAGAAACTGGGGGTTGTGTATGGTGACATCAAAAGGGAGGGCTGAATCGCAGTTTCAAAAAAAAATAGTTAACATAGTTGAATAAATGCATAATTATTCACACCCTCTGAAGTTATACTTATGCATTACAATGTAGTAAGTAAGAAAGAATTCAGGAAAGCGTTTCGTAATATGTATTAATGCGTAAATCAAAAGAACATAAATCCTCCATTTAAAAAAATTATCATTTATAGCTGTGATTATGCTGTGGACATGTTTTGCCTGTGGCTGATAATTTGAGAGAGCCACAAGACATGACTAAGTCTGATTTAGTACACAGCGAGCAGATAACAGGTCATTATTGGACCAAGTTGTGGGGTGGAGCTGCATGAACTGTCTGTGGGCTGATGCAAATAACATGAGATGTTAACTGAGATCTGGCTTCTAACACATCTTAGGCAGTAGTGAAATTCAAAATGGTTTTAAATGGATGTTGTTAGGGCTGTCTCAATTTTAAAACTTCTGTTTATCCTATAATTAACTATATTTATCTTGTATATGTAGTTAACAAATGCTGGTACGCCCACCCTCACCCTCATGTTGCTTTGAAAACCTGTTGAGGCAGGTTGCTGTTGTCATAAACCTTTATAATTGCAATACTAATTCAGATGAAGGGAATGACAGTGTGGTCACCACTCTGCAGAAAACAGATCACTGGCATGTGTATCCAGTCTTACAGTGGCTGTGTGCTCCAGCCCCGACCATATGCCTCAGTTCGAACCATTGTGATGGGAGTAGGAAGTGACGTATGGCTTATAATGTCACACAATGTTTAGAAGAGATTCTATGCGTGTTGCTTAAAGGTAGGATTTGTTTCTGAGGAAACAGGAAGTAGATGAGATGTGGCCCTTTGGGCAATGCCTTTGTTTTGCATATGACACCATTTAAAACAATGAAGTCACGCTATCAGCTGGATTAGATTTGTTTGTCCTGCACCTCAACAAAGAGGTGTTATTCACAGAAACAAGGCAATGTCTGTCTGTATGCTTGGATTATGCGTTCATATTTTTGTGATATAACAGATAATACACAACAGATAAATACAGTTCATTGTGTAAATATTTTGTGGAACTACTTTTTTGACATTTCTGGTATTACTAGTTACTAAACACATGGCTAATCTACATTATCACATGGACATGTGTTGATGGTTAACTCTATAAGTAATTCCATAGTGGTAATTGGGTAATTAAACTAAACCTGACATAATTGCTAAACTCTTAACTGACTAAAATCATCACGTAACATGTTATCAGTAATGCAGTAGATATGCTGATTGGTATATCGTATTAGGTGTGTCTGTGAGTGTGTCTAGATGCCCACAGCTAGGTAATCTAACTACAGAGATATCTGGATTATGGTCAGTGTGATTAAAATAGGATTTGGGGTCTACTCCTTGTGGATTAGACAACTCTGTCCACACTTTTAAAATACTCTAGAGCTCTTCTAGAGCTACAGTATGAGTAAACAGAGGCAATGCATTCAAATGTTACATTCATTTGTTTACATAAATACATTAATAAATATATTACACAATAAATTACATATACTAAAAACATAAATAATTAAATATAAATCACATAAATAGTTTGGAATTTGACATTTTTATGATTTGAAAGATATTGACACTTTTTGATAACAGGTCAACTTTATTCAAAAATGCATTCAAAACATTTCAATTAATGGTGCACATTTTAATGTTGGAATAACTGTTTAATTATAAAATCTTTACTTACTTATTTTATACATTGGCAGCTTATTTAATAGTTCTCCACTAAGAAAACACTTTGCTACTTCAACCTTTCTTATTTTAGCATACTTGAAAATAATTGCACTACCTGAAGTATGAAAATTGCATTGTCTTATCAAATAATTAGATTTGATATAGATAGAATCTAGAAATAGATTTTTTTTAAAGAATGAATCTGTTTCTAAATTATTGAATGCACTTTCTAAAGGTTAATTTTAACTGTGAGAAAGAAACTACCATCAGTTTAAACTCTCTGTCAGCCAGTCTATTGTTCTTCAAAGATGTAGTTGTTTTAAACCTTTGTTTTATTTTTTACTTTTGTTCAGACTACAAAAAACTGAACTGATTTGAGTTGGGTATGCCATGGCTCCCCTATTCTCACCTGGCAGCTTCACAGAACATCGAATGCCAGTTTCATCTGCGATAGTGACGAAAACACTCTGGGATTCTTGCCTTAAAGGCAGACTTTCAAAGATAAAACTTTATGAAACTGGCAAATTAGACAATAAGATTCAGATGGGCAAAGGAACAAAGACTGGATAGTAAATATTTATGGATGGATGAATCTGTGTTTGATACAGAACAGTTGTGTGGACAGTTTGAACACAACTTTGGTTGGCTGCCGAAAAGCAGTGAAAAAAAATTTAATGATTCTTAGGAGTTTTGGTTTCAGTAATGTGGATGGAATGGCATACTAAGCTGCTTCTGACAGTGTTATATATTTACTACTGAATATACAGAATGACCAGTGAAGTTTGATTCTTGAATGGATTTTTAGTTAATTAAAAGCTCAGAGTCAGAGAGGTTAGTGAATTAATATGGTTTCCTTACTGAACCCACAATTCATTAGCTTTGTCATGTCTGACTTGAACCAAGAATTGTTGCTGGGGTATGTGTGCCTAACACTAATAATAACTGGTTGTTCATATGTCAGTGTGTAGTTAAAGATACATGAGTTTTGTTGCAATAAGTGTTATTTATTTAGTAAAGAAGACTATTGATATGTTAGCTGATTGTTGTGTTTCTGCACAAAAAGCACAATTTTTCTATTTACTAAATATGTTATTAAAGATCCTCTATGCTGGTGTTAGTGATTTAAATTTACAAGGGCAAGGAATGATCTTTTAGGCGATGAATTAAAATTATTATTTAGACGTTTTTTTAATGATTATTTTCTTTGCAAACTGGCCCTGACAAAGGAAGGTAAACCCACGGATGGCTTGCATGGCCCCAGGACTAACAGACAGTCGTGTGATCTTTTATTTTGAGAGAGACATAACTCAAATGAGGCAGTCATGTGACATTAGCGTGCAAGGGCTGATGTTTAGAGTTACTCAGTTGTGACCAATTCACAGAACTCTTGTTGGCTGCTATTGTTTTAGGAACTTCTGCCAACTGCCTTGTCCTACAATGATCTTGAGGTCTCTGGTGAAACTATGTAATCTTGTGTGGATATTCATACATTGTCATAAACAATCTCCGGGCAGGTTTTGTTGATTGTTCATTTACAATTCTTAGAAATTTGATGTGTGAAAAGACCTGAGGAAAGCGCATGATTTGTTGTTTAGTTGTACACACGTTTTGATTAATGCTTTCTACTGTCTTGTGTATTCAATGCCCCAATGACACCATTGACCCAAGAGACCTTTTGAAATAAACAGCATTCAGAGGCCAGTCCTTCCCTACTACAACTCCTCACAAAGATTGGCTACTGCCACCTAGTGGCTAAAATAGGCAGAAAGCAAATAAGGAATAAATTCATTTTCAGAAATCACACATTGAAAGGGACAGGCCACAAAAATAATTAATTAAATCAACTCATGTATAACAAAAGTTCAGGCTTTAGAAATGTATCAGTCCATCTACTATACTACTGTTTTACTAATTATTTGTCCTTTATGCAGCTTGACAGCCAATGGTCCACATTTGCGTTCAGTGTATTGGAAAGCCCAGATATGCTAGACCATTTTGTGATCTATGGAGAAAAACATCATGTATTTTCAGACCCCACTAAGGGTTGGGGTGACCAGACCCTATAAATAAATACACATTCTGATTGAGAAGCAGAATCTGTCGACTAAAAAAACAGGATTGTTTAGGAATAATCCTGTAGTAACTGAAACTGGGAAAAAAGGCTTTTCTCATTCCTTGAATTTTTGGCCCAGTGTTGACATTTGTGTCCCTTTAAGCCCTCTGTTGAAAGAAGATTAGATTGCTGCTCTCCATATGTCTCTTGCATAGGGCTACCTTTAGAATTAGTTAATGATTTCCCTAGGATACAGCTACATTGCCCCCCTACACACACACATTATTTTAGACACAATGATTACTTCGTGTTCACCTGTTATTAAAACCCATTTATATGGGATGTCATTGTGCTTTTCTTCCAACAAGACGTAGTTTAAATGTTAAAAGATGTATTGGGCCCTGCTAATATTTGTACAAGCATAAGGTGGCACTGTATCCATGACTCAGCCCCGCAGAATCAAATAGCTGTGTGGCTATAGTGACGAGAGCTATGTCACTCTGGGCTTCTGCATCCAATTATAACTAGTAAAGCTGTTCCACAGCATTAGCTGGAAGAGGAAGAGATAGAGGTGATCACAAGAGCACAGGTGGTGCACGTGTATTTAGTTATGCGTTATGAAGTTGCTCAGGTAGCTGATCATTATATTTCTATATGTGCACCTTATGACTTTAAATAAACAGCATCGAGGTGTAATGTTTTTAATTTACATTACAGTGTGTTAAACCTTCATCCACCCTTTTTCAAAATGACTTGGAACGTTCCATCTGCAAGGTGAGTTGACACCCGTGGGTTGGACATGTTTCATTAGCATGAACGGAAGAGCTTTTGTTTGCACAAGGTGCTTTGGGGGGAAATATAAGCAAACAAAGCAAAGCTGTGTGAGCTGACCTTTCAAATCAAGCACATCACGACCAAATCAGATGCTTTTGATATAAAGGTGTTAATGCGGTATGTAACGTTTATGTAACATTTACTAAAATGATTTTTCTATACTTGTACAAAATTTTATTTCTGTGATATTTTGAGTGTATACTTTTACTATTAGTTATTGCCCTTTGGTCAAAAATTAAACAGATAACTGCGGAACCTGGACAACTTATTTTTCAGTGCTTTTATGCTAAAAATAAAATCATTTTTATCAATGTCTTTTATTTGCACAGCATACCATCATGGTATGATGTTAACCTGGTGGCTCAGCTTTATATAAAGCACCATCAGACAAGCTCATGTAGTGCTATGGTAATGAGATCCCTCTGAAGCTGTTTTCCTTTCTTTTAGTTGCCATGACACCTGTTACATCACTAGCCTTTAAGAGTGAAAGATACATGGGAAACATAGTGCTAAGGGATTTATCTGCCTGAACCTGGATCAGTCAGTACAGAAGAGCAGACATTTTTTGTGTAACCATAATAAACTTTTTTATTTAGTCTTAGCTATTTCCTGTTTCAATATCTGTCTGTTACATATATCTGGAATTTATAAAACTGTGAAATGTGTAAGATTGGAGATTTCAAGAACTGACGTTGAATACAAGGAAGTTCCATTGTTACACCCTACCCATATACCTGGGTAAGTTGTAAAAGTTGAGGTTATTTGTTAGAAGAATTGATAAGCCCTGTTAAATAAAACCAAGCCTGTATTATCAGTTTTATTGTAACTGCCCTAAAGCTGGAATCTGTAGCTTTATTTTGGTTTAAAATGATCAAAAAATCTCTTAGAAGTATATAACACACCAGCATTTAAAACAGCATTCTTACCTTACACTGACTCACAATGGTAAGCTTGTAATAATGACTTATAAATTGAGCTGTCAGGCCCAGGAAGTTGGACGTATGTAAAAACGCATTTGAAGTAACCTGCAATTTTATTTTTCAAACCAAGATGGCGGTGGTGGCAAAAGTTTCGGATTGCAGCTTTAATGGAGAAACGTGACTACATGTATGTGTATTGGTGTGATGCTGAAATACTGTAGTACTGATTTGTTTCCTTATGTGAAGATTGCCAACATTTGTCAACATTTCTTTTCTAAACCATTTGATGAAAGTTACTAATTTGCTGTTGCTGTTCAATCTTTACACTGAATCAGGCCAAGCTTTGTATTTGTTTAGTATGCATTTTTAAAGAAAAAGTATTTTTTTTAATCTTGGTAATATATCAGACTAACAGAATAAATCTGTGATCAGATATCAATCTACAAGTAATTTAAATCTTGTGGAATGTAAAACCCTGTACAGAGAGATCAGTGTCTCGTGCTGACTGTTTCCAAGAAATGTTGGCAGGGAGCGAAGAATTTGGATTCTTTAAGAGTCCTTTGCTCACCTTCTAAGTCTGATTATTGTGCACTTTCCCTACATCTTATCATGTGAACTGAGGTTAGACCAGGGCCTTCTATATCACTTAAACATGCAGAAAGCCTGGGGTAATCAAACCATTGATTTTTTTTTTGTTTTGTTTTGAGGCAAAATTGGTGCTGGAATAGTTCATTCTTATTGTTCATTTATGACTTTCTGTGTTCCAAAAATGTATAAATTGAGCTGTAAACATGGTCATGGTATCCATGATAAGTTTGGGTGATTACCAATAGTAATACATCACATATGTGTGAGTTTAAGAAACACTGTACAATAATACATCAGTACTGTACACCCAAACAAAAGAGAGGCAGCTGTCGCGGCAGGGGTCTAGACAGTTATTGCTTCTATAGCTGGTATGACATGCAGCTGAGGAATGTGCCAGTCATTACAGGCACCTCACGGTTGGCCTCCCCTGGCCCTGTATTAGTGGTCTAATTGAGATGCGTTCTGAAGAAGGTCTTTGTGGAGACACTCAAGAGCCAGACGAGTAAATGACTCCTATGCAGCCAAAACTGTTTGTGTTGCTAAGTTTTGTTACCATTATATATGCACACAGAACAAAGCCAGATGGGTCATCTACCCTCATCAGATAAAATCTTGATGGAGAACATTTCTCCTTGAACACTTCTTGTCTCCTTGAAGGTTTCACCCTTGACCAGCAAGTTATGGTTGTTTCAGAATGTCTGGAATAGGATCTTCCTGGTGTGATCTTTTAAGGTTTATTCATCTTTGCCTGCTTTACCTTCTGAAAGAAGCAGGACAAAAATGCATAGTTTATGTGAGGGTTAGTGCCTGGAAATCGGCTCTGGTCTGGAATGCATAGATGAAAAGTAGTCTTACAACAGATCATTGTGATAGATTCTGTAAAAGCCTGTCCATCAGGCATAGGCCAAAACAATTATTCTGTAATCTTCTTGCCCGTCACCAGACCGCTTGTTTGGATGCCAAGAAAAGTTTTAATCAAGCTCTAAACTTTGTAGAGTAAGCTCAAATCGCAGCCAAGCAACATACCTCATCTATGTATAATTTGCTAAGCTAACTGGTTGATTATTTGAGATCTCATAGCTATAGCCTTTGTCAGAGCTGGGATGATCTGCTTTTAAAGAACCAGTCGCATAATATGTTTTGGGGGGTGGGGCATGGCTGAGATCATGACTGGTGATGTCTAGTACCTCCAATGAGTGGGGTACCTCTCTGTAGAATCAATGGGACACGTCAGATGCCATGCAGTTCAGAGCCGCTACTGAATATTCAGTGTTTAACTGTTTATTTTGCAGTTAATGGAAATACATTACTTTCCAGATCTGTTTAGATTTCCACGAAAAGTTGTTGAAAAGTAATTATATTATTCTTAATATCTTTGGTTTCGCTACACTTCACAAACAAGTTTACTTTAAGACTCTACAAAAATCAGCTTGTTGCCATAGCAATAGAAGAAACAGACGACCAGTGCTCAAGAGGGGTTCAACGAGAACATTTGTCCCATCTCCACTGCTCATTAGTATACCATCCCTAAGCCAATAGGGAGACAGAAGCTGGTAGATTACTTTAAGGAGATTGGCTATGACGACAACCCCCTCCTCATCCTTCTCTCCTTCCTTCCCGGGGTAAAATCACCACAGTTCCTGTAGAGTTCTGCCCTGACTTTACCAGTCACAGGCATTGGAAATAGATATGAAAGTAGATATGCAAACGCTTCAATGATCAGATTTCTTCATGGGGTTCCTCGAGGCTACCTTTTTCTGTAGTGTTTCATATGGAAGAAGCGGATGGTTGAAAAGATTCACACTGTGGTCAGGGACCGGCTGTCTATGGAGGGCCCTTTGTCCTGGCCTGTCTTTGATGTGAATGTGGAATGTGCTGCCTGGGGAGTCCAGTGGAGCAAACCCAGACTTTTCGTCCATCAAAGCGTCTCAGGTCTGCACTTTTAAGAACCTACTTGGGGAACTTGTTTGCTTGAGGGACTGTTTGGTGAGTTTAGAACTTTACACTTTTGCTGTTTGTTTTCGTTTGCGGTCTTTGTCTCACACCTGTTGTTGTTCCTTTTTTATCTTGATATCTGTTTAGTCTCGTCCTTGTTTGTAAAATTTAAAGTTTAGTTCAGATTGTACTTCAAATGGTGCATGTCTTTTTTCAGATGACTCAACGCATGTGTAAGCAGGTAGATGTTATCTTATGAAACCTGTTGGATTTACACTGGCAAACAAACTCAGCCTCTGTTGGTTTTTAAACACTGCATCAGATCCTCGCCATGCACTAGCCAAGATAAACAAGAATCACTGTTTTTTTTCCCACCCAAAGCCTCGCCATGTTGATGCCTTTTCAATATTTTTTCATGTTGGTTCCCCTGTAAATAAGATTTGTATTTTAACACTTTATCCAAGCTGAGCGATTTGCATTGTCTTTTCAGTGCCGATTTGTGTTTTTGAACATGCCTCCCTCTGAAAACATCAGTGGGGGACTTTCCCCTCCAAGCCCCCCTCCTTGGCCTCCATTCTGCCTGAGCGCCGCTTATTCGGACCACTGGCATATCTGTGCTAGAGCAGCTGTAGCCTTGACAATACATCTAATAAAAAGACTGCCATTAGCATGTGAATAGCCAGCGCCATGTGTGGCGAGCACATACACATTTGAAGCTTTTACACAGGAAAGATCAGGAAAAAGCATCATTGAGAGAATGCAGAGGGTGTCTTTTTGGGCCACACTGTCCATAAGTTGCCGCTTAATCTGTTCTGCTATCTTTTAAAGCTGCGATGGGGGTGCATATGGATTTCTTGTTTTAGGCGACCAAAGGGTGGTTTAAGCGATTGGTTTGGTTGAGCATATTTAGGTAAGGATATTAGTTGTGATTTTTCTATGGTAGTATTTCAAAGAATGTTTCTTTGCTGTTTATTGCCTAGAGGGTGACTGGCACGTGACCCCACGTTTCATTAAGCAGCTCTGCATGTCTTTGAATGGTCATTGGAATGTCTCAGTTTTGTTCTAACCCCTTAAGGTTCTTGGACAGCTTCTCCAGCTTGGACTTTAGAGTGTTGAGAAATTTAAGAAGACAGATTTTTGTTTTTACAATATTGTCACTGAGTTGAACGACTACATTTCAGAGACGACAAGAATGTTTTGACTCAAAAACTTACAGGTCACAGGTCAAGTGTGGGTGTTAGTTTGGGGGGCTGTAAGGAAACATGCTGAGGAATGTCTCATGACAAACTCATAGATGCCAAGAAAGTGGTATGCAGCCTGTGAAATTAAATACAAATCCTGGAAAGATTAGTTGGAATATTAATTTTTAGCCCTGTGTTTTATATTGGTATATTAGATTTCTCATAGCAGAATGGAAAAGTAGTGTTTAGACTTAACCACAAGATGTCTCCCTATGTCCACTATTCACACCAAGACAGAGACTTTGTTACCTTAACCAAAGAGGTCTATAATACCGATAGAAAAACATTTAGCCGTTTTTGAACAAATTATCCGAGCTAGTGCCATGTCACTAATTACTCTGGAGCTACAGAGGACTGATTGACTAATGCTACCCCAAATATGCGCACAGTCCCAAGCCACAAGCACCAGGGAAAAATACCAGTCCTGTTCATGCTTTCTAAAGAACTTCAAAAATATGGTAAAACTTATACTATAATCAGAACACTTTATATGTGCAACACATTCGCAAACAACTACAAATTTTGCCTCAATAATCTCCTAATTTATTGATTATTAATACATGATTTAAAGTTGTTATAGTGTTTATGTGTAGGTATGGGGTAAGATCAAGGAATGTACAATATGGTCATGCAGAATAAGGCATTAATGTGTGCTTTATAAGTACTAATAAACAGTCAATATGCAAGATAATAGGCAACTTGTTAAAAGTGTGAATTTGTCCCCATACTAAAGTGTTGCCATTATAATCTATTGCTTGCATAAAATCACTTTGTTAGAATACACAGCTATCATGTGGCCATCAGTGGAGAAACATGCCTTTGGAACCAGATGGAATAGTTGCATTTACCAGCCAGCAGGGGCTGACAGGGCCAAGTTAACTTGCCATACCCTGGCCCATTTCTTTAAACCCTCACTCCATGCCATCATGAAAAAACTAGGACATGGAACTTACAGGCACAGGTTTAGTTTATGTGCATTGCCTGTGTTTCACCATATTTTCTTGTTTTCATAAAGGCCACAGTAAGTTTTTGTGGTTGTGATTTCTGAATTGGTTATGTTTTTGTACTTAAGGCTATATTTGTGTTTTTGTCAATATTGCTTGGCTAATTACAGACAATTAAATGGCCCATTCTAGTGTGTCTGTATTTTCCCATCGTTGAGGTGGCTTTCATGTCTTCATCATTTGAATTATAGCACTGAATTAGAGTCCCTGTGAAACTGAATTTATCTCAGAGATTCAGACTATGTGTCCCTCCCCCTTCCCTTTTAACCCCCATTCAGGAAGATGAAAATGGTGGATATTGTAACACAGAAAATGCCATCAGAGAGCGACGTGCATATGGCCCGGAGCTTTCTCACGAAGATTTTGCGAAGTTCCATGAGGTATGGTATCAATGTATCCACCAGAAAACCCATTTACCTTCCTCTTCCATCCAGTCTAGTCAGGTCTACAATCATACCCCCTCCATGGTCTTGTGATATCATCCATCAGAAATTCAAATCCATAATGTTTTCTATCTTACATGTGCTCTGCATTCTTCACTAGTTTCTACTGTATTGTTGTAGAATGTTTCATCTGCATAAGTTCAATATTATTAGTTGTTTGTCAAATTTAGCAAATCTAAATCTGGTGTTTATAGAATATATGTTGCTGTTGATATATTTTTCCTCACAGTGCTGTATTCTATTCATCTAAAATCCTAACACAGAACAAGAAAAAATGCAGTTGCACAAAGAATCAATCCAGTGCAAATAAGTAATTAAAAGATCACAATATTTACAGTTTTAAAAAACTATATACTTAACATAAAATCTTAGTGCTATTGTATCATCACCCAGCAATCAATCTAATATCATATTGCCTGGTCCGCCCTTAATAATATTATAAGTACAATGTGTTTGACCTGATGACTGTTACAAAGAGACTCTGTGAAGTTACTTGGATATTAAAATATCATGGTGTATGCTTGTCTATTTCACTTTTTCATGCATCACAGAAAGAACCGCTTTAATGGGTATGTTACTGTGGCACGAGTGTTGAGAGAGTGAATTTATGGTTTGCTTGCAATTTAGTTTGGTGTTTGTAGGCGTTTGTAAGCATTTTCTTTTATTTGTGGTTTATGGTGAAAAACATTGTTTGTGCAGATGCTGAATGACTAGAACATGCTCACCGAACTTTCTTTTCTCTTGTCATGATCATTGCATTGTGTTTCTATAATCATCCACCAAATCTCTTTTGTCCTTCAAATTAGTTATAGTGGTGCTTGATGGTTTGTGTATGCCATTAGTTGTGCAGCTGTTTATATAATAATCTACTTGCCTTATTTTCTAATCTTTCTTCTTCTGCTTTTTTCTCTATCCTTTGCTCTTTCCTATTGGCTGCTGACAGAAGAAGTGAACCTATGAGCAGGCCTCACTCCTGGCATGCTACCAAGTTTAACGAGAGCCACTCAGAAGCCAAAACGCAGTCCACACCCTCACCAGTCTGGCAAACAAGATATGATGCAAGGTAATTATAGGCACAGAAAAATTTGTTTGCCTTTATTGCTTTTCTTTAGTATGCTCTTCAAGAAGAAGGTATGAAGGCCTTTGTTATTTACGTTTTGAATATACATTGACAGGCACAAACTTTCACAACTTTTTGCAGTTGTATTTGCTATTTTATACACTCTAAACATCTACCCCTGTTTGTTTTTCTTAGCTCAATCTCTTCAGATCTCTCTACTGGCTGGGAACAAACAAATCTACGCAGAGTATCCGATCAGTTTAGTTCCTTGGGCAGTATGGACAGTCTAGAGCATAGCTCTCATCCCTATCCACCTGGCCGCCTTTCCCCGAGCAAGTCTAACAATAACAGCATTGAACATTTGAGTGGTGGTAAAAGAGATTCTGCATACAGTTCCTTTTCCACAAGCTCAGGAACCCCAGATTACACACTTTCCAAAAGTAACGCTGCATCCACTGAGAACATGCTGTACAAAATTAATCAGTGGGACTCAAGTGGTAGGCACAGCAATGGCAGACACAGCCAAAGCCTAAGTGAAGGGGCTCGACATGATGAGAGGCTAGGATATGTGCAGGTTCCCTCCAGTCCAAGCAGCCATGAGAACCCAAGAACTGAAGAGCAACCAGGAACTCGTCATTCCAGCTCTGGAAGAGTTAGTATTGGACCTGTCTGGTATGTTCCAGACACGAAGAAAAATGTGGCATCATCAACCCCACCTCCCACTCCACCTACACGCAGTGATAGTTTTGCAGCTACCAAGGTTCATGAAAAGGGGTTTAACGCAGGTGCCTCTGAGAGCCATTCTGTTCAAGTCCAGTTAATGCCTCAGGTGAAAGGATTACAGAAGACAGTGGAAACCCATGAAAGCACACAAAGAACTCACCAAGTCAGAGAGACTGGTCTTGAGGGTCGACAAGATTTTAATCTGCCATCCAAAAACATTTCCTCAAATTCCTACATTTCATCCCATACTCCTCAATATCCACACCGCACGGCCTCAGACAAGACATACTCACTGTCGACCACAGACATCAGAGATAGACATCAAACTTATGCCCATGTTCCATACCATCCACAGCAGTGCAGTGATGAGGGTACTTTCCATGCTCAAACTAGGACTGTGCCTGCACCGAAACCTCCATTCAGTGGCTATTATAGCAGTATGCAGGACCTGCCCACAAACAACCAGACACAGCTCAACAGCCAGATTCAGTCTAGAAGGCCAGCTGCTTCACTGTCCGGTCTTGCTCATGATCCTGAAGGAAACAGACAGAGCCAATATTATGGAGTCACACCCCACCAAACCCCTCAGGGAATGTCCCAGGCTTCATTAGTGAGAACTGATGATTCTAAAGCTTCCTCTGAGTTGTCACATAGTGGAAGGGACAGAATCTCCATAAGTTCTCAAGGAGGAATTAAAGACAGGTATTACCCATCTCAGTCACAGCACCATGCCTCAGACCATAAAGACTATAATGCCTTCTCCAAACAAAGTGAAAACCACCATCACATTTTCTCAGCACCCACTAATCCAACCACTAAACCTTCTGAGGTGAGAGGGAACCAAAGGCAACACCACGTGTCCAGCTCAGACATGCATCCTGGGAGTTATCCTCCCAGCAGGCAACCTGAGCACAGAAGTGCTGACCATCTCCATCCTAATGAGTACTCACAACAACCATTGCCAGATAAAAGTGACTCAAAGATATGTCCCCAGAAAACACCTATGATGTATTCTCTCGCCCAAGGGCACAATGTGAAAGAAGATTATCAAGAGGAGATGAGTACTCATAATGCACAACAGGAAGCCTTTGACAACCAAAGTGGCAAACAGGCGAGACGAAGTGACCGCTTTGCTACTTCTCTGCGCAATGAGATCCAGATGAGAAGGGCCAAGCTTCAAAAAAGCCAAAGCGCTGCCACTTTAGGCAGCCCAGTTGAAGGTGCAGAAGAGGCTACTATTTGTAAGACAACTGGGAATTCTTCTCACTCAAATGACACTTTTTCCAATTCTTATAAAGACCATTTGAAAGAAGCCCAAGCTAGAGTCCTTCAGGCTACATCCTTTAAGAGGAAAGACCTAGAGCCAGTGCTGTTTGAGCATCCAGGTAATGAAGCTGTCATTCGAAGAGACACACCACCTCTGCCAAGAGTTTCAGAGGTCCCACCCAGTAAACCCACCTCAGGGAGTAATCAGGTGCCTCGCATTGGTGGTCGAAAGCGCTTTTCTGCGGAAAAGAAAGTTCGGTCTTTTTCTGAGCCAGATAAAATTCATAAAATGGGAGCTGATGAGAGCTTCCCTGTGTCTGACAATGCTGCACCTTTGGAAAATCAGCACAAATTCTTTGAGCTAACAGCGAAACCAGCCTTTCCTAAACCCATGCCAAAGCACAACCTACAGATAGGTGAAGACACCAGACTGTCTAAGCATGAAGGCATGCACCACCCTGCAAAGAGTGACACAGCTGGGCGGGGTTACAATGAAAGCCCAACCCCTACTGAACACCACCTAAATGAAGGTAAGGATGGTTCTCACTCAGTGAGCCAGCAAGCCATGCTAAAACAACAAAGACTTGGCACCTTTGCAGAGTATGAGGCCAAATGGAACATCCAGAAGAAGACAACAGAACCAAGGCCTTCTGGAAGATATCATTCTGCTGATAACATCCTCGATACAGGAAAAGAGGAGCGAAGTAAACCCACCTGTGTGCATGAGAGATCTAGATCCTCCCCTTCTGCTGACTTCTTTAAACAGGTTAGTTATTTCTTAATCAATAAGTTACCTAGATTCAGTTGTTATATCTAAAATGTCAATGTATCTTTATATTAAGACTCTTAAAACAGAAGTAAATTATTCTGACACTTAGTCAGAATGTGAGATATCAACATAAAGGCCAGAACTTAGTCAGACATGAAACTACGTACAATAGACTATCCCACAGGCCAGTAACATTGCTGGTAAGAACTTAAAATAATATCAACTTCAAAGATAAACAGCAGAATAATTAAAAACAATAGTTTTGAATGGAAAGGTTTTGTTAAAATATATTAATTCCTGAATGGAGGGGTACATTTTCTGCATTATATTCCTTTTAGAAGCTTCCAGAAAATATGTCAGCTGTCCATTCCAAACCTGAAGGATATCGCTCTGACCAAGATGAAAATGGAACAAGGTGAGTGATGTGCTGGTCTTTTTCTATTGCATTGCGGTGGATATGAAATGTATTGTTATTAAAGGTATATTAAAGGTATGATTTAAGGGCAAATAGAAAATACAGGAATTATGATGTACTCATTTATAATCATTTGTGCCTTTAAGGTATTTCACCTATAATGTTCAGAATCCTTCTGGGCATTTGTCAAAGAAAGTAGTAATGGTTCTGATCTGGGCCTCATTGCCAACAGAAATACACAGATGGGCCACTTGATCAGCTCTTGCTGGGTCAAATACAAACAGTAGACTCTTTATGGTCCCCACAGGCTTTGGATTTAGCCCAGCTATGGCGACCTAGCTATTCTCACTGACTGGGCTTTGTGTTTGTATGTGACTTGTATGAGACTTGTATAACGTAGTAAGTGTCCAATCGTCCCATTCATAAGGCCAAAGTGAACAGATGACAACTTCAATTTAATTTCGGTGGGGGTCTTGTACAAATATTCTTTAAGATTCTTTAAAATTGTGGGCAACTTCAAAGTGTACTGTATATTATTTAGAGCATTGCAGAAAATTATTATATATCTTGTAGACAGTATTTCAGCCTGATGGATCAATAAATTGTATGATGCCCTACAAAGCATATTCTTATCAAATAGAGCTTATAATTCATGCAAGTCTAAAAAAACTAGAAAAAATAACATTTTATTATTATGCTGAACCTTCCGAATTTCAAAACCACCTGGATAACGAATAGAGGCCTTATTTTCTGAATGAAAATGTAGAAATGTAGAAAATAAAATGAGCATATATGTATATAGATGTTTCTTAGTCAGGGATAGCAGGGATATTATTCCCTTTACATGCAAAGTTTTAGGTGTGGCTAAAGTAAATGTGAATGAGGTCACAGTGGACGTTTGCTCTCAAGGTTTGAGATTAGATTTAGATGTATGTTACATGGATATTGAAGTTAAATTACCATTTTCATTTCATTCTGCCTAAATTAACACAGAAACTGTTATTTTCTGATGACACAAACAGCTTAGCTTTTTGCAGTTTTTGTGTGTATCAGCTGATTTTCATGTGCATGTTACTTCTATGACAGTACTGTACTGTAAATGTGTGGCTATAACTTGGTTTCATACAACTACTTAATAATAAAACTTTCCCAAAACAATACCGAGCAAAAGTAATAAGTAATATTTCTTAATTCAACAGGCACTTGTTTTAGAATGAAAAAGAACAAATCTAAAATAAATGTGTTTTGTGTTTTTCACTAACTTTCCTATATTATTATAATCACAATTTACAGGTCTTATATCCACTGGCCGCCGTTGATATGTCTCTCTGACTTCTTTGTGTAGACGTAAGGACCGGCAAACTTGACTAAGCATGTTACTGTCAAACATCCATCACCCGAAGCCTTGTAAATTGCCCCCTATGAAAGTTTTGTTTTGATTCTTGCTTGTAATTAAGGTGTTGTGGAGAGCATGATTACAGCTGTCTGTCTATTGCCAACTATGAATTACATAGTTGACCTGCATTGCACCATGATTTTTTTTTTTGTTTTTTTAGAAATTGTTGTTTAAATGTCAACCTTTCCCAGCGACACATGAACAACACATGAATCAATTATAACAAATATATTTCTTCAGGAGATTTTAAATGTCTTATCTTGGAAAATTCTTAAATGCTCTTGACTTTTATGAGTACAGTGAATGCTGATTATATAACATGTTGGTTGGGATACAAGCATTATAGCCCCACCCAGGTGAAAATATATATATATATTTTCAAGGCTACAGGAAGCACCTGTTGCTGTAGCTGAGACCTCCCAATTATAAGAGTTCAGCCTCTCATACAGGCAAGTATGATATTTTAGAATGACTATAGTTGAACGTTTTTTACAGGCAGTAGCATGTGCGCCTAAACTGCAGACTTCAATTAGTCTTAAATGTTTACCTTCTGATGAAGTTCAGAGTCATCCTGAATTTGTGAGTGTGAATTCTTTATTTTGCCGGTAAAATACACATTACAATTCCAGATTCTGATTGGATGAGCGAAGTCATTATAAAATTCAGCACTAAATGCATTCAGTGTCTACCTTGCTTGGCAACTGTAAACAGCCTGCACTTGTTAATGAACTGTATTGCGGTGGAAAAAACGAGTTATGCCAGTAATTATCAATAACAAATTACATTCCTGTCCTCCGTCAACATGTTCTGCATTAGTAACCTTTAAAAACAAACAGTTGCTTATCCACACTCTATAAGACCTTTCTGGTCGAGCATGTTTTGTCATATGAATTTGATCAAACAAGCAAAGCTGGGTGACTCCTGACACATGCAAGACTGATGTGTTGATTTAACGTTAGTCGTTGGGTGTTCCTTGTTGTGGACAAAGTGCTTGCGTAATATGATGGGATACAGTTGCATGCCAGTTCATGCTGAGATCACATGCATGTATTTGGTCGTGTCACTGGTAATAGAGAATGCATCCATGCTTAAATGCTAATGCACAACTAAACTAATGACCGTCTACCATAAAAGCATGTATTATGTAAAGCTAGCTGTTTACATGAAGCAATGAATGGCTTTTAAAGTTCATTTTCTGTGTGTCATTGCTATTTTCTCAGTTTTCTATTTTTGTATTTCTCCTTAGTAGTGATATATGGATATATTGGCCCTGTCAATGAGTATTGCACATTATCTGTAAAATGAGATAAAATTATTATTATTATTAAATTAATTATTTTATCTTATTTGCTGTCATTATGTTGTGTTTATATATTTCTTTAGCTGATATATAGAACACATGTAATGATCATCAGGCTGACCGTATTGGTCAGCCACTATTGTATGTCTTCTGCTACTCATTTTCTTCAGTTTACTTTATATCTCTTTTTACTTCTTTTTCAATCTTTCTTTTTCTTTGGAACACAGCCACTGGTTCTATACCCTCAAATATAACTGATATTACAGTATGTGGATGTTTTTACATATAAGTGGATGTTTTGGGTATCTGTATTTATGCTCAATTTGTAGACTATATTCAGTGTAATTAGTTTGCATACATAGATTGTAAATCTGTAATTGATGATTGCAAGTCTAAATTCTGTTTGTTTTAATTAACAATTATGATAAATTTGGTAATAATCGACATTTTATGATTTATTTTGTCTGTTCACTTTGCCAAGCTATTTTATATAAAAATCATCACAGAGTGCTATTTCCTCCATAAATTATAAAGATAAACTAATAGACAGGGAGGAGAGTAAAAGCATAAACCAAAACAATCGACATGAAGAGGGGAAAATCAACATTTTCTCTGCCAGCTGCTGCAGGGGAAAAATCATTCATTCTCTGCAGCATGACAGGCTTGTGGGAACAGAAGTATGCTGGGTATGACAGCCAGCCTGGGAGTTACCATGGAGAAATGGGGAAATGTGGGAGAATTGTCTGTCAGCCTGTCGATTTACACACAACACAGTGAGGCTTTGTGAACCCAAACGGACAAATACATTCAACCTTTGATGAACACATCTTTGGTAGCATGCAAAAGTGAATTGAGTACTTTAAAGCATTTCTTGTTTGTTTTCTTAGGTTAAATGAAAAAGAACACAGTGAGCTCATATGTAAGGAGAAACCAGAACAACCTGCTGCTTTGACTGAAGACATGGAGATAAAGTCTTCAGATCCACCATCCAGTCACCATAAACCTGCCCTGCATTTCTCTGACATTAGCACTTGCAGTGAACCATCGACTCTCATCAAAAACAAGGGCTCTGTTCTTTTGTCCCATCTGGAGAAGTACGAATGCCCTGAGGGCACACCTCCTCTTCTTGGCAAATTTCATGAGGTCCAATCTGCATCACAAGGAGGAGTCTTGGCTTCACTCTCTCCTGTCAACAATCAAGTTCCTTGGAAGAGCTTGGAGCATAGCATTGGGGTAGCCAGGGAGGAGGAGCTACAAAAAGAACTTGTGCCTCCTCCCTTTCCACCTCCTCCCCCTCCCACTGCCCTGCCCACCCAACAAACCACTAGCCCGACCCAGCCCACAATGGAAGGGCAGCGTTCACCCTCACCCCAGTTTGCTCCACAGAGGCTGACTGACAGGCCCCCCGTTTCTGTCTCCATGCAGGATGAAGCTCCTGGAAGGTAAGACTTACATTATTAAGGTTTAATTTTTTCAGGTCTGTGCTGGAATTTATGGAGATTTCCACTGGCAGACCACAGCTGGGATTCTAACAGCTGCAATCTTAAAACCATCATTGGAAACTCTCCCTACTGCCCAGTAATTTAATGACAGTGCTGCTGTGGCAGTCTCTTTATTGTATTCATGCGAATACAAAAGGCTTATTCATATGTTTCCTTACTGCGGATTGTCTTTGTAGGCTGCAGTTCTTTAGATCTGACAGATCAGCCAGCTTCAGCATAAGACCATTGCAAATAATTTTTTGGGGCTTTATTTTTTGCTATTTTTGTAGTCTTTCAGTTTCTAACCCTTAGAAGCCTCTTTATAGACAAGAGTCCAGAGTTTAGAGAACACCAGAGTTTTGGTCAGGAAAAAAATCATAGGTTTGGATGTTTATGGATTTGGTCAAATGAACTCACAAAGAGAGCTTCTTTGTTTTTCTGTCTAGCCTGACATGAAAGCTTATATTATGTAGAGAAAGAGCATCTTCACATACATTAAATTTGAAAATTATTTTTCCTTCCCACATTGTTTTTGCCTAGTTACCCATTGTGAGTTACGCATTTCCTGTAAAAACCCACATGACTGATTTGTTCTGTTTACCCAATTATTTTTTGTGTTTGCTAGAAAAATACAAATTGTCTTTTTTTTGTTTTTTCTTTTCTTCACCAGGATGAACAAGGTTAAAGATGAGACCACATCAGTAAAAAAAGTGCCCATTAAGATTGTCCACTCGGAGAGTGACACAGAAAAAGAGAGTCGACAATTCCTTGATCTTCCCAGCGAGATCCCTCTCAGCTCCCAAGGACATGGAGTGACTCATCTACAAAGCCTGGGGAACCCGGATCAGTCATACTCTCTTTTCTGTACTTACACAAGGCAAAAGGACCAGGGACCTGAACCAAGAGACACAGCCATGGGCCCTCTTAAAGTTCAGGGGCCGCAAACCATCATGAACGTAGTACATGGCCATCAGCTAGGCCCTTCAATGGATCAGAGCTGCAACGGGGTATCTTCACATTCTTCAAAGTCTGAGGATGATGACAAGAGAGAGGAGCTGGCTAAAGACATAATGGACAAGGACAAGTCCTTGGTGGACATTTTAGACCAGAGTAAGATGAAGACCACCATGGATCTGATGGAGGGGATTTTTCCTCAGGGAGAGCAGCTACTGGAGGAGGCACAACAGCGCAGGAAAGCTGTACCAAAACAGACGTCCCCCCGCACCTCTGTGGAGAAGTCAGTACCTTTTATATACTTGCTCTTGACCCCTACATTATTCTCATTTCCTTCTCATTAAGGCACACATTCATTTACTTAAATAGGTTTTTCATTATGCATTCAGTAATTTATCCAGCAATAAGGCATATAGAGTAGAACAGGAAGTCTGATGTGTTGATATCATTTTAATGATGAAGTCAGAGTTATTATTGTGCCCTGCCCATGTGGTTATCCTCAAAAGCTAAGAAAGGCAGTTAGTGAATACAAAAGTAAACAGTTCAATTTTTTATTTTTATGATGCCTTGACAACACATCAGTGAGCCTATATAATGCATCAGAAAGGTATTCCCAAAGCATTAAATGTGTTCATTCCGCATTTTATTACACATTTTAATGGATTATATATAAATATATAAATTGTGTTCATAAATGTTTAGGAACAGATATAAAGAACAGCAATATAATGCACTATAACACTTACCTTTAAATGTTACAATACACAGTGTTGGTGTTGATTGTGATTTAAAACAACACATTATTTCTTACCCTATAAATGCAGATTTATTTTAATGATATTGAACTGGTCACAATTTACAAGAACATACACCTGATTATAATGTAATGTATATTGTACATAAATTATAAATTGATTATAAAGCATGCAGAATTTCAATTATGTTGCCCTATACTTTGGGCAGACACCTGAATCATGGTATTAAACCATAGGCAGCTTGCACAGAAACAGTTTAATAATTTTGGCTGTGTTGTTTGAATTAGTTGGAGTGTGATACCTTATAATCTTTATCTGTGGGTTCTCAGGAAAGAGGAAGACAGCCTGGTGGCAGCCACTGCTTTAGTGTCTAACTCCACATATTACAGCACCTCTGTGCCCAAAGCTGAGCTGCTGATTAAGATGAAGGATATGCAGGAACAGAGTGAGGAACATGTCTCAGAGGAGGAGCTGGAGGAGGACAATGAAAATGATCTCTCCAGCAAGAAGGTACTGCTTACTGCTTACATTCTATAAAATGTTCATTTTATAGAAACAATAAATGGTCAGATCGAAAAACAGATCAGTATCATGGTATTGCCACTTTTTTTTGTGTGTGTACCATGGTATGCATATGGTAGTCATCAAAGTACCATAGTATTACCTTTTTAATTAGGCACCAAACAACATCTGATCTGACTGATCAAGCTATGAACATCCAATGGACAAAAATATATTGCTAACTGTATAGTAACTTTTATTCGTCATTAGCAAGCTTTATAATTCTTAACAAACTAACTACAGGTTATTACAGGTTATTAAATCTACATAATGTACAATATAATGGTTCTGTTTCTGTCTCTTGACAGCACGAGTTGATTGAAAGCCTCAGTAAGAAGTTGCAGGTGCTGAGGGACGCTCAAGAGAGTCTACAGGAGGATGTTCAGGACAACAACTCTCTTGGGGAGGAAGTGGAGGTCATCGTACAGGGTGTCTGCAAGCCCAATGAGCTCGACAAGTTCCGAATGTTTGTCGGTGACCTCGATAAAGTGGTCAACCTGCTGTTGTCTCTGTCTGGACGCCTGGCCAGAGTGGAGAACGCACTCAACAGCCTGGAAGAAGATGCTTCACTGGAGGAGAGGGTGAGGTCATGTTAATATGAGATTTGTTTGTGGAGAAATGAGCCTCAGAATGTGCAAGAAGCCTGTGTCATGGTATCTTTGGATATGTACTATGGTAGAACTATTTATTTTTGGACGTATACCATGGTAACATCATAGTATTCTTTGATATACTATCCCATACCATATGCAAAAATCATAGTGAAAGTATGTGATTCAATACCATAATATATATTCAAGTATTCTTCATTTTCTGCCCTCATGTCATTCCAAAACTCTAAAAATTTGCAGTTCAAGTATTTCTGCAATAAGTGAACTGGTATTTTCTTCCAACTCCATCACTTAGTTTCAAAGATTTTATATTCATTTATTGGGCTACTGGATATTTTATTGTATTTTTCTTGCATATTGTATATCATGTTTTTTGTTGCTAATATGACTTAAAAATGAGATTACCTGACATTTATTTAAAAAATACAAAGTACAAATACAAAGCGCTTGATTTAGATTTCCGTTAACATCATCTTGCTTCTTCAGCGCACATTGACAGAGAAACGTAAACTCCTGATCCGTCAACACGAGGATGCCAAGGAACTGAAGGAGAACCTGGACAGGAGAGAGCGTGTGGTCTACGATATCCTGGCCAGCTACCTGCCAGAGGAGAGGCTGGCTGACTACGAGCACTTTGTAAAGATGAAATCAGCCCTCATTATTGAGCAGCGAAAGCTTGAGGACAAGATTAAACTTGGAGAAGAGCAGCTTAAGTGTCTGATGGACAGTCTTCCAATGGACCAGAGGACCATCATCTGAGGATTTTAAACACGATCCATGTAATGATCAAGAACAATTCGCCTGACATGCTCTATATAACAGCGTTCCAAAGCAGTATCTGATGTTTTATTTACTGCAAATGAAACTACATTGAGGTCAGAAATTAGGTGCTTACTTCCTGCCATCAAAGCAGATAGCAAGACTCATGGAGTTTTAAAGACCCTGACAGTGCTGGGCACTATCAGCTGTTGATTATACAGACCATGCTGTGGTTGTTACCCATTTTTAAAACAATGTCGGCTGATCCTATGCTTTTCTTAACGTTACATGACCCACAGAATTATGTGGTAAAATCAGAGTTATGCTTTTCACTTTAATCGGAACTATTTAAATTAAGATTATGGCACTATTTGCACAGTGCATTCTTCAAATGTAGGTTTAACTGTACAGGTCGCGGTCAATCACTGTGCTGTAGTGTTTTTTAACCACTAGAGGGTAATGAAATACACGTCCTTAAAAGTGTCTCTCTGTAAACACATGGTACTCAGACATACACTCTGAGAATTTGCTAAAACATTTCCATTACATGTGCATTAATCTTTAACCGTTGTTTTTCACATGTATGCTGTGACTCCATTTATATCAGGAGGTTTACATAAACTTCCAGAAATGATTTTATGATGGTTCATTATTTCCTATAACTTGCATCACTATCCTGATAATGTTAAAAATAATTCAATGTTATTTTTAGTAATTTATTTTAGCTTTATAAATCTTTGTATATAACTAGAATAGGCTAGTATTGTACACCTTTACTTTATGTTAGCCAAGCAAACTACCATTTTAGTCTTTACGCTTTTAATAGACGTATATGACGTTTGCATTGTAACATCAGATTTAGGACTGACTGTGAGTATGTTTTTGTTTAAAGAATCTGAGAGACATGTCTGAACTGTATAATACTGTCATACTATATAATAATCTCACTAAGGATTCAGTGCTTGTCTATAAAATACCAAGTCTTTTGCTCCAAGTGTTGTGTCTGTGTCATTTATAATTACATGTGATTTTGCATTTATATATTTTATGGAGTCATAGTAGTGTCAAGATTAATGCATTCACAAAATGAGTAACAAGTGCGTTATATTTTAATCCTAAATCAACGCTGTAGCAATTTAATGTATATGTAATTTAAAGTAATGATATATTGCTTTTATTGCAGCCTACATTTCTGAAGGTCACTAAAAGCATCAGTGTCTTCGTTATTACTAATTAAATATGATGATCATAGCAGAATTATCAAGATAAAGTATTTACAATATAAAGTATTTATGGACACCATGAGGGTGGGACCACACGTGACGTGATTACTTAGCTGCGTGCAGTGAAGCAATTTATTATTTTATTATTTAATTCGGTGTATTTTCTGACCCTTTAATGTGAACAGCTCCAATCATTATTACATTTTCATTAATATTTAACTGCAGACAAAGCCATGTTGCATTGGCCAGTCAGGCAAAAAACTTTGACATATCTATAAAATGATAGCAGGTGTAGCAATTCAATATTACTTACATACTTGGATAATAGTAATGACATGTATTTTTGCTAAGATACAGATATGTTAATTGTGACTGCGTAACTAAATTACTTTTAATTTTTTTAATACTTGACTAAAATATGTACATACACTGCAGGGATGTCTTCGACTTTACTAAATTACTTTATGTCCATTAGAAAACAGCATATTGGATGGCACAACCAAGTGTTTCTTAAAATATGTTAAAGTCAAACATATCTAAGCATATTAATATGCAGCAATAACAGTACAGGGTAACATTTCATTGATTTGTGCTGATTGATCCTCCCTTCCTCTTTCTTTCATTTAACAGATAGTGTTCATTAATCATTAACCACGGCTGTGTTCAACCTGTGTGTCGGTACAGAAAGGTGCTTTTTCTTCTTGTTTTATTTCCGCAGTAAAGGTGAAGGTCCTACATTTAAAACTGTGATACACTGTTCAGTTTACAAAGATGCTTCCAATTTCAAAACTTTTCACAGGTAAGGAAGGCTGTGTTTTGTTTTATTTGTGTGTACACATTGACAACAGGAAGGCTGTGTAGCATACGTGATTAGAAATTGGTTCACACAACCTTGACTAAGAAGCTACAGCTGAAACTGGAGAAGCTGCTATTATAGATATAATGTTAATTGTGTACTTTTTTGGCTTTATTATATTAAGCAGTAAGCTGGTACTTAACAGCTTGTGTATTTTTTCTTTCCCCATCTCTGATTTTTTGCGTGAAGAAACTGATTACTGTTAATGCCTTTTTAACTTATACTGGAACATTCCACAACCCCAGGTGTGCATGGAGCCAGGCTGGAAAACTCTCTCTCTCTCTCTGTCTCTCTCCCTCTCTCTCTCTCTCTCTCTCTCTCTCTCTCTCTCTCTCTCTCTCTCTCTCTCTCTCTCTCTCTCCTCCGGCTGATATGTTACTTTGCTCTCCCTCCATTGTTTGATCTCACATGCTTGGCCTTGTGCTCGGCAGTGTCCATTTTCCTCCCCATGGAAACATTGCTCTTCACTGTAATTGTTTTCCACATCTTTAAAAAAGCCTCTTCCTCAGTCAGAAAAGACTTTTGTGTCCGAAGGAAGCACATTGTATACATTAACGTTAAAATGTTTTGTAAATATTTTTAATGTTTAGTAAGGAATGCTTCTGTTCATGACAGATAAACAGCTGTTGTGCTTATGGGAATGCAGGTTTGAATCCAGCTTGTGTCAGATCCCTATCCCATTGCTCCTTTACTTTTTCTGTTATCCCTCTACTGTCCTAAATCTTCTGTGGAAGGCACGGGACAACAAAAGCGGCATCTAGTCATCTGAGTGCAATGGCTGGATGTCCTACTTGCCTCTCAAACTATGTATTTGCATTACCACCCTACTCGCGAAGACAATCTTCCATCATCATTGTGTTTCATTGGCATGTTCATGTGTTTTGGAAACTCTAAAATCTTAAGCTTTTAAAGTTAGCTTGCTATTGCATGCCTCTCTGAAATTGGGAGGCTAGGCTAATCCAGGGTTTTAAAAGGTGATAATACAAGATTAATAACAACATTCAACGTTTTACAAAAGTTACAATTTCATTTCAAATGTTGCTTTTTTTCAGAAATCGTGACTAAGGCCACCATGGTGTGAAGGACAGCGTGCAGACCTAAGAGTAAAAATCTTCATCGCTGCATGTTGTTAGACCACAACAATTTTAACCATGGCTTACTTAGCCCAGTCAGCCCACTGGCAGTTCTTGGGTCTGACATTTGGGTTTGTAGGATGGATAACCACAGCATGTCTTTCAGGAGTGAATGACTGGAGAATATGGTATGTTGATGATCAGTCTATCATCACTGGAGGATTGGCCTGGGTGGGCGTATGGAGAGTCTGTTTCAACAGCTATGTTTTGGACTCATCTGAATTCTGCAGAAGTATTAGCATTACAGACACATTTACTCCTCCAGAGATCGCAGCCTCCCAGGTACTCTGCATGATTGCTATTGCAGTGGGTGTGGTTGCAAACCTGGTAGCTGGATATGCTGTAAGAAATGCATACTTTGGAGTTGACAGTGGACACATCAGATTGGCCTTTGTGATGGCGGGTTCCTTGTACTTGGTAACTGCAGCTTGCTCCTTGGTCCCTGTCCTCTGGAATATGAGTTCTGTGCTGGCAAATCTCACTATAGATTTTCCCACAGACTTCTACCTGCCTCCTGCTCCGGTAAAACAGGATTTGGGTCCAGGGATTGGGATTGGAATTGGTTCATCAATCCTGCTTATCATAAGTGGGCTACTCTTATTGTGCTACAACTCTCCTGTTGAAACCACACGTAAGAGTGGAACAATGGAACATTATAATAACATAAATGTCAGGGCTGAAGACTGCCTTGCTACAATTAATGAGAGGAAAGATAGGGGAAACATTAATCAAGCCTTTGAGGCAGAGAATATTTAATGAAGGAGAACATCGCTCTCTGGAATGACATTGTTCTAAACACAAATCTTGAACAACTTTGATTTTAGAGCCTTGGGGCTGAATATGTACACACGCTTTAAATTACTGAATGATTCAAGGGACTGTGTAATTTATTAAAAGGCCACACTGTGAATTTCAGTATATATTTGTTTGTATGAAATTAATAAACAATATAATAAATAACTATAAATTGTTATATTCATTTGGTTGTTATGTAATGTGCAGGGCACGTAATGCTAATAAATATTACATGTGTTATTATATACAGCACGGTATGACTCTTTCATGATCTGGAAAGATGTTTGGCATTAGATATGAAAATATTAAACCAAGTGACATTAATTTTAAAATGCCTTTATGTAAATAACAGTCACCTCTAGATTTTATCTTGAAATAAGTATCAGATAAGTAAATATAAAGAAATGTTTAATTGGCCAAAGATAATTATTTCTAGTACTTTAAGACAGGCAGTGGATATGCAGTGGAATGCTTATACTTTATAAGCTAAACTGAAAATTCTAGATATTTTGCAAAATGGAGATATTTTGAAATATGTTGGTAACTAAACAACAGTGGCACCCATTGACTTCCATTGCATGGACACAAAACCACTGAGACATTTCTCAGAATATCTTCTTTTGTGTTCCACAAAGGCATATTGGTTTGGAATGACATATGGGTGATTAAATGACAGAATTTATTTTATTTTTGGGTGAGCTATCCCTTAAACATCAGTATATTCTAAAACAGTCTGTTTTTAAATGTATGTTGAAGAATAAATAGAAGTTGACACAAATAATTTTAAAGTATTATTTGAACATCCAAATAATAAGCTGTGTGCTTCCAGTGTATTCTCTTATCTCTTATTATTCTGCTGAACTGATATGAAAATGCTGAACTAAAAGATAATGCTATTGGCCTTTACCCTTGTCATCGCTTTCGTCTTATCATAGTATGTGTGATAGTATGAGAAGTGCTGGTTTCAAACATCTCCGATAAACAGCACAAACAGAACCAGCTACTCGAAAAACCGGCCCCATTGTTATGAAACCTCTGTTCCATCAGCTGAGGCACAGAATGAATTTGTGGCGTTTGCCATTGTACAACAATACTGTTGTAAAGAAGGTTTCATACTAAGACCCATGAAAGGTTATTTAATTCCACCAATGTCAAACCTCACTCTCCATCACATGAGAGGAGTGATGTGTTTACATTAGCTTCCCTCAGTGAGACAATGTGTTTGTCTCAGTATGGAGCCTCCTGGATATTTTCGCCACCTCTTCCTCAGAACAATGTGCATCCAATCAGCAATGGCCCCTGGAAGTTTAATGGCAGGTGAAATGTACTGTGGCCTCAAAACGCGTTTGGGCCACACTTAAAACATATGAATTTTAAAGCTTTAGTATAGAAAATATTACATCAAGTGGCATCAGCAGAAAATAATGTGAGACCTTTAATTAAAACAAACTCATTTTGGCAATTGCTTTAAACCGGTTTGCACTTGTTCACACAGGTGGCACAAGTAACCACAAGTCTGTCACATTGAACTTGTTACACTATAAGTCTGACACCAGAAGGTGTCCAAACTTTTGTATAAATTGTTTCGTTTAGTAATTAAAAATGCTGGGAATTAACTTATTAACCTGGGCTATAAAATAATTAGCTTCATTTTAAGATCATTTAAAATAATTAATCACAATTTTTAAAATAATTATAAAATAAAGTGAGCTTTTCCATGGTGTACTGAAGGGTTGATATACGAGTTGTGGTGTGTATTGTGGGCGTGTCTTGATGGGTGTGTTGGGTGTGTGTGAACACCCTGCTGGGCATGTTGTGAGATCAACACTTCTGGGGCCGATTGTTTTTGGTGTCAGATGTTCACTGTAATTTTCACTGGATTTTCTTTGCAGTACCTCCAGTGGCCTTGAGCTGCAGACTGTATCTGTCCACATAGGTCATCTTACCCTCTGTTTCTCTGTATATGCACAGCCTCCTTTTGTTTGTTTAACACTATCCTTGGAGACCAATTACACAAATGCAAAGAAAATAAGCAAGTGCAACTCCGATGAGTTTCACCAAAACCGTAGAATTTGATCGTAGAATTTAACTGTCATTACAGGTTTTTAAGCTATACAGAAATTGTTTTGATGGACTCTTGCTTGCACAAAAATGCAGGTTATCTGAGTCTGTGCTCTGTGTTAATTATATAATTAAAAAAATAAACAGAGAATGTTTGCTGACTGCAGCAGGCGCTAGTCTTCTGTGTTTATAAAACCATAGTGTGGTCATAAACTGTAAAATGAAA
Source organism: Chromobotia macracanthus (assembly GCA_036877525.1). NCBI lineage: Eukaryota > Metazoa > Chordata > Actinopteri > Cypriniformes > Botiidae > Chromobotia > Chromobotia macracanthus. Next base: position 4,921,152 of record JAZGTH010000062.1, on the reverse strand, counting down.
TACATTTTATATTTACACACATTCATTTCTCTGTGTTCTTTGAGCATTAAATGAAAATTCACATTGTAACCATCGCACTTTACAGATCAGTAATCAAATAGAATGGATGGCATTTAAAAATAGAGTAAGTAATTTTAAAATGTATATAATTACATACATTACATTAGGCCTATTATTAACTAATAATTATAAAATTATTAGTTTATTAGTTAACATTGTTTATGTTTATTCATACATAAACAAATACAGTGTTTAAGAATAGTGTTTACCCCACAGTATTAAATATTTATAATATAGCTTAATGTTTTCATTTATCAGTTTTCACTCTTGTTTGTAGTTAGCCGCATTAGGACATTGTTCCTAATGAGTCGAAGACACACCATTTCCCCTTTCTGGGAGCCAAGGGTAGTACTCCTCCCAGCCAAAGACTGGAAATGAGCGTTAATAGCTAAACATACCGCCCATTTTCATTTTCACTATCAATATCCATCGCAGGAAGTTTGATCAGGGCACAATCTGTGTGGCGCCTTCACGTCTGAGAACATTTTCTGTGTATGCCACATTTACACCATATTTCTGTGTTTCTGTTCTGTACAGAACACTGACAGATCTGTGTCTATGCTGGAATTGATATCAGTTTGCATATCTCAAAGGCTGAAAATGACTTTTTCTCAAAAGGATGACTAAAGGTTTCTTTTCCATACAGAAAAATATCAAAGTGTTCAGATCTTATTCATGTAATTTGAATATGCACATTTAAATTTGCCGTATTGTGATTCGTTACCAGACAAACAAGAACCAATTAATTGACTCTTTTTATGTGTTATTTTATTTTTTGGTTATTTTGGTTACCTCTGTTCACCATTCACATTTATTGTATGGAAAAGAACTACAGTAACATTCTGCTTAATGTCTCATTCCATTGAAGAAAGAAAATCAAACACATTTGGAGCAATGAGGGCAAATAAATGTTTGGGTGTTCTGTTACTGTTCTTTTAATATGTTCCTGTTTTTTTACTGATATTTGAAGTTCTTCAAACATACTCTCAAAGGCTATTTTTTTGTATTTTGTATATGTATTTTTTGTATATGTATTACGAAAATGTATAGCACCATTAGCCAGTGCAGGCCAAACATGAAACCACTAATCATGCATTTATAAATCTAGCGATTCGGTTTGGATGACAGTTCATTCGTACCCAAACCCCAACCCCACCCCTCTCCTAACCTGCTCAAATCACAGTAATGATAGCATGGAGGAGGCAGAACTGTTTGGCATGCCACAGAGAACACACTGCTTGTTAGAGCCTTCATTAAACACAGCTTAGTCTCTCTTCTGATAGAGAGACCATCAGAGACAATTACACTCAAGCAGGCATTTTATTGCCATTAGTTCATCTGAGTGAACACACGAGAACACTAAGGGCTCTGATTTGGTCTATAAAACAATAATTTGAAAAAACACGTCAAATATATAACCAATATTTGTGCTCAAAATTCCTTTATGTGAGTGCCATTCTGATTTTGGCAGAAGCTGTGATCACATTACATTTTTGTATCACATCTCTTTGAAGGAACATAGTGACAACTTTTTAGGGTTTATACATTACTGATAAGTAAAAGGAGGAAAATCAAATAGACAGTTCAGATATTGAAACATAAATTCATAATAATGCTTTACCTGTTGCTTCATTGTGTTAAAGTTTTCCAGAGGAAAAAGCCTCAATGAAATTGACAGGCCAGTTTAACAACTTTTCTAAGGTCAGGTTGTTCTGCTCCATTGATGTTCTACACAGGCATCTCAAGACAAACTCAAAAAGCTCAAAAGATCATCTGTTTATACACTCAAACATACTCAGTGTGTTTTCTGGAGGAACCGTCAACAGTCCTGATCTCTTGCCTTTGATGATGATATACCAGATGATGTTCACGGCGATTTGAGCCAAGACTGGATACAAATAACAACACAGAACCGACAATATCAAGAAATCCTGCAGCCCAGCCAACAAATAGTGCATCCCCAAACTCTGAACGTGGCACTACGTGAGACATTGTCTTATCAAAGAACTTGTGAACAATGTCATGGGCGACGTAGGAGACTGGAGTGAGCACCAGCAAGCCGGCTATAAATAAAAACACAGCAGCTGTGATCTTCAGCCCTCGCTTGATCTGATGTCCCTCCTCGTCCTTACAGCAGTTGATCTGACTCATCGCTGGGATGGCCAGGAGAAGTCCGAGGAGAGATGTGGCATCCGACAGGCACATCAGAACCCGAGCCAGAGTGAGATTGTGATCGAGGCCTAGGATGGTGTCATAGGGGCGACACTCTGACCCAGCTATCTCCTGTACGACGCAAGCCTCCCACAGCCCTTGTTCATAGCTCTCAGTGGCCAACAGCTCTGTAGAAAGAGACAGCCACTGAGGCATAATAGTGGCAGCTATTGAGCAGAACCAGCCCCCGGCCCCAATCAGCATCCCCAAAAACTCCAAAGCTAATATGCAGGGCTTTGCCATGTTTACTGCTGAATAGTGTGTCCCACTCAGGGTCCAACAGCCTTTATACTCGGTTGGGACCTCAAGAGCCTTGTCTTAAATGAGAAAAGAGAAAATGAGAAAGAAACGATGAGGGTGAGATCAAGAAGAACACAAGTAACCTATGTGGTTCTTCTAGCAGTCCGTCAGTCTTTACCAGGAGAGGCACTCATCATCTGAACATGAGAGGTAGAGGAGGTACACATAGGAAAGGGGGCACTCAGACATTAGGCCCTGCCCTCTAGGATACTGTTTAGTGAGAGAGAGAGAGAGAGAGAGAGAGAGAGAGTAAGAGAGAGAGAGAGGTCCTTCAATTCAGACCCCAGTCTGGCAGACCAAAGGCCACACGGGATGCCATTAAACTGTAGACAGGATGCCATTAAAATTGCGATTGTTGTCATTTTCATGGGACAAACCATTTTAATTTTACTACCTCATTATAGTTTGTTTGCATCTTCTCATTTTTCTGCCCTGCTTTAAGAAACAGCACTTGCCATGGGGTTTCCATGGGGGAAAGAGAAGAGTTTTTAAAGTAACAGACAACAAACAGTTTTGCTGTTAACAGTGCTTTTTGTGGGTTGCAACAAATGGCTGAGAGATAAGCTCCACCAAGTGCCTGCCAAACAATTCTTGTGACCCAACCAAGAGCATGCCAAATATGCAGAGCGTACCTTATCAGGGCTCGTTGATGCTGGCTGTAAGTCCTGCATAACATGGTTATTTATTTATTTATTTTATATATTTTTTTTCTAACACCTTTAAATTTTCTGAGTGTCTGCCTCTGACTCCAAACCTTTTTACAAAAATATACCTGCTAATGTTAACAATCAACATATAAAAACTTATTTTTTTTTTTCCCACTGGCTTACTTAAATAGTCTTAATATCATTGAGTATCGATGATAATGCTTTTTTACATGACTGTGCAACAAGGTAGTCTTAAACTTATTGTCCAGGTTACATCCAAGATACATTAGTCAAAGAAATGCAGGTTACCTTAAATTGTGAGGTTGTCTCATGTAGTTTGACAGTCAGGCTTTTGCAGCATGTGAAAACTGTGCCGAGACAGAAGCGTGTATTAAATGCCATGTCTGGAAGTGGCACAGTGGCCCTCAACCAAC